>CM057049.1:34700327-35403661 GCA_029948455.1 Solanum rostratum | reverse complement strand
TTATTTTTTAAAATATTTTGTTATGTTCTGTCCATTTTATATTATTACATGATGCATGCTTTGTTTAAAGAATATATTTGACGTTAGCCATGAAGTCAATTTCATAAATTTTTAATTTACTTGTTGCGATTGAGAGTTTAAATTTTTTATATTGATGAACTATGTTATTTTGTAAAATATGAGAAAATTTGTTACCATTAATAAACTATTGGATGAAGGAGAAGCTAGTGAAATATAAGTATCTACAAATTTGGATGTCATCAAATATTTATTGTTTTAATTGTTTTCAACTATATGATCATGGGTGAATTTAATAATTATTTGACATTTTATTATTCAATTTTTAATTTATGCAACTTTAATTAAAAAATTAATATCAATATGACATAATTAAATGTCATAAAATAATTGTGTATTAGTGACAAAAGATTTTATCATCAAAGGTAACTTTTAGGAATGACTAAATTCAAATTTTCAAGAAAAATATTTTTGTCACAAAATAAATAAGTTCGCCATAAGTTGACTACATTTAGCAACAAAATATATTTGTCCCCCAATAATTTTCCTGACAAGATGATAGATTTAATTATAAAATTGTTAACCTTTTTTATAATGATAAATTTGTCCCTAATTTAAATACTTTAAGATGAAATAGTTTTTGTATATAAAAAGTATTCATTAGTGACAAAATTATATTTGTTCAACTACGAAATACATATAATTTTAGAGGCAATTTATATCATTACTGATTGAACTAAATAATTAGTAACAATGTAATTTTTCGGTGATAATAACTTTTTAATGACAAAATCATACAATCAACTACAAAAGAATTACACTTTCCGTGACAAACATATCTGTCACAAATATTGATGCAGTCAAGGACTATTTTACTTTTTGTAGTTACTTTAACTTTTTTAATGACGACACATTAAATTATCTTTGTGTACTTTTAGCAACCCATGTTTAGAGATGATTGATTGATGAAATTGTTTCCATCACACAAGATCTTTGGCGACGAAATATGATTAATCAGTGACGAAATCATTTGTCTCTTATAATCAAATTTGTAATTACGAGAACATCACTCATTTCGTATGAAGCAATCTTCCTTATGAGAACACCACCCATTTCAGATAGGATTCTCATAACATATGTTAGGCACATAGTTCGAGGAAAGGGAGATGTCACGACCCGGGGTTAGGGTCTAGATGTGACACGGCAAATAGGAACTCGAGTGTCCCCAAACAAGCCTCAAGTATCTATATTCACATCATCAATTCATGAATAGCACTCAACACATACATATATAGATAGTCAAATAGGAGTTTCTCATGAATCTCTTCCACAATACGAAAGTACTATACAAGTCATAACAATGGGTTTAAGAAAAAATCTACTTGGTGTCCAACAAATGTCTCAAGCCAAAGGGACAGGGGCCAGGACAAGTTCCGGGCTCACCCTCAATAAAGAAGGTAGTTCTAAAACAACATAAAAGAAGGATAGTTGGTTCATCCTCGAAAGACGAGACTCACCACAATATTCTCCGGGAATTTGGACTATCCGTCAACCTGTTGATTATCAAAGTGTTCGGCCCCTACAGGATAAAATCATGTAGGCATAGAGTATGCGTTAGTACGTTTGAATGTACTAAGTATACAGGCATGCAATGCATATGACTTACCAAACCTACATTTCTATGTTAGACGACGAAGGCACATAATATAGAAGAATTGTATATTCAATAGACAAATATATACAAGATGCTAGGAAACTTTATGATGCATGAAATGCAATAATGCTCATATATAATGGGGATGGACTGTAACCAACAAATCAAACTCATGCGAGCTATCACATGAATTAGACCGATTGGATCCTCCCACCGGTAGAGAGAAGATTACTTGCCAAAGGTAATCTACATCACACCTTACGGACCCACCATTTCGATGGATGGTCACCTTCCTTACGGACCCACCATTTCGGAAGGATTTGCAGCCTTTTATTCATATTATATCAGATTTTTCATATACGTATAACCATTCCTTACGACCCGGTCATTTCGGTAATGGTGAACATTCCTATGTTGGCACATAGTTCAAAGAAAGGGAGAGGGCCCTTGGGGATAGCCCTAACTGTCACGACCCGAAAATGGGCGTGATGGCACTCGTCTTAACCCATCAAGACAAGTCAGCCTAAACCCAACAAGAATATCGAAATAACGTGCGGAAGTACTAAATAAAATAGATAACTTAAATAGAGAAATCTTCACAAAACTTAAATACCACCCAAGGATTGGTTGTCACGTGTACAAGCCACTAGTCATACAGAAATCCAAAGAATTACAAAGTCTGAAACTGTCTTTCTTCTCAAATAGAACAAAGCAGAAAGGAAACAGGATAAGAGAGTCAGCTAGATGACAGCAGCTACCTCTCTAAATCTCCTGAGAAGCCTCGGATGATCAAGGAAAATACTACTCACAGTCTGGGCTCAAAACCTACAAAAATAAAATTGTGGTAGCAAGGGGTGAGTACCAAACACACGGTACCCAACAAGTGAACTACTAAACGCAAAATTTAAGCAATACAGAATACAAGTACTCCTAACTCCACGCCAGAACCTCTACAACTGCAACACACATAACATCGGTCCAACAAATTAGTTCATAATGTATATAACATGTAACTCAGTAACCACACCAATATTCATAGATCAACAACACAGGAATCGGTTCACCTATCACCAGTTTCACAAATAGGCACCGACAAGCTCATAAATGATAAGAATGTGTAATGCAATGCAATGTTAAGTAGAATGATGCATGTCTGACCTAGTGATACACACCCGCTGTCTCTCAGTCTGGGACCCATGGGGGACTCTTAGTCCGTGCATCCGTCGCGGCGTGCGACCCGACCCTCGAATCATATATATATCTGTCGCGGCGTGCGACCCGTCCCTCGATTTATAATATCTGTCGCGGCGTGCGACCCGTCCCTCGATTTATAATATCTGTCGCGGCGTGCGACCCGTCCCTCGATTTATAATATCTGTCGCGGCGTGCGACCCGTCCCTCGATTTATAATATCTGTCGCGGCGTGCGACCCGTCCCTCGAATGGTACATCTTTTTTTTGGTCTTATTCTTTCTCAGTTCACATAACATTTGCCACAAAATCAATGTAATAGACAGGTTTACACTATGATGAGGAGATGACCGAATTTGTAATACAATGCACCTTTCACAACAACATAGCTTTAAAATAACATTAACACCAAATTCATATTTCAAAATCACTATCAACACCTCACATAGGAAGCACAAGATTCTATATGCTTAACAAAGGTTAAGAAATTCACTTGCCTTATATAAAGTCTCCAATCATGTCAATTCCGAAGCTTTTCCCTCTCTACAATACTCCAAATCACCAAAATCTATTCAAGTATAACATCACAATCACATAACGAATCTAAGGACACTAAAATCAATTAATTCGGTGAAAAGGGCAAAATGGTCCAAAAATTTCGTCACCAAAAAAAAGTCATCAGAAATCTGGAAATTTATACATAAAAATGTTCTCCCAGTAATAAGGAATTCAATGGAGAAAACCGTTTAAAAAACGGAGCTAAAACGAGGTAGAAATCTCATATTTAAAGTTTCCAAAAAAAGACATCCGAACCAGCGAAAAACAGCAAATTTTACCTCGAACGGCGCACCAAAATTAATTTCTGAAACTCCCATGGTGTTCCTCTCGAAAAAATACGCGATTTAGCCTTTTGAATCGCCCAAATCGGACCAAAATCGAGGGAGAAATCGTGGATTAAAGTTTGGGAGAAACCCAGAAAATTTTGAGAAGAAATCTGCATTTATTTTTTTTTATATATTACGTCTGCCACGTGGCAGCGCCTAATTGGGCCACATCATCCCCGCTTCAGCATCTTCAGCAAACTCTCAAACTTAAATTCAATGCTCCGGCCTCATCCGGAGTCGGAAAAATACATTCCATATATGAAATTTGATCGGAAACAATGTTTCGAACTCAACGGTGTAGTCGAAATTCCCATCGGAGGTTATTTTATTCCAATGTAGGTCCCAATTCCCAGTATCAAAAATAATCAAAAGGGCCAAAACACACCTGGAAGCTTTGAAAATTGAATGAAGGGTCCTTCTAGACCAAAATCGATATTTCGGATCCAACGGAATCATCAGAATTTTTCAATTTAAATTTACGAAAAAATCTTTTATAAAAGAGAGAGTGTTTATTTTTAAAATGACCTAACGGGTCATTACATTATCCACCACTATAAATCATGTTCGTCCTCGAACATAAGAAGGAGAAGGAAGAATAATTGATATTACTAAAATTCTAAGTTATGATCTTCCAAAGTCAGTATTTATCTCTCCAAGTAAGCTCCTCCTTAAGACCATGCCACCAAAATTCACTATTAAGAACTGGTTTTTTTTTTTTGAATCTAACCTTGATAGATTTACAATTAGGTGGTGATTTTCAAGCCATAGGCTAACTCATGAATTCGATATGAATAACCACCCACTAGTCCATAACTCAATAAATCTTTTCTCACATAATCATGATAAAATTCTAAATAAATACCAGCCATAATCAAAAGCAAACCAAAATCAACCATCTCACACTTCTAATGCACCACCCTCATAGATTTGTTAAGATTTCATTCCCACAATTAAATCTTTCCACGATCTTAAGTTATAAAATTCGACCTTTAGACATTGAACACTCACCATAGAGAATCGGATTTTTCTGACTCAATGGAGAAAATGGTTTAAGTAACCACTTAGCGAACAATACACCAAAATAAACAGATTCTCTAACAACACTATCGAAAATACTAGATCAATAGTCGTGACTATAAATAACCCTTAAGAGTGATAGAGCTAGACCCAACAGGCCTCATATCCAATCATGCATAGCCAGAACATAACCTCAACGATAAGATGAGCCTTAAAACTACTGGACAACTATAAATATTTATGGTAGCTCTTTTATAATTCACCTAACCAAAGTTGTGTGTAGAATCACTTGTATACTTCAACTGTCCCAAATAATACTAAATATGTCGAAATTGAAATAATCGAGTCCGCACAAGCATCCTATCTTACTAAGAGAAAATTGCAGGATCGGTTCACCCGATCCACCACTAAGGATCCATCTACCAAAGTGAAGACACGGTGGAAATAGGCAGGTATTCCCATGATAAAGTAGGTAGCCACACCAAAATGCACGGAATGAAGGTCGAATAACACAAGATACTCCTTTCATAGTGCCCTTATCAAACTTTTTCATTCATCTGACCCTATCTTTTTTTTTTTTTAATTCCATCTTTAGCTGCACATAATCAACTTGTCTGGTCCCATACAATCGTACACATACTTAATTATCAGACTCTACATATTCCTCACAACACTGCATCAAAAGCAATGCTCTCAATACTAACATAATATCATAGCCATCATTGTCATTTACCATTCTCTCAAATTGTTACTAGTATTAAAGTCTTCTTAGCTACACATTATCGCCTTCAAATATTTCATATTATGATTTTCTCTCTTTTTATATAAGTATTTTTTTTTTACACAAACCACACACAAAGCTGATAACGTAAATGTTAAATTTGATAGTACTTTTCTCATCGAGGTAAGGTTACTTAATTCTAAAGTCAATTTCATGCAATTTTTCACATCCCGAATTTCAACTACCATTCAAATCATCATATACCTCATTCCAAAACTTAGAGAAATTCAATCACCTTGATCATTCTGCATACCATAAGTACATAACCTCTAGTCAACATCAAATGTCTATGTAACGCCTCACAATAATCTATGTAGTCCCATTAATAACGTAATTTCAACCCCCTCAATATCTTCAATAAGCGTGTAGAGCTATAGGGTTATATCGCAACACCCTCATAAGTCATTTATCATAGTTGGACAATCTAGACCAATATAAAAATGTAGCATACTTCAAACAACATTATTTGTCACTCGAATTCGAAACTTAGTCTTCATAAAAGTCACGAGTATATCCTGGAAAATCTGTGGTGAACAAGTACGCATTGCGTTATCACGTTTGAGCTCAAAGCCAAAATAAGTAAAACCTTTAATTTCGAACCAAGGGTCCATACATGAGATCTTATTCCTTCACTTCCTTAAATTCTTCTTATGACATAAATTCCAGATATCTTGAACTCTTCAATATATTAAATTCTCATTCCTTCACTAACTCACTTATCAACTTTACTCTCTGACCAACAACACATGACATTTTCCCTCATGTCCTAAGCTAAAATTTTAAGTGGAGCACTTCTTTAGGTCCTTCAACAATTAAAAAAATAACTAAATTTATGACCCAAATCACATGCAGGTTCTTCCAAATGTTGATCACTCATTGCTATCCATTAGTTCTTATCTTATCAATAAATATCTTGGCAGAATATATATACTACCAAAAATATACTAACAATTAAAAACTTGAATCTTTATTCTAACTTGTACTCCAATTTCTTTATCTGTCGGTATTAGCTTATAGCTTGAGATCTTTATGAATTCATATATCTTAACTTATGATTGATCCCCTCTTTATCTAACCTACCATATCCTTTATAAAAAAAAATTCAATATACTAATTACCATACTCAAAATTACAAAAGAGATTATCACCATATTCAAGCCCAACATTGTAGATTTTTTTTTCCTCAAACAATAGTTTCCTAGCCAAGACCAATGATACTTAATACCATCACCATAACTAAAGCAAAATAAATAAAACTGGGTGGTTTTAAATTCAACTCTCTACTCTCTCGAAAGTTTTTTTTTTTTTGCCTTTACCATCAAAGTGAATATCCCTACATCTCACTAATTTATTCATTTATGACTCTAGCTCATTTCAATTCTATCGAAGCAGTATCTCCACACATATTACATCTTTCTTATGATTACGTTACTCATCAAATAGTAGCAAACGTAACTTTTGATACCTGCGGATTGTGTGTGCCATACTGAATTCACTCAATCAAAAATTCTCATCATATGATTGCATTTTGATCATAATCCATCACTAACTTTTATTACCATTATGCTCTATAGCCATTGCCATCTCCTCAAGGTTATCCTCATCATTGATATGACACCAAAACTATATCGGTCAAATATAAAGAACTAACTCCCTTGGATCTTATTATGGAGTAATAGTCCTCATTTGGAATCCCCCGAATACTCCTCACAACTTAAATACATTAATTATACCAAAGATTCACCACTAAATTTTTTTTATAATTAATACTTAACGCAAGCATCCAGAGTAGCAAACTAGTTGATTTCTTGAATATGAATACGACATTAAACCTTATTAAATGAGTTCATGATACACTAATAATTTCTAAAATAGTTTGTATTCACGCTTGACAATTGACATATCCGTTTTCATATACCACTAATACTATATTGTGAAAGTCCATTAGATCCACCACTATAACACATCATACCTATCAGAAAAGTAGTACCAAACTCGCCTGCATATTTCTACCCATCAAGTAGCTGCAAAATATTATCCAATCCATCATGACTCTATCCTAAGTACTGCACTTTTTTTTTCATAAATTCAATCGCTAGAAAAAGTAACACACTCCATAACTCTAATCAAGTAAGCATTGGTATCGTGGTGATAGTCGTATCATGACCCTCCTTGATATCCACTCGATTTATGAAACCATAATAGAGATTCTGACCTCAATTGGCACATGATCATTCTTATCATTATCTAAGCAATCCATACATATTATGACAATTTTTTTTTTGTAATATTAATTTACTGAACAAAATTTGTGATCCACCTATCCTTTTAACCTTCACCTTAAATTGTTGAACCATTTTTGATATTATATACACCACATTAATGCTGTTTGGGTTTCTGGATAACTAACCCCGAAAATCATAACACATTCATAAAATCCCTCAATCCATTGTTTGACCTTATCACTCAAATATCCTCAAGTGTATTATTGAGTCATCACCTTACTCACCCTCTTCTAATAATTGAATCTTTTAAATCTAACCACACATCATTTTTACAAGTATGTCACTTAGACATTAATACTAGATCTAACATTCAAGTCATGTATAACTCACTAACTACTCATTTAAAGAACCAAGCACGAATCATCTCTATAGATGAGAGAATGAATAAAATGACAAGAATCACACTGAATCAGGGACGCACGATGGAGAAGGAATAAACAAAAGGAAGTTTCCTAACAGTCTTCATAGCCTCTCGAAGATAAGTATAGACGTCTCCATACCGATCCTCGAGACTCTACTAGACTCGGCTTGTACACACGTGAGAACTATGAACCTGGGGCTCTGATACCATCTGTCACGACCCGAAAATGGGCGTGATGGCACTCGTCTTAACCCATCAAGACAAGTCAGCCTAAACCCAACAAGAATATCGAAATAACGTGCGGAAGTACTAAATAAAATAGATAACTTAAATAGAGAAATCTTCACAAAACTTAAATACCACCCAAGGATTGGTTGTCACGTGTACAAGCCACTAGTCATACAGAAATCCAAAGAATTACAAAGTCTGAAACTGTCTTTCTTCTCAAATAGAACAAAGCAGAAAGGAAACAGGATAAGAGAGTCAGCTAGATGACAGCAGCTACCTCTCTAAATCTCCTGAGAAGCCTCGGATGATCAAGGAAAATACTACTCACAGTCTGGGCTCAAAACCTACAAAAATAAAATTGTGGTAGCAAGGGGTGAGTACCAAACACACGGTACCCAACAAGTGAACTACTAAACGCAAAATTTAAGCAATACAGAATACAAGTACTCCTAACTCCACGCCAGAACCTCTACAACTGCAACACACATAACATCGGTCCAACAAATTAGTTCATAATGTATATAACATGTAACTCAGTAACCACACCAATATTCATAGATCAACAACACAGGAATCGGTTCACCTATCACCAGTTTCACAAATAGGCACCGACAAGCTCATAAATGATAAGAATGTGTAATGCAATGCAATGTTAAGTAGAATGATGCATGTCTGACCTAGTGATACACACCCGCTGTCTCTCAGTCTGGGACCCATGGGGGACTCTTAGTCCGTGCATCCGTCGCGGCGTGCGACCCGACCCTCGAATCATATATATATCTGTCGCGGCGTGCGACCCATCCCTCGATTTATAATATCTGTCGCGGCGTGCGACCCGTCCCTCGATTTATAATATCTGTCGCGGCGTGCGACCCGTCCCTCGATTTATAATATCTGTCGCGGCGTGCGACCCGTCCCTCGATTTATAATATCTGTCGCGGCGTGCGACCCGTCCCTCGAATGGTACATCTTTTTTTTGGTCTTATTCTTTCTCAGTTCACATAACATTTGCCACAAAATCAATGTAATAGACAGGTTTACACTATGATGAGGAGATGACCGAATTTTTAATACAATGCACCTTTCACAACAACATAGCTTTAAAATAACATCAACACCAAATTCATATTTCAAAATCACTATCAACACCTCACATAGGAAGCACAAGATTCTATATGCTTAACAAAGGTTAAGAAATTCACTTGCCTTATATAAAGTCTCCAATCATGTCAATTCCGAAGCTTTTCCCTCTCTACAATACTCCAAATCACCAAAATCTATTTAAGTATAACATCACAATCACATAACGAATCTAAGGACACTAAAATCAATTAATTCGGTGAAAAGGGCAAAATGGTCCAAAAATTTCGTCACCAAAAAAAAGTCATCAGAAATCTGGAAATTTATACATAAAAATGTTCTCCCAGTAATAAGGAATTCAATGGAGAAAACCGTTTCAAAAACGGAGCTAAAACGAGGTAGAAATCTCATATTTAAAGTTTCCAAAAAAAGACATCCGAACCAGCGAAAAACAGCAAATTTTACCTCGAACGGCGCACCAAAATTAATTTCTGAAACTCCCATGGTGTTCCTCTCGGAAAAATACGCGATTTAGCCTTTTGAATCGCCCAAATCGGACCAAAATCGAGGGAGAAATCGTGGATTAAAGTTTGGGAGAAACCCAGAAAATTTTGAGAAGAAATCTGCATTTATTTTTTTTTATATATTACGTCTGCCACGTGGCAGCGCCTAATTGGGCCACGTCATCCCCGCTTCAGCATCTTCAGCAAACTCTCAAACTTAAATTCAATGCTCCGGCCTCATCCGGAGTCGGAAAAATACATTCCATATATGAAATTTGATCGGAATCAATGTTTCGAACTCAACGGTGTAGTCGAAATTCCCATCGGAGGTTATTTTATTCCAATGTAGGTCCCAATTCCCAGTATCAAAAATAATCAAAAGGGCCAAAACACACCTGGAAGCTTTGAAAATTGAATGAAGGGTCCTTCTAGACCAAAATCGATATTTCGGATCCAACGGAATCATCAGAATTTTTCAATTTAAATTTACGAAAAAATCTTTTATAAAAGAGAGAGTGTTTATTTTTAAAATGACCTAACGGGTCATTACACTAACACCCCCACTCCATTGGTGCTAAGTCAATGACATCCCAGTTGAATACTTATACATATACGTGCTTTCATGAAATGCAATGTTCATTTCAAAATGTTCGATACATATTTAGGCTTAAAATGCCAAATCATAGTTCATGCTTGTAAATGCTCATGCAGAGAATAGCTCATTCATTTATACATAATGGTGCAAGCACCCATATTGCTCAATGAGCCAGAATCATAGACATACCGATGATCACCTTTTTGTCATAATCAATATCTTATCAGAATCATATCATAATCGTTTCAAAAAACATAGTTGGGCTTAACCCACTTCATAATTTCCATATATCAATGTTCATGAATGCAATGCAATACATGATGTGAGGATAGCATGGGTAACATAGATTCAAGTTAAAAATCAATATCACAATATAAAATTGTGTAAATCCATAATTAAATCCATATGTAAATCTTAATATATATCACCCATGCATAAAACAATTTTAAAGGGGACATGCATGTTCATACTTCACAACTCAATGTGGATCATCATATGAGTAATCAAAATGAATTGAAATTATAGGTAAATTACAACCAATGCATCAACTAGATTTAATAAAATCAAATAATGAAATATCATGTTTAAAGTAACTAAAATTCATGTAAATGGCTTGAAAGATCTTTGGGTCTTCTTGGTTAAAAGAGACCAAGAATCAATCCCACATACCTTGATTGGGAGATAAATTTAAGGGATGAATTAGGCTTGAATTGGACTCCAAGTGTGCCCTAGATTTGATCCTTGAGAGAGAGGAGTATAAAGAGGAATAGGGAGGTGATCTTGTGAGGGGTGGAATGTTTTAGGAGAATGAATTAAGAGGGGAGGGGTTTCAGCTGAATTAGGGGTTTAGGATAGGTAAAAGGTCATAATTCTTAATTAAAATAAACTAGAATTACGTAAACGCCATTAATGAGATAGACCAAAATTAGTACCGTTAGACCCACATGGTCCACTACATGGTCCATGAAACGTCACATGGACCGTGAACAATGCCGTGGTCTCCTACTTAGTATTTCACAGAGGGAAATTTCACGGAGCGAAGTGGTATTACACGAACGGCTACACGGTCCGTCTGACTCCACACAGGCCATGCAATCGATTGTGTGAGGGTATTTAAAAATGATTTCTACACAACAAAGTTACGAGATGGTAGTTCCACACTTTGAAAAATTTTACGTAGTGAGCTTACACGGAGGGCCACATGGCCCGTGACACACTACACGGACTGTGTGAGTGATCGTGTGCCCTCACTTAGCCAAATTCCTTCCGTCTCTTAAGTTGTCCCAACCGTGAACTGGACCAAGTGCCCCTTCACGGGAGGCCACACAGTCCATGTGGCTTCAAACGGCCCGTGTAGGCTCTTCGTGGAGTGATGCCTGGCAGTTCACCTGGAACATTTCCAAGAGATTTGGGAAACGCCACTTGAAGAAAAATTGGAGTCCTTACATCATCTCCCCCCGGGAACATTCATCCCCGATGTGCAAGAACAAGGCTTGAAAGGCTTGACTTAATGCATGAAACATCCAACATAAGATACAATACATAGAGTATTATTCAAAACCAAATAAAAGCATTATATAAAAAAAATCATCATCCAAAACCTGTAAACTCATATCAAAATCGTATTCAAGTCACCCAAAACATTGTAAGAATCCTTTTCATGCACATGTAAGCATGTCATGTCATGAGACTCACGCAAGAGGCGAATTTCACTACGTGATTTGATCCAT
The DNA here is from genome assembly GCA_029948455.1 of Solanum rostratum. Lineage (NCBI taxonomy): Eukaryota > Viridiplantae > Streptophyta > Magnoliopsida > Solanales > Solanaceae > Solanum > Solanum rostratum. Next base: position 35,391,335 of record CM057049.1, on the reverse strand, counting down.
CCCCGCAGTGTGACATTACTAACCCTTACCTATTGTTCCAATACAACCTTGCCTTGTCCTAATTTGGTTGATTAGACGAGAAACATCGATCGAATCCTGTGAATTAATCTCTTTCCTATGCATTACTACCTTGATCCAATAAGTAACACTAGGTGAGTTCTAACGTTAGCCACCATTAGAAAGCTTTCAATACAAAGAGAATTACTTAATACATGCATGCACACTTTTCAAGAATTACGATTTATCTGATTTTACCTTGTTAGTTCTTCATAGTTTCTACAACCCTAGTTGTGAATTTAGCTACTCATCATCAGTTTAAATGCAAGACTTATGAATTTGAATAACATAATTGAGCACTTAGACAAGAGAATTGAGCACAAGAAATCCAAACTCTTCAATGAAAATCACAAGATTGAAATTGAAAGATGAATAACGTTTTAAAAGTGTTTTCACAAGTTATATCACGTTCATCTACTTTTTCTCTACTGTTCCCTTACCGTTTCTCTATTGTTCCTTGTTCTTCCCTATGAAAAATAACCTAAAAAACCTATTTATAGTGTTTAAAATACAAAACAAAAATGAAATAGGATAACTGGGTCTGCAGGCTCTACGACAGATTCTACGGGTCGTATTACATTTTATGGCCGGTAAACGGGCTTTCATGGATTACTTCTTCAAAACTGGGGATGAATTCTATGAAACCCCTCTACGGCCCATATAAAGTTCTATGGCCCGTAGGGGGTTTCGTCTGATTACGTTTTTGAAACTCCCTACTTTCTGATCCTCAAGGAACGACACCAAGTCTATGGCTCGTAAAGTCTTCTACGGCTTGTCTGCATGTTTGTAGACTCAACTTTAGAAAATCACCCTTCTCTGGAACCTCTTTAGTCAACTCCTCTTTCTCTCCCTCCATATGTGCAGTGCTTCCCATAGATGAGTTGCTAAGGGCATTGGCAACTATGTTAGCCTTACCTGGATTGTAGAGGATGCTCATGTCATAGACTTTGAGTAACCGAAGACATCTCCTCGGCCTCAAATTAAGCTCCTTCTAGGTGAAGACGTGTTGCACGCTCTTTTTGTATGTGAATACATCAACATATGCTTCATACAAGTAGTGGTCCCACAATTTGAGATAAAACACCACTGCTGCCAACTCCAAGTCATGAGTGGGATAATTCCTCTCATGCAACTTAAGTTTTCTTAAAGCATAAGCAACAACTTTACCTCTCTACATTAATAAACATCCCAATCCTACTCTCGAAGAGTCACAGTAGATGACAAATCCATCCGTTCTATTAGGCAGGGGAAAGACTAGGGCAGTAGTCAACCTTGTCTTCAGTTCTTGGAAAATCCTCTCACACTTGTCAAGCCATTGAAGCTTGACCTTTTTCTGAGTCAGTCTAGTCAACGATGCATATATGGAAGAAAATCCTTCAACAAATCTATGGTAGTAGCCATCCAATCCCAAAATATTCCTTATATCTGTCCGAGAGGTTGGCCTAGGCTAGTTCGTAACCGCCTTAATCTTTTGAGTATCCACTCGAATCCCATTGCCCAAAATTATATGGCCTAAGAATGCTACAGATTTGAGCCAAGACTCACACTTGAAAAACCTTTCATATAGCTCATTATCCTTGAGCATCTGCAAAGCGATTTTGAGGTAATTGGTATTCTCCTCCTCATCTCTGGAATATAGCAGAATATCATCAATAAACATGATTATGAACATGTCAAGATACTGTCTAAATACTTTGTTCATTATGTCCATGAAGGTTTAGGTGCGTTTGTCAACCCAAAGGACATCACAAAGAACTCGAAGTGACCATATCTCATTTGAAAATCCATCTTCGGGATGTCATATTCTCTAACTTTCAACTAATGATAACCTGATCGGAGGTCTATCTTGGAGAAAAGAGTGGCACCCTAAAGTTGGTAAAACAAGTCCTCGATCCTTGGAAAGAGGTACTTATTCTTGATTGTCACATTATTCAACTGACGGTAGTCAATACACATGCTAAGGGAACCATCCTTCTTTCGCATGAACAAGAAAGGTGCACCCCATGCAGAGATGTTCAACCTTATAAATCCCTTCTCTAGCAGAATCTCAACTTCCGCTTCAACTCTTTCAAATCACCAGGGGCCATTTTATACGGTGGAAATAGAGACAGGCTGGGTATCAGGGAGAACATTGATTCTGAAGTCAATCTCCTTATCAAGAGGGACTCTGGGCAGATCCATAGGAAATGCATCATGGAACTCGCTCATGATCGAGATGGACTCAAGGGTAGAAAGCTCAACATCATTGGACTTAGCTCGCTTTAGGTGATAGATACATCCCTTGGAGATCAGTCTTTGGACCTTGAAGTAAGAAATAAACCTACCCTTTGACACAACAAAATCTCCTTTTCACTTAATAAAAGCCTCATTCAAAAACTAAAATTTGATAGTTTGAGTTTTGGAATCAATAGAGCATAGCAGGAATGAAGCCAATCCATGCCAAGGATCACGTAGAAATCAACCATCTCTAACTTAATCAAATTATCAAGAGTATCCCTATGATAGATGGACACCACATAATCTCTATAGACTCAGCTCGAATGGGCTCACGAACAGGAGTAGAGACAAAAAATGGATCTAACAAACACTCAAGAAGGATCTCAAATCTACTTGCCCCGTACGACATTACAAAGGAACAAGTCATACCCAGATCAAGTAAAGCATAACAATGAAAGGTAAAGACTAGAAGCATACGCGGCACAACATCTGGTGCAAACTCTTGGTCCTGTCGGTTCCCCATCTCATAAAAATGGTTTGTCCCAACACCTATCCCTAGTGCAATACCTCTATGGTTACCTCTCGCTGGTGATGTTGGAGTAGAATACTAGGCCTTATTACCCCACATCGGACACTCTCTCTGAAATGGTCCGGTTGGCCACACTTGTAGCAACCATTCCCTCTATCTTTACATTCTCCTAGGTGCATCATACAACATTTCCCACAAGGTAGCTTCCCTTTGGAGCCAAGGGTCGCACTTGCCTGAGATCGTGAACCATATACTCTGATGTTTGCTTGACCTTAGGAACTCTGATCATACCTAGTATTCGAGGCTGGTGTACTAGCCGAAGATGGTGCATAACTAGTGGACCTCTTTGGAAGTAAAACTTATCTTCCTTACTCTGCTTAGTCTGATTGGGTTCAAGCCTAGCCGACTTCGCTTTCTTACTTAGATGCTTCTCTCTATCTCTCTTCTTATCTTTCTCGGTTTGCTGGGCATAGACTATAATTCTGGAGATATCCATATCAGGGATCAGTAATGCTGCTTTGTCTTTCTTCACATGCCTACCCCACCCAGATATAAATTTCCTCATCCTCGCTCTTATATCCTGGACCATTTGTGCGGAATATATGGATATTTGTATGAACTTAAGGCTATATTCTTTGATAGTCATCTCCTCATGCTTGAAGTTGACAAACTCCTCAACTTTCGCTTCCCTCAACTCTTGTGGAAAGAAGTGATTAAGAAAGGCACTCTCAAAGTCATCCCAAATGGTAGGCTTAACATCTTCACCTCAGCTCTCTTCCTATTGATTATACCAGACACTTTCCATATCCTTGAGTTGATAGGAAGCAAGTTCAACTCCTTCGATCTTCGTCGCATGCTTAGCTTTCCATATCTCATCAATAAAATTCTGGGGGTCTTCCTTAACCTTAGACCCTATGAAGACTGGTTGGTTCATCTGAAAAAAATCTCTAAGTCTCGTCATAGCAGTTTGCTCTTGGGAGTTAGAACTAGGAGTCTGTGTACTCCACTTGCCACTCTAGGCGGCTACTAGCTGGGTGGGCATAGTGATAGCTCCTCGAAAATCGGCCTCTGTAGGAGTAGGTGAAGATGTAGGTGCCTGGGGAGCCCCAATGACTCTAGCACATCGACCTCGGTCCTTTTTGACCATTTGAGGAGGCACCTCTAGTGCGAAATTCTCAGTGTTGCAAGCTGAAGCATCTCTTTCGGTAGCGGTATGCTTAGGAGGCATGATCATCATGCGCATAACCCACCCATAAAGTGTAATAGTTCCCAATGTCCTATAGCCGCCTACTTATAAAGTGTAGTTCACAACACACCCATAAACAAGACTGTACTAGACACGACTTTATAAACTCCATAAGACACTTGAACTCTATGCTCTGATACCAAGTTTGTCATGCCCCGAGAGGGTGCCCTTGGCGTGGATGGCACTTGAAGAACAAATGTCGATTCCCCAAGATAACCAGCTAGCCTCATTGTTACATAAACTCAATAGTGGAAGAAATACTCAAATGAAGTAAAACCTCATATGAATGAATATAACTCTACTAAAACATAGTTTTCAATGAATAAGTTTGGAAATCAATAATACTTAACAAATCCTTTACTCAATGTCTATGAAGTGACTAATCAACAATCTAGGTTGTACCATCGTAGGCCATGGATACCCTAAATCAAAGAAAGGAAGTACTAAATCAAAAAAATGAAATAAAAGGGTTCCTCTGGAAAGCAAAGAGGGCTCATCAACTCTGAAATGCATTGAAATAGACCTGAAGGATGCACAAGCTGAAGTCCTCTATCACCTATATCTGCATCATGAAACGATGCAGGTCCAAATGGACGTCTGTACATGGAATATAAAATAGCTCAAGAAAGTAAAGTTCAACTCAAACAACTCATAACTCAACTCAACAGAAATAAAAGTTTTTAATATAAATCATGCTTTCAAAAATGGACTCAGTAGTATTAAAGTCAGTTTAAAAATATCATGCTCAATCAGTGTTTGCTTAGAAGTTTCTTTTAATCGAAATTTAATCCCATCAACTTTAGTTTAGTGATGCACAACGAGGGTGACGTCATTGACACACCCGTTCTAAACTTGTAAAGATAAAGGATGGCCAACTCTCTCATGGATCCATGGATCCATAGTAAATGTCCATCTTTTGGGGCAAGAGTTGCTAGAATGTGCTATACGACTATTCTATGCTGGCAACGTAGTTCTGTGAGTTAGAGTAGTAATTTACTCGCTCCATCTTGGTGCTCGATACTCATCCCATGACTAAAACATGCTCAGCTTATCAATCAACTCAATTCTCAATAATACTCAATCAACTCAAATCTTAGCCTTGTTAGGTTTTCTCAACTCAGCTCATCTCTGTTTCTCATCAACTCTGTAAATCAAAGAAATCAATCAAACTCACTCAATAAGAATCATCATGTAATGCAAGCAACATGCATAGAACTACATATGATTAAACTATAACATGCACCTCATACTCAATTATGCTTAATTTACTAAGCTCAGATAATCAAACTCAAGCCTCAACTCAGTCCATGCACAAAATTCCATCAAATCATGCAATTTGGAGTTTATAATGTCAATGCATAAGGTTTATATCTCAATCTCATATGAACAACAATGTAATGCATCAATAATTCAGTTCATAATCATAAGGACCAATATATTTGTATAAAATTTGATATTTAGGTTATAGAATTTTCAAGACTCATCTCTATTTCTCAATTTCGACATAATGAGAGGAAAGGGCATGTGAATGAACGTAGTTCAACACTTTAATAAGCCTTACATACCTGGTGATTGAACAAACATTCAAACTTCAATTGATCCTCGTGGTTGAACTAGAAACCCTTGCTTTTTTCCTCATCTGGTGCTCTTAAGAATTCCTAAGCATGAATGAAAAGTGAAAATATGCTTAGGTTTGTTTTAGGGCCTTGATTAAGTCTAAAACATCAAAGGATTGGGTTAAAAGGGATAGGAATAGATAAAAATACCCTTATTAAAAACTACTGACATGTTCCAGGGGACCATGTCTACGGGCCGTAGATCTTTTTACAAGCCGTAGAAGACCTCTCATAGGTAAGGGGTCCAAAATTTTGACTTACTGGAGTTTGTCATAGAATCCACAAAACCTCTTCTAGGGGCCATAAATACTCCTACGAGCCATATTATAACTCGTAACTCAATTACTGAAAAGTTGATTTTTGGATCACGAAACCAATTTACGGGTCGTATATTATTTTATGGGTCATATGTTGTCTAGTACATGGGCCTCAGACTTAAAAAATTTCACCAGGTCACCTGGAGATCTATGAGGCTTTATCTACGGGCCATAGACCACTCTATGGGCCATAGATGGCCCTTGTGGTTTCTTTTTCAGTGATTTTTCTCAGTTATTTTCTCAGTTTTCTCTATGTATCTACTCAGAGTAGGTGGAAAGAATTAGAGGGTGTTACATTCCGCATCTCCTACTCGGTCTCCCTGGTGGCCTCTTTAATTGGATGGTGTCACCACTAAACCTTAACAACCGAAATGGATCTGGAGTGAAGTTGTTGAATATCTCTGGCTAATATGGCTACTGGGTCCTCAACATAGGCCAGGTGGTCATCCAACTCAATAGTATCATACTGAAGCACACGTGACTCATATGGAACGTACTAGTGCAACATAGAAACATGAAAGATCATATAGATAACTGAAAATGTTGGAGGTAGAGACAACTCGTATGCAACCTCACCAACATGCCTCAATATCTCAAATGGCCCAACATAAAAGGGGCTAAGCTTACCCCATCTATCGAACCGTATCACACTTTTCAAGGGCGACACCCATAGAAATACTTGACCAATAATACTGAAGGATAATGGGCAACGCCTACGATCTGCATAACTCTGATGACAGCTCTAAGTTGTCCTAAATCACCTAAACGCTTGCAAGTACATCCTGAAGCAGGTTTGTGTTGTGCGATCTAGGCTTGGAGGACTCGAACCAACCACTCGGTGTATGACTACGCCTATCAAATAGGGCCTTAAATAGGGCTATTTGAATACTCGAGTGGTAGCTGTAATTGTATGCAAACTCCGCTAGAGGAACAAATTGGGACCTGAACCTCAAGATCAAATATATAGGACCGTAGCATATCCTCTAGGAACTAAATAGTGCACTTTGACCATTGATCTATCTGGATTGAAATACAGTGCTCAGGTACACCTGGGTGCCTAACTCCCTCAAAAAAGCTCTATAGAAGCTATATGTGAATTGTGACCCTCGGTCTTATATAATAGACACTGACATTCCATTTAAATAGACCACCTACTATATACAAACATGAGCTAGCCGTTCCATACTGTAAGTAGACTACACTGGGAGGAAATGGGTAGACTTGGTCAATTGATCCATAATGACCCAGATACTATCAATACCCCTGAAATTCTGGGGAAACCCTATCCCAAAATTCATCATGATTCGCTCTCACTTTCACTGGAGAATGGGAAATATCTAGATTTCCTCGCCAAGCCTCTGATGCTGAGCCAGCATCTGCGGGCAACTAAGGAAATGAGACAAATAATTTGAGATATCTCTCCTCTTACCATACCACCAATAATGCTGCTTCAAGTCACATACATCTTCACTATGCCAAGATGAATAACATATCTAGAGTCATGGGCTTGATGAGGAATAAACTAAATCAAGTCTTTAACTTAGGGAATGCTTTGACAACTATCATACCACAATACCCCATCTAAATCAATAGATGTCCATTCACCCTCACCTCACAATTTTAACTCTCGAAGCTCAACTAAAGTCTCATCCTCAAAGTGTCAGCCATGAATTTGATCAAGTAAGTAATATTGAGCCCCAACAAAGGCTTATATCCACCTAGAGTCTGAAAGATCTAATCAGACCATCTTGTTAGCAAAGGACTGAATGTCTAAAGCTATGGTCGCTCCATAACTTATAGGTAAGCTATGATTCTTATGCTCTCTCCCCTATAGCTCAAGGCATTTACCAGTATGCTCACCTTTCTCTGATGATAGAAGATAGTCAAATCATAGTCTGCTATGAGCTCAATCCCATGCGTCTTTCTATAATTTAGGTCCCTTTTGCTCGGAATATGTTGAAGGTTGTGATGGTCCATATATAAATCTCACAATAGTCCTCGTATAGATAGTGCCACCACATCTTGAGTGCAGAAATTACTGCCGTTGACTCTAGATCATGAGTAAGGTATTTGTGCTCGTTTTGGTCTCAATTATTAGGAGGCATAGGCAATAACTCACCCCTGCTGCATTAAAACATATACACAGGATGCATCACAATACACAATATCATTGTTTAATACGATAGCAAAGAAGTCAAGATAGGGCCTACATACTCAGGTCATCAAGTATTTAAAGGCGGCAAAAGCATTAATAAGTCCAGAAGACATCACTAGAAACTCATAGTTGCCATAACGAGTCTAAAAGGTAGTCTTAGGAACATCAGCTGCCCTAATCCTTAACTAGTGGTAGTCAAATCTTAGGTCAATCTTAGAAAACACGGTGGTACACTGCAGTTGATAAAATAAATCATTAATACAAGGTAGAGGGTAACAGTATTCATTGTCCCCATATTAAGCTGTCTGCAATGTATGCACATTCCTCAAGTCCCGACCTTCTTGTTAACAGATGGGATAGGAGCATCCTATGGCCACATGATTGGACAAATGAATTCCCTTACCCAAAAGGTCCTTAAGCTGAATACTAAGCTCCTGAAACTCAGCAAGAGCATTGGATAGGGTGGGCCTGAGATGGGCTTTCTCTCTAGCTCTAAATATATGGAAAGATATCTCTCTTTGGAGGTAGGCCAGGTAGGTCGGTAGGAAACACATCAATGAACTCTTGGACCACAGATATAGAATCAATAGAAAGAGGCTCATTAGAAACATCATGAACATAAGCTAAGTAAGCTAAACACCCTAAACAAACTAATTGTTGGGCCCACATAGAAGATATAATCCCTGTTAGTGCCATAAGCTCCCTGCCACAAGATAAGGGAATATCAGGCAAAGCTAAAGTAATAGTCTTGGCATAACAGTCCAAGACCGTATAATGAGAAGATAACCAGTCCATCCCCAAAATAACATCAAAATATAACATATCAAGCAAAATATGATTTTTCTGTTTAGTCACCACACATGATTTGTATACTTGATACACTACTAAGGAATCCCTACTAGGGTAGAAACACGCAACGAAACCTCTAACGGCTTCAAAATAATAGCCAAACAGGGAGCGAAATATACATATAAATAATTGAAAGTAGAACCTAGGTCAAATAAGGCTCAAGCAGCCTGCTAGTATATAAGGATCATAAATAACCTACCCAACCACATCTATGTAAACAATTCAACATGCTATCATAAACCTAGAATTACAAGAAAACTTCACTACTAACAATGGTATAAGATAACAAGATATAACACATACTCACGACTACCCAAAAACATCAATTCAACTCATTTCATATACTCTAACACCTAAGGAAAGTAAACTAGCTACCCCACCTGAATTCCAACCAAATCAATATGATTTTATGCTAACCAACTCAATCTAATGAAATTGTAGCCATAACCTACTTGTAGGCCGATCATGCGTGCTCCAATTCACTACGCCAAAGCCTTTCCCTTCCATAGGCCCTCCAAATGCTATCATACTGTCAAAAATAGACTCACAATGTCATTATGGTCATTTTGACACTAAAATCCCAGGAAATAAAGATGGGTCAATTTTAGAGCCTAAAACGAGAAATGTGGGACCCACATTCAAAATACCAAATTAACCTTAGGAACTCATTCCTAACAACATCCCCAACTCAATTAACAATGCAACAACTAAATTTAAGACAAAATTTAACACGAAATAGGCATACAAGCAAAATCTCAAAATTACCTAAAAGGACAAGAAATGGTAGTGGCTACAAGGGAGATTTACCAGGAAAAAACATGTTGAAATCCAAAACTAACCACCTCACGATGATTCTTGTGAATTTTCATAAAAAATGGACCCAAAGATCATAGAAAATGGGTACCCTTCGCTCAAGATATCACCTCTCCAAATCAACACAAAAATCCAAGTGTCCACTATAAAGACCCTTCCTTAAAAGGGCAGGCCTCGCTATATCGAGCCCCTAGTCATTATAGAAACATCAATATAGTGAGCTAGGGGTTGCTAAAGCGACAGCCTTGCGTTGAGCGGTTGTTGCTATGGCGAGCCTTTGATCCCTATAGAGAAGTCCCTATAGCGATCTAGGGTTGCTAAAGCAACGACGCTAGCTAATCCACTAAAAAATTTGGTTTCCACAAACATTTAATTTTCAACGGTGTACTTGGAATTCGCCTAAGACCCCGTGAGCATATATGAACCATGCTACTGTACCAAAATCGACACTCTTGATTCAACAAAATTGTCGGAATTCTCATACGAGATCATTTTAACTAATTGTAGCTCCTAATCCCATGGCTATTTTTAGTCAAATTCCACTGAGAAACTCAGAATAATTCTGGAAGCCTTGAGAACCAAATGGAAGGCTATTCTACACCAAATTTATCATTTCAGAGCTAATCACGCTATTGAAGTTCTCATCCGATCATATTTTTCAAGAATATTGACCAAAGTGAATCACTGGCTAATTCAAAAGGCTATAATGCAAAACTCAATATAAACTCACACCGAAAATAGTTGTTCTCGAGCCAACCATGCTTCAAGACTAACTAGTCCATACTAGAGCCGATGGAACAATCAAATTTTATATTGAGGCCATTTACACATGTTTTGTGCGAAAAAACAAATACTCAAGGTATAAGGCCTCTCAAAACATGAAAAACTACACAACTTCCTAATGAATGAGCAGGCAACTGTTCTACCAGTTCCAACAAGTCATGAATAACCTAAGGTCACTATAGGAATGCTCTAATTGTAGAAATAACATATTGAAGGAAAAATGACCTAAAGGGTTATTACAATCTCACCCTTAATTTTGCGAATGAAAGTTCTTTTAGTAGTAGATATTGCAATGACGCTCTGGGTCATTTATCTAATAATGCATTATTTTTATAGTTTAGGGCATAGCAACCCTATGTCATTTATGATGTACTAGCACCGGTAGCTCAATTTCCATTTATATAGGAACTTTTGTACTAGAAATAATGGTATCTCCAATTATGCCTGGTCGTTCATTTGGAATTTGTGTAATTTTTTGTATTTTGGAAGGTCTTATACCTTGAAAAATTGATTTTGGTGCAAAAAATGGGTAAACATCCTCAAATCAAAATTCTAACAATTCTATCAACTTTGAAATCGACAAATTCGGCTAGAAGCATGGTCGGCTTGAGTGCCGTGATTTTTGGTGAGTTTGTACTGAATTTTGCATTTTAGTCTTCAAAATTAGCCAATGGTTGACCTTGGTCAAGATTCTTGGAAAACATGCCCAAATGAAAATTCTGACTATGCAATTAGCTCCAAAATGTTAAATTTTATCTAGAACAACCTTCCGTTTGGTTCCCCAGGATTTCAAACTCATTCTGAGCTCTTCAGTAGAATTTGGATAAAAATGATCATGGGAGTGGGACCCACAATCAATCATGATGACCACGTATAGAAATTTTGACTACGCAATTGAGTATGATATGTCAAATTTGGCAGGGTAGCATAGTTCGTTTACATGTATGGGATTCTGTACAAATCCCAAACACGCCATCAAAAATTTTGGAAACTTGGTGCACATCAACTTTTAGTTGATATCAATATCTGGTGCAAGAAAATTATCCTCCATGATCGTTGGCCCTTCCTCACTTTGTGGATGTAAATAGCAGCACTGCTTTGCGGTCATGAGCTAGAAGGTTGCATTTGTGGAGGTTAGCTAGTCAACTCTCTGCATACGCAGAGGACCATCTATGTTCGTGAAGGCCAATCATCTTGTACTTTGCGATCATTGGGTACTGGTCATTGCAATCGCAGAGGTCAATTACATGTCCTCTTTATATCACTTCACTTAGACAAATTCAACATTTTGCCTAATTTCTTAAAGGTGATATCTCTCTAATTTTGAGCTCAATTCAAGCAATTCAAAATACTAAGTTTAGGAAATTTTTATGAGGAATAGATTGGTGAGTTTAAAAACTTAATTAGAAGCTTTTCTTGAGGTAAAATCCATTTTTAGCTGTTGCATTGTGAGTTTTCGGAATGGTTTTTTGATTGATTTTTGAAGTATGGTAACTTGGGCATTCACAGTCCATTTTCAATGATCTTGGGATCATAAGTGCGTGAGATATAGCAAGGATCTTCATGGGATGATTGTTTTCAGCTTTTTGAACTCTATTTTTGGTAAATCCTCCTTTGTAGCTTCTACCCATTTTCGTTCTAGCTCAAATTTTTGGTTTTTTGTTGCATAAATGCTTCTTGGCATTAATCAACACCAAATTAAATTTGTAATTATTAATGGGCTTAGAGTGCTATTTTGGACCAATTTTTAGGGTCAATCCAAAACTTTAGATGCAAGTCCCACATTTTCCATTTTAGGCCCCAAAATTGGTTCATCTTTGTTTACTGTGAATTTAGTGTTTGAAAGACCGTAAAGGTCTTCTAAGTCTATTTTTTGTAGCGTGGCAACATTCAATGTTTGAAAAGGAAAAGCTCTCGTGGAGTGAATTGGGGCACACAAAATCAGTCTATAGGTAGGCTACAATTTCCCTTTTTGTAGATTGAGATAATTTGAGTGAAATCATATTGAATTAGTAGGAATTCAGGTGGGGTATCTCATTTACATGTCTTAGGTGTTAAAACTAATGCTTTAGTCCTTCATCGATATTTTCGAGTAACAGTATGCATGTATGTTATCTTGTTAGCTGACATCATTGTTAGTACTACCATCTCCCTATATTCTGGTGTTTTGAAGCATGTTGAAAATGTTGGAATAATGGGGTTGGGTAGATTATTTATGTGTGTTAGGGTTATAATCATGTTTTAGGTCCCTTGCAAGGTTCTTGGGGGTATTTGTAAGCATGTAGTTCCTATTGTTACTTGGTAGTTCTATTGTCAATATTAGTTTCTTATTATTGGTTCTGTGAAGCGTATTGGCCTTAATGTAGTATCTAAAAAAACCTTCTTTAGATGCCCTGACATTGTTTCAATCGGCGCAGATCCCTGTAGAATGGGGTAGCAGAATAGGGTCCGGTAGTGAAACCTAAGCTAGGCAGTAACTTGCCTGAATAAACACTCTATTATCCATATTTCCCCAAGTTTGATGGCCTCAAGCTATTTTGGTAAGGTCAGGTCCTATTTCGCTTCGGTTTCATTTTCAATAGATAATTGGATGGTCACATTAGCCTTATTCATTGTGGAAGGCAATCTTCGATAGTATTGAAAGAATGTTTGGCTCCTGCAACTAGTTTCAGGAGAGCATTTTGAGTATTGGGTAATCCCAATCTCGAATCCCTATTAATTGGGCAAGAGTTCTAGGTATTGAAAAGTCCCGGCCTCAACCCCTCTTATACTATTAAGGTCAGCATTGCAGATATTGGGCAATCCTGGTCTCAACCTCTTTTATACTATTCAGGAGAGTATTTTAGGTATTGTGCAGTCTGAGCCTCAAGCTTTTTTATCAATTGGGCAAGAATTTTGGGTATTGTGCACGCCCAAACTCGGAACCTAGATTATGTTCAGTGTTTCCTCTTTTAGTGATCTCTGATTCAGGGTTGGTTATGGTTCCTCAGATTTTAGCATGGCAGACTCTTTACCTCCTTAAGTTTTGTAGTTTAAGTTCTTTGATTTCCCAATTTGGCTAACACAGACCTAGTTTGGTGTAGATATCATAGTTCTTCACTTAGAATTGTCTTAGTTATGTGGTTATTGGTTCCCTTTTATCTTTTATAGCTTATTTGACCCTAATTTAGGTGTATTCCTCTTTTTCATATTATTTTTACTTTTTTCGCTCAGTCAACCTATGATGACTACTAGGTACCTGCTATTCTGGTACCCATATTACATTCTACATCTACTTAATGATACACGTCCAAGCACTAGTTATCAGCTGATTAATCGAGTTTGTAGCAGCCTACACCGGACACCAGGGTCAGAATTTGGTGTTTTTGGATCACTTAAGTCTCTTTCAACTTCGTGGCCTATCTTTTTGTGTATTTTGAGACAAGCCAGATCTTATATGTATTTTTGGTCTACTTTTGGGACTTGTACAATGTAGCTTGTTTATTGTAGCTTTGTAGAAACGACTTCCAGGTTCTAGGAAGGATCTTTACTTATATTTAGTTCATTTCTTGCTTGTTTTTCTTTTATATTGTCTTTTGTATGTTGATTCTATTAGTTTTCCACCATATAGCCGTTATTCAAAGTTTTTGGTTACGAGTTGGCAGACCTATCGGCAGGTCATTGTAGGTGCCATCATGAGCTGAAAAATTGTGTTGTGATAACACAAATCCTTGATAAAGTACTATCTTAACAGAAAAATACTCTTTGCCTCCTCCCAATATTCTTACCTTATTTATTAAACTAGTTTTGTTGTGCCCAAAAAAAGCTATTCTGGGCCAGGGTTAGGATTGCCTATTGGGGGTTAAGGTAGGTGCCATCATGACCTGTAAAGTCAGATCATGACAAGTTGGTATCACAACCCTAGGTTTGTTGGTCTCATCTATACAAAGCTACCATCTAGTAAGGTCCTATAGATGGGTGCACAAACGTCTATTACATATTTTCGGGAGGCTATAAAATGCATTAGGTATCTCCTCTTGATTGTGTTATGTCCTTTATCACCCTACTGTATTCCATTGGAGCACCTTTTCCTTTTGACACCTCCAGAGGATATACCTCTGAACTTTTTAATAGGCCTTCAAAAGATTAATAAATACTATATGAAAGTCCCTCATTCGTTTCGTATACTTCTTCAATAGTCTCAAAGAAAGATGGATTTTTTCAGTAGTTGATCACCCCAACATGAATCCAAACTGATTCTTTGAAAAAGACTCTCCTCTTCTCAGCCTAATCCCCACTACTCTTCCTCAGACCATCATAGTCTGGCTTAGAAACATGATACCCCTATAATTGTTACAATTTGGATATCACCCTCATTCTTGTACAATGGAACCATTGTCCTCTTCCTCCATTCATCTGACGTATTAGCAATCTTCAAAAGAGCATTGAATGACCTAGTCAACCACTCTATACCATCTTTGATAGTGTTTTTCAAAAATTTGCAGGAATCGCATCGCGTCTGATAGCTCTCCCATGCTCATCCAACTAATGGCATGTCTAACCTCCTCAACCTTGAAATTCCTGCAGTAATCAAATTTTTTTATGACTATTAGTGCGCGCCAAATCACTTGCTCAATATCTTTATCCCCTTTTCATTTTATATTTTGTGGAAATAAGCTTGCCACCTTCGCTTAATGGAAGCCTCGTCTACCAACATCTCACCATCCTCATCATTGATGTACTTCACTCGGTTCAAGTCGTGAGATTTTTCTCTCTCTCTCTCTCTCTCTTTCAAAAACCTACACATTCTGTTGTCCTTGTCTTTTTCCTCTATCTCAACATACAAATAGTCAAATGTTGTTATGTTAGCACTCATGATCACCGATTTCGTTTCTGTCTTCATTGTCTTATAAAATATCCTTAAGCCTCCATTTTTCATCCTCATCCATACACTCCAACCACTTTGTATACGCAACCTTCTTATCTTCCACTTTGCCTTGAACTTCTCCATTCCACTACCAATCACCTTGATGTCCACTGAAGGACCTTCTTGATACCCCTAGTACATTGGTAGCTACTTTTCTAATGTAACTAGTAGAATTGTCCCACATGTTGTTCACATCCCCACTATTACTCCAAGCCCTCATCTTTGATTCCTTCTAAAGATATGACCCTAGTCTAGCGTTAGTCCTTGACGCCATTAATCTAAGAACAGATGACTCGATAGACTATAGTAGATCAAGAAGACACAAAACCTCGAAATAAAAAAACAGCTCAAAGATACAATAGCATACAGAATAGTAAAATATAACGTAGAATAATGCACAATAATCAATACGTAAAAATCAGAAACCAGAAACAATAATAGTGGGCGATTCAATAAGCTCTCTAAATATAAGTTTCCCACAATAAACAAGTAAGAGAAAAGAAACTCAACTCAATTTCACAATAAACAGTCAAGTAACAACAAATCAATTCAAGATAATTGATGTATTTCTACAACAAACAAGTAAAGGAAGAGAAACTCAATTCAATTTCACAATAAACAAGTTAAATAATAGCAACCCAATTCAAGAAGATTGATACATTTTCACAACAAACAAGTCAAAGATGAGAAAACCAATTTAATTTTACAATAAACAAGTTAAATATCAGCAAAGAAATTTGATATATTTTAAGAATAAACATGTCAAAGAAGAGAAAATCTATTCAATTTTAGAACAAACAAGTCAAATAACTGCAACCTAATTCAAGAAAATTGACATATTTTCACAATATATATCAATTTTCAAACCTAGGACAAGAAGTAAAAGAAGAACAGAATGATAGAACCTTGTTTATATTTCACTAAACAACATTTTCTTAATGCTTTATTAGAATCCGTTGAAACCCGACAAAATTTGCATAGAAATTGCTCACCGAATTCTTTTGCCGTCATCCAAAAATCTCTTTTCATCAAAACTTTATAACAAATTGAGTTGATGAAATTACAAGGAATGTATTTGTCCTGTGTCACGACCAGGACCAAGGGTCTAGGACTGACATGGTGAATGAGGACCCGAGAGTCCCCAAACAAGCCTCAAAGTATCTCAATTCACATCATCGGTTCGGAAACATACTCAAATAATAAACACATAATTCTAAGGGACGGGAAAGTAGGACTCACGCTATGGGAATAATTCGAGACTTTGGATCTTTCGCATCATATCATATCATCAAGTCATAAGACTCATGAGCAAACCACATAACAATATTCAATGGGTAACTAAGCCATAACATAATCTTCAACATAACACTTAGCATATAAACGTAAAGGAGTTTACAAAATGTCCAACAATGTCTCTAATCATAAGATCGGTCAGGGGCCAAGGCATACCTCGGGCTCACCCTCAAAGTGAATAAAATAAGTAAAACATTATAGGTAAAGGAATGGTGGCTTATCCTTTAAAGATAGGACTCACCACAACAAGCAAAACTTGAGATCCAAGCTAAACGTCAAGCGGTAAATGTGCGTAGTCCTTGCCTCCTACATGGTAAGATCATGTGGGAAAAAATATGCATTGGTACATTTGAATGTACTAGTATGTGGGCATGCTACATTAAAGAAAGATGATGTTAACCTTCACAATATGTCACATGCCAAACCAAAGAGTAGCCATAACTCACATATACTAGCACCCAATGAGTCACTCCTTGCCTGAATTGTGTAAAGGGAGGGTTGTACCCATCGTCATCAATACACATGTAGCTCATGACATAACTTTGAATAGGGAAGGTTGTACATGTCCTCATCTATACATTGTGTGAAGGGAGGGTTGTACCCATCCCCATCAATACATTCTTAGCTCATATAACCATGTGCATAGGAAAGGTTGTACCTATCCTCGTCTATGCCTTGTGTAAAGGGTGGGTTGTGCCCGTCCGCATCAATACACTCTTAGCTCATACATACATGTGCATAGGAAAGGTTGTACCTATCCTCATCTATTCATTATGTGAAGGGAGGTTTGTGCCCATCCTCATCAATAAACACTTAACTCATACATACATGTGCATAGGGAAGGTTGTACCTATCCTCATCTATGGATTGTGTGAAGGGAGGGTTGTGCGTGTCCTCATCAATACACACTTAACTCATACATACATGTGCATAGGGAAGGTTGCAACTATCCTCATCTATGCATTATGTAAAGGGAGGGTTGTACCCGTCCTCATCAATACACCCATGTGATTACATACTCATGTAAGATGTCAAATCATATGCATACCTATATAATTCATGTAGAAGTCAAGTTTATATTACTATCAATTCATATCATAAAAGTGTTCAACTTATATCATGCTTATGTTCATATATTCTTACTCAATTCATGTTCATAACCATATTTTCCTCAAAATCATATACATAAAATATTTTGGTCTTAACCCACTTCATAATTTCCATAAGAACCAACATCCATGAATGCATATGCCATGAATGATGTGAGATTAGCATGGGTAATGAATTAAAGTAAATCCATATTTAAATCATAATAGAGATCACCCATGCACAAAACAAGCTTTAAAGGGGACATGCACATACATAATTTCATGATCTCAATGGAACAATAATATAAGGGCTTAAATCAACTTAAAATCAACAAATAAGCATAGCCATACTTTAATTGAATTTATTAAATCAAAATAATGAAAAGATCATATTTAAAGTAAGCTAGAATTCATGAAATTCAAGTGAAACGAATTTGGGTGTTCTTGGTTGAAGGGACCCAGAATCAATCCCACATACCTTAGCAAATAGAGAAGATTCAAGAAGAAATTTGTTGAAGAAAGAGTTCTTCCTTGATCCCCAAGCTTAATTCCCACTAGAGTTCTTTGATAGAGACTTGAGTGAATTTGTAAATGTGAGGAATGAATT
The DNA here is from genome assembly GCA_029948455.1 of Solanum rostratum. Lineage (NCBI taxonomy): Eukaryota > Viridiplantae > Streptophyta > Magnoliopsida > Solanales > Solanaceae > Solanum > Solanum rostratum. The sequence continues at coordinate 35,372,859 of CM057049.1, read as the reverse complement.
TTGAATGAGGGGGATGAAGATTAGGTCATTAGGAGGTCTTTAGGTAGCATAAGAAATCACAAAAGACCCTTAGAATAAACCATAATTACGAAAATGTCATTAATGAAACAAGTGAAAAATTGACTAGTCACGACTTCACGGGCCCTTACACGGCCCGTTCACTGGCCGTGTAAAAGCCCATGAAGCCATACTTAGACAAATTTTTGCAAGTTTTCTTTAAGGCAAGGGTGCTTCCAATGAAGTTAGTACGGACCGTGTGAAGCTTCAAGGGCTGTACAAGAGTCTGCATAAAGGTACCAAGCTACGAGATGTGATTTCACACTTAAAATATAATTTTACAAAGAAATTTCGTGATATACTACCCACATGGTTTGTGAGAAGCGACACGGCCTGTATGGGTGCCCGTGTGGCTTGCCATAGAAAAAAGGAAGGAACACAACATAAGAGGGCTTTACAGAAATTGGCATAACTTCTTGATCCGAACTTGGAATTAGGTGAAACCAAGTGTGTTGGAAAGATAATTCAACGAACTTCAATTTGATAGGTTTTAGGACACCCAGTTCATTTTGTGTTAAGAGATATGACCATTTAAAGTTGACCCTTCCATTGAATCATATGAAAAACATAGAAATGGAACAAATTTGAACTTGGCTTGATGTAGGAGGCTCATGATGACCTTAAAACACATAAATAAGTTTGGATTGAAGGCTTGAAAGTGAACTTAGCGTGAGCTTGAAGGTTCTATTCTGAGCGCACAACTTGCGGAGTATTACATCCTGGTAGTTCGAGGTCATTAATATATTGCTCTCTAGAACATATATTTTAACTTCATTATGTTGTTTCAATAAAGACGAAGAGAGAAAAGAGGGAAAGTTTTAAAAAAGAAAAAATACAAAAAGTTGCAAGTTAGAATACGTTGAGCAAAATTTAGGTTAATGTTTACATTATTACCTACTCTGTGAATTTTCCATTCATTTATGAATATCTAAATATCTAGTTATCATCCTCCATGGTTTTTTCTAAAATACACTTCATTATACGATGTCCATTTCTCATGGTAGTCATTATTTGGACAAATAGGTGTTGCATGTAATATTTTAGTTTATAATGGAAGACTTACTTTCTCTATTCAATTTTGTTTTTAAATAAATACCTATTAGGCCATTTAATTAAAAAATAGAACAGCTCAGCCCATACAGACGAGACAAAAATCAGGCAAAATAGCATAAAAAATACAATCAAGTTAGGAAAGTGGAAATAGATGGACAATTCTAGAAAGAGGAAATCGAAGCATCCAAATCTTTGATGTCGGTGCTCGTGTTTTGAGATTGCTCGTACAAAATGATCTTCAAGAATCTTGACGACGCCAGAATATTATCATAGTATAGGGGAAAAAGAACTTTGAGCATTTTTCTTCCTCATCTCCATCGATGTTAGGATTTTCCAATGTCTCTTTCTCATTCTTTCTCGATTTTCTCGGTTGCACTCTGGTTCTTGATGATCTTTTCCTTGATAAGAAGGAGTCTCCAGTAATTGAATTTCTCTCTCTCTTGACCGGATCTCTCAGATCTGAGAATCATTTGATTTTTACATTTTTGCATCAAACCAAAACCCTAGAAATTGAAGAAAGTATTTGGGGTGATCCACTGACAGCCCGATCTTTTAAAACCATTTTGTAGGGTATAGTGAACCAAAAACCTTTCTTCCGTACATCATTCCAGCAAAGAGTTCTGGTGATGTCATTACTCGAGATTCCAGTCTGAATTTACGACGAGGTAGTCTAGTGAGAAGCAAATTCTGGCGAACTTTTCTTGTGATGTCTACAATTTTTATTTGCCGGTATTATTCTAGACAAATTCAACATTTCGTGACCAGAACTCCAGGTGATATCTTCCAATCTCTTATTATTTCTTATTTTAATCAATTATATCCTTTTTCTTTTCTTTTTCCGTTTTCCATAACTAGCTTATCCTACTTATGCATTTTAGTGTGAGGTAGTGGTAAGGTCTGTGGACATTTTACCCTTCCCAGACCCCACTTTTGGGATTCCACTGGGTATGTTTTTGTTGTTGTTATTTATCCAAGAAGCTCTATCAGGTGACTTTGACATCTCAAATTAGTTCTCCTTTCTTAAATCTATCATTCAATAGATTTAATCCCACAATAGAGACTGATACCACCATTGAATTTTAAATTCTTATAGATTAACCAAGCTTCATGTACAACTACTCTAATGGTTTGCCAATGAATGTATCCTTTCTTCTTCAGAAGTCAAAAGAAGTAACTTTGAAATCTACAACAACAACTTGAATTTCTTTCGTCTCTTCTTTAATGGATTGAAACTTACTAGGTTAAACCATCATCTTAGTCAAGAATATCAATATTGTGTGTTGTTTTATGTGTTATGTTACTTGTGTGTATGAATAATTAGTTACTGTAGTGAAACACTAATCACAATCTTTGAGTCTTGTTTTCATACCATTTGCAACACCCCAAAGCCCTCACCACGTGCATAGTATTTTAACCAAATGAAAAATATTTCAGATGTCAAAGATTGAATTAGTACCGTATTTCTTTGCACTTCTCTTTTGCATTCATAGTTTCATACTACACATTGTGAAACTATCAACTCTAATTCATTTGAAAATACTATGGAACCTGTCAATTTAATTCATGTATGGTATTTTGTACTTGTCAAGGATGATTATCTTTTATCCTAAAGTGGTAACTCTCTAAAAAAATTTATATTCATAATTACCTGCAAAAATTGAAAGTCTGCCAAAATATTTCCCTCCTGTAAAGAGTGGTGGCTCGTACTTAGAGCACCTCCCTTAGCCTATTGATGGAGTTGACCACCATTGTCACACTACAAATATTTTCTAAATCTAACATTTTCCTTGTCTATTTAAATAATCGGATAAATTTTCTCCTTCATTTAGTATATGGTGGTAGAAAGAAAAAAAGAGAAATCAAAGAAAGAGAAGGAAAACTCAAAAATCTTTTTTGTTTTGCTCTCTCAAAATCTTCATAGGCAAAATGGATTTTGATACTTCCATTAATTGTGAGAAAACTAGTTATCTAGATGCTCCACCAGCCTATGTTTGCCTTAGAATTCTCTTGGTTGATCATGATACAAATTCTCTTTCAAATGTAGCAACAAATCTTGAAGAGCATTCTTTTAAAAGCACATTAATCTTATATTTCTTTAAGTTCTCTCATATCTCTTGGTTGATCATGATACAAATTCTCTTTCAAACGTAGCAACAATTCTTGAAGAGCATTCTTTTAAAGGCAGATTAATCTTATATTTCTTTAAGTTCTGTCATATGCATTGAGCTTCCCCCCCCCCCCCCCCCCCCCCCATTTTTTATTAAATCTTCTAGGTAAAATCTATACTTATAGACTATTATTAAAAAAGTGAATTACTGTAAAATTAATGATTTTTTTTTCTTTTGTTATACATGGACTTATATTTTAAAATTAAATTTTTGGAGTAGATTTGAATGTTGAAATTTGAAGAAAAAATTTATTTATCATTAATTTTTTACAGAAGTTCACTTTTTTAATAATAGACTATAGTACAGATTTTACCTAGAAGATCCAAAAAGAAATAGGGGAAAAGGCTCAATACATATGAGTGAAAACTTAAAGAAGTATAAAATTAATGTACCTTTAAAAGAGTGTTCTTCAAGAATTATTGCTATGTTTGAAAGAGAATTTGTCTCACGATCAACCAAGAGAATTCTAAGGCCAACATAGTCTGGAGGACAATCTACATAACTAGTTTTCTCAAAATTGATGGAAGTATCAAAATCCATTTTTTAGCCTGTGAAGATTTTGAGAGAGCAAAATAAAAAAGATATTTGAGTTTTTCTTCTCTTTCTCTTTTTTTTCTTTCTACTACCTTATAATAAATGAAGGAGAAAATTTATCCAATTATTTCACTGGATATGTTGTTGTTTTTGTTTATTTAGTGTAGGAATCACCCAAACACTAGTTGAACCTCACAATTACCTATGTTTCTCGAATCCTCCAAATGCCATCACATCCATATCTGTTCCCCTCCAAAAGCTTTACTATTAGAGGATTTGAGCAACAATGCAATTGACTCTTCTACCTTCACTCATCTCTAAGTTAATTATTACAGGTTGCACTTATGAGGTGATTTTAACACTGCTAGTGAAAGAGGAAATGTTGATTTTGTGTTCATAAACATCAATATTGAAAATGGGAATGGAATTAACAGTAAATTCTATTTCTTCATCCTCAAAATGCTTATTAGCCGGTTTGCGTTCACAGGTGATGTTTTCTTATGACGACCTAGCCCAACACTGTGAAGTATTATCCATTCTTGGGCCTAGCCATCACGGATTATCCCTTTGGGCTTACCCAAAAGGCGTCTCATAGTATTAGGTCCAATCCTTCACTTAAATAGCCCAGAACTCTCCCTCTCCTTTTCGATATGGGATTTGCCTAAGTGAGCCAGGCATTACGTATCACTGTCTCTGCACTCACCCCCGTGGGGACTCAGCGTCTTCACTGAGGTTTTCCCCACCACCATACTAGTCAAGAGTTAGCTCTGATACCACCTGTCACCACCTAGCCCAACATTGTGAAGTATTGTCCGCTCTTGGGCCTAGCCATCACGGATTTGTCCCTTTTGGCTCACCCCAAAAGACGCCTTACAATATTAGGTGCAACCCTTCACTTAACTACCCCAGAACTCTCCCACTCTTTTCTGATGTGGGATTTCCCTAAGTGAGCCAAGCAATTACATATCGTTGTCCCTGCACTAGTATCAGAGTAGGTCGTCCTAGGGAGTCTACAAAGTCGTGCCTATATAGAGTCTTGTTTATGGATGTGTTGTGCACCACATTTATAAGCAGTAGGATACATGGAATTTAAGGGTTGTAACTTTCTTCTCATTCATTAGATCGTGCCATAGAGCCAAGTGTTGTAGGTAGATTGTTTCTAACCTCCAAATTGTTTTGTAACGTGAGTATGCTAGAAACAAGGAAAAGTAAAGGCAAGGAAGGAAGTAGAAGTGGTAGTTGGTGTACCTAGTCGGGTGTGACAATGAAATGAGGCCCGAGATGACTCTCTGTCACAAACATCTCCAACTCTTCCATCTCCTAATGAATCAGGAAGTAGTGAAATTCACCCAGAACTACCTCCCGATGCTACCATGCGGGATCTAAGAAATGCTGTCCAACTATTGACTGGTAGTTGCTGGCCAAGGTCAAAGACAAGAAGGCCCATTTATAGGTGCAGGCTGTGCGAATAGGGCAGCTAGCACAAGGATACATGATTTCCTTAATTTGGACCCTCTATTATTTACCAGGCTAGATCCTAATGAAGATCCACGAGATTTCATCGATCAGATCCAACACACTTTGGATGTTATGCACGTAAGCAGTATAGAAGCTATGCAGCTAGAAACAATAGATTGAAAGATGTCGTTATACTATGATATGAATCTTGGAAGCAATCTACGGGTATAGATGCACCTCCAACTACCTAGAAGGAGTTCAAAGAGGCATTTCTTGACCATTACTTTCCATTAGAGATCCGAGAGGCTCGTGCGGATCAGTTTCTTGGAGATATGAGCGTGAGGGAATATAGACTTCAATTTAATTCCCTGGACAGGTATGCTCCTAATGTAGTTGCTACTATGGCAGATAGGGTTCATCGATATGTGGATAGGTTGGATTCGTATCTGGTCAGAGACTGTGCCATTGCTTCTTTGAATAAAGACATGAATATAGCGAGGATGCAAGCATTTGCACAAAAACTTGAGGATTAGAGGCAAAGAAGAAGGACACAAGAGTTAGAAAGGGGGCAGTCCAAGAGGGCCAGATCTATGGGGGTGAGTGTAGGGACGGCAATACGTAACACCTGGCTCACATAGGAAAATCCCACATCAGAAAAGAGAGGGAGATTTCTGGGCTATTTAAGTAAAGGATTGGACCTAACACTGTGAGGCGCCTTTTGGGGTAAGCCCAAAGGGACAAATTCGTGATGCCTAGGCCCAAGAGCGGGCAATACTTCATAGTGTTAGGCCAGGTCGTTATAGGTGGTATTAGAGATGACTCTTGACTAGTATGGTGGTGGGGCAAACCTCAGCGAGGACCTGAGTCCTTGGAGGGGGTGGGCGCAAGGATTGCGATATGTAGCGCCTGGCTCACTTAGGCAAATCCCACATCGAAAAAGAGAGGGAGAGGTTGGCCGATTTATGTGAAGGATTGGATGTCACGCCCCGAGGAGGGTACCCTAGGCGTGGCCGGCACCACAAACTACTGCTTGTCCCCAAGCGGACAACTCGATTATCTGGACAATCACTCAATATCATGCATAGCAGAATAGGATAAGGCAGTGAGTTACATTTATTAGTCTACATTAATAAGAAGGGCCAATAGCCAAGCAAACTCAATCACAACCTCAATAGTAAGTAAATGTAAATGCTAACTCAACTCAAAGGATAAAAGACTTCAACGTCAAACCTTAACTCATGTCTATGAAGCCTCTAACTCAACACAACTAGACAACCTAAGAAGGTACCATGACAGGCCATGGCTACCCAACTCAATAAAACAAAATAACTGATAACAAAAAAGGCTCCTACAGATAGCAAGGACGGCTCAACAATGAACCGTCAACATCTCTTCAATACATCAGGAATACGACAGACTCATCTTAAGGAATACTCCACTCAACTCAACTTAATGGACTCATGCTCGTCTAGGACAAGGGTAATGAGTAATAATAAAACATCAACATCCATCAAGACTCATACCATCAAATTAACATTAGAGTTCTATAAAAATGGAACCTAGCTGGGAGTTTCTCTAACCGACAACCATCACCTATGAGCCGGTGATTATACAAATAAGCAATATTGTTGCCACATCCATCTAGTATCATACCTTGGATAAAGGACATCACCATCAGTAGATCCACAAGACATAACATCAGTCCTCTTTTGGGACAAAGGAAACATCCGTATTACGGTTTGATCCTCACTCCTACGAGGGCCACGTAGTTAATGAGTTAGAGTAGGACTCACTCTCACCCATTTCAGTGCTAAATACTCCTCAAAAAACTCGACATGCTCATAAAACATCATCATCATGGGTCCCACAGGGACATAGTACATCAAAATCAATATCAACATCATCATCATCGATCCCATAGGGGCAGAGTACACCAACATCAACATCATCATCAACATCAACTCGTCAACATCAACATCGACATTGTGGAATTGAAACATTCTTTTAGGATTTATTTTCAAGTTTTAAGACTCATGAACATCACTCTCATCAACATCATTATTAAGACTCTTAAAAATTCAGAACACAATCACAACATAAAAAACATCATCATCGTTAAGGCTCTAGACTCTTTTCCCCTAAGCTCATTCTTGCATTCTTTAGTACAACAAACATAGAGCATTGTAAAAATCTTTTATGAAAACAAGTTATGCAACAAAATAGTTTGTGATGATCATCAATTCTTGTAAAATATATGAATTAAGTTAAAACTCAGTGGAATACTAAAGGATCCCCATATCAAACTTATTATATTCAATCATAGACTCAATTTACTCAAAGGCGGCACATGGAAGAACAATCCCATGCTTTAGGTTAGCTTTGCATACCTGGGATGATTGCTAACAACAATCCTCGTAGAATCTCCTCTTGACTCTTTAACATCAACTCTACTCAAGCCGTAACTTGGTATTTTTGCTACGAAGAGGATTTTTGAATGGTTTTTGAACCCTTTCTCCATGAATACAACCTATATTAATCGTATATGGATTTTAGAAGATGTTAGGAATGGAATAGAATGCCCCTCAAAATTTTAAAAATTTTCTAGCCGTAAAATAACACAGTCTATAACGCATACTGGTCGCGGATAGTTCATGTTTGGCAAAGAATTTTCTGAACGAGTTTTCTCAATCCCGTCAAAAAATTAAGGAAACAACATAAGTGCGCTTCCACAATAGGTCTGTGATGTGTCTCTGTCGCAAACTCTCATCATTTCTCGTTTTGGAACGAAAAATTATCTTGACTCGGTCGCTCTAAAAATCGATTGAGACCCTTTCCCCACTCAATTATTTTTGTTGATCACAAATTCGGCCTTGAAATTTCCATTCGAGCATGCGAAGACGCATTATGCGCACATCTCTCCTCCAGGGCTATTTTGATAATTTTATAAAGTATTACATCATCTCCCCCTTGGGATCATTCGTCCTCGAATGATGAGCGGGAGTGGTATTATGGCACGAATAGACTCAAGACTCATTGTGATACTCACTCAACAACTCAACTTCTCAACTCTTCATCGACCTCAATAGCATCTACATTAAACATCAAAATATACACATCAACTCAGGATAAAAACATCAATCTAAGTTAAGAATGGGAATATTACCTTGGATATTCTCGTCATCCGGCACGAATAGGTGCGGGTATTTAGTTCTCATCTCTTCGTCAGCTTCCCATGTGGATTCCTCAACAAATTGGTTCCTCCACAAAACTTTAACGGAGGCTATCTCTTTGTTTCTCAGTTTGCAAACTTGTTGATCCAAGATTTGGATGGGAATTTCCTCATTGGACAAGCTATCTCTAACTCCAGTGCTCTCTATAGCGATTGCCAAGACAGGATCTCCCAATCATTTCTTCAGCATATAGATCTGGAACAACCGATGGATTACGTCTAACTCAAAACGTAACTCTAGCTCATAAGCAACCTTCCCAATTCTCCTCATAATCTGATAATGGCCGATATACTGAGGGTTTAATTCCCCTTCTTCCCAAACCTCATGACACCCTTCATGGGCGATACCTTCAAGTATACCCAATCACTCACCTCAAACTCTAGGTCTTTTCTCCTCACATTGCTGTAAGATTTCTGATGGCTTTGTGCAGTCTTCAAGCTCTCTCTAATAATCTTCACCTTCTCCATGTATTGGTGGACAAGGTCAAGCCTAATTAACTCAGCTTCTCCAACCTCAAACCGCCCAATGTGTGACCTACACCTCCTCCCATACAAGGCCTTATAGGGGTCCATTTGAATACTTGCATGATAACTATTGTTATATGCAAATTGAATCAATGGTAGATAGTCATCCCAATTTCCTTTGAAGTCAAGGATGCAGACCCTCAACATATCTTTTACCGTCTACATAGTGCGATCTGCCTGACCATCAATCTGTGGATAAAAGACAATACTCAAATTGACTTTGGTACCCAATCCTTCCTGGAAAGACTTCAAGAAGTAAGAGGTAAATTGGGCTCCTCTGTCCGAGATGGTGGATAAGGGAAATCCATGCAACCTCACAATCTCTTTGATATACATGTTGGCATACTTCACCGCAGGTATTAGTCATCTTTACTGCTAAGAAGTGCGCTAATATAGTCATCACGTCTACAATCACCCATATGGAATCATGCCGCCTGCGGGATATCAGTAGGCAAGTGATGAAATCCATGTTAATCATCTCCCACTTCCACTCTGGAATCTCAAAGTTTTGAGCCAAGCCACTTGGCCTTTGATGCTCCACCTTCACTTCCTTGCAATTTGGGCACTTGGACACAAACTCAAAAATGTCCCTCTTCATTTCACTCCACCAATAGACTTCTTTCAAGTCGTTATACATCTTGGTAGACCCCGGATGAATGGAGTATCTAGTATTGTGGGCTTTAGCCATGATCCTCTCGCGGACGCCATCAACATCAGTAACACATAGCCTACTCTGGTACCTCAACACCCCATCTCTCCCTTTGGAGAAGACCATCACTTATTGTTTGCGGACAACCTCCATGAATTGGAGTGTGATAGGATCTAGTTCTTGCTTCTTTTTTTCCTTTGCTACTCGAGACGATGTAGACCCATTCTGAACATTAACTCCTCCCTCATTATTCTCCTTGAGTTGGACTCCCAGTCAGTCCAGCCTATTCACTTCCTTCACTAGCTCTTTCTTCGCTTCCTCTACATGGCTCGTACTACCCATTGATAACCTGCTAAGGGCATCAACAACAATGTTATCTTTAACTGGGTTGTATACGATGCTCATGTCATAATCCTTGAGCAACTTCCACCATCTCCTCTATCGCAGGTTGAGCTCTCTCTGATTAAAGACATACTGCAGGCTCATGTGGTCAGTGAACACGTCCACATGCACTCCATACAAGTATTGGCGCCAGATTTTAAGTGCAAACACTACCGCCGCCAACTCAAGATCATGGATTGGATAGTTCCTCTCATGAACTTTAAGCTGCCTGGAAGCATAAGTTATCACCTTCCCTCTCTGCATCAATACGCATCCCAATCCAACTTTTAATGCATCACAATATACCACAAAATCTTCCGTCCCATCAGGCAAATTAAAAACAGGTGTGATGGTCAATCTAGTCTTCAAATCTTGGAAGCTCTTCTCACATTCCTCAGACTAATGAAACTTGACCTTTTTCTGAGTCAGCTTGGTCAATGGTGTGGATAGGGAAGAAAATCCCTCAACAAATCTGTGGTAGTAGCCTGTCAACCCTAAGAAACTTCTTATGTTAGTTGGAGAGGCCGGTCTTGGCCAGTTCTTAACCGCTTCAATCTTCTGGGCATCTAATTGAATTCCATCACCCGAAACAACATGGCCTAGGAAAGCCACTAACATGAGCCAAAACTCACATTTCGAGAACTTCGCATACAACTCATGGTCCTTAAGTGTTTGAAGGACAATTCTAAGGTGTTTGACATGCTCCTCCTCATCCTTCGAATACACAAAAATATCATCAATGACATGATTGAAAACATCTCAAGATAGGGTCTGAACACCCTATTCATCAAGTCCATGAAAGCTGCAAGTACATTCGTAAACCCAAAGGACATGACCAAGAACTCAAAGTGGTCATAACTAGTCCTAAAGGATGTCTTTGGAACATAACATTCTCTCGCTTTAAACTGATGGTAACCCGATCTGAGGTCTATATTTAAAAAGCATGAGGCACCCTTAAGTTGGTCAAACAGATCATCCATCCTGGGAAGAGGATATTTATTCTTGATCGTGACCTTGTTTAGTTGCGTACATTCTATGCACAACCGGAGATACCCATCCTTCTTTCGTACAAAGAGAACGGGAGCACCCCAAGGAGAAACACTTGGCCTAATAAAGCCATCCTCTAATAAATCCTTCAACTGCTCTTTCAACTCCTTCAACTCAACAGGGGCCATCCTATATGGGGGAATTGAAATAGGTTGCGTCTTGGGAAGAACATCGATATCGAAGTCAGTCTCCCTATCAAGAAAGGACTCCAGGTAAATTCTCAGGCAACACCTCAGGAAACTCATTCACAATCGGAACTGACTCAATAGTAGGGGACTCAATATCATAGGATTTAACTCGCACGAGGTGGTAAATACAACCTTTGGAAATTAGCCTTTTATCGCTCATGTAGGAAATAAACTTACCCTTGGGTGCAACAAAACTTCCCTTGCACTCTAGGACCGGTTCATTCAGAAATTGGAGTTTAACAACTCGGGTCTTACAATCTATTGAGGCATAACAGGCATGGAGCCAATCCATAACAAGGATTACATCAAAGTCAACCATCTTCAACTATACCAAGTCATCCAAAGTATCCCTCTGATAGATGGATACCACACAATCTCTATAGACCCTCTCAGCTAGGATAGACTCTCCAGTAGGAGTAGAAACAGTATAAGACTCAAGCAAACACTCTGGAAACATCTCAAATTTATTAGCTACATAGGGAGTCACAAAAGATAAGGTGGTACCCAGATCAAGCAGTGCATAACAATTAAAAGAAAAGACTCGGAGAATACCCATAACAATATCTGGTGCAACCTCTTGTTCCTATCAATGACCCATTGCATATAGATAATTCGTCCCTCCTCCTGCACCCGCAATAGTAGCCTTCTTATGACCGCCCGCAGGGGACACTATAGAAGACTGAGCTTTGTTACTTCCATCCCTATCTCCTGATAGGACACTCACCTGGAAATGGACTGGCTGTCCGCATAAATAACAAGCATTTGTACCCTCATGGCATGCCCCAAGGTGAAGTTTGCCACATCTTCCACAAGGCGGCTTCCCTCTCTGGCCTTGGGTCACGCTAGCTTGGGAGTGAGGACCCTGAGCTCTAAAACTCTAGTGACCATAAGAATTATGATCATACCTATTTTGCTGAACAGGCGCACTTTCCATCGAAGGTGCATGGCTAGAAGACCTTTTCTGAAAATAGGTTCTATTACCCTTATTTTGCTTCTATTTGGCTAGGCTCATGCCCTGCCGATAAAGCCTTCTTACTCTAGTGCTCTTCCCTGTCCCTCTTCTTTTCCTCTTCAGTTTGCTGGGCATAGACCATAAGTCTAGAGATGTCAATACTTGGAAACAACAATTCTGCCTCACACTCCCTCTTTACATGCCCACCCAATCCAGACACAAACTTTCTCGTTCTCGCCCTCATATCTTGGACCTTCTTCGGGGCATACCGTGAAAACTGAATGAACCTGAGGCTGTACTCTTTGACAGTCAACCCCTCTTGCTTCAGGTTTACAAACTCCTCCACCTTCGCCTCCCTCAACTTTAGGGAAAAAAATGGTCGAGGAAAGCACTCTCAAACTCCTCCACTCAGCAGGTTCAACATCCTCACCTCTTCTATCTTCCCATTGATTATACAAGATATTAGCAACATCCTTAAGCTGGTAAGAGACCAGTTCAACTCCCTCAACCTCATTAGCATGCGTAGCCCTAAAAAATTTGTACATCTCATCAATAAAATTGTGTGGGTCCTCCTCCATCTTCGACATCGTATAGACTAGCGAGTTCATCCTCGGGAAATCTATGAGCCTGGTTGCAGTCATAGGCTCTTTTGAGCTGGAGCTAGGGGCCTGGGGACTGTGGCTATTACTCTGGGAGGCCACCAACTGAGTGAGCATAACAATGGCTCCCCTGAAGTCAACTTCCAAAGTGAAGGTTGACTGAGCAGGTGGTGCTTGTGTGATCTCAATAGCTCTAGTAGGTTGACCCCGTGTCTTCACCTCATGCAGGGTAGGGACCTGTAGTGGGGGATTCTTAGTGTTTGGTGCTGAGGAATCTCTTTGGGAAGCAGTGCGTTTAGGAGGCATGATCTGTAACGCATAATGCATGAATTAGAAAAGAGTTTCATAGAGTCAAACTCTATTGCACGAGCTCAGAATATCAAAGAAGTGTAACCATTCATAATGTCCTATAGCCTCCTGTTTATGAAGTATGGTGCACAACACACACATAAACAAGACTCTACTAGACACAACTTCATAGACTCTCTAGGATTCTTGAACTCTTTGCTCTGACACCATGTTTGTCGTGCCCCAGAGAGGATACCCTAGGCGTAGCCGGCACCCAGAGACTATTGCTAGTCCCCAAGCGGACCACTCGATGATCAGGACAGTCATTCAACAACAAGCATAGGATTAGTCTACATCAATAAGAAGGTCCAATGGCCAAGCAAACTCAATCACAACCTCAATAGTAAGCATATGTAAATGCTAACTCAACTCGAAGGATAAAAGACCTCAACATCAAACCTCAACTCATGTCTATAAAGCCTCTACCTCAACTCAACTAGATAGCCTAAGAGGGTACCATGATAGGCCATGGCTACCCAACTCAATAAAACAAAATAACTGATAACGAAAAAGGCTCCTCCAGATAGCAAGGAGGGCTCGCCAATGACTGGACTCAGAATCTCCTAACCTCAACGATGTATCTGCTAAAGTCCTCTACTTCCTGTATCTGCATCATGAAACGATGCAGCACCGAGTGGCGTCAGTATGTGGAATGTACGATATGTAAGATGGCTTAGTATAACAACACAGATAGAACAGTATAGGGATAGCATAACCTAAATATCATACTCCGTCAATATGTCAAAGATCTAAGACAAGAATAAAGAGTAGACAAATAATCCGTCAACATCTCATCAATACATCATAAATAGGTCAGACTCATCTCAAGGAATACTCGACTCTACTCAACTCAATGGACTCATGCCCGTCTAGGACAAGGGCAATGAGTAGATAATAAAACATCAACATCTATCAAGGTTGATACCATCACATCAACGTCAAAGTTCTATTAAAATTAAATCTAACTGGGAGTTTCTCTAACCGACAACCATCACCTATGAGCCGGTGATGATAATGAAGCGATCCTGTTGCCACATTCATCTAGTACCCTGCCCCGGGTAAAGGACATCACCATAAGTGGTTCCACAAGAAATAACATCAGTCCTCTTTTGGGACAAAGGAAACATCTGTATTACGGTTCAATCCTTACTCCTACGCGGGCCACGTAGTTAATGAGTTCGAGTGAGACTAACTCTCACCTATTTCGATGCTAAATACTCCTCCCAAAACTCAAAATGCTCATAAAATATCATTATCATCGGTCCCATAGGGACATAATACATCAACATCATTATCATTGGTCACATAGGGACATAGTATATCAACATCAACATCATCATCAACATTAACTAGTCAACATCAACATCAACATCGTGGACTTGAAACATTCTATTAGAATTTAATTAAGTTTTAAGATTCATGAACATCACTCTCATCAACATCATTATCAAGACTCTCATCAATTTGGTCCACAATAACATGACAAACATCATCATTGTTAAGCTCTAGACTCTTTTCCCCTAAGCTCATTCTTGCATTCTTTAGTACAACAGACATAGAATTTTGTAAAAATCTTTCATGAAACAAGTTATGCAGCAAAATAGCTTGTGATGATCATCAATTCTTGTAAAATATATGAATTAAGTAAAAACTCAGTGGTTTACTCAAGGATCCTCACATCAAACTCATTATCTTCAATCATAGACTAAATTTACTCAATAGGGGCACATGGAAGAACAATCCCATGCTTTAGGTTAGCCTTACATACCTGGGATGATTGCTAACAATAATTTGTCGTAGAATCTCCTGTTGACTCTTCAACCTCAACTATCATCAAGCACTAACTTGGTGAATTTTGCTAGGAAGAGGATTTTTGAATGGGTTTTAAATCCTTACTTCACAAATACAACTTATATTAATTGTATATGGGTTTTAGAAGATGTTATGAATGGACTAGAATGCCCCTCAAAAGTGTAGAAATTTTCCAGCCGTAAAATAACACAGTCCGTGACGCGGACAGATTGCGGACAATTCATTTTTGGAAAAAATTTTCCTGAACGAGTTTTCTCAACCCCGTCAAAAATTAAGGGAAGAACATAAGTGTGCTTCCACGATGGGTCCAAAATGCGGGTCTGTCGCGAACTCTCACTGTTTCTCGTTTTGGAATGAAAAATTATCTTTTGACTCAATTGCTCTAAAAATTGACCGAGACCCTTTCCCCACTCAATGTTTTGTGTTGATCAAGAATTCAGCCTCGGATTTTCCATCCGACTATCCGAAGAAGCATTATGCGCACTTCTATCCTCTAGGGGCATTTTTGTAATTTTACCTGACATTAATTTTTACCTAATACTGTGAGGCGCCTTTTGGGGTGAGCGCAAAAGGACAAATCCGTGATGGCTACGCGCAAGAGCCGACAATACTTTCCAGTGTTGGGCCAGGTCGTTACATTTCTTCTACAAGAGAGTTCAAATTTAAATAAATATTTAGTCATAGTTAACAATACTGAAATTACATGAGTTATTAACGGAATAATAAAATTGTGACCAAACGTATAGAGTACTTAATAAGAACATGAAAACATATGTTATCAGAGCATACCTTTTGATTTGTAAAATAATTTAAATAGACAATAGTAAAACTGAATCTCTCATGGAAAATATAAGTAAGAGGAAGATAGGCTATGAAAGACAACAAAAAAATAAGCAACCAAAGAATTTATATCAGAGTTAACCCTAAAAATCTATGCATATTCTCTTTCTTGATTTATAGTTTTGTTTGTTTTTCTCTATTTTTAATAGAATTTTTTTATATACTTATGTTAAAATGAAATCTCTTGAAGCTTGATAGAGTTTGAAGCCATTACATTAATGGCAACAATTGGACTCTATGTAATTTATACCGTGACAATATCATTGAGGGTGACTCTAGGTCGATAATCTTTCACCCAGGCCTCGAGGTCCTTTTAACTTGGAAAGCTAGAAGATCAATGTGGGTTGTGTAGCAACATTATTAGTTTCATCAACTACTAAAAATCAAACTCTCAACTACATTCCTATGGCCGTTAGAGTTGTTATTCTAGTCATTTCTTTGCAAAACTTTAGTTTAGGCATTGATTTATAAGTTTAATTAAAAACTTTCATAACTTTAATGACGCTGCATAAAATTATTGAATAATTTCTTATTTAACATTCTTGAAGTAGTTTGATATAAATGGGAACAAAGGAATAGAGAGAACATTTTGAATAATAATTCACTTTAGCTCTTTGGTTTTCTTTTCCATTCATTCATACTATTCCTTCGTAAAACATCAATAGAAGAAATTGCACTATCTTCTTTTAAGAGGGATAAAAAAATTTTTAATTACAAAAAATAAAATGAAAGAAGGCATGATGCGAACATAATGAGAACTGATTCAAGAATGATTGAAGTGAACACACAATAGGAAAAAAAATATTCATTGAATCCCAAAATGTGCAAAAAAATGAAAGAACAAATATTTTTTAAATTCTACACAAGCCAATCATGATAGATCAATAAAAACTATCAAACAACTTTTTCAATTACATTTTATCGTTAAATATAAAAGTCTTGAATTTCTCAAGAAGTGCAATAATGTACATATGGGATTTTGGCTTATATTGGAAAAAATATAAATATTATCAAATTTCAAAATAAATCTTAAGCATATGAATGACTATTTTTTGTTTGAAATTGATCTTGTGGACACTTGTATTGAGTTGTATTGAGTTGTAAGATCTTACACTTTGATTTCTGGCATTATTTCAGCTCAAAATTGTCAAGTTCTAGCAATTCAACCCATTCATTCCACCAGTTCAAGGAATAACCATTTGAACTCAATGAAGCTAAAGGAACTTCTGGTGGTTGAGGTATGTTAGCTACTTGAAATAATTCATTGAAATTCGTAGAGAAGTCACTAAATTCAACACATTTGAATGTTGTTCCTCATTGAAGTTCTTTGAAGTAGATAGTTGAACATTTGGAGCTTGTTATTTTTGGTATCGGTATTTCTGCACAAGGACCATAAAGATGAAAAATATTAGAAAAATTTGACAAATCTTGAATCATAAATGTTATAACTAGGATATCATGTCTACTTTTTTCATACTCAGATACTTTTAGATAGTAAGTGGGCTATTTCTTAGACAAATCCGGCTCACACATCCTCTCCCGAACATGTCTACTAGGGGCTGATTCAACTGGATAAGACAAATAATGAGAATTTAATAGTAAATTTGTGCACAATCAGAAAAAGTCAACTTACTATTTTCCTTAACTAATGTTCTTGTTTTTTCAACTTCTCTGTGTTGGAATTGAAACTAAATCATTATATGCTTACCAGCCTTTTTATCCTAACTCGTAAATAACCTCATCCAATTTCTTATCAATATTTGGTGTCCATCACTGGTGCGATGTTTTCTTTTGTGGTCTTTCTGTAGTTATTTTCGAAAGCAAAGAATGATCATTCTTTTTTTCTAAACTACCACATCTTTAAAATTATGCCTCCTCATTAGTATTTCTCATTCTCTTAGAACCTACCGCTTGATTTTGATAAATCTTAGAGCAACTCGCTATGCTTTTTACCTGCTATCTTGTAGTTTCTTAGTACAGGATGCGTTGTCCATTATATTACATCAACTTGATAGGCCTTGTTGTGTTGTATTTTTTCATTTGGCTTCTTATTGTTCAATTCACATGCTTCTATACATTTTTGAGTTTCATTGATGAAATGGAGAACTTCATAAAAATGTAACATGTCCCTTGTGCCTTTGCTTCTAATACCGTTTTCATAGTCACCTACAAAGACATCATTAAACCAAGAGATGAAAAACAAGGGTTAGTGATTGGAGCTAGGGTAACATACATCATGGGAACTGTTCCATAACTGGACAACCCTCTCTGAAAAGTAAATACTTGCTAGGAAAGTGCTGAGTCTAGAGGGGGAACTCCTGTAGTCCCATCTTGTGCATTTTCCTTAATTTCTGCATTCTCCTCAACCTCAATCGCTACATTATCCTCTATCTCAACCTGAGGTTTAGGAGGGGTCTCCCCTTTAGATAAATTCTCAGCTTGGGCCTCACCCCTGCATGTGCTACCATTTCTCCACCTCTACCCCTTGCTCATCCTCTACCATATCCTCTTATCGTTGGCTCCTCTGCTAGGTCATTATTGGGAGTTGCTGACTTGACACCATTGTAGTGCATGTCAACCACGGATAGAAGAGTGGAAGAGGAAAGATACAAATTTAGATCACTAGATAACAATTCGAATTACGTTTTAGCTTGAAAAGAGGAGAGAAGAAAAATTATAAAAGAGATCTCCTAAAGTCATGTTGCCTTTTGAAGAAAAGTACAAAAAGAGATCTCCTAAATTCAAGTGACGGTGGTGTTCAGGTTGGCTGATTCAAGTGATGGTGGTGTTCAGGTTCAGAATGGGGCAGAATCTTCTGTGGTGAATGAGGTAAGGGCTAAGCAAGATCTACCATCGTTACTTGAACTAAGGAAGTTGGTTGCTGCAAAGAAGATCGAGGTGTTCTCCCAAGGGGGAGACTGTGTACTCTGGCACCAAGACTGGCTTTGTAATCCAGATTTGGATGATCTTATAAGGGTGATTATGAGTGAGGCTTACAACTATCGTTACCCTATTCACCTTGTTCTACCAAGATGTATTAGGATTTAAAGGAAGTGTATTGGTGGTATGGTATAAAAAAGGATATTGCTAGGTTTGTATCAAAATGCCCGAGTTGTCAACAGGTGAAGGTAGAATACCAAAGGCCTGTTGGTTTGGCGCAGGCCATAGAGATTCCCATATGGAAATGGGAAGATGTAAACATGGACTTTGTAGTTGGGTTGCCTCGGACCCAAAGGCAATTTGACTCTATTTGGGTTGTCATTGATTGGATGACAAAGTCAGCTCATTTTCTACCGGTTAAGACTACTTTCAACGCCAAAGAATACGCAAGGTTGTATATCCAAGAGATGGTGAGGTTGCATGGTGTACCTAGGTCCATTATATCGGATAAAGGTACATAATTCACTTTCCATTCTTGGAGGTCATTTCAGAAGGGGCTTGGGACAAAGATTAAAATTAAGCACCACTGTCCATCATCAAACGGATGGCCAAGCGGAAAGGACTATTCAAACCTTGAAGGATATGTTGAGGGCTTGTGTGTTGGAGTTTAAGGGAAATCGGGATGACCATCTTCCACTCATTGAGTTTGCTTATAATAATAGCTTCCATGCTAGCATTAGTATGGTTCCATTTGAAGCTTTGTATGGGAGAAGGTGTAGATCACCGGTGGGGTGGTTTGAGTTGGGAGAGATCACTTTAGTAGGCCCAGATTTGGTGATAGAGGCCATGCATAAGGTGAAGGTGATTAGGGAGAGATTGAAGGCGGCCCAAAGTCATCAAAAGTCCTATAAGGATGTTAGGAGGAGGGACCTTGAATTTCATGTCGGTGATTGGGTGTATATGAATGTTTCTCCTATGAAGTGTGTGATGCGTTTTGGTAAGAAGGGCAAGCTAAGTCCCCGGTATATTGGCCCCTATGAAATTGTTGAGTGGATTGGAGGTGTGGCTTATAGGGTGATGTTACCCCCGGAGTTGAGTGCTATCCATCCAGTTTTCCATGTGTCTATGTTGAGGAAGCTAATTGGTGATCCTAGCACTATTGTGCCTTAAGAAGGAATTGAAGTTGAGGAAAACATGTCGTATGAGGAAGTGCTGGTGGAGATATTGGATAGACAAGTAAAGCGGCTTCGTAACACAGATGTGGCGTCGGTGAAGGTACTTTGGAGAAATTAACAAGTGGAGAATGCTACTTGGGAGGGGAGCTGGACATGGTGTACTCTCATCTTTTCCAGTCTATTCAAGCCTAAGATATTAGAATTCTTCCTTGACAAATGTTGCCATTTCTTGCCCTCTTGAGTCTCATAACACGACATGCATGCATGTGTACAAAAGGATTTTTTTTTATAATTGTTTTGAGCGATTTGGATATAATTTTGAAATGAATTTAATAGTCATGAACAATGATTTTGCATAATGCTTTCAGTAAAAAGTTTTGGTAAAGAATTATGCAATGTATCTTGTGAGGTGTGTTTCTTGCTCAAGTTTTATCCTTTCAGGCCTTGTTCTTGAACATTCGGGGATGAATGTTCCTAAGGGGGAGCTAATGTAAGGACCCAGATTTTTCCTAATGGCATCGCCTAGATGTCCTGGGATTTTTTCATAGTAAACAACCAGGCATCACTCCACGGAGGAGTGTATACGACACGTGTGAAGTCACACGGTCCGTGTTGCCGCCCGTGGAGCGACACTTTGGTAAGTTTACGATTGGGGCATACTTAGGACAAGGAGAAAATTTTCCAAGTGAAGGCACATTGACATTCACATGGTCCATGTGACATCACATGGTCCGTGTAGCCTTTCGTGTGGCTTACTATGTGGAAAATTTTCTAAGTACAAAATTACCATCTCGTAACTTTGCCGTGCAAAATTTATTTTAAGTACCTTTACACGGACGATGTCACGGACCGTGTGACATCAGATGGTCCATGAAGCCGCCTGTGTGGTACCACTTAGTTTCACGAACTCTTCCTTCTGCGAATTCTAAGTCATAGGCCACAACACTGTTCACGATCTGTGTGATGCTACACGGACCGTCTATTGAACCATGTGACCCTGACGGACCAAATTCAGGTCTGTTTCATTAATGGCATTTATGAAATTTTGGTTTGTTTTAAACATGAATTATGATTTTTTACCTATCCTAAACCCTTAATCCACCTGAAAACCCCTCCCCTCTTCACTCTTTCACCTAAATCACTCTAACCCTCTTAAGATCACTTCCCCATTCCTCCCAACTTTTCTCTCTCAAGGGTTCAAGCTAGAGTTCCAATTGGGGTCAATTCAAGTCTGATTTCTGCTCGTCAAGTCAGGTATGTGGGATTGATTCTTGGTCCCTTTCAACCAAGTAGACTCAAAAATTCTTTTCAAGCTATTTCATAAATTTTAATCACTTTAAATGTGGGTTTCGCTATTTGCTCTTACTATCTTCGATCAATGTATGGGCTATAATTTACTCATGCTTTTAGGTTATTTTAAGCTCTATTATGATGAATCACATTGAGTTATGGAACTATGAACATGCATGTCCACTTAGGGATTGTTTCATGCATGGGTGATCTACACTATGATTATCATATGGATTTTAATGTGGATTTTCTAGATTTCATACTATAAAGCTGATTTTAGATTTACTCTACATTATCCATGCCACTCTTACAACATGCATTGCATTGCATTCAAGAGCATTGGTTTTTCATTGGAAGTTATGAAGTGGTTTAAGCCCAATTATGTTTTATGAAGTGATTTTGATATGATTTTGATAAGGTATTGGTTATGACAAGAATGTGATCACATATATGTCTTATGCTTTGGCTCTTTGAGAATATTAGGTGCTTAGACCATCTTGTATAGGTAGATGAGCTATTCCTTGCATGAGTATCATGATTATGATTTATGATTTGGCTTTTGAGCCTAAATGTGCATTGAGCGGATCCGAAATGAATATTATATCTCTTGAAAGCACGTATATGTATAAGTATTCTCGTGGGATGTTTTGACTTAGCACCGATGGATTGGGGGCGTCAGGGCTATCCACAAGGGTCCTCTCCCTTTCCTTGAACTACATGCCAACATGGGGACGGATTCCCCTAACAAAATGATCGGGTCGTAATTAACGGTATTTTTTATTGATATGATATGATTATTAAAAAATCTTTTCGAAATGGTGATTCCCGTAAGGAAGGTGACCATCCTTCGAAATGGTGTGTTCCGTAAGGTATGATATGGATTACCATTGGCAAGTAATATTCTCCCTACCGGTGGGAGGTCCCAATCGGTTTAATTCATGTAATAGCTCACATGGATTTTATTTGTCGGTTATAGTCCATCCCCAGTATACATGAGCATTATTACATTTCATGCATCATAAATTTCATGACATCTTGTATACAAATTTCCATTGAATATACAATTCTTCTATATTATGTGCCTTTGTCATCTAACATTGAAATGTAGGTTTTAGTAAATAATATGCATTGCATGGCCTGCATGCTTAGTACATTCAAACGTACTAACGCATACTCTATGCCTACATGATTTTACCATGTAGGGATTGAGCTCTTTGAATATCAGCCGTTTGAAGAATAGTTCACTCTTGGAATCCTTGTGGTGAGTCCCGTCTTCCGAGGGCGAGACGGCTATTTTGGTTCTGTCGTTTTTTGGATGTTCTCTTTATTTAGGGTGAGCCCGAAACATGTCCTGACCCCCATTCCTTTGATTAGAGGCATTGTTGGGCACTATTATGACTAATGTATCGATTACGCATTCTCCATATATATACGACTCCCGAACATGGACTTTGCTAAAAATTGTATCTGCTTGTATGCTATGCTCGAAATGATGATGTGGTTATGGATACTTGAGGCTTCTTTGGGGGCTCTTGGGTCCCCAATCACCGTCTCACGTCTAGGCCCCTACCCCGGGTCGTGACATGGAAGCTATTATTGTGGGAAAACTCAATGAGGGGAAGGTGATCATCCTAGTTACCCTTAAACTCCAACACACAATCCCTCAACATATCCTCCAAGGATTTAATAGTCCTCTCAGCTTACCCATCGTTTTGAGGATGAATTGCGATGCTCAATTTAATCTTAGTTCCAAGTCCCTATTGAAATGATGTCCAAAAGTGGGAAGTGAATTGGGTGCCACGATCCGATATGATAGATCTAGACACACCATGAAGCCTCACCATTTCTTGGATGTACAACCTCGCATACTTCTTGGCACTACAGGTCGTCTTGACTTGTAGGAAGTGAGTTGACTTGGTCATTCGGTCAACAATGACCCAAATGGAGTCGAATTTCCTTCGCGTCTGAGGCAAACAAATCACGAAGTCCATGTTCACATCTTCCCACTTCCATGTGGGAATATCAACATCTTGAGCAAAGCCATCGGGCCTTTGGTGCTGTACTTTCACTTGTGGACAGCTTGGACATTTGGATACGAACATAGCTATGTCCTTCTTTATACCATGCCACCAATACACTTCCTTCAAATCTTGATACATTTTAGAAGACCCCAGGCGAATAGAATAATGACAGTTGTGAGCCTCACCCATGATCACCCTTCTAAGATCATCCACATCCAGAACACAAAGCCGGTCTCAGTACCAAAGCACACCATCTCCCCCTTAGGAGAACACCTCAATCTCATTTTCAGCAACCAACTTCTTCAAATCAAGCAATGATGGGTCTAAATCTTGGTTAACCTTTACATCAACCACCACGGAAGATTCCACCCCCTTTGAACATGGATACCACAATCGCTTGAGTCGGCCAAACTGAACCCTAATCTAGCCAATCGGTGAACATTCTTTGCTAACTCCTTCCTTTCCTCTTCCACATGTATCACACTTCTCATAGATAGCCTACTGAGTGCATCAGCTATAACATTGGCCTTGCCGGGATGATATTGAACACTCATGTAATAATCCTTTAGGAGTTCTAACCATCTCCTTTGCCTCAAGTTGAGATCCCTTTGACTGAATACATACTGCTAACTTTTGTGATTGGTGAACACATCAACATGAACCTCATACAAATAGTGTCTCCAAATCATCAAGGCAAAGACTACCGCTGCCAACTCAAGATCATTTGTTGGGTAAGTATGTTCATGTACCTTCAACTACCTTGATGCATACGCTATTACCTTACCATGTTGCATGAGTACACAATCCAACCCAATCTGTGAGGCATCATGATACACAACGAATCCCTCCAAGACGTTTGGTAAAGTCAAGACGGGAGCCGACATCAACCGATCCTTCAAGGTTCAGAAACTCTATTCGCATTCATCTGACCACACAAACATAGCCTTATTTTGGGTCAATTTAGTCAACAGAGATGCAAAAGATGAGAGCTCTTCAACGAACCTTCTATAATATCTAGCCAACCTCAGAAAGCTTCGAATAACCAAAGGAGTCAATGGTCCAGGCCAATTCTTCATGGCCTCGGTCTTCATTGGATCCGCCTTGATACCATCAGCAGATACTACATGTCCAAGGAAAGCCACTTCACCTAACAAAAATTCACACTTGCTAAACTTGGCATACAACGTCTTCTCCCTTAAGGTTTGTAGAAGCATTCTCAAATGATCCCCGTGCTCCTGCTCACTTCGGGAGTAAATGAGAATGTCGTCAATGAAGACCAACAAAAGACTGTCAAGAAATGGCTTAAGCACCTGATTCATCAGATCCATGAACACAACCAGAGCATTGGTTAAGTCGAACGACATCACCACAAACTCAAAGTGCCCATACCTTGTTCGAAAGGCTGTCTTGGGAATGTCACACTCCTGAACATTCAACTGATGATACCCAGAACGAAGATCAATCTTTGAGAAATGTGTAGCCCCTTGAAGTTGGTCGAACAAGTCATCAATCCTGGGCAATAGATACTTATTCTTAATGGCCACCATATTCAACTGCCTATAACCAATACACATTCGAAGAGATCCATCCTTTTTTCTTACAAACAACACTGGAGCACCCCATGACGATATAATAGGCCTAATGAAGCATTCTCCAACAAATCCTTCAATTTCTCTTTTAACTCATTCAACTCCGCCGATGCCATATGATAAGAGGAATAGAGATAGGTTGAGTATCCGAAAAAAGAACTATGCCGAAGTCTACCTCCCTTTCAGGAGGAACACCGGGAAAGTCTTCGGGGAACACGTCTGAACAGTCATTCCTCATAGGAACTGACTCAAGGGTAGGTGCTTCGGACTCCATATTTTTGACCCTCACAATATGATAAATGGGCCCCTAGGAAATCATTTTCTGGGACTTGAGGGAGGAAATAAACCAACCTTTAATAGAGGAGTCACTACCCTTCCATTTAAGAACGGGCTCACCGAGAGGTTGGAACATGACCTTTCGGGTTCTATAATCTATAAAGGCATATGATGTATGCAACCAATCCATCCTAAGAATCACGTCAAAATCGAACATCTTAATTTCCATAAGGTCACACGAGAAGATTTTGTGCAACACAAAAACCAGAAAACCATGATAAACTGTATATGTAGTATCTGATTCACCCACATGAGTATAAACTAAGAAAGGATCCTTCAAAATCTTTGGACTCAAACCGAATTTAACAGCCAACAGAGGAGTCACAAAAGATAAATTTGCACCCCGGTCAAGAAAAATATAAACATCAAAATCAAAGACTTTTAACATACCAGTCACGACATCCAGAGCTTCCTCAACATCCCGACGGACATGGAGTGCATTGAACCTATTGTTCCTTGGGGCAACACCTTGGGGAGCTCTTTCTTGGCCTTGACCGCCTTGAGACACCTGAACTTGGCCTCTACGGGTAGTTTTTGGAAAGTCAGCAACCTTGTGAGTTTTATCATCACACCCATAAAAAACACCCAAATCCCTCCAACAAACACTCGTGTGGGGCTTCCCACACTTCTTACATAGGGGATACCCCTGTCTACCACCAACCGGTGCCCTAGGAGTAGGTACCAGGGCATTGGTGACCCAAGCACCCTAACGTTGGCACCGTTGGAAGCGACCAAAGCTACCACTCTAAGAACCAGACAATCCACCATCAAAACGGGCCCTCTTAGGACCGTGTACCCTTCTCTCCTTGAGTTTCTCCCCTTCAATTTGTTCAGCATACACCATGAATCTAGAAATATCCATATCCCATATGACCATAGCAGTACAGAATTCTTTTACAAGAAAATCAAAGATACGAGAAAAAAACTTGTGTATCCTTGCACGAGGGCCGGCCACAAGTGACAGAGCATACTTGGAGAGCTTTGTGAATTTGAGGGCGTAGTCGCTCACACTCATACCTCCTTGCTTAAGGTTGATAAATTCAGTCATCTTGGCCTCCCTAAGCTCAAGAGAAAAGAAGCAATCCAGGAACGCAAGTTTGAACTCTTCCCAATTGACATCACCTCAGCAAACCCGATCCATAGACCATTGGGTGTACCACACCTGAGCCACATCCTTCAGATGATAAGCGACCAATTCAGCCTTCTTCTCAGAACGGACACCCATAATGTTAAATATCTTTGTGAGCTCATCAATACACTCCTGTGCGTCCTCATCAACCTTCGATCCATGGAACTCCGGAGGATTCATCCAGGTGAAATCCCTCACCGAAGAAGCTGATGTAGGATCCCTTGGTAGATTAGCCTACCTTGTCTGGGATATCACCACCTGGGCAAGCATGGTAAAGGTTGTACGAAATTTACCGTTTGTGATGGGTTCATCGATAGGCTTTTGAGGAGCTTGATCCTCATTAGCCGGAGCCGGCCTTGGCTAGTGGGATATTCCTCAAGGCTCTTCTGAAATGGAGCAACGACACTGTTAAGGTAGGGAGACCAAATATATGAGCCATAGCACGACGTGAGAAATGAAGAAGTGAGCTATTTCCTAGAACGTCTTCATATCCTCCCACTCATAGGCATGAAGCACTTCACACCCGTGAACAAGACTCTACTTGACATGGCATGTTGGACTCCGAGGACCACTTATAAATCTACGACTCTGATACCATCTTTTATTATGACACGAGACTAGGCTCTAGATGTGATATGAAGAATGGGAATCCGAGAGTCTCCAAACAAGCCTTGAAGTATCCAAATCCACATCATTGGTTCGGGAGAGCAATCAAATAACAATCACATAATACTAAGGGATGGGTAAATAGGACACACGCTAGAGGGACATCAAGAGGAAAGGGATTTACATAGATTCACATAGCACATAGCATACAAGAACTAAGGGGCAGGTAAGTAGGAATCATGCTATAGGGGAAAACGGGACTTAGGACCTTCCATATTTCCATAACAAACATGCAAACATGACATATATCCGTAATTGATCCATAATAGCCATTTCAAAAAGGTAACCAATAACGTAAGATCCGAATACATCAAATAGCATATAAATATATATATATATATATATATATATATATATATATATATATATATAATCTATGGAAGTGTACAAGATGTTCCACAATGCCTTTAGTCATAAGATGGAACAGGGCCAAGACATGTCCCAGGCTCATACTCAAATAAGAAAGTAGACAAGGGATGATATAGATAGAGGAAGGTGGCTTGTACTTGAAAGATGTGACTCACCACAAGTTCAACCTTCGGAATTTGAGCTACTCGTCAAACGGTGGATAGTCATAGCGCTTGGCCCCTATATGGTAAAATCATGTAGGCATAAAGTATGCATTAGTATGTTTGAATGTACTAAGTTTGTAGGCATACAATGCATATGACTTATCAAACTGGCATTTTAATGTTAGATGACAAGGACACATAATATATGAAGAATTACATATCCAAGGAAGAAGTATACAATATGCCATGAAATTAATGGTGCATGAAATGCAATGATGTTCATATTTAGCGGGGGATGTGACCTCAACCGATAAGAGTAAGACCCAGTGAGCTAGTACTTGGAATCCCAATGAAATCCCTTCATCGGTATATAGGTGCTTTACTTGCCAAAGGTAAACCATACTTCACCTTACGAGAACATATCCCATTTTGTATGAAGAAATCCCCTCACGGGAACATATCCCATTTCGGAAAGGGTTTTTCATATCATATTATAATACTTCACCTTACGGGAACATATCCCATTTCATATGAAGCAACCTTCCTTACGAGAGAAGATCCCATTTCAGATAAGATTCTCATAACATATGCTAGGCACATAGTTCGAGGAAAGGGAAAGGACCCTTGGGGATAGCCCTGACGCCCCCAATCTATCAGTGCTAAGTCAATATCCCATGAGGATACATATAGTATATATATACATACTTCAAAAAAAGCAATGGTCATTTCAAATCCGATGAATGCACATTTAGGCTCAAATGCCAATCATAGCTTGTAGTTATAATATCCATGCATATGTCTAGCTCGATTACAAATACGGAATGGTGCGAGAACCTAAAATGCTCAAAATCCATAATCATTGACGTGTATGTGATCATATTCTTTTCATAACTATAATCTTATGAAAATCATTTCATAAAACCTAAATTGGCTTAACCCACTTCATAGTTTCTATAAAGACCAATGTTCACCAATATAGATGCAATGCATGATGCAACAATGGCATGAGTAATATAGATTCAAGCTAAAATCAACATTATAATATGAAATTGAGCAAATACATAATTAAATCAACATCTAAATCATAATATAAATCACCCATGCATATATCACGATTTAAAGGGGACATGCATGTTCATGATTTCATAACTTTAATGTAAATCATCATATAGTTATTACAGTAATTTAAAATCACAGATAAAGTACAGTCCATACATCAATTGGATTCAATAAGATCTAATGATGAAAACCCATATTTAGAGTAAACTAATATTCATGAAAATTAATTTAAATGAGTTTGGGTCTTCTTCGTTGAAAGGGACCAAAAATCAATCCTACATACCTTGATTAGGAAGATGAATTTGCGAAGAATTTATCTTGAAGTGAATCCCACAATTGAAATCTAGCATGAGTCTTGAGAGAAAGACTTAGAGAATATTTTGGAAATTAATTTTAGTGTGAGAGTTTATCCAATAAGAATGTGTTAGAATAGAAGGGTATCAGCTGATTAAGGGGTCTAGGTTAGGCAAAAAGGTCATAAAACACTATTGAAATAAGTTGTAATTACATAAAAGCCATTAATGAAACAGATGGAAAATGAATTGTCATGGCTTCACTAGCACCTCCACGGTCCGTGAGTCACTTCCCGGCCCGTGAATAGTGCCCGTGAGGTGACACTTAAATATATTTCGCGATGCTCAACGCTTAGAATTTTTCTAAAGCAAAGGGCTGCCATACGGATGGCTACACTGCCTATGTGACGCTATACGGGTCGTGTCAAGAGCCGTGTGACGACACTTAGAAAAAATCTTGCACGAAAAATTTACAAAATGATAATTTTGTACTTAAAAAAATTTCACATTGCTAGCCATACGATGGGCCACACGGCCTGTAACGCACCATACGGACCGTGTGCCCTCACCTAGTCTGGAACTCTTTGTCGAATTTCTGTAATTGAAATTGTGGCCAAGTACCTCTCTACCGAAGGCCACACGGTCCGTGTGGCTTCACACTGGTTTTGTGGGCCTCCCATGGAGCGACACTTGGTCGAATTTGCTCCCGGGCCAACATTATGAGATCTGATAAAGTTGTTCGAAAACTCTGGTCCTTACAGGTAGAATGGGATTGTAGTTCCAAGTTCCCAAAAACCATAGTTTCTAAGTCTCAAACCATGATAGACAGGACGACCCGTAAATAGGTTTACGACTCGTAAACATATTTGTGGATTAAAAACCTCTAAAATTTTTATAAGTGTCATACAAGTTCACGGAGAGTAGTTTATGGCCCGTAAAAAGAACCACAACACGTAAATAGGGTTTCATGGTTCCATTCGGAAAGTTTGAGGAGGGATATTTATATCTTTTCCTACCCTCTTTTAATTAAACCTGTGACATGTTAGGGTTATTTTGGACCCCTTAACAGTACCCTAAGCTATTATTTTTCACTAAAGATTGTGCTAGAGTTGATTATTTATTTATAATTCTAGGTATGTAAGGCCACTTAAGCATTGGGTTGAGTTTATTCATGTGCCCTTCCATCTACATGAGTCGAATCAGTGTATAGTTAATGAGTAGAAAGGACTCCCTAATCTTAACCTTTGTGTTGTCTATCATTACTATGAGTTTTCATGCATATTTATGAACTAATTGATAATATACATGATGATGAGATTGGGGCGTAAATTCTCAATTTGTTGATATAAACCCTGATTGCATGATTATATGTATTGCTTGTTGCATGCATTAAACTGAGAATGAGATTGTGAATGTCTGAATTGAGTAAATTGAGAATGACTAAACATGAGAAATATGTTACTTGATTTTATATGTTGAGTGTGATTGAATGGTGTCCAAATGACCATTTGATATCGAGCCTTGAATAATCTAATGAGTCTTAATAGAATGCATGATTGGTTGTACTGATTGGTTGATTATTTATCGATTGAATGGAGTCAAAATGAGACTAAAAATGAGTTGATTAGATTGGTTGATATGAGAATGTTCAGTCCTGGAAGGATTATTAAGCACCGAGGTCGATATGAATAGGTAACAACTTTAACCCATAAGCTTTCCAATATTGGATAGAGGTCATGCCTCTTATGTTGCAAAAATTTGGAACATTGATTAATTATGGATCCAAGATTGG
The DNA here is from genome assembly GCA_029948455.1 of Solanum rostratum. Lineage (NCBI taxonomy): Eukaryota > Viridiplantae > Streptophyta > Magnoliopsida > Solanales > Solanaceae > Solanum > Solanum rostratum. The sequence goes on along the minus strand of CM057049.1, from coordinate 35,342,277 downwards.
TTGATCGCCCCTTACTTGGCAAGTATTGAGTCATAGTGGCAATGACAGTGCAAATGTTGTATCATCACCAGGTCATATGAAATGGTTGTTGGTTAGAGAAATTTCCTATTTTGTGCATAAATTATTAGAGTGAGTCACATGTTACAGTTTCCTCTAGAAGCTTTATTTTAATTATCAAAATCTTGCATCCTTGATTAAGTATATTAGAAAGATTGTTGGGTTGAGTGGATGATCGTTGTAACTTATTTGAGATTGAATGTAATGAGTTTTACTTGTTTCCCGAGCCATTTTACATACCAGTATATTCAATGTACCAACATACATTTGGGACTGAATCGTTTAATGATGCAAATACAAGTGATAGAGGTCTTCAACAAACACATCATTGAAGTCTTGTTTCTTGTTCCCAGACTTGGTGAGACCTTCTTGCTTCAGAGGAGCCTTTTTTCAACTTTATTTGAGTAGTATGATTTTCCTTTGAGGTAGCCTGATACTTGTCTTGGCACCTTCTGGGCCTAGATTAGAGGTGTTAATACACGAATTGTTTTTTTCGCGTCTTTATCGGACCTTGTAATGTCACCCCGTGAGAAAGTTTTACCAAGTGTCACCTCTCAAGGGAGGCTCACAAGGTCCGTGTGAGGTCACACGACCCGTATGGCCTTCAGTGAGGGGATACTTGGCCTTATTTTTGAATATGGGAACCTAACAGTGAATTTTGAGCGAAGGCACGTCATACTTGGATCCCACACGGGCCGTGTGACACTTCACGGACCATGTGGAGGGCCATGTGATGGCCCTGAGCCTGGAAAACCAAGAATCAAGGCCAAGTGTGGTCACACGGCCACCTTCATGGTCCATGTGAAGGCTCACTGGCCGTGTAGCCCACTGTGTGGCTTCCGATGTGAATTGTTTTTCCAAGTGCGAAATCACCATCTCATAACTTTTCATGCAAGAATCATCCTAAGTGCAAGTGATGGCCACTTAGATGATCGTATATCTTCATACGAGCCATGTGACCATCCGTGTTACAACCTTCGCGTAAAAAATTCTAAGTGTTGATATTTTGGTTCCGGACCTCTGGCATGTAAAATTTGTCTATGTATGGTTTGACGGGCATTGTTCACGGCCCGAGAAGTGCTTCACAGGCCGTGTAAGTGCCGGTAAAGTCATGTTGAGTCAATTTTTTACCTGTTCCATTAATGATTTTTACGTAATTATGGTTTATTCTAAAAGTATTTTACAACTTTTTCGCCTATCCTAAGCACCTAAATCAGCTGATACTACTTCATTGTAATTCAATCTCATTAGAAAACACTTTTACTCAAAAATCAATTCCTAAAAATCCTCTCTAAGCATTTCTCCCAAGACTCAAGCAAAGGATTCAAATTAGGGTTCATCTTCAAACAAATTTCCTCTCAAGCTCATCTTTCAAGACTAAGGTGTGTGAGATTTATTCTTGGTCCCTTTCAACCAAGTAGAACCAAACTCTTTTCAATTGATTTTAATGGAATTTTGCTTACATTAAATATGGATTTTAAAAACTATTGTTTAATAAATTGAATCGATGTATGAACCATACTTTATTTATGATTTTAAGTTACTTTAAGCCCTATTATGATGATTTACATTGAATTTATGAATATGCATGTCCCCTTTAAAACTTGTTTTGTGCATAGGTGATCTAAATTATAATTTAAATGTGGATTTAATTATGAATTTACTTTAATTTCATATTATATTGTTGATTTTAGATTAAATCTCAATTACCCATGTTATTCTCACATTATTCATGGCATATGCATTCATGAACATTGGATTTTATAGAAATTATGAAGTGGGTTAAGCCCAATTATGTTTTATGATATGATTTTGATAAGGTACTGGGTATGACAAGAATGTGATCACATATATGTCTATGGTTATGGCCCTTTGAGCATCTTGGGTGCTTGCACCATCTTATATATTCGAATGAGCTATTTTTATGCATGAGTATCATAATTATGAATTATGGTTTGGCATTTGCCCCTAAATGTGCATGAAATGGATTTGAAATGACTATTTCCTCTTTGAAAGCATGTATATATATGTGTATATGTATTCTTGTAAGTAGCAATAGATTGAGAGTTCTCTCTCTCTCCTTGAACTATGTGCCTAGTATATGTTATGTGAAAATCCTATCTGAAATGGGATGCCCATAAGAAAGGTTGCTTCATACGAAATGGGGATGCCCGTAAGGTTAAGCATGATATGATATATGTGAAATCCTATCCAAAATGTGGATGCATGTAAGTAAGGTTACTTCATACGAAACGGGGATGCCCGTAAGGTGAAGTATGATTTACCTTTGTCAATGTAAGGACTTGGAATTTGTACGACCTCAATGAAGCATGGATGTTTGGTTTCAGAAAAGTTTTGGACCAAGGTGACGCTTCATGGGAGCCCTCACGGTCTGTATGAGGTCACACGACTTGTGTGGAGCCTCCATGGAGTGGACCTTGGCCTTAGGAGGATGTTTGGCTCTTAAACGTGGTGTTTCAAACTAAGGCACACCACACTTAGACCCCTCACGGTCCTTATGACATTTCACGGACCGTGTGGTGGGCCATGTGGTGGCCTTGGCTTGAAATCCCATAGTTTTAGGACCAAGTATGGTTACACGGCCAAGTTCACGGCCCACGTGGGGTGTCACGACTCGTGAGGCCATCTGTAAGGCTTCCGGAGTAAAAGTTTTCTATGTATGGAATCACCGTCTCATCATTTGATAGTGGAATATTTCTAAGAAGGGAGGTACTGGCAGTGTCACGGCCCGCGGGACACTACATGGCCTATGTCACCTCTCGTGAAGGTGACTTCGTTGAAAATTTTTAAGTATGAGATCTTCAAGCTCAATATAAGTTCACTTTCAAGCCTTCAATTCAAGAGTATTTATGTTGTTTAAGGCCATCATTGGTCTCCTACATCAAGTTAAGTTCAAAGGAGTTTCATTCGCTAAGTTTTTCACAAGTATAGATAGAAGAGTCAAATTTAAATTGGAATATCTCTTAGCTAAAAAAGAACTAGGTGGCCGACGACGTATCAAATTGAATCTCTTTGAATCAGCTTTCCAACGCATTTGGTTTCACCTCATTCTGCGTTCGGAGAAAGAAGTTATGCCTTTTTTCATAGAATCTGTCTGGGCTAGACAGGGAGCCTTCACGGATTGTGAAGAGCTTCACGACCCGTGAAACCAACTGTGCCAAGTTCAATTTAAAATTTAAAGGGGCATTTTATTGAGGTATTTTTGATATTTTGGCCTATCCCTAAGGCTTTTAAGACCTTTTTAACCCCCCTTTATATTCCTAAACTTCTCCAGCACTAATTCTAAATCCTATTCAAGACTAACACTTAGTTTCTAGAATTACAATCTCAAATTCTCTCCAAGTCTCATCTTCAAAATTCAAGCTAGGATTCAATTGGGGTTTCAAATTCAAGCTAAATTCTTCTCAAATTCATCTTCCTAATCAAGGTTTGTGGGATTGATTCTTGGTCCCATTCAACCAAGAAGACCCAAACTTTCTAAATTGATTTTTCATGAATTTGTAAGAGTGTAGAGAGGGAGGGAGTGGTTTTTACAAGTGTGGATAGATGGGTCATTTCGAGAAGGAATGTCTGATATAGGTCAATAAGGAACAATCTAGTGCTACTACACTACCAGGGAGGGGTAATCAAAGAGGTGCCACTACTAATGCAGGCCAGGGAACGAACCGCCTATATGTGATGGGCAATTGATACGATAAGGAAGTTGCACTAGATGTTGTCATAGGTATACTTTGAGCTTTTACCTTTGATTGTTATGAATTTCGTGATTCAGGTGACACTCTATCTTTCATAACTCCTTGTGTGGCTAGTATATTTGAGATTTTTCCTAAGTGTTTGCTTGAACCATTTTTTTGTTTCCACTCCTGTTTGTGAGTCTATCCTAGCTGAAAGTGTCTATAGATATTTTGTAGTATCCATCCATCATAGGGATGTCTTGGTTGACTAGATAGAGTTTGAGATAATTGACTTTGATATGATCCTCAACATGGATTGACTTCATGCCTACTAAGCCTCCATTGATTTTAGGACACAAACTATTAAATTCCAATTCACGAATGAATCGGTCCTAGTATGGAAGGGTAATTTTGTTACAACCAAGGGTAGGTTTATCTCCTACCTTAGGGCCAGAAAGCTAATCCCTAAGGGATGTATCTATCACCTCATGCGAGTTATGATTGATGATGTAGAGTCTCCACCTTTTGAGTTAGATTTGATTGTTAATGAGTTCTTAGAAGTCTTCCCTAACAATTTAATTAGATTCCCTCGTGATAGAGAGATTGATTTTAGGATAGATGTCCTCCCAGATACACAACCTATTTCTATTCTGCCATATAGAATAGCCACCGCTAAGTTGAAAGAATTGAAAGAGAAGTTGAGAGATCTCTTGGATAAGGGATTTTTAAAACCAAGTATCTCTCCATGGGGCACTCATGTCCTATTCAATTGAAAGAAGGATGGTTCCATAATAATTTGTATCAACTACCTCCAGTTGAATAAGGTGACAATCAAGAATAAGTATCACATTTCAAGGATAGATGGCTTGATTTACCAACTTCAGGGTCCCACTATTTTCTCAAGAATAGACCTAAGATCAGGCTATCACCAGTTTAAAGTGAGAGAATGTGACATCCTGAAGATAACTTTTTAAACTCGATATAGTCATTTTGAGTTTTTTGTGATGTCCTTTAGATTGACAAATGCACTTGCAGCCTTCAGGGACTTGATGAATAGAGTATTCAGATAGTACCTTGATATGTTTGTGATTGTGTTTATCAATGACTTTTTTCTTTATTCTATAGATAAGGAGGAACACGCTGATCACCTCAGAGTTGTCCTTCAAACTCTAAATATAGAAAGTTGTCTTTTAAGTTTTCAAAGTGTGTGTTTTGGATCAAGTTTGTGGCTTTCCTGGGCTATATTATCTCGGGAAATAGTATTCAAGTTGACACTCATAGATTAAGACGGTTAAGAACTGGCCTAAACCAATCTTTCGGACTGACAAAAGAAGCTTCTTAGGGTTGGTAGACTACTGCTGTAGATTTGTTTTGAAGGATTTTTTCTATATCCTCACCATTGACTAAATTGACTCAGAAGAAGGTCAAGTCCCAATGGTCTGATGAATGGGAGAAGAGCTTCCAATAGTTTAAAAGAAGGCCAAATATTGCCTAGTGTTGACCTTTCCTAAAGGAAATAATGGATTCGTAATTTATCATGATGCCTTAAGAGTGAAATTGGAGTGTGTATTGATGCAAAAGGGTAAAATTTTTGCTTATGCTTCTGGGAAACTCACGGTGCATGAGAAATATTATCCCACACATGACGTAGAATTGACAATGGTTGTGTTTGCTCTCAAACTATGGCTCCACTACTTATATAGAGCATATCTGGACGTATTCGGAGAGCCCAAGAGCTTACAATATATCTTTACACAGAAAGAGCTAAACTTGAGGTAGAGAGGGTGTCTTGAATTCTCAAGGATTATGACATGAACAATCTCTACTATCTAAGTAAAGCTAATGTGGTTGTTGATGCTCTTAGCAGATTATCCATGGGAAGTACCTCCCATGTTGAAGAGGGAAAGAAAAAGCTTGCCAAAGATGTTCATAAAGTGGCAAGGCTGGGAGTTCAATTAGATGAATCTTGTGAAGGAGAAGTGCTATTACATAATAGGTCCACATTATCTCTAGTTGTCGAGGTGAAGAAGAAACAAAACCAAGATCCTATCTTACTGCAATTGAAAGCATATGTGCATAAATAGAAGGTAGTGGCTTTTGCCAAAAGGGATGGAGTATTGAGATATCAAAATATATTATGTGTCCTAGATATTGATGGCATATAAGAGATGATCATGGTAGAATCTCACAACTCTAGATACTCGATCCATCTAGGATCAACTAAGATGTACCATGGCTCGAGAAAACTCTATTGGTGGAGTTGGATGAAAATAGACATTGTCATGTTTGTTTTTAGGTTCTCAAATTGCCAAGAAGTTCAAGTTGAACATCAAAGGCCATGTAGAGTAGCTTAGAACTTTGAGATTTCAAAATGAAAGTAGGTGATGATTAACATGGACTTCATCACAAGCTTACCGAGGTCTCGTAGGTAGCATGATTCACTTTGGGTGGTAGTTAATAGGATGACCAAATTTGCACACTTCTTGGTAGTAAAGATGACTAACACCATAGAGGATTATGCTCAATTATTCTTAAGAGATATTGTTAGATTGCATAGAGTTCCCTAGTCCATCATCATCGATAAAGGAGCTTAATTCACTGTAAAATTTTGGAGATCTTTTCAGAAAGGCTTGAGTTCGAAGGTGAACCTTATCACTGCTTTTCACCCTCAAACTGATAGCTAGGCATAATACACTATCCAAACCTTGGAGGATAAGGTGAGCGCTTGCATTATTGACTTCAAAGGTAATTAGGATTCCCACTTGCATCTGATTGAGTTTGCCTACAATAACAGCTTCCATTCTAGTATTAAGATGGCTACGTATGACATATTTTATGGGAGGAGGTACAGATCACCAATTGGTTGTTCGAAGTGAGTGAGGTAGAATTTATTGGGCCAGACGAGGTTCACCAAGTTATGGAGAAAGTACATGCCATACAAGAGAGATTAAAGATAGCACAGAGTTGACAAAGGTCCTACACCGATATTAGAAGGAGATACTTAGAGTTTGAGGTCAATGATTGGATGTACTTGAAAGTGTCACCCATGAAGGGGGTGATGCAATTTGGGAAGAAGGGGCAATTGAGTCTGAGGTACATTGGTCCTTATCAGTTGTTAAGAGAGCCGGTAATATAGCTTATGAATTGGAGCTACTACTAGAGTTAGCGGTGATCTATCTAGTTCTCCACATTTTCATGCTTAAGAACTGTTTGGGAGATCCATAGTTGGTTGTGCCTATTGAAAGTATTGGAGTGAAGGATAGTTTAAGTTATGAAGAGATTCCAATTCAAATTCTTAATCATCAAGTCCACAAGTGGAGAACTAAAGAAATTACATTGTAATGGTGTTTTGGAGAAATCAATGTGTATAATAAGTGACTTGGGAAGAAGAAGAGGATATGAAGGCTAGATACCCATAACTATTCAGGTCTGCTAATGATGAGGAAGTTGATGGTAACAATCCGTTCCTATTACTTGAATTTCCTTTTACTTTGAGTTTGAATTGCGATAGTACCTTAGAAATTGATTAATGATTTGCTTGACTTATCTGAATATCTAGTTGATTAATTGTTTGATTGATTGTGTGATTGATGGATTGATGATTGCTTGATTGTTAGATTCCATGATAGGATTTGTGCCTTGACTAAGTTCCAAGATCAACCTTTGTTAATGGAAAAATGATCCCAAGGGGGAGATATTGTAAAACCCTCTAATTTACCTCTTCTTAAAGATCAAAAATGAATTTAAAATGGTCCACTAAGAGAAAACATGAAGGGCCATCTATGGCTCGTAGGGAGATCTACGGTCCATAAATGGGACCACATAGGTTCCCATGGACTTAGAAATTTTTTCTATGTTTGGGGCAATGTATGAATCCTCTTATAGATCATACTCCATTCCACGGCCCGTAGAATGGGATCATAGTTCCAAGCTCCCGAAGACCATGATTTTTGAGTGTTAAACCACGATAGATAGGACGATCCATAGATAGGTTTACGGACCTGTTCATGGATTGAAAAGCTCTAAAAATTTCTAAGTGTCTGACGGGTTCATAAAGGGTCATTTATGGCCCGAAACAAAACCACGACCTGTATATGGGGTTTCATGGCTCTATTCGACAATTTTGAGAAGGGAAATTTTTGTTATTTTCTGCCCTTCTTTAATAAAACACATGAAATTTTAGGGTTCTTTTGGACCCTTTAAAAATATCATAAGCTATTATTTTTCATTCAACATTTAGACACTTTTGAGAGCGCGAAGGAAGGGGGAAAAGCTAGGGTCGCAATTGAAGATTGTCCTAGAGTTGATTGTTCTTTGTAATTCCAAGTATGTATGGCAACTTAAGCATTGAGTTGAGTTCATCCATGCTCCCTTTCATCAACATGAGTCAAAGCAGTGTGCAATAATGAGTAGAAAGGATTCCCCAACCTTAACCTCCGTGTTGTCTATCATTCCTCTAAGTTGTCATGCATATTTATGAACTAATTGATAGTGTACATGCTGGTTACATGAGATTGGGGCATAAATTCTCAAGTTGTCTATATGAACCATAATTGTATGACTCTATGTATTTCTTGTTGCATGTATTAAATTAATAATAAGATTATGAATGTCCAAATTGACTGAATTCAACCTTACTAAACATAAGAAGTATCTTACATGATTTTATGTGCTAAGTGTGATTGAATGCAGTCTAACCGACCATTTGATATGGAATCTTGATTAATCATATAACTCTTGATAGCATGCATAATTTATAGCCCTAATTGGTTGATTGTTGATTAACTGAATGGAGTTAGAATGAAACTAAAAATGAGTTGATTGGATTGACCGATATGATCATGTTGAGGCATGGGAGGAGTTTTAAGCATCGATATGGGTATGAGTAGATAATAACTTCAACCTTAAACTACGTTATCAGCATAGGATAGAGGCCATGCTACTTAAGTCCCCAAAAGTTGAACATTGATTGATTATGGATTCAAGATTGGTTTATCGCCCTTTACCTAAGAAAGTATTCGAACATTGTGGAAGCGACAATACAAATGTTGTATCTTCATCATCTCGTATGTGATGGTTTCTAATTAGACAAACTCCTTGATTTGCTTATAAATGATTAGACTAAGTTACATGATTGAGTTCCTCTAGGATCGATATTATAATTACCAAAATCTTACAGCTTTGATTGAGTTTATTTGATAGGTTAGAGGATTCATATATATTGAATTGGGATAGTTGATTGGTATTTATTTTTCAACTTTGTTCATTACAAACTATTATTGATGAAGAGATTTGGTTATTTGGTTAATTCTCCACTTTGATTTGAGTGTTTTCTTCCCCTGTTGTGTGTGATGTGACTATGAGGCCAGATGGTTTTCTTGGGGAATCAATAGTGGTTCTTCAAGTGCTAACCACACCAAGGGTACCCTCAAGGGGAGTGACATTTTGTTCATATATTTTAGTTTTATAAAAATGATGATTATGAGTTGATTTTTAGCTCAATCTTTGAAACGTTTTCACTAATGGATTCCTAATGTCTTGAGAAATGTTTTCATGCAAAAAATTTCATATTTTAATCTTTTTTTTGGCATTTGATTTTGAGTTATTTTGTCCATTTTCCCATAAATTATATGATTTTGACACTGTTAGTTTTTGATTTTGATTGTGAATCATTATTTGAATATATTATGGTATTTTGAATACTAATAAGAGAAGGAAGGCTCAATTGTTGCACTGATTTCTTATTTTATCGAGGTAAGTGGATTTCTAAATCTTTTTTAGTTTAATTGAACCTTATATTTCCCTTCTTGTATATTGATGGGTAATAAAAATGTGAAAACGGAAGAATTATTCATAAAATAACTTAATAAAAGTGACAGGGCATAAAATGGATACATGGTAGTATGTGATTATTCGATTTGGTGTATATTTGTTAATATTACTTTAAGAATTTAGTAATGTTGGTTGATAATGTTGATCCTTATATTCAAATAATTGATTGATTATGTGATCTCTGTTGATGAGAATTGTGATATTTAAGAAAGTGTTGTATAATCTTGATATTATGGTAAAATTAACGAAGAATACTAGTGAAAATATTGACCTTAGATGAGTTATCTTAAATGATGATGACAAATTTATTATGGAAACCTGAGAAATGATGTGATATTATTATTGAATAACTCATTTGATGATGATTCTATTATTGAAAGAATGGTGAGATTGATTATTAGATATATCAATTATGTGGACTCTTCACATATTCTCATGCTTGTTTGAAAGTTATTACTTTGTTAAAATAAAATATTGATTGAGGCCCACTATTGCAGAATTGTCGATGGAAAATGGTTCTAGCTAAATTGACTAGTCGATGATGATTACTGAGGTTTCTTGCAATGGCTGAGGTCTCTTCCAATTAGTAAAGTGATGGCTGAGGTCTCTTTTAGTGAGTGTGTTGATTACAAAGGTCTTTTTCAACAGTCGAGGTCTCTTCCGAACTGATGATTGATACATGGTCCATGTGTGGCCTCTAAGAATCTTGGTCTGATTAACAAAGAATATGTATCGTAGTACATACATGCATCGTGATTACTTGCTAGTGCATTATATCATTTGGACTTCGTTATATCTCATTTCATCATTTAATGTGGATATATGTATATGAAGTGTGATTTAATGATTAGCTCTGAACTTGTGACATGTTGAAAAAGATATGTTGATATACTATATACTTGGATTGTTAATATATATATTATGTATGCTTCCTTTCTTAAGTGCAGGTTGTAGTCATGGAGGTTCAACTGGTGTGGAAGGAGTACATATGTTCCTTATTCTCTACTTGTGTTTAGATCTTCTTGTTGGGTATTGTGTTGTTTGGTACTCATCCTTGCTTCTACACTTGTTCGTAGGTTGTGCGTCTGATTCCAATTGACGTTTCACTCATTTTTTGTACCGAGCCTTGAGATAGTCTGAGATTAGCAGCATATCCATTTTAGCAGACTCGTCAAACTTCTATGTACTTGTTATTTGTGTCCTATTTTAGGAAAAATACATTTGAGACTTGTATATTTTCTTCAAATTCAATTATATTGGAGGCTTGTACATGTGACCCCACTCTTGAGTTGTACCTACGACACACCTCTTCTGCACCAGTTGTAGGTTGTACATGCGACACCATTCATGGCTTGTACATGTAACACTAGATTTGTACGTATGACACTCCCTCTCTGCACATGCCCAAACCATCTCAATCTCGCTCTTCGGATCTTGTCTTGATAGAAGTCACCCGTACTTTTTCTCGGTTAACTTGACTCCTAATATTATATCACCCATATTTTTCACATTTATCTCACAATCTTCATCTCCAAAACTTGCATCTTCTAAACATACAAGTTTTTGATTGGTAAGCACTCCACCCATATAGAAAAGATGGTATAAACCATTATTTAATACTTACCTTCAAGCTTAGGTGGTGTCTTCTTATCACACAATACTACAAATGCAAGCCTAAAATTCATCCATGTTTCCCCAATGCAATGCGTGTCATCATCATGGATATTACCCCTACAATGGATGATAGACCTAGGATATTTAAATCTTTCACTCTTGGGAATAGGTTGAGTGGAAAGCCTCACTTCAATATCTACGTCATCCCTCACAACACTGAATTCACACTCTAAGTATTTTTTTTTGTCCTGTTTAATTTGAACCCGTTGGACTTTGGAGTATGTCTCCAAGCGTCCAACCTTTCATTAACTTTATTTCAAGTCTCGCCAATAAGTACTATATCATTTGCAAAAAGCATACACCATTGAACTTCCTCATGTATAGACCATGCTAGCTCATCCATTATTAGGCAAAAAAAAAACGTTTGAGCACATGTAATGGCCCTTTGATTATTTTGCCTATACTACATTATTTTTTTCATTTAGAGCTTCCTACAGTGACCCTATGTCATTTTTGACCCACTAGCACTAGTAGCATTGTCTTCTAGTCGTTCATTTTGAAGAAGTGTAGTTTTCTATGGTTTTTGAAGGTTTGATACCTTAAAAGATTGATTTTGGCGAAAAACATGGATAAATAGCCTAAGAATGGAATGCTGATAGTTCCATAAGCTATGAAATTACAAAATTAAGCTAGAAGTATGGTCGACTTAAGTATGAAGATTTTCGATATAAGTTTGTATCAAGTTTTGAATTTTAGCCTTCAAATTGGCCAACAATTGACCTTGGTCAATGTTCTTGAAAAATATACTTGCATGAAAATTATGACTATGCGGTTAGCTCTTGAATGTTGAAATTAGTTTGAAACAACCTTTTGTTTGGTCTCTGAAGCTTTCAGACTCATTTTGAGCCCCACAGAGGAATTTCGCTAAAAATAGCCATGGGAATAGGACCCACAATTAATCGTAATGGATTCCTATGAAATCTTTACTATGCCATTGAGTTTAGAATATCAAATTTGGTAGGGTGGCATAGTTTGTTTATGTGTATGGGATTACGAACGAATCCCAAACACCTCATTGAGAATTTTGGAAACTTGGTGCATATCAGTTTTTAGATGATATCTGGATAGCAAAATTGTACTCCGTTATTATGGGACTTGGCCGCATTCGTAGAGGTCAACAACACTAGTGCTCTATGATCATGGACCAGAAGGTCAAATTCGCGTATGTCGGGCAGTCAACCCTCAACGTTTATGAAGGATCGTCTGCGTTCACGGAGGCCAATTATTTTGTACTCCGCAATAGCGGGATATTGTCCACCGAGATCTTGGAGTTCAAATATGTGGGCCATTTTATATCAATTTTCTTAGATGAATTCAACACTTAATTTCTTAAAGGCGATATCTCTCTCTTTCTGAGCTCAATTTAAGCGATTCAAACCCTAAGTGGAAGGAAATTTTGTAAGAAATACATTGGCAAGTTTGGAAACTTGATTAGAAGTTTTGTTTGAGGTAAAAATCTATGTTTAGTTGCTGCACTTTGAATTTAGAAATGGCTTTTGGGTTGATTTTTAAGGTATGGTAACTTGGGTATTCGTGGTCTATTTTCAGTCGTCTTGTGGTCTAAATTGGGTGGAATTCTGCAAGTATCATCATGGGGTAGCTGGTTTCAAATTTTGGAACTCCATTTCTTGTAATATCATCCCCTGCATATGCTGTCTCATTTCTGTTTAGCCAAAATTTTGGGTTTTCATTGCATAACTGCGTCTTGGCATTTCTTGAACTCGAATTGAGCTTGTAATTATTAATTGAGAATTTGGTGCAATTTTAGACTAGTTTTTAGGGTCAATTCAGGAATTTTTTATATAGGTCCCATGTTTCCCATTAGAGGTCTCAAAATCGGTCCATCTTTGTCTCTAGCGAATTTGGTGTCTAAACAATCATAATGGCACTGTGAATATAATTTTGGTAGCATGGAAACATTCAAAGGTCATTCAAAAAGAAAAAGTTTTGGTAAAGTGAGTTGGAGCATGCGTGATTGGCCTACAGGTAATTTCCCTTTCTATAGATTGAGCTAGTTTGAGTGAATCATGTTGAATTAGTTGGAATTCATGCAAGGTAGCTCATTTACATGCCTTAGGTTTTTGAAATCATGCTTTAGGCTTTTATTAATTTATTTGGGTAATTGTATGCATGTATGCTCTCTTATTAGCTAATATCATTGTTAGTAGTATTGTTTCCTGATATTCTGGTGTTCTAAAACGTGTTAAAAATGTTGGAATATTTTGGTTGGGTAGATTACTCATGTGCCTTAGGGTTAGAATCACACTTTAGGTCCTTTTGGGGATTCTTCGGGTATTTATAAGCACGTGGTTCCTATTGTTACTTGGTATTTCTGTTATCAGCATTGGTTTCTTATTATTGGTTCTGTGAAACATGTTGGCCTTAACGTAATATTGACAAAAACTTGCTTTAGATGCCCCACCGTCTTTTTAACCGGCCCAGAACCTTGTAGAATGGCATAGAAGACTAGGGTCTGGTTGTTGAACTTAAGTTGGGCAGTAACTTTCCCAAATAAAGACACTATTATCCATATTTCCCCAAGTTCGACAGCCTCAAGTTATGTTGTTAAGATTAGCCCCGATTTCGCTTTGGTTCCATTTTCAATAGATAATTGGGTGGTCACATCGGCTTGTTCATTGTGGAAGGCAATCTTCGGTAGTATTGAAATAAATTTATGTACCTTCAACTAGTTTCAAGCGAGAAATCGGTCCCAAACAACATCCTCAACTCAATTAACAATGCAAAAACTAAATTTATGCAAAAGATCAACATGAAACGGGAGTACAACCAAAATCTTAAAATTAGCTAAAAAGGACAAGAAATGACAACAGCTACTGAGCCGATTTACTAGAAAAAAGTAATGAAATCTGAAACCAACCACCCCCCAATGTTCCGTGCAAACTTACAAAATGGGCACTCACGACTTAAGATATCACCTCTCAAACTCAACGAAAAAACATTCACCACACAATAGCTATAAACACGAATTTCACTTGAAAAGAAGCTTCAACTTTGAGTTCCGACATTGTTGATGTGTTCCCCATGAAAATTTCTTGAACCTATGCTTCTGAATCACCAAATTTGCGCCTAAATTGAGGAAGTTATCATCCATAGAAGTTGTCACCAAGTGCTGGTCGCGAACAAGGATTGCAAATATAAAAGCCTACGGCTATCGCTATAACGACCTAGGTGGTCGGTATAGCGACCACTCCAAACAAAGAGCGGGCTTTGCTATAGAGAACGAGGGTTTCCTAAAGCGGCACTAATGTCGTGAGCAGCATTCACTATAGTGAGCCAAGGCTGTTAAAGAGATGGCACCAGCTGATCAGCTGAAAATGTTAATTTTCCCAAACTTCAAATTTTCGACAAGTTACTCGAAATCCACTTGGGACCCTGTGAACACAAACCAACCTTGCTACCCTACAAAAATTGATGTTATGGATTCAATGGCACCATTGAAATTCTTATATGAGGTTGTTTCGATTGATTATGGGTCCCACTCCCGTGGCCATTTTTAGCCAAATTTTACTGAGGGACATAGAATGAGTTTGGAAACCTCGAAAACTAATTGAAGGGTCATTCTAGACCAAATTCAACATTTTGAGAGTTAACCACACTATAAAAATTCTCATCTTGGCATATTTTCCAATTATGTTGGCCAAAGTTAATCATTTGCAACTCACACCAAAAACCTAGATTCTCAAGCTGACCATACTTCTAGCCTAATTTGTCTATTTAGAGCTGATGGAAGTATCAAAATTCCATTTTGAGGCTATTTACCCATGTTTTTCACAAAAACCAATCTTTCAAGGTATAAGGCCTTCCAAAATATGAAAAATTACACAATTCCCTAACGAACGACCATGCGACTGTGCTATCGGTGGCAACAAGTCATAAATGACCAGGGATCGCTATAGGAATACACTAATAATAAAAATAACATTGTTAAGGAAAAATGTCCTAAAGGGTCATTAAAACATCCACTAAAAGAAATCTTGTCTATGAAAGTAAGGACGGATACATACTTGAGAGCTCAAATAAGTTAGGAAACTGCTTCTGTGTCATGCCCCGGGAGAGTACCCTCGGTGTGGCCGGCACTTTAAGAACCATTGTTGATTCCCTAAGAGAACCACCTGGCCTCATCGTCACATAAACTCAACACCAGAAGAAATACTCAAATGAAGTAAAACCTCGTATGAATGAATATAACTCTACTAAAATATAGTTTTCAATTAATAAGTTTGGAAATAAGTAATACTCAACTAATCCTTTACTCAACTTCTATGAAGCCACTAATTAACAATCTAGATGGTACCATGATAAGCCATGAATACCCTAAATCAACGAAAGGAAGTACGAAATCGAAAATAGGAAATAAAAGGGCTTCTCTGAAATGTAGGGAGAGATCACCAACCCTATAATGCACTAAACTGGACCTCAACGATGTGCAGGCTGAAGTCTTCTATCACCTTTATTTGCATTATGAAATGATGCAGGTACAAATGGATGTTAATACATGGAACATATTGAATGTAAAATAGCTCAAGAAAGTAAAGCTCAACTCACTCACCTCAACTCAAACAACTCATAACTGAACTCAACAGAAATGCAAGTTTTTAATATAATTCATGCTTTTGAAAATTGACTCAGTAGTATTAAACTAAGTTTAACAGTATCATACTCAATCAATGTTTGCAATGGAGTTTCTTTAAATCGACATCCAATCCCATCACCTTTTGTTTGGTGATGCACAACGAAGGCGACACCATTGCCACACCCATCCTAAACTTGCCAAGGTAAAAGATGATCAACTCTGTTATAGATCCATAGTTAATGTCCATCTTTTGGCACAAGAGTTTCCAGAACGTGCTACATGACTCTCCTATGCTAGCAACTGTCACGATCGGAGGTTAGGGCCTAGATGTGACACGATGAATGGGAACCCGATAGTCCCCAAACAAGCCTCAAGTATCTATATCCACATTATCGAGGAAAGAATAACAGTAAAATAGTAACAGAAAGTTCTAAGGGACGGTAAAATAGAACTCGCGCTCATCTCCGCTTCTAGAGATTATTCAAACCCATTATGCATAAGTACTCCACCTTCACCCAATTTATCTAATTAAACTCCAAATCATGTTAGTCTGTGAACCTCGTTAGCTAACTCTCTCTTCTCTTCATCCACATGGGAGGTTCTTCCCAAGGATAACCTGCTAAGAGCACCAACAATTGCATTAGCTTTACCTGGATAGTAGAGGATGCTTATGTCACAGTCTGTAAGTAACTGAATCCATCTTCTGTGCCTCAAATTATGCTCCTTCTGGGTGAATACATATTATAGGCTCTTGTGGTCTATGAATACATCAACATGTGCTCCATAAAGTAGGAGCACTATAGTTTGATAACAAATACCACTACTGCCAACTCTAAGTCACGAGCGGGATATTCCTCTCATGTACCTTAAGTTGTCTCGAAGTATAGGCAACAACTTTACCTTTCTCCATCAATACACATCCCAAATCGAACTTTTGAAACGCCGAAGTAGATGATAACTTTCTCAACACTGGGGTAGTAGTCCACCCTTTCTTCAATTATCGGAAACTCCTCTCACACTCATCGGACCATTGATACTTAAACCTTCTTCTAAGTTAGTCTAGTCAACGGTGCAGATGTGGAAGAAAATCATTCAATAAATCTACGATAGTAGCCAGCCTATCCCAAAAAACTCCTTATATCTGTCGAGGTTGGCCTAGGTCAGTTCTTAACCGCCTCAATCTTTTGGGTATCCACTCAGATGCTATTGCCTGAAATTATATGGCCTAAGAATGCCATAGCTTTAAGCTAAAGCTCACACTTTGAAAACATCGCATATAACTCATTATCATTGAGTGTTTGCAAAGAGATTATGAGGTTATTAGCATGCTCCTCCTCATATTTGGAATATACCACAATATCATCAATAAACACGATTACGAACATATGAAGATATTATCTGAATATTTTGTTCATCAAGTCTATGAAGGTTGCAAGTGCATTTTTCAACCCAAAGGACATCACCAAAAACTTGAAATTACCACATCGGGTTCGAAAAGTGATCTTCGAGATGTCACATTCTCTCACTTTCTACTGATGATAGCTTGACTAAAGATCTATCTTAGAGGAAATAGTGGCACCCTGAAGTTGGTCAAATAAGTCTTCGATCCTTTGAAAAGGGTACTTATTCTTGACTATCACCTTAGTCAACTAGCGGTAGTAAAATAGATATTCTAAGGGAACCATCCTTCTTTCGCTCGAACAAGATCAGAGAATGCCATGGAGAGACGCTCAACATTATAAATCCCTTCTTTAGCGGATCCCTCAACTGTTCCATCAACTCTTTCAACACTACAGGGGCCATTTTATTTGGTGGTATAGAGATAGGATGGGTATAAGGGAGAACATCAGTTCCGAAGTCAATTTCCCTATCAGGAGGGATCCTGGGCATATCCTCAGGAAATACATTAGGGAACTCGCTCATGATCGGGATGGACTCAAGAGTAAGAGTCTCAACATTATTGGACATAACTTGCACGAGATGATAGATACATCCCTTAGAGATCAATCTTCGATCCTTGAAATAAGAAATAAAGCTCTCCTTTAGCACAAAAGAATCTCCCTTGCAATAATAAGTGGTTCATTCGAAAATTAAACTTTGATAGTCTGGGTTCTACAATCAACAGAGGCATAGCTGGCATAAAGCCAGTCCATGCCAAGGATCATGTCGAAATCAACCATATCTAACTCAATCAAATTAGAAAGAGTTTTCCTATGATAGATGGACACCACACAATCTCTATAGACTCTCTCTACTCACATGAGCTCGCCAACAGGAGTAGAGATAGAAAATAGCTCAACCAAGCACTCAGGGTGGATCTCAAATCTAACCCCCATATATGGTGTCACAAAGGAACAAGTAGCACTCGAATCAAGTAAATCATAACAATGAAAGGTAAAGACTCAAAGCATACCCGTTACAACATCTGGTCAACCTCTTGGTCCTGTTGGTTCCCCATCACATATAAACGGTTCGTCCCACCGCTGATCCCTAGTGCAACACCTCTTTGGTTACCTCTCGCTGGTGGTTTTGGAGTACAAGACTTGATCTTATTGCCTAACATCGAACACTCCCTCTGAAAATGGCCTGATTGGCCACATTTGTAGCAACCATTCCCTCCATCTCTACATTCTACAAGGTGCATCCTGCCATATTTCTCATAAGGTAGATTCCTTTTTGAGCCAAGGATCATACTGGCATTTGACTGTGAACCCTATTCTCTAAAGTTTGGTTGACCTTGGGACATCTGATCATACCTGGTATTCAGGGCTAGTGCACTAGCTGAAGATGGTGCATTGCTGGTGGACCTCTTCAAGAAGTAACACTTCTTCCTTATTTTACTTAGTCTTATTGGGCTCAAGCCTTGTTGGCTTAGCTTTCGTACTTAGATGATCCAGTTTATCTCTCTTCTTATCCTCCTCGATTTGTTTGGCATAGACCATAAGTATGGAGATGTCCACACCTAGGATCAACAATGCCAATTTGCACTCCTTCTTCACATGCCTACCAAACTCAGATACTAATTTCCTCATCTTCGCTTTCATATCTTGGACCATCTTTGGGGCATATCTTGATAGTTGTATGAACTTAAGGCTATATTCTTTGACAGTCATCCCCTCCTACTTTAAGTGGACCAACTCCTCAACCTTCGCCTCCCTTGACTCTTGTGGAAAGAAGTGATCAAGAAAGGTACTTTTTATTTTATCCCAGATGGAAGGCTCAACATTTTCACTTCGGTTCTCTTCCCATTGATTGTACCAAACATTTGCCACATCCTTGAGTTCATAGGAAGCAAGTTTAACTCCCTCAATCTCCATCACATGCTTAGCTTTCAAAACCTTTCACATCTCATCAATAAAGTTTTAGGGGTCTTCCTCAACCTTAAACTCTATGAAGACTGGTAGGTTCATCCTCAGAAAATCTCTAAGTCTCATCAAAGATATTGGCTTTTGGGAGTTAGAACTAGGAGTCTGTGAGCTCTTATCCCACTCTGGGCGGCTACCGGCTGGGTGAGCACAGTGATAGCTCCTATGAAATCAACCTCTATAGTAGGAGTAGGTGAAGTGGTAGGTGCTTGGAGAGACCCAACGACTCTAGCATGTCGACCTCGGCCCCTTGTCTCCATTTGATGAGGCACCTCTGCTGGGGGATTCTCAGTGCTGCGAGCTAAAGCATCTCATTGGGTGGTGGAATGCTTAGAAGGCATAATTTGCAAGCGCGTGACGCACAAATTAGACAAATATTTAATAGAGCCAAACTCCATAAACCTGGAATACAAGAAAGTGAAATAGTTCCTTATGTCCAATAGCTTCTTGGTTATAAAGTGTGGTTCATAACTGTCACGCCCCAAAGAGAGGGAAGGCGCGATTGGCACCCAATACCGTTATTGGCCGGGAAAGCCACTAAACATGCTAGTGAACTAAGTAGGGACTAGAAGAAAATCGAGCAGCATAACACTTGAAAGACTACGCCTGGAAATTTTAGGTCATGACCTGGTCAACAGTAAATCACATACATTAACATAAGTAAACCCAAACGATAACGTACTAGCTAGCCGACAAGGCTGCCATCACAGAGGTATAGGCACACACCATATATACACATGCCAATCTTATGACTGAAGATTGGAAGAATCAAAAGGACTAACCCACAATAGCATGTCCACAAGAGCCTCTAAGAGAGTCACTAACACTGCCTGGACAGGGCCCCGACTATACCCAACTATACAACAAAAAGTAAGCATCCTGTGAAAGCTCCAGGAAGAAGTGCAGCTACCAACTCACAGCTGAATGGTGCTCCTAGTGGAGGGGTAAATCAGAACCCATACCTGAGCCTACACGCACGAAATAAATGCAGCGTCCCCAGGCAAAGGGACGTTAGTATGAATAAACATGTACTGGTATGTAAGGCAGGAAGTAAAATCATAGATAACCATAGTAAAAAGGTTAATAGAAATACCACCTATAACCAAATCTCAAGTAGACTTAGTGGCTAATGGGCAACCTCCTAGTGATCAAATATGCATGGTATGCTCGAGTATTGCATGTCGTGAATACATATCTATATATGCAAATGCATGACATACCCAACCAAATGCAAGCACTGGTGGTCCTTTTCGATAGCTAACCGGCATCATTTCTGCCAACCTGTGGCCATCCGTACCATATACATACATATATATATATATATATATATATATATATTTGGGCAAATAGGCCACATACCATCGATTATAGCTCGAAGTCCATGCATAACGTGCAATGTATGATATGAATGCTGAATGGACATATTAAGCCATAGCAAGAACTTAGCCAATCTTGGCTAATTGGTACACTTATTCTCATAGCATCATAGTCATTGTCATTTAGCCAATCTTGGCTCATTGGTACACTTATTCTCATAGCATCATAGTCATTGCCATTTAGCCAATCTTGGCTCATTGGTACACTTTTTCTCATAACATCATAATCGTTGTAATAATATATACATATGGCTCGTGGGATCATACATGTCCTATTTAACAAGTTTGGGAACTTAACCCAACATTTAGAGTTAAGCCTTAACTTTGAAAATGTTCATAAAGGTGCTTTCCATAATGATTATATTTGGTCCCATGTCAATTAGTAAAAGAATGTATTTAAATAGGAGCAAGTGCCTTAGTAGTTTAGACAGGAGCATTTTACTTGAGAATATTGGAAACCAACGTGTTACTTGTTAAATTCTTCAATTGTATTTTTGTATGGAAAAAGGATTGATTTTGAATACTACATTCCGTTCGCATTCTACATTTATTTTAATGGCACTACACCAAGAAGAGAAAGACCTCGAACATATGAATAGGTAGCCGAGAAACCGGCAGAATGATATATAGAAATTGAATGTCAAGTTTAAGCGAATAAATGGAATTTCAACCTAATACCATCGTGAATATAACTCAGCTCCAATCCCAATGCCTTTCACAGAAGGTCATTCTAGCAACAGAATAGTAAGATATCGCATTTGACGTTTTGGGAAACTTCCCGGATTTCGTGCTAAAAGGAGGGACAGAGCTTAGCCTTAACATACTCTCCAATGAATGCCCAATTGCAAAAAGTTCCTTCACGAAAGTTGTTCCTTATGTCCTAAGCTTCCCAACGACTATATATATGCATCTTAAACTCACCTATAAACAGTCAAAAATTTAACATTAAAGACCAGATTTGGCAAGGACCATTTACGCGAGAAAATGTATGTAAAATTTCGTAAAAATGACCGTAAAAGAGCCCAAAAATTATTACCTGAACACACCAGCTGCAAACCAACAATACTCAAAAGGAACACCACTTTTTTCACTGATCAATAACAGCTCCAAACATAGTTAGTACGAGGGGAAAACAATTGCAAAGCATAAGGCACGCATTTCTAGGCGCAGGGACAAATTTTAACGGTAAAAATGCGAAAAACTTACCTAAATCACTTAGAGAACCTTTGGGAGCTTTCTCTTCAGTTTCACACTGGTGTGGGACGAAAATGGCTCATTTTTGAGCTTTAAATAGTCAAAATAGCCGACATTAAGTTGGGTCAACCCGACCTGACCCATGACCCGGTTTCCAGCTCGGGCAGTCTCGGTAAAACGATCATAACTTTTTATTTTGAGGTCGGTTTGATGCGCGGTTTTGTGCGTTGCAAACTAGAATAAGAGATATTCAATTTAGTAGGTCATGAACCTTCTAACTCCTTATATTTTGGGAGATATGAACTGATATATTCGACCCAAATTTAAGAAGAATTTTATAAAGAAACTTACGGTAACTTTGGCCAACCTTTATCTTGCAACTTTCTTGATTCCAAAACTTAATGTATGACCTTTGTGCTATTAAAATAGCTTAAATAAATCCATTATTAGCAAATTATACTCTTTTAGTCCCATCCGAATAGTGAATCCTAATTTAAACCTTCCGAAAAGGGCAAGGTGCCACTCAGGTCATTTCTTTAATCCCGAACATGCATTTAGGGTATTTCCTTTGGCTTAAAACTTTAGGTCTTTGATGTTACCACTTATTTGCAGCCTTATTATCCTTAGTTGCTAGCAAAAATCACATGTGCCTTATAAAACGCCACACTATTTAAATAATGGAAGACGAGAAACACGGTGTCTCACAGTCCCTCCCCCCTTAAGAACATTCGTCTGCGAATGTGTCAAGACAGCCCCTTGGTTGCATTACAATCTACAAAAATGTTTTTTTGGGATACATCTATTACCCTTGCAAACCATAAATGAACTTCCAAAAACTCCAATTACTAAGCTTTGTATAACTATCCCGCGACAAAACATACAAGTTTCACCTCCAAATTCTTTAAAACTTAAGTTACTAAAAAAAAGATAACTGCTTGTTTTGGAACGCAAACCACCTTAAGTTATAAATAGCTGATTCCTCATCATTTTTTCTTTGGCTGCCTAAGTGATTTCCCCAATATTGTTGTGTTTCTGCAACACTTTCACGAAGGCCACTTTTCATTTTGAAGCTTTCTTATTTGTCAATCTAAAATAGCCCCTGGTACCTCATCATAAGTTAAGCCTTCAGCAATGGGGGTATCCTTAATGTGAGTTATACACGAAGGATCCCTAATGTACTTCTGCAATATAGATACATGATACTGGATGGACTTCCCTCAATTCTAAAGGAATATTAAACTCGTATGTTACCTTGCTAATTTCTCTAATAACCTTATACGATCCAACATATCTAGGACTGAGCTTTCCTATCTTTCCAAACCGCATGCTTCCCTTCATAGGTGATACCTTTCAGAAGACCCAATCTTCTACATCAAACTCTATGTCTTGTCCTCGAACATCTGCATAATACTTCTGCTAATTATGGGCCCTTTGCGCTAATCTCTAATAGGTTTCTTTTTTTTTTCATTGCTTGTTAAATTAGATTAGGGTCTAGCAACTTTTCCTCCCCTACTGCAAACAAATTAATCAGTGACCTACATCTTCGCCTGTATAGTACTCCCTAAGGGTCCATTTGAATACTAGCATTATTATAAGCAAACTCAATAAGAGGTAGATGATCATCCCAGTTTCCTTTAAAGTCTAGCATATAGGCATGTAACATATCCTCAACGGTATGGACACAGTTTGTGGACGAAAAGTGGTGTTGAGATTTACCTAAGTGCCCAGACCTTTCTGAAAAGACTTCCAAAATGTCTGGTAAATTGAGCCCCTCGATCAGAGATAATAGATAATGGAACTCCATAAAGGCAAATAATATCTTGAATGTAATGCTTAGCATAATCCTCCGCTGAATATGTCGTTCTTACTAGCAATAAATGAGCAGATTTTATCAACCTATCAGTGATTACCCAAATAGAGTCATACCTGCACGAAGTATGAGGCAACCTAGTGATGAAGCCCATATTTATCATGTCCCGATTTCCATAACGAAAAATTAGTATACTTAGCCAGGCCTCCAGGTCTCTAATGTTCTGTTTTAACATGTTGGTAGTTAGGGCATTGGCCACCATCTTTGGAATATCTTTTTCATACCATTCCACCAATAGCTTTGTCGGAGGTCTCAATATCCTTTTTTTTTGTTGCCCCAGGTTGAGACGAATATCTAGGATAATAAGCATCAAAATGAATCTTTGCACGGAGCCCTCCGATGTTTCGCATACATAAGAGGTCCCGGTATTGTAGGACTCCATCTCAAGTTAGCTCAATTAGAAGATGTTGATGTCGTGGAACACTTTCCCTCGATATCACAAGCTCAGGATCCTCATGTTGTTGCTCTCTTACCTTAGTAGCAATGGAAGATTCAATTGTATTTTGGACAATCACACCTCCAACTTTCGCATCTGCTAATCGCACCTGCAAACTAGTTAGCTGACGTAAATCTTTTGTCATTTCAACCTTATCAGCTTCAGCATGACTTAGACTTCCCATAGACTTTCGGCTAAGTGCATCAACAACAACATCAGCTTTACCGAGGTGGTACAAAATGTCAATATCATAATCTTTTAGTAATTCTAGCCACCTTCTTTGTCATAGGTTCAACTCCTTCTACTTGAATAAATATTGGAGGCTCTGGTGATCGGTAAAAATATCAACATGAACTCCGTATAGATAATGCCACCAAATTGTTTTCTTGGGGGCAAAAACAACTGCGGTGAATTCAAGACCATGGGTAGGATAGTTTTGTTCATGCTTTTGCAACTGTTTGGAAGCATATGCAATACCTCTACTATGCTGCATAGGAACACAACCTAGGCTAATTATCAAGGCATCACAATATACAATGTAGCCTTTGGTTCCATTCGAAAAAGCCAGACTAGGTATGGTGGTAAGCTCTTGAAAACTCTATTCACATGATTCAGTCTACTGAAACTTAGTTGTTTTATACATCAACCTTGTTAGTGGCATAAAGGTAGTAGATAATCCCATAACAAACCTTCTACAATATCCTGCAAAGCCCAAAGCGCTATGGACCTCTGTCGGATTCAATGGTCTCTCCCAGGCCATTATTGCTTCAATCTTCTGGCCATTGACCTTGATACTATCGCTAGTAATAACATTTCCACGAAAAGCTATAGAAGTTAACCAAAATTAACCTTTGGAGAATTCAGCATATAACTTGTTGTCCTGGAGAGTCTGTAATATAACTCGCAAGTGGTCTGGATGCTCAGCTCCTGACTCATCCTAAATATTGTCTTTGGAATATCAACATCCCTGACTCGTACCTGGTAGTACCTGGGTCACAAGTCAATCATTGAAAAGCCATCAATCTACATAAAAGGATACTAATTCTTGATAGTCAATTTTTAGCTATCTATAACCGATACACATCCGTAAGGAGCCATCTGTCTTTCAAGCAAAGAGCATTAGAGTACCCCATGGAGATGTGCTTGGCCTAATAAGGTCTTTATCAAACAAGCCCTTCAGTTAATCCTTCTAGTCTCTTTGCTCTACAGGAGCCATTTTTTTTAGAGGAATGGCTATATGTTGCATGTTAGGGAGAAAATCTAAAGAAAATTTGATATCCCTTTCGGGCGATCCCGGGAAGCTCATCGGGGAATATTATCATGAAGTCATTTACAGTTGGGACTGGCTAAAGGGCCAGTTATTAATAAAATACCCTGTCTTCCCCTAATGGTAACATGCACCTTAACCCTTTCTACACTGCCTAGTATGAAGCTTACCGTATTGTGTACATGAGGGAGTAGGTTGTCTTATTTGTGCAAAGCGCTCTTGTCGAGGGCTCTCAGGCTGGCATCAACTCTACCCTGATCCTAACTGAATATAATGATCAAATCGCTGGCCTTGTATCTATAGCAGGGAACTACCCGCTAATGGAGGTTGATATCAATGAAAAGGAGGCCTAAAGTCACCCTGTGGCTCCCTATAAGACCCCATAGTGTGAGGCCTCTTATTCTTCTCCCTATCCCTATGGGTATCCCAATTTCGACGAGAAAGATCCTTTAGTGTCTGCTCTCACCTTTAGTTGTCGCTCATGAATAGAAATCATCATAGTTAGTAGCTGAATAGCCTCCTTCATCCGCTAATCCTCAGTCTATAATAGGGCTTGGGGTACTAGATCTCCTTGGGCCCCAACAGGTGCTGGTGAATCTGGTACTGTGGGCATTGGAGACACCTTATGTGCCTTAATAGGGAACATATCTGCCTCACCAGGAAAGACATGATTGGTACCTTCTCTCGGATCCATACTTATCTCATTTTGTGTCATCTCCTGAGCATAGGTAACCCATTAAATAAGAACAACATAACATGATACAGATTTCATATGTTCCTATAGTTTTGCTTTACAGCACGATCTATTAAGTGAAAGAAACGTAACCATCCCTAAATGCCTTGTAGCCTCCTGATTATAATTGTGGTGCACAACATACCCATAAGCAAGACTCTACTAGACGCGACATTGTGGACTCCCTGGGACACGACCTTCTCTGATACCATATTTGTCACGCCCCAAAGAAAGGGGAGGCGTGACTGGCACCCGATACCATTATTGGCCAGGCAAGCCACTAAACTTGCTAGTGAACTAACTAAGGACCAGAAGAAAATCGGGAACCATAACATCTGAAAGACTAAGCCTGGACATTTTAGATCATGACCTATTCAACAGTAAATCACGTACATTAAGATAAGTAAACACAAATGATAAAATACTAGCAAGACGACAAGGCTACCACCACAGAGGTACATGCACACACCATATATACACAAGCCAATCTTATGACTGGAGACTGGAAGACACAAAAGGACCAACCCACAATAGCATGTCCACAATAGCCTCTAAGAGAGTCACTAACACGGCAGGGACAGGGCCCCGACTATACCCAACTATACAACAAAAAGTAAGCATCCTGGGAAAGCTCCAGGAAGAGGTGGAGCTTACCAACTCATAGCTGCACGGGGCTCCTAGTGGAGAGGTAAATCGGAACCCCTACCTGAACCTGCACGCACGAAATAAAATGCAGCGTCCCTAGGCAAAAAGACGTCAGTACGAATAAACATGTATTGTTATGTAAGGCAGGAAGTAAAATCATAGATAACTATTGTAAAAAGGTTAATAGAAATACCACCTGTAACCAAATCTCAAGTAGACTTAGTGGCCAATAAGCAACCTTCTAGTGATCAAATATGCATGGTATGCTCGAGTATGGCATGTCGTGAATACATATATATAGATGCAAATACATGACATACCCAACCAAATACTAGCACTGGTGGTCCTTTCCGGTAGCTAACCGGCATCATATCTGCCAACCTATGGCCATATGTACCATATGCATATATATATATTTGGGCAAATAAGCCCCATACCATCGATTATAGCTCGAAGTCCATGCATAACGTGCAATGTATGATATAAATGTTGAATACACATAGTAAGCCATAGCAAGAACTTAGCCAATCTTGGCTCATTGGTACACTTATTCTCATAGCATCATAGTCATTGTCATTTAGCCAATCTTGGCTCATTGGTACACTTATTCTCATAGCATCATAGTCATTGCCATTTAGCCAATCTTGGCTCATTGGTATACTTTTTCTCATCACATCATAATCCTTGTCATAGCATATATATATATGGCTCGTGGGACCATACATGTCCTTTTTAACAAGTTTGGGAACTTAACCCAACATTTAGAGTGAAGCCTTAACTTTGAAAATGTTCATAAAGCTGCTTTACATAATGATTATATTTGGTCCCATGTCAATTAGTAAAAAAATGTATTTAAATAGGATCAAGTGCCTTAGTAGTTTAGACAAGAGGATTTTACTTGAGAATATTAGAAACCAACGTGTTACTTGTTAAATTCTTCAATTGTATTTTTGTATGGAAGAAGTACTAATTTTGAATACTACATTCCCTTCGCATTCTACATTTATTTTAATGGAACTACACCAAGAAGAGAAACACCTCTAACATATGAATAGGTAGCCGAGAAACCGACAAAATGATATATAGAAATTAAATGTCTGGTTTAAGCGAATGAATGGAATTTCAACCTAATACCATCATGAATATAACTCAGCTGCAATTCCAATGCCTTTCACAGAAGGTCTTTCCAGCAATAGAATAGTAAGATATCGCATTTGACATTTTGGGAAACTTAATGTATGACCTTTGCGCTGTTAAAATAGCTTAAAGAAATCCATTATTAGCAAATTATACACTTTTAGTCCCATCGGAAAAGTGAAGCCTAATTTAAACCTTCCAAAAAGGGCGAGATGCCACTCAGGTCATTTCTTTAATCACGAACGTGCATTTAGGGTATTTCCTTTGGCTTAAAATTTAGGTCCTTGATATTACCACTTATTTTCAGCCTTGTTATCCTTAGGTTCTAGAAAAAATCACATGTGCCTTATAGAACGCCAAACTACTTAAATAATGGAAGACGAGAAACACGGGGTCTCACAATAACACACCTATAAACAAGACTCTACTAGACATGACTTCATAGACTTCCTAGGACACTTGAACTCTTTGCTCTGATACCAAGTTTGTCACACCCCAAGAGGGTTCCCTTGGCGTGGCTGGAACTTGAAAAATCATTGTTGATTCCCCAAGAGAACCACCTCGCCTCATCATCATATAAACTAAACAGCGGAAGAAATATTAAAATGAAGTAAAACCTCATATGAATGAATATAACTCTACTAAAAGATAGTTTTCAATGAATAAGTTTTGAAAATAAGTAATACTCAACAAATCCATTACTCAACGTCTATGAAGCCACTAAGCAACAATCTAGATAGTACCATGATAAGTCATGGATACCCCAAATCAAAGAAGGGAAGTACTAAATCGAAACAAGGAAATAAAAGGGCTCCTTTGGAAAGCAAGGAGGGCTCACCAACTCTGAAATGCACTGAACTGGACCTCAACAATATGCGGGTTGAAGTCCTCTATCACCTGTATTTTCATCATGAAATTGATGTATGTCCTAATAGATGTTAGTACATGGAATAC
This sequence comes from Solanum rostratum, assembly GCA_029948455.1. NCBI lineage: Eukaryota > Viridiplantae > Streptophyta > Magnoliopsida > Solanales > Solanaceae > Solanum > Solanum rostratum. Next base: position 35,313,448 of record CM057049.1, on the reverse strand, counting down.
ATTGGTATGTAAAATAGCTCAAGAAAGTAAAGCTCAACTCAAACAACTCATAACTCAACTCAATAGAAATACATGTTTTTAATATAATTCATGCTTTTTAAAATAGACTCGGTAGTATTAAACTCAGTTTAAAACAATCATGCTCAATCAGTGCTTGCTTAGGCATTTCTTTTAACCGATATCGAATCCCATCACCTTTAGTCTTGTGATACACAACAAAGGCGATGTCGTTGCCACGCCCGCCCTAAGCATTCCAGGGTAAAGGACAATAAACTCTCCCATGGATCCATAGTAAATGTCAATCTTTTGGGACAAGAGTTGCCATAATGTGTTGCACGACTATCCTATGTTGTCAACGTAGTTCTGTGGGTTAGAGGAGTTATTTACTCGCTCCCATCTCGGTGCTCGATACTCCTACCAAGACTAAAACATGCTCAACTCATCAATCAACTCAAATCTCAATAATACTCAATCAATCAACTCAAATCTCAGCCTCATTATGTTATGTCAACTCAGCTCATCTCAGTTTCTCCTCATCTCTGTCAATCAAGGAAATCAATCAGACTCACTCAATAGGACTCATCATATAATGCAAGCAAAATCCATAAAACTACATATGATTAAAATGCAATATTCTCCTCATGCTCAATTATGCTCAATTTACTCAGCTCAGATAATCAAACTCAAGTGTCAACTTAGTCCATGCACATAATTTCATCAAATCATGCAATTTGGAGTTCATGATGTCAATGCATAAAATTTATTTCTCAATCTCATATCAACAATAGTGTAATGCATCAATTATTTAGTTCATAATCATGAGGACTCAAAGTATTTGCAGAGAATTTGATATTTAGGTTATAAGATTTTCTAAACTCAATTCTATTTATTAATTTTGACACAATGAGAAGAAAGAGCGTGTGAACAAACATAGTTAAACACTTTAGTAAGCCTTACATAACTGGTAATTAAGAAATGATCAAACTTTAATTAATCAATTCTCATGCTTGAACTAGAAACCCTTGCTTTTCTTCCTTCTTTTGTGCTCTCAAGAATTCCTATGCGTGAATGAAAGGTGAAAACATGCTTAGGGTTTTGTTTTAAGGCCTTAATTAAGTCTAGAACATCCAAGAATTGGGTTAAAAGGGACTGGAATAGAGAAGAATACCCTTCATAAGAACTGCCAATAGGTTCTAAGAGACTATGTATACGGGTCGTAGAACACCTCTCGTAGGTAAGGGGTTCAAAAGTTTGAGTTACAGGAATTTGTTATAGAGTCCACGAAACCTCTTCTAGGGGCCATAAATACCCCTAAAGCCATCTGATAAATCCTAACTTAATACATTGAAAAGTTGATTTTCGAATCACCAACTCACGAAACCAATTTACAGGTCGTGGATTAATTTATGGGCCATGTGTTTGTTTCATACATGGTCCTCGAACTTAGAAAATTTCACTAAGTCACCTGGGGATCTACGAGGCCTCATCTACGAGATATAGATCACTCTACAGGCCATAGATTACCGTCATGGTTTCTTTTCCAATTATTTTTCTCAGTCATCTGTGAATCTACTCAGACTAGGTGGAAAGAATTAGAGGGTGTTACATTACGCATCTCCTTCTCGGTCTCCTTGGTGGCCTCTCCAATTGGACGGTGTTGCCACTAAACTTTAACAACCGGAATAGATCTGGAGTGAAGATGTTGAATATCTCTGGCTAATATAGCTACTGGGTCGTCAACATAGGCTAGGAGGTCATCCGGCTCAACAGTATCATATTGAAGCACATGGGACTCATATGGAATGTACTAGCGCAATATAGAAACAAGAAATATCAAATAGATAACTAAAAATATTGGAAGTAGGGCCAACTCATATGCAACCTCACCAAAACGCCTCAATATGTCAAATGGCCCAATATATAAAGGGCTAAGTTTGCCCCGTCTACCGAACTTTATCACACTTTTCAAGGGAGACACCCATAGAAATACTCGATCAATAATACAGAAGGATAAAGGGCAGCGCCTACGATCTGTATAACTTTGATGGCAACTCTAGGTTGTCCTGAATCTATCCTGAATTACCTAAACTCTTGCATATACATCCTGAAGAAAGTCTGTGTTGTGCGGTCTAGGCTCAAAGGACTCAAACCAACCAATCGGTGTACGATAATGCCTACCATATAGGGCATCAAATAGGGCTATTTAAATACATGAGTGGCAGCTATTGTTAAACACAAACTCCTCTAGAGGAAAAGCCTAGGACCTAACCCTCAAGGTCTAATACATAGGACTGTAACATATCCTCTAGGACCTTAATATGCACTCTAAAAATCAATTTATCTATGGTGAAATATGATGTTGAGGTACACTTAGGTGCCTAAATCCCTATAACAAGCTCTGTAAAAGCTAGATGTGAACTACGACCCTCAATCTGAGGTAATAGACACTGGCATTGCATGTAAATGGACCATCTCCTATATATGAACCTAATCTAGCCATTTTATACTGTCAGTAGACTGCACTGGTCTTTCGATCTATAGTGACCCATATACTATCAATACCCGTGAAAGTTTGGGGCAACCCTATCCGGAAATTCATCTTGATTCACTCCCACTTTCACTGAGGAACGGGAAATCTCTAGAACTCCCCACAAAGCCTCTGATGCTCAGCCTACATCTGTTGACAACTAAGGTAGTGCGACATATATAAATCTGATATATCTCTCCTCTTACAATACCATCAGTAATGTTTCCTCAAGTCACGATATATCTTCACTGTGCCAGGATTAATAGAATATCTACATTCATGGGCCTCATGAAGAATACACTGAATCAAGTATTTAACTCTAGGAATGCTTCAACAACTATCATACCACAACACCTGTCTAAATCAATAGATGTCCAGCCAGCCTCACCTCACAATTTTAACTCCCGAAGCTCAACTAGGGCCTCATCCACAAACTGTCAGCCATAAATCTGATGAAGTAAGGAAGATTGAGCCCCAACAAAGGCTTATATCTACCTAGAGTCTGAAAGATCTAATTTGACCATCTTGTTAGCCAAGAACTGCATGTCTAAAGCTAAGGGTCGCTCCCTAACTGGTAGGTAAGCTAGGCTTCCTATACGATTTGCACTCTAGCTCAAAGCATCTGCCACCACGCTCACATTGCTCGGATGATAGAAGCTAGTCAAATCATAGTCTACTAAGAGCTCAATCCAGCGCCGCTTTTTAGAATTTAGGTCCCTTTGGCTCAACATATTCTGAAGGTTACGATGGTCTATATGAATCTTATAATAGACCTCGTATAGATAGCGCCACCACATCTTGAGCGTAGAAATTATTGCCACCAACTCTAGATCATGAGTGAGGTAGTCGCACTCGTGTTGTCTCAACTATTAGGAGGTATAGGCAATAACTCGCCCTACTACATCAAACCATATACACTGGATGCATCACAATACACAATAAAACCCACTCCCACAACTTGAATAGTCAGGATAGGTGCAGCAATGAGCAGCTCTTTGAGCGTTTGAAAGCTCAACGCACACTCCTCGAACCACTCAAAAGGGACACCCTGATGTGTTCATCGGGTCAATGGGGCAGCAATAGTTGAAAAGCCCTCAGTGAAGCATTTGTAGTACCCAACAAAAATAATGAAACTCTATATCTTTGTAACAGATGTGGGCCTATCCCAATCTCAAATGCCTCGATCTTAGCTGAATTGACCATAATGCCCTCCCTGAATACCAAGTGTCCAAAAAATGTCACCAACTCCAACCAAACTCACACTTTGAGAACTTAGCATAAAGATTATGATCTCTCAAAGTGTGCAGCACGATCCTCAAGTGCTTCACGTTCTCATCCTTGCTCCGCGAGTATATTTAAATATCATTGATAAATACGATCAAAGAAGTCAAGATAGGGCCTAAGTACTAAGGTCATCATGTATATGAAGGCAACAAAGGCATTAATAAGCGCAAAAGACATCACCAGAAACTCATAGTTTCCATAGCGGGTCCAAAAGGCAGTCTTAGGAACATCAACTTCCCTAATCCTTAACTGGTGGTAATCAAATCTCAAGTCAATCTTAGAAAACATAGTGATACACTGAAGTTGATCAAATAAATCATCAATACAAGTTAGAGGGTAACGGTATTCATTGTCCCCTTTTTAAGTTGCCTGCAATGTATGCACATTCCTCAAGTCCTATCCTTTTTGTTAACAAATGGGATAGGAGCACCCCATAGAAATATGCTTAGACGAATGAACCCCTTACTCAGGAGGTCCTTAAGTTGAATACTAAGCTCTTGAAGCTCAGCAAGATCTATTGGATAGGGTAGGACTAAGATGGGCTTAGTGTCTGGCTCTAAATCTATAGAAAAGTAAGTATATCTCTCCAGCGGTAGGCCAGGAAGGTCTAATTTAATGGCTCTAGAAACATCAAAAACATAAGCTAACTAAGCTAAACACCCAAAAGAAACTAATCACTGGGCCCACATAGAAGATATAATCCTTGTTACTGCCATAAGCACCCTGCCAAGAGCAGGGAATATCAGGTAATGCTATAGTAATAGTCTTGGAATAACAATCCAAGACAGCATAATGAGAAGATAACTAGTCCATGCGCAAAATAACATCAAAATCTAACATATCAAGCAAAATAAGATTGTCTATGTATCATGCCCTTGAATAGTCACCACGGAGAATCTATTTACTTGATACACTATAAAGGAATCCATACTTGTCACGCCCCAAAGAGGGGGAGGCGTGACTGGCACCCGATACCGTTATTGGTCGGGTAAGCCACTAAACATGCTAGAGAACCGTTATTGGTCGGGTAAGCCACTAAACATGCTAGAGAACTAATTAGGGACCAGAAGAAAATCGAGCAGCATAACGTCTGAAGACTAAGCCTGGACATTTTTGGTCATGACCTGGTCAACAGTAAATCACGTACATCCAGATAAGTAAACCCAAATGATAAAGTACTAGCTAGTCGACAAGGCTGGCACCACAGAGGTAAAGTCACACACCATATATACATGCCAATCTTATGATTGGAGTCTGAAAGACACAAAAGGACCAACCCACAATAACATGTCCACAATAGCCTCTATGAGAATCACTAACACTCTCGGGACAGGGCCCCGACATACCAAATTGTATAACAAAATGTAAACATCCTATGAAAGCTCCAGGAAGAGGTGGAGCTTACAAACTCATAGCTAAATGGGGGTCCTAGCGGATGGGTAAATCAGAACCCCTACATGAACCTGCACGCACGAAATAAAATGCAGCGTCCCCAGGCAAAGGAACGTCAGTACGAATAAACATGTACTGGTATGTAAGGCAGGAAGTAAAATCATAGATAACCGTAGAAAAAAAGGTTAGTAGAAATACCACCTGTAACCAAAACTCAAGTAGCCTTAATAGCCAATAAGCCATCTCCTAGTGATAAAAAAAATGCATGGTATGCTCGAGTATCGCATGTCGTGAATACATATATATAAATGCAAATGCATGACATACCAAACCAAATTCTAGCACTGGTGGTCCTTTCCGACAGCTAACCGACATCATATCTGCCAACCTGTGGCCATTTGTACCATATACATGTATATAGTTGGGCAAATAGGCCCCATACCTTCGATTATAGCTTAAAGTCCATGCATAACGTGCAATGCATGATATGAATATTGAATGCACATAGTAAGACATAGCAAGAACTTAGCCAATCTTGGCTCATCGGTATATTTATTCTCATAGCATCATAATCATTGTCATTGCATATACATATGGCTCATGGGATCATATATGTCTTTCTAACAAGTTTGGGAATTTAACCCAACATTTAGAGTGAAGCCTTAACTTTGAAAATGTTCATAAATGTGCTTTACATAATGATTATATTTAGTCCCATGTAAATTAGTAAAAGAATGTATTTAAACAGGATCAAGTGCCTTAGTAGTTTAGACAGGAGCATTTCACTTGAGAATATTAGAAACCAACGCGTTACTTGTTAAATTCTTCAATTATATTTTTGTATGGAAGAAAAACTAATTTTGAATACTACATTCCCTTTGCATTTTACATTTTTTTAATGGCACTACACCAAGAAGAGAAACGCCTCAAACATATGAATAGGTAGCTAGGAAACCGACAAAATGTTATATATAGAAATTGAATGTCCAGTTTAAGCGAACGAATGGAATTTCAACCTAATACCACCGTGAAAATAACTCTGCTGTAATCCCAGTGCCTTTCACAGAAGCTCTTTCTAGCAACAAAATAGTAAGATATCGCATTTCATGTTTTGGGAAACTTCCCGGATTTCGTGCTAAAAAGAGGGACGGAGCTTAGCCTTAACATACCTCTCCAACGAACGTCCAATTGCCAAAAGTTTCTTCATGAAATTTGTTCCTTACGTCCTAAGCTTCGCAACAACTATACATATGCAGCTTAAAGACACTTATAAACAGTCAAAAATTCAGCATTAATGACCAGATTCGGCAAGGAGCATTTACGTGAGAAAATGTCTGTAAAACCTCGTAAAAATGACCGTAAAAGAGCCCCAAAATTATTACCTAAACATACTAGCTGCAAACTAACAATACCAGCAAGAACACCAACCTTTTTTCACAGCCCAAAAATAGCTCCAAACACAGCTAATACGAGAGGCAAACAATTGCAAAGCGTAAGGCACACATTTCTAGGTACACGAACAAATTTTAACAGTAAAAATGCGAAAAAACTTACTCAAATCCCTTTGGAACCTTGAGGGGAGTTTTCCTTCAGTTTCTAAGCTGTTGGGGACGAAATGGAAGTGATTTGAGCTTTAAAAAGCTCAAATTAGCCGACAATAAGTTGGGTCAACCAGACCCGACCCATGACCCGGTTTCCAGCTCGGGCAGTCCTGGTAAAACGGTCATAACTCTTTATTCGGAGGTTGGTTTGATGTGCGGTTTTTTGAGTTGAAAACTAGACTCATAGATCTTCAATTTGATAGTTCATGCACCTTCTAAATCCCTATATTTAGGGAGATATGACTTGATACATTTGACCCAAATTTAAGAAGGATTTCATAAAGAAACTTACGGTAACTTTGGCCAACCTTTATCTTGCAACTTTCTTGATTTCAAAACTTAATGTATGACCTTTGTGCTATTAAAATAGCTTTTACAAATCCATTATTAGCAAAGTATACACTTTTAATTCCATCCAAAAAGTTAGACCTAGTTTAAACCTTCCAAAAAGGGCGAGGTGCCGCTCAGGTAATTTCTTTAATCTTGAACATGTATTTAGAGTATTTCCTTTGGCTTAAAACTTTAGGTCCTTGATATTACCACTTATTGGCAGCCTTATTGTCCCAAGGTACTACCAAAAATCACATGTGCCTTATACAATGCCACACTATTTATATAATGGAAGACAAGAAACACGGAGTCTCATATTCTCCCCCCTTAAGAACATTCGTCCGCAAATGTGTCCAGATAGCCCCTTGGTTGAATCACCATCTACTAATACATCTATTACCCTTACAAACCATAAGTAAACTTCCAGAAACTCCAATTACTAAGCTTATATAGCTACCCCGCGACAAAACATACAAGTTACACCTCCAAATCCTTTAAAACTTACTTTACTAAATAAAAGATAATTGCCAAGTTTGGAACACCACCCACCTTAGGTTATAAATAGCTAGAGTGATTCCTCATCATTTCTTTCTTTGTCTTCCCAAGTTACTTCATCAATATTTTTGTTCCGCCACAACACTTTCATGAAGGCCACTTTTCATTTTGAAGCTTTCTCATTTGTCAATCTAAAATAGCCACTGATACCTCATCATATGTTAAGTCTTCATCAATGGGGGTGTTCTTAATGCGAGTAATACACGAAGGATCTCTCGTGTACTTTCGCAACATCGATGTATTAGACACTGGATGGACTTCCCTCAATTCTAAAGGAGAATTAAATCCGTATGTTACCTTACTAATTTCTCTAGTAACCTTATACGATCCAACATATCTAGGATTGAGCTTTCTTATCTTTCCAAACTGCATGATTCCCTTCATAGGTAATACCTTTAAGAAGACCCAATCTTCTATATCAAACTCTAAGTCTCGTCGTCGAACATCTGCATAAGACTTCTGCTATCGATCCTAATAAGTTTCACTTTGTCCATCGCTTGCTGAACTAGATTAGGGTCTAGCAACTTTTCCTCCCCAACTGCAAACTAATCAATCAGTGACCTACATCTTCGCCCGTATAGTGCTCCCTAAGGGTCCATTTGAATACTAGCATGGAAGCTATTATTATAAGCAAACTCAATAAGAGGTAGATGATCATCCCAGTTTCCTTTAAAGTCCAGCACACAGGCACATAACATATCCTAACAGTTTGGATGGCACGCTCTACTTTCTCCAACAGTTTGTGGATGAAAAGCGGTGCTGAGATTTACCTGAGTGCCCAGACCCTTCTAAAAGGACTTCAAAAAAATGTATGGTAAATTGAGCCCTTCAATCAGAGATAATAGATAATGGAACTCCATGAAGGCAAATAATCTCTTGAATATAAAGCTTAGCATAATCCTCCGCAGAATATGTCATTCTTACTGGATAGAAATGAGCAGATTTTATCAACGTTTCAATAATTACCCAAATAGAGTAATCCTACGTGGAGTATGAGGTAACTTAGTGATGAAGCCCATATTTATCATGTCCCATTTCTAGAACGTAAAATCAGTACACTTAGCTAGGCCTTCAGGCCTCTAATGTTCTATTTTAACATGCAAGTTGTTGGGGCATTGGCCACCATCTTTGGAATATCATTTTCATGCTACTCCATTAATAGAACTGTCGTCGGTCTTAATGCCCTCTTTTTTTTTGTTTCCCCAGGTTGAGCCAAATATCTAGGATAATGAGACTCAAAATGAATCTTGGCATGGAGCCCTCTAATGTTTGGCATAAATAAGAGGCCGTGGTACTGAAGGAATCCATCTCAAGTTAGCTCAATTAGAGGATGTTGCTTTTGTGGAACACTTTCCCTCCATATCATAAGCTTACAATCCTCATGTTGTTGCTCTTTTACTTCCATAATTGTATTTGAACAATCACACCTCCACCTTTCGCATCTGTTAATCGCACCTGCAAACTAGTTAGCTGAAGTAAATCTTTTGCCATTCCAATTTTATCAGCTTAAACATGACAGACTTCCCATGGACTTTCAGCTAAGTGCATCAACATCAAGATTAGTTTTATTGAGGTGGTACAAAATGTTAACATCATAATCTTTTAGTAATTCTAGCCATCTTCTTTATCATAGGTTCAACTCCTTCTGCTTGAATAAATATTGGAGGCTCTGGTGGTCGGTAAAAATATCAACATGAACTCCATATAGATAATGTCGCGAAATCTTTAGGGAAAATACAACTGCAGAGAGCTCAAGATCATGGGTGGGATAATTTTGTTCATGCTTTTGCAACTGTTTGGAAGCATATGCAATACCTTTACTATGCTGCATAGGAACACAACCTAGGAAAATTATCAAGGCATCATAATATACAATGTAGCCTTTGGTTCCATTCGAAAGAGTCAGACTAGGTGCGGTGGTAAGCATTTTCTTTAGCTCTTGAAAACTCTATTCACATGATTTAGTCTACTAAAACTTAGTTGCTTTATACGCCAACCTCATCAGTATAGGTAGTGGAGAATCCCTCAACAAACTTCCTATAATATCCTGTCAAGCCCAAAAAGATATGGACCTTTGTCGGATTCAAGGGTCTTGGCCAGGCCATTACTGCTCCAATTTTCTAGCCATTGACCTTGATACTGTCGCTAGTAATAACATTTCCACAAAAAGCTATACCAAAATTCACATTTGGAGAATTCAACTTATAACTTGTTTTCCTGGAAAGTCTGTAATATAACTCGCAAGTGGTCTGCATGCTCAACTCCTGACTCATCCTAAATATTACCTTTGGAATATCAACATCCCTGACTCGTAACTGGTAGTACCTTGGTTACAAGTCAATCTTTGAAAAACCATCAATCCATATATAAAAAGATACTTATCTATAACCGATACACATCCGTAAAGAGCCATCTTTCTTTCAAGCAAAGAGCATTGGAGTACCCCATGGAGATGTGCTTGGCCTAATAAGGTCTTTATCAAGTAAGCCCTTCAGTTATTCCTTCAAGTCTCTTAGCTCTACAGGAACCATTTTTGTAGAGAGGAATGGGTATACGTTGCATATCAGGGAGAAAATCTAAAGAAAAATTGATATCCCTTTCTAGGATCCCAGGATGCTCATCGAGGAATATTATCATGAATTCATTCACAGTAGGGTCTGACTAAAGGGATAGTTGCTAATAAAATATTATGTCTTCCCATAATGGCAAGATGCACCTTAACCCTTTCTACACTGCCTAGTATGATGCTTACCGCATTGTGTACATGAGGGAGTAGTCTCGTTTGTGCCTAACGCTCCTGTCGACGGCTCTCAGGCTGGCATAAACTCTACCCAGGCCCTAATTGAATATAATGATCAATTCGTTGGCCCTGTATTTATAACGGGGAACTACCCGCTGATGGAGGTGGATATTGATGAAAGCGACGCCTAAAATCACCCTCAATACTCTATACATATGACCAATAAATTCCTGTGGATCCTTAGTGGGATTGGACCCTGTAAATACTAGTGCGGCCAAGTGAAGAAACACTCGTAATTTTGAGCTTTCTGTTTGATCCATTCTGATGTCTACTATCGCCTCTAGTTGTCTCTCATGAATGGAAACTATCCTAGTTAGTAGTTGAATAGCCTCCTTCATCCCCTGCTCCCTAGTCTCTAATAGGGCATGGGGTACTAGATCTCCTTGGGCCCCAACAAGTGCTGGTGAATCTGGTACTGTGGGTATTGGAGGCTCCCTATGTGCCTCAATAGGGAATATATCTGCCTCACCAGGCAAGACATGATTGGTACCTTCTCTCGGATCCATACTTATCTCATGTTGTGCCATCTCCTGAGCATAGGTAACCCATTAAATAAGAACAACATAACATGATATAGATTTCATATGTTCCTATAGTTTTTCTCTATAGCACGATGTATTCAGTTAAAAAAATGAAACCATCCCTAAATGCCTTGTAGCCTCCTGATTATAAGTGTGGTGCACAACACACCCATAAGCAAGACTCTACTAGACACAGCATTGTGGACTCCCTAAGACACAACCTGCTCTAATACCATGTTTGTCACGCCCCAAAGAGGGGGGAGGCATGACTGGCCCCTGATACCTTTATTGGTCGGGTAAGCCACTAAACATGCTAGAGAACTAACTAGGGACCAGAAGAAAATCAAGCAGCATAACGTTTGAAAGACTAAGCCTGGACATTTTAGGTCATGACCTGGTCAACAGTAAATCACGTACATCCAGATAAGTAAACCCAAATGATAAAGTACTAGCTAGCCGACAAGGCTGGCACCACAGAGGTACATGCACACACCATATATACATGCCAATCTTATAACTGGAGTCTGAAAGACACAAAAGGACCAACCCACAATAACATGTCCACAATAGCCTCTATGAGAATCACTAACACCGTCGGGACAGGGCCCCGACATACCAAATTGTACAACAAAAAGTAAACATCCTGTGAAAGCTCCAGGAAGAGGTGGAGCTTACCAACTCATAGCTGAATGGGGCTCCTAGTGGAGGGGTAAATCAGAAACCCTACATGAACCTGCAAGCAGGAAATAAAATGCAGCGTCCCCAGGCAAAGGGACATCAGTACGAATAAACATGTACTGGTATGTAAGGCAGGAAGTAAAATCATAGATAACCGTAGTAAAAAGTTTAATAGAAATACCACCTGTAACCAAAACTCAAGTAGCCTTAATGGCCAATAAGCCATCTCCTAGTGATAAAGAAAAAATGCATGGTATGCTCGAGTATCGCATGTCGTGAATACATATATATAGATGCAAATGCATGACATACCCAACCAAATGCTAGCACTGGTGATCCTTTCCGGTAGCTAACCAGCATCATATCTGCCAACCTGTGACCATCTGTACCATATACATATATATAGTTGGGCAAATAGGCCCCATACCTTCGATTATAGCTCGAAGTCCATGCATAACGTGCAATGCATGATATGAATGTTGAATGCACATAGTAAGACATAGCAAGAACTTAGCCAATCTTGGCTCATCGATATACTTATTCTCATAGCATCATAATTATTGTCATTGAATATACATATGGCTCGTGGGATCATCTATGTCTTTTTAACAAGTTTGGGAATTTAACCCAACATTTAGAGTGAAGCCTTAAATTTGAAAATGTTCATAAAGGTGCTTTACATAATGATTATATTTGGTCCCACGTCAATTAGTAAAAGAATGTATTTAAACAGGATCAAGTGCCTTAGTAGTTTAGACAGGAGCATTTCACTTGAGAATATTAGAAACCAACGCGTTACTTGTTAAATTATTCAATTATATTTTTGTATGCAAGAAGGACTGATTTTGAATACTACATTCCCTTTGCATTCTACATTTGTTTTAATGGCACTACACCAAGAAGGGAAACGCCTCAAACATATGAATAGGTAGCCGGGAAACCGACAAAATGATATATAGAAATTGAATGTCCAGTTGAAGCGAACAAATGGAATTTCAACCTAATACCACCGTGAAAATAACTTAGCTGTAATTCCAGTGCCTTTCACAGAAGGTCTTTCTAGCAACAGAATAGTAAGATATCACATTTGACATTTTGGGAAACTTCTCGGATTTCGTGCTAAAAGGAGGGACGGAGCTTAGCCTTAACATACCTCTCCAACAAACGTCCAATTGCCAAAAGTTTCTTCATGAAATTTGTTCCTTACGTCCTAAGCTTCACAACGACTATACATACACAGCTTAAAGACACCTATAAATAGTCAAAAATTCAGCATTAATGACCAGATTCGGCAAGGAGCATTTACGTGAGAAAATGTCTGTAAAACTTCGTAAAAGTGACCGTAAAAGAGCCCCAAAATTATTACCTAAATATACCAGCTGCAAACCAACAATACCAACAAGAACACCACCTTTTTTTACAGTCCAAAAACAGATCCAAACACAGCTAATATGAGAGAAAAACAATTGCAAAGCGTAAGGCACACGTTTCTAGGTACAAGGACAAATTTTAATGGTAAAAATGCGAAAAAACGTACTCAAATCCCTTTGGAACCTTGAGGGGAGTTTTCCTTCAGTTGCTAAGCTGTTGGGGACGAAATGGAAGTGATTTGAGCTTTAAAAAGCTCAAATTAGCCGACATTAAGTTGGGTCAACCCGACCCGACCCATGACCCGATTTCCAGCTCGGGCAGTCCTGGTAAAACGGTCATAAATCTTTATTCAGAGGTCGGTTTGATGCGCGGTTTTGGCATTGCAAACTAGACTCATAGATCTTCAATTTGATAGGTCATTCACCTTCTAACTCCTTATATTTTGGGAGATATGACCTGATACATTTGACCCAAATTTAATAAGGATTTCATAAAGAAACTTACGGTAACTTTGGCCAACCTTTATCTTGCAACTTTCTTGATTTCAAAACTTAATGTATGAACTTTGTGCTATTAAAATAGCTTTTAAAAATCCATTATTAGCAAAGTATACACTTTTAGATCCATCCGAAAAGTTAGACCTAGTTTAAACCTTCCAAAAAGGGCGAGGTGCCGCTTAGGTCATTTCTTTAATCCTGAACGTGCATTTAGGGTATTTCCTTTGGCTTAAAACTTTAGGTCTTTGATATTACCACTTATTGGCAGCCTTATTGTCCCAAGGTACTAGCAAAAATCACATGTGCGTTATACAACACCACTATATTTATGTTATGGAAGACGAGAAACACGAGGTCTCACACTACTATGGTAGAATCACACAACGACACCTCTAACGGCTCTACAATAAAAGCCAAACAGGGAGCAAAATATACATATGAATAATTGAAAGTAGAACCTAGGTCGAATAACGCTCAAGTAGTTTGCTAGCATATAAGGATCACAAATAACCTACCCAACTACATCTATGTCAATAATTCCACATGATATCAGAAAATCAGAATTACAAAAACACTACACTACTAATAATGGTATAAGCTAACAAGATATAACACATACTCACGACTACCCAAAAATATGAACTCTAACACCTAAGGAAAGTAAACTAACTACCCTACCTGAATTCTAACCAAATCAAAATGATTTTATGCTAACCAGCTCAATCTAAAGAAAGGGAAGCCATAGCCTACCCGTAGGCCGGTCATGCATGCTCCAACTCACTCCGCCAGAGCCTTTCCCTTCTATAAGGCCTCCAAAGGCTTTCATGTTGTCAAAAATAGACTCACAATGTCATTACAGTCATTTTGACACTAAAATCACAAGAAATAAAGATGGGCCAATTTTAGGGCCTAAAACGAGAAATGTGGATTCAAAATACCAGAATTGACCAAAAGAATACATCCCAAACAACATTCCCAATTCAATTAACAATGCAACAGCTAAATTTAAGCCAAAATTCAACACAAAATAGGCATACAAGCAAAATCTCAAAATTAGCTAAAATAACAAGAAATGGCAATGGCTACAAGAGCGATTTACTAGAGACAAAATGTCAAAATCCAAAACCAACCACCCAATGATGTTCTTGTGAAGTTCCATCTAAAATGGGCCCAAAGATCACTAAAAATAGGCACCCTCAACTCAAGATATCATCTCTCAAAATCAACCCAAAAATCCAAGTGGCCGCTAAAAAGACCCCTCCTAGAAATGGCAGGCCTTGCTATAGTGAGCCACTGGTGTTACAGCAACATCACTATAGCAAGCCAGGGGTCGCTAAAGAGAAAACCTTTCCTTGAGCAGTTGTTGCTATGATGAGCCTCTGATCGCGATAGTGAGGTCCCTATAGCGATCCAGGGCAGCTAAAGCAACGACACTACTTGACCTGCTGATAAAGCTGATTTCCACTAACTTTTAATTTTCAACTGGGTACTTAGAATTCACCCAAGACCCCGTAAGTACAAACTAACCATGCTACCCTATAAAAATTTACATTCTAGATTCAATGGCATGGTTGGAATTCTCATACAAGATCATTTTAAAAAATTGTAGCTCCCATTTCCATGACTATTTTTAGTCCAATTCCACCAAGGAGCTCAGAATAAGTTTGGAAGGCTTAAGAGCCAAATGAAAGGATATTCTACACCAAATTTAACATTTCACAACTAATCACACTATCGAAATTCTCATCTGATCATTTTCAAGAATGTTGATCAAACTCAATCATTGGTTCTCAGGCAAACCATGCTTCAATACTAATTAGTCCATCCTAGAGCCGATAGAACTATCAAAATTTTGTTCTGAGGTCATTTACCATTATTTTTTGCCAAAAAAAACAAATTTTCAAGGTATAAGCCTTCCAAAACATAAAAAATTGCTCAACTTCCTAGCGAATGACCAGACACATGTGCTGCCAGTTCCAGCAAATCATAAATAACCTAAGGTCACTATAGGAATACCCCCAGTGGTAGAAATAACCAAATAAAGGAGAAGTGACCCAAAGGGTCATTACAATGTTACCCTTAATTTTATGAACAAAAGTTCTTTTAGTAGCAGATATTGTAATGACCCTCTAGGTCAATTATCCAATAATGCATTATTTTTGTAGTTTAAAGCATTTCTATAGTCACTCAATGCCATTTATGACCTACTAGCACTGGTAGCTCAATTGCCTGGTCGTTCATTTTGAAGTTGTGTAACTTTCCATATTTAACGAAGGTCTTATACCTTGAAAATTAATTTTGGTGTAAAACAGGGGTAAACAGCCTCTTGAAAATTAATTTTGGTGTAAAACAGGGGTAAACAGCCTCAGATGAAAGTTCAAACAATTCCATCAACTTTGAAATGAAAACATTTTGCTAGAAGCACGGTCGGCTTGAGTACCATGATCTTTGGTGAATTTCTACTGGATTTTGCATTTTAGTCCCCAAAATTAGCTAATGGTTGACCTTGGTCAAAATTCTTGGAAAACGTGAACGAATGAAAATTCTGACAATGTGGTTAGCTCCAAAATGTCAAATTTGGTCTTGAACGACCTTCCACTTAATTTTTGAGGCTTTCAAACTCATTTTGATCCACCAGTGGAATTCGGATAAAATTGATTGTGGGAGTGGGACCCATAATCAGTCATAACGACCACATATATAAATTTTAACTGCGACATTGAATCTGAGATGTCAAAGTTTGTAGGGTAGCATAGTTCGTTTACATATATGGGATTCCGTATAAATCCCGAACACCCCATTAAAAATTTTGGAAACTTTATGCATATGAACTTTTAGTTGATATCTGTATCCATGATCTTTGGCGCTTGGCCACATTTGTGAAGGTAAATAGAACCAGTGCTTTATAGTCATAAGCTAGAAGATCACATTTGTGGAGGTTGGGTTGTCAACTCTCTGCGTACACAGAGGACCGTCTGTGTTCGCGAAGGCCAATCATCCTATACTTTGTGATCATGGGGTACTGGTCACTACGATCGCAAAGATCAATTATAGGGCCTCGTTATATCACTTCTCTTAGACGAATTCAATTGTTTTGCTTAATTTCTTAAATATGAATACTCTCTCATTCTTAGCTCAATTCAAGCAATTCAAAAGCCTACGTTTAGGAAAGTTTCGTGAGGAACACGTTGGTGAGTTTGGAATTTTGATTAAAAGCTTTGCTTGATGTAAAATCCAGTTTTAGCTGCTCGATTGTGAGATTTCGAAATGGTTTTTGGTTGATTTTTGAGGTATGGTAACTTGGGCAATCGTTGTCAGTTTTCAATGATATTGGGATCTTAATTGGGTGAAATATATCAAGGATCCTCGTCGGATGGTTGGTTCAACTTTTGGAACTCCATATTTGGTAAATCGTCCTCTATAGCTACTACCCTATTTTCTTCTAGCCCAATTTTTTGGTTTTCATTGCATAACCTCTTCTTGGCATTTCTCAACCTCAAATTGAGTTTGTAATTATTAATGGAATTAGGGCGCTATTTTGGACCAATTTTTTCAGTCAATTCAAAATTTTAGATGCGGGTCCCACATTTTCCATTATAGGCCCAAAATTGGTTCATCTTCGTCTCTTGTGAATTTAGTGTCTAAATGACTATTAAAGTGTTTTAAATCCTTTTTTTGCGGCATGGCAACATTCAAAGGTTGTTTGAAAAGGAAACACTCTCGCAAAGTGAGTTGGAGCACGCATAATCGGCTTATAGGCACGCTACAGTTTCCCTTTCTGTAGATTGAGATAATTTGAGTGAAATCATGTTGAGTTAGTTGGAATCCAGGTGGGGTATCTCATTTACATGCCTTAGGTGTTAAAAATCATGCTTTAGTCCTCTATCCATTTTTTGTAGTAACTATATGCATGTATGCTATCTTGTTAGGTAATATCATTTTTAGTAGTACCATCTCCCTATATTCTTGTGTTTTGAAGCATGTTGAAAATGTTGGAATATTGGGGTTGGGTAGATTATTTATGTTCCTTAAGGTTAGAATCACGTTTTAGGTCCCTTCCAAGGTTCTTGGGGGTATTTATAAGCATGTAGTTCCTGTTATTACTTCGTAGTTCTATTGTCAATATCAGTTTCTTATTATTGGTTCTGTGAAGCATGTTGGCCTTCATGTAGGATTGAAAATAACCTTCTTTAGATGATTTGACATTGTTTCGATCGGCCATAATCCTTGTGAAATGGTGTAGCAGACTAGAGTCTGGTACTTAAACCTAAGACAGGCAGTATCTGGCCTGATAAACACACTATTATCCATAATTCCCAAAGTTTGATGGCCTCGAGCTATTTTTGTAAGGTTAAGTCCTATTTCGTTTCGGTTTCATTTTCAATAGATAATTAAGTGGTCACACCGGCCCTATTCATTGTGGAAGGCGATCTTCGATAGTATTGAAAGAAAGTTTGACACCTTTAGATAGATTTAGGAGAGCATTTTGAATTTTAGGTAGTCCCAGTCTGGAACCTTTATTGATTGGGCAAGCATTTGGGGTATTAGGCAGTCCCGCCCTCAACCTGTCTTATACTATTCAGGTTAGCATTCCAAGTATTGGGCAGCCCTAGTCTCAATCCATTTTATACTATTTAGGAGAGCATTCTGAGTAATTGTGCAGTCTAGGCCTCAACCTCTCTTATAAATTGGGAGAGCATTTTAGGTATTGGGAAGTCCCGACCTTGGTACCCAGATTATGTGCAGTGTTTCCTTTCTTAGTCATGTCCGATTCAAGGTTGGTTGTGGTTCTTGAGATTTCAGTATGGTAAATTCTTTACATCCTTAATTCTTGTAGATTAAGTTCTTAGATGTCCTGATTGGGCTTACACAAACCAAGTTGGGTGTAGTCATCATAGTTTTTCACTTACAATTCTTTTAGTTGTATGCTAATGGTTCACTTATATCTTTGATAGCTTATTTGACCCTGATTTAGGTGTATTCCTCCTTTTCATATCACTTTTACCGTTTTTGCTTAGTCAACCTATGATGACTACTGGGTACCTATTATTCTAGTACTCATCCTACACTTTCCATCTACTTTCATGATATAAGTCCGAGCACCAGTTATCAGGTAAGGACCCGAACTTTTTACGACTTCAATGTAGAATGAAACTTTGGTTCCAGAAAAGTTTTTAACCAAGGGGACGCTTCATGGGAGCCCTCACAGTCCGTATGAGGTCACACGACCCGTGTGGAGCCTCCACGGCGTGCCCCTTGGCCTTTGGAGGATGTTTAGCCCTTAAATGTGGTGTTTTAAACTAATGCACACCACACTTGGACCCCTTACAGTCTGTGTGACACTTCACAGGCCATGTGGTGGGCTGTGTGGTGGCCTTGGCTTGAAATCCCATAGTTTTGGGACCAAATATGGTCACATAGCCAAGTTCACGGCTCGTGTAGGGTGTCACGGCCCGTGTGGCCACCCGTAAGGGTTCTGGAGTGAAATATTTTGAAGTATGGAATTACCATCTGGTAACTTGATCTTGGGATTTTTCTAAGGAGAGGGGTACAGGCAATGTCACAGCCCGTGTGACACTACACAGCCCGTGTGGTCTCCCCTAAAGGTGACTTCGTTGAAAATTTCTAAGTACAGGATCTTCAATATCAAGATAAGTTCACTTTAGAGCCTTCAATTCAAGCTTATGTATGTTGTTTAAGGCCATCATGGGTCCCCTACATCAAGTCAAGTTGAAAGGATTTCTATTGGATAAGTTTTTCAGAAGTGCCGATAAAAGGGTCAACTTGCCGATAAAAGAGTCAATTTTAAATAGCCATATCTCTTACCACAAAATGAATTTAGTGGCCCACAACCTATTAAATTGAATATCATTGAATTATCTTTTCAGCACATGTGGTTTCACCTCATTTCTAGTTCGGAGCAAGAATTTATTCCTTTTTTCGTAGAATCTATCTGGGCTAGACGGGGAGCCTTCATGGACCGTGAAGAGCCTTACAACCAGCGAAGCCAACCATGTCGAGTTCTGGAATAAATTTTAAGGGCCATTTTATTAAGGTGTTTTTTATATTTTTACTCATGCCCAAGGCTATTTTAAGAGCTTTAAACCCCCCCCCCCCCTTACATTCCTAAACTTCTCCTACACTAATTCTAAACCTTCATTCAAGATTTAGTCTCTAGTTTTAGATTCTCAAAATTCTCTCTAAGTCTCTCCTTCAACATTCAAGTTAGGATTCTATTGGGGTTTCAACTTCAAGCTAAGTTCTTCTCAAATTCATCTTCCTAATCAAGGTATGTGGGATTGATTCTTGATCCCTTTCAACCAAGAAAACCCAAACTTTTTTCAATTGATTTTCATGGAATATTTCTTACTTTAAATATGGGTTTTAAGAATTATTGTTTAATAAATTCAGTTGATGTATTGGCTGTACTTTATTTATGATTTTAAGTTACTTTAAGCCCTAATATGATGGTTTGCATTGAGATTATGAAGTTACCAAAGTGCATGTCCACTTTAAAACTTGTTTTGTGCATAGGTGATCTATATTATGACTTAAATGTGGATTTAATTATGGATTTACTTCAATTCCATGTTATATTGTTGATTTTAGGTGGAACCTCAATTACCCATGTTATTCTCAAATCATTCATTGCATATGCATTCATGAACATTGAATTTTATGAAAATTGTGAAGTGGGTTAAGCCCGATTATGTTTTATGATATAATTTTGATAAGGTATTGGTTATGAAAAGGATGTGATCTCATATATGTCTTTCATCATGGTTCTTTGAACATTTTGGGCGCTTGCACCATCTTGTACATTTTAAATGAGCTATTCTCATGCATGAGTATCATGATTATGAATCATGGTTTGGCATTTGAGCCTAAATGTGTATTGAATGGAACTGAAGTGAGTATTGCCTCTTTGAAAGTATGTATATATATACGTATATGTATTCTTGTGGCATGCCAACTTAGCACCAATGGATTGAAGGTTCTCTCTCTCCATGAACTATGTGCCTAGAATAAGTTATGTGAAAATCTTATCCAAAATGGGGATGCCCATAAGGAAAGTTGCTTCATACGAAATGGGGGTGCCCGTAAGGTGAAGCATGATATGATATGTTATATGTGAAAATCCTATCCGAAATGGGGATACCCGTAAGAAAGATTGCTTCATACAAAATGGGGATGCCCATAAGGTGAAGTATGGTTTACCTTTTGCAAGTAGACCACCTCTTTACCGGTGAGGAGATTTCATTGGGATTCCAAGTAATAGCTCGCTTGGACTTACTCATATC
Organism: Solanum rostratum; assembly: GCA_029948455.1. Lineage (NCBI taxonomy): Eukaryota > Viridiplantae > Streptophyta > Magnoliopsida > Solanales > Solanaceae > Solanum > Solanum rostratum. The sequence continues at coordinate 35,292,591 of CM057049.1, read as the reverse complement.
AGTTGAGGTCACATCCCCAATATATGTTAGCATTATTGCATTTAATTCATCATGAATATAATGGCATATCATTATTCCGTTTTTCTTTGGATATATGCTTCTCCTATGTTATGTGCCCTTGTCATCTAACATTGAAATGCTGGTTTGATAAATCATATGCATTGCATTCCCGCATACTTAGTATATTCAAACGTACTAACACATATTTTTGCCTACATGATCTCACCATGTAGGGACCGGAGATTACCTTCATCAACTGTTTGACGCTAGATTGGATTTGAGACATTCCAAGGACAAGCCACCATTCCTCTACCTATGTTGCTTCCATTTGTTTTATTTAGTTTGAGGGTGAGCCTTGGACATGTCTCAGCCCCCTTCCCTTCTTATGACTAAAGGTTTTGTTGGACATCTTGTAGACTCTCGGCAGATCTATATGTTATGTGTTGTATTTGAAGCTTATCTATTGGATATGACTGGCTATCATGGATTGATTATGAGAATTGTGATATGTATCTATATGTTTGATGTTGAAATGTGGAAGATCCTAAGTCCTAAACATCCCGCATAGAGTGGATCATACTTACCCACCCCTTAGTCTTTATGTGTTACGTGTTCTGTAAATCCATGTTACTCTCTTTTGCTATGATATCCCCATAGCGTGAGTCCTCTTTCCCATCCCTTAGAACTATTTGTTTATAATTGGAATAATCTTCCGAACCAATGATGTTAATTTGGATACTTTGAGGCTTATTTGGGGACTCTTGGGTTCCCATTCGCCATGTCACTCCTAGAACCTAGGCCTAGGTTGTGACATATCAGCACTGATTGATCGAGCTTGTAGCAACCTACATCAGACATTAGGATGAGAATTTGGTGTTTTTGGATCATTAATGTCTCCTTCAGCTTCGTGGCCCATCTCTTTTGTGTATTTTGAGACAAGCCAGATCTTATATATATTTTTAGTCTGCTTTTGAGACTTGTACTCTGTATTTTATTTATAGTAGCTTTGTACTAACAACCTCCAGGTTTTGGGTAGGGTCTTTACTTATATTTAGTTCATTTCTTACTTTTCTTCTTTTATATTGTCTTTAGTATGTTGATTCTATTAGTTTTACACTGTATACCTATTATGAACAGTCTTTCATTGTGGGTTGGCTTATCTATCGGCAGGTTATGGTAGGTCGTGATAACAGGAGAAATTGGGTCGTGATAGCACAAATCCTCGATAAGGTCCTATCTTACCAGAAAAATACTCCTTGACTCCTCCCAACATTCTCACCTTATTTATTAAACTACTTTTGTTGTGCCCATTATTAGCTATTCCGAGTTAGGGTTAGGCTTGCCCATCGGGTGTTAAGTTAGGCACCATCATTTCCTGTAAAGTTGGATCATGACAAGTTGGTATCAGGGCCCTATGTTCGTTGGTCTCACCTATACAAAGCTACCGTCTGGTATCAGAACCCTATGTTCGTTGACAACCAAGCGATTTCAACTCTTCAAAAAACATGAGTTAACAATAACCAACGAAAAGAATATAGAAAAATCCAAGATAGATAACCCACCTCCATTCTTTTCCCCCAATACCAAATCCTCCATAACCACTAGAAGTTACACCGATATGTCCATTAAAATCTCTCCCAATGAAGGTCTTTTTGGTGTTCCGGATACCTCTCACAACCTCATCTAAATCCTCCCGAAAGAGCTTTTTGACATCATCATTCAGGCCCACTTGAAGCGCATATGCACTAACAACATTCATAATATATCAACTGATAGTAAGTTTAATCTACATTATCCTATCACTAATCCTGCTAATCTTAACCACACACTTTCTAAGGTCCTCATCTACTAGGACACTGACTCCTTAGATCCTCCGGAGTACCAAAATTTACACCCGTCCACGTTCCAAAATTTGGTACCTACCCATCTAGTCTCCTAAACATATGCTATATTAATTTATTTCCTCTTAAGACTCTTTACTAGTTCTGTGGACTTCTTTGTAAGTGACCCTATGTTCCACGATCCTACTCTTAACTTCACAAAGCCTTTCCTCCTCTTACCATTTCTACCCCTCATCTTTGACTCCAACAAAAGATATGACCCTAGTCTACCATTAGTCTCTAACGGCACTAAACTAAGAACAGAGAACTCGATAGACTTTAGTAGATAAAGATGATACAAAACCTTGAAATAAAGCAACAACCCAATGATTCAATAGTATACAGAACAGTAAAATATAATGTAGAACAATGCACAATAATCAATACGCAAAAATGAGAAATCAGAAACAATAATAGTGGGCAATTCAGTAAGCTCTCTAAAAATAAGTTTCCCACAATAAACAAGTCAAAAAAAAGAAACTCAATTCAATTTCACAATGAAGAGTCAAGTAACAACAAATCAATTCAATAAAATTGATGTATTTCTAGAACAAACAAGTAAAGGAAGAGAAACTCAATTCAATTTCACAATAAACAAGTTAAATAATAGCAACCCAATTCAAGAAAATTGATACATTTTCACAACAAATAAGTTAAAGAAGAGAAAACCAATTTAAATTTACAATAAACAAGTGAAATATCAACAAAGAAATAAGAAACTTGATATATTTTCACAATAAACATGTCAATCAAGAGAATATCTATTCAATTTCACAACAAACAAGTCAAATAACAGCAAGCCAATTCAAGAAAAAATGACATATTTTCACAATATATATCAATTTTCAAACCTAGGACAAGAAATAAAAGAAGAAAGGAATGATAGAACCTGGTTTATATTTCACCAAAAAGCATTTACTTAATGCTTCATTAGAATCCATTGAAAGCCGACGAAATTTGGTGTAGAAATTGCTCAACGGAATCTTTTGCCGTCACTTGAAAAGCTCTTTTCGTAAACACTTTATAACAAATTGAGTTGATAAAATGACAAGGAATGTATTCGTCCTGGTAGTTTGACGTCATTAATATCTTGCTATGTAGAACATATATTTTAACTTCATTACATTTTTTCATTACAAACGAAGAGAGAAAAGAGGGAACATTTTAAAAAAGAAAAAATACAAAAAGTTGCAATTTAGAATACGTAGTGTAAAATTTAGATTAATCTTTACATTGTTGTCTACTCTAAACTTTCCATTTGTTTTTGAATATCAAAATATCTAGTTATCATCCTCCATGGTTTTTTTCTAAAACATGCTACATGAAACAATGTCCATTTCTCATGGTAGTCATTATTTGGACAAACAGGTATTGCATGTAATATTTTTTAGCTTATAATAGAAGACTTACTTTCTGTATTCAATTTTGTTTTTAAATAAAGACCTATTGGGCCATTTTATTTAAAAATAGAACAACTCAGCCCATTCAACCGAGACCGAAATTAGAAAAAATAGCATAACAAAATACAATCAATTTAGGAAAGTGAAAATAGATGGACAATTCTCGAAAGAGGAAATAAAAGAGGAAATCGAAGCATCCAGATCTTTCATGTCAATGCTCATGTTTTGTGGTTCCCTGTATAGAACGATCTTCAAGAATCTTGACGACGCCGGAATATTATCATAGTATAGGGAAAGACGAACTTTGAGCATTTTTTCCTCGTCTCCATCGTCGTTAGGATTTTTTGGCGGCTCTTTTTCATTCTTTCTCGGTTTTCTCGATTGCACTCTGATTCCTGAAGATCTTTTCCTTGATGTGTAGGAGTCTCTGGAAATTGGGTTTCTCTCTCTTGACTGGATCTCTCAGATCCAAAATTCACTCGATTTGTACAATTTCGCATCAAACCAAAACCCTAGAAATTGGAGAAAGAAATTGGGGCGATTCATTGACTGCTCCATCTTCTAAAACTATTTTGTAGGGTATAGAGAACCAACAACTTTTCTTCAGAACATTATTCCAGCAAAGAGTTCCGGTAACGTCATTACTCCAGATTCCAGTGTGATTTTCCGACGAGATGGTCCGGTGAGAAGCAGATTCTGGCGAAGTTTTTCAGCAATGTCTATGATGTTTATTTGCCAGTATTTTTCCAGCAACATGCAACAATTTGTGACCAAAACTCCAGGTGATTTCTTCCAATCTTTTGTTATTTCTTATCTTAATCAATTGTATCTTTTTTCTTTTCTTTCTCCTTTTTACATACCTAGTTTATTCTGCTTATTGATTTTTGAGATGAGGGTTCTTAAGAAACAACCTCTCTACCTCTGTGAGTAGTGGTAAGGTCTGCATACATTTTATCCTCTCTAGACCCGACTTATGGTAAGGTCTACATATACTGGGTATGTTGTTGTTGTTGTTTATCCAAGAAGCTCTATCAGGTGACTTTGACATCTCAAATTAGTTCTCCTTTCTTAAATCTATCATTCAATAGATTGAATCCCACAATAGAGACTGATACCACCGTTGAATTTTAAATTCTTAAAAATTAAACAAGCTTCCTATACAGCTACTCTAATGGCTTGCCAATGAATGTAGCCTTTCTTCTTCAGAAGTCGAAAGAAGTAACTTTGAGACCTTCAACAACAACTTGAATTTCTTTAGTCTCTTCTTTAATGGATTGAACCCGACTAGGTTAAACCACCATCTAAGACAAGAATGTCGATATCATGTGTTGTTTTATACGTTATGTTACTTGTGCATATGAATAATCAGTTATCGTAGTAAAATACTAATCTCAATCTTTGAGTCCTGGTTTCATACCATTTCCAACACCTCAAAGCTCTTTCCAAGTGCATAGTATTTTAACTAACCGAAAAATATTTCAGATGTCAAACATTGAATTAGTAGTCTATTTCTAAGCACTTTTCTTTTGCACTCATACAGCACATTGTGAAACTATCAACTCTAGTTCATTTGAAAATAATATGGAACCTGTCTATTTAATTCTCATGTATGGTGTTTTGTACTTGTCAAGGATGATTATCTTTTTTTCCTGAACTGATAACTTCCTGAAAAGATTTACCTTCATAATTACCTGCAAAACGAAAAGCCAAGTTAGCACTGAAGTCAGCCAGAGTATTTTCCTCCCTAGCCATTAAGAATCTGAACCATAGCATAGGAATCTCCCAAATTTTTAGTTTGAGTAGTAAGTGTGAATTGAGAAAAGAAGGTTGAAAGTTTAAAGAAAATGTGGAGGTAACCAAGTAAAGGGAAATGAAGCATCATTTCTCCCTCATCAGTAAAATAGAGGAAAAGATTTGTCCTTATATTAGGAAACACTTCCTCTAATTCTTAAAGAGTCATGTAAAGGGGACCCCTGCCCGCCGTCATCGTCGTCTCTTGGCTACGGCTACAGCTAGGGTTTCAGCAAATGATTTGATTAATACGCAAAATTAGTTTAACTATTTTTGTATTTCACGCGTAATTATTCTTTCAAAACGTACATGTTTCTTCCCATAAGACATCATAGCTATTCCAAACAAATGAGACTGTTCTGAACATGTAAATTCGCACCCAACACAGCCTATAAATAGAGGTTGTTTCTGCATTTTTGAGATACAAAATTTTCTCTTCATCTGCTAATATTTTTCTTACGGAATAATTCGAGTATGTGTGAGTGCATTTGTTGGTTCTTTGAGTTCGCTAAAAATCACAAGAGTTTGAGGTATCACTACGTTTGTGATTGTTAATCTGTATTATCCTGGAAGTAAATAATCCACAAATCTCGAGTACTGTGAGGGGATTAAATTCCTTAAGGACACACAGTGAACTCAGATTGTTGAACATATTTTCCTTTAAATTCTGTTTTCTGCATTGCTATTAAAATATAGGACTAACACCATATACTGTTCGAACCTCACAATTACCTTGTTCCTCAAATCCTCACAATGCCATCACATTCAATTCTTGTTCCCTGCAATAGTTTTACTATTAGAGGATTCGAGCAAAATTCCAATTTAGACTCTTCTACCTTCACTCATCTCTAAGTTAATTATTGTAGGTTGCACTTATGAGGTGATTTCAACCATTGCTAGTGAAAGAGAAAATATTGATTTTGTGTTCATAAACATCGATGCTGAAAATGGGAATGGAATCAACAATAAATTATATTTCTTCATTCCCAAAATGCTTATTAGTTGGTTTGCGTTGATAGGTAATTTTTTTTTCTACAAGAGAGTTCAAATTTTAAAAAAAATTTAGTCATAGTTAACAACACTGAAATTTCATGAGTTATTAACGGAGTTATAAAATTGTAACCAAACAAATAGAGTACTTAATAAGAATCTGAAAATATATGTTATCAGAGCATACCTTTTGAATAGTGAAATAATTCAAATTGTCAATGATAAAACTGAATCTTCCACGGAAAAGATAAGTCGGAGGAAACTGGATTGTGAAAGACAACCAGAAAATAAGCAAACAAAGAATTTATGTTAGAGTTAACACTACAATTATATGCATATTCTGTTTCTTGATTTTTATAGTTTTGTTTGTTTTACTCTATTTTTAATAGAATATTTTTGTATCTTTATATTAAAGTGAAATCTCTTCAAGCTTGACAAAATTTGAAGCAATTACATTAATAGCAACAATTGGACTATATATTATTTATACCCTGACAATAACATTAACGTGACTCTAGGTCGAAAATCTTTCACCCCAGGACCCAGGGTTGTTTTAACTTGGGAAGCTATAGGATCAATGTAGGTTGTGTAGCAACATTATCAGTTTCATCAATTATCAAAACTCTAACTCTCAACACACTCCTATTGCAGTTGGAGGTGTTATTCTAGTCATTTCTTTGTGAAACTTTAGTGTTAGGCATTGATTTAAAAGTTTAATTAAATATATTCATAACTTTAATGATGCATCATAAAATTATTGAATAATTTCTTATTTAACATTCTTGAAGTAGTTTGATATCAATGGGAACAAAGGAATAGAGAGATCATTTTGACTAATGATTCACTTTAGATCTTTGGTTTCCTTTTCCATTCATTCGTATTACTCCTTCGTAAAACATCAATAGAAGAAATCACACTATCTTCTTTTAAGAGGGGTAAAATTTATTCTTAATTACAAAAAATAAAAGAGGCATGATGCAACCATAATGATCACTGATTAAATAATGAGAGAAGCGAACACACAATAGGAAAACAAAATATTCGTTCAATCCTTACATGTGCAAAAAATCGAAAGTCAAATATTGTTTGAATTCTACACAAGACAATCATGATAGGTCAATAAAAACTGTCATTGTTTAAATAACATTCTATTGTTAAATATTAAAGTCTTGAATTTCTCCAGAAGTGCAATAATGTATAGATGGAATTCTGACTTTTATTGGCAAAAACTATAAATATTGTACAAATTTCAAAATAAATCTTAAGCATATGAATCACTATTTTTTGTTTGAAATTGATCTTGTGGACACTTGTATTGAGTTGTAAGATCTTATACTTTGATTTCTTGAATTATTTCAGATCAAAATCGTCAAGTTCTAGCAATTAAACCCATCCATTCCACCAGTTGAAGGAATAACCATTTCAACTCTATGAAGCTAAAGGAACTTCAGGTGGTTGAGGTATGTTAGCTCCTTGAAATAATTCATTGAAATTCGTAGAGAAGTCACTAGAATTCAACACATTGGAATGTTGTTCCTCATTGAAATTCCTTGAAGTAGCTAGTTGAACATTTGGAGCTTGTTGATTTTCGGATCGGTATTCTGCATAAGGACCATAAAGATGAAAAATATTAGGAATATTTGACAAAACCTTGAATCATAAATGTCATAACTAGGATATCTTGTCTACTTTTTTCATACTCGGATACCTTTAGACAGTAGGTGAGCTATTTCTTGGTCAAATCCGGCACGCACATCCTCTCTCGAACTTGTCTAGCAGGGACTAAAACGACAGGATAAGACAAATAATGAGAATTTAATAGTAAATTTGTGAACAATCAGAAAAAGTCAACTTACTATTTTCATTAACTAATATTCTTGTTTTTTCTACTTCTCTATGTTGGAATAGAAACTAGATCATTCAATGTTTACCAATTTAGCTTAACTCGTGAACAACTTCATCTAATTTCTTATCAATATCGGGTGTCCATCGCCGGTGTGATGGTTTTTTTTTGTGGTCTTTCTGTAGTTATTTTTGAAAGCGAGAAATGATCCTTCTCTTTTTCCGAAGTACCACATCTTTTAACTTGTGCCTCCTTGTAAGTATTTCTCATTCTGTTAGAACCTACTACTTGATTTTATCAATCGTAGAGAAACTTGATATGCTTTTTCCCTTCTATCTTGTACTTTCTTAGTATAAGATGTGTTGCCCATTACATCATCTTGATAAAACTTGTTAAGTTGGATTTTTGTCATTTGGCTTCTTATTGTTCCAATTCACAAGCTACCATACATTCTTGAGTTTCATTGATGAAATGGAAAACCTCATAAATATGTAGCATGTCCCTTGTGCCTGTCCTGCTAATACTATTTTCATAGTCACCTACGGAGACATCATTAAACGAAGAGATGAAAAAACTAGGGTGAGTCATTGGAGCTAGGGTAACTGATATCATGGGAACGGTTCCATAACTGGCCAACCCTCTCAGAAAAGTTAATACTTGCTAGGACAGTGCTGAGTCTAGAGGGTGAACTTCTACAGTCCCAGCTTGTGCATTTTCCTCAATTTTTGTATTCTCCTCAACCTCAATTGCTACGTTCTCTTCTATCTCAACCTAAGGTGCACGAGGGGTCTCTCCTTTAGTTAAATTCTCAGCTTGGGCCTCACCCCTGTAGGTGCTACACTTTCTCGACCTCTACCCCTTGCTCATCCTCTACCTCATCCTCTTATCACTGGCTCCTCTGCTAGGTCATTATCGGGAGCTTTTGACTTGACATTATTGTAGTGCATGTCAACCATCTGCAGATAGAAGAGTGAAAGAGGAAAGATACAAATTTAGATCACCATATAACAATTAGAATTAAGTTTTAGCATGAAAAGTGGAGAGAAGAGAAACTATAAAGAGATCTCCTAAAGTCATGTAGCCTTTTGAAGTAAAGTACAAAAAGAGATCTCCTAAAGTCATGTAGCTTTTCAAAGAAAAGTATAGACATCTTTGTACCATTCCACAAGACTATACTTGACTCCTTTTGGTACAATGAGATCAACGAACCTATGGTTCTGATACTAATTACGTCACAAAACCGAATTAAGTCATGATTGGCACCCACTCTAACGTTTCGATAAAAAACCTATTAATACAACCAAAATAGTGACTAAATAAATTATTCTTTTATGATGTGGAAATAGGTTAAATTAATAGGTCGACATTGAGTTCCCATAAACTCAAAGAGACTAGATAGCGCTGAAAATAATCCCTTAGAACCTTAATGTTATTATACCCAAACTCTATCTAAGTGTCCAACATATGAGGATGCAATCCCAGGAAATCATAACAATAAATATATTAAAGTGCTTGAGTCCAAAAACAAATGGACTAAAGAGCAAAGAGGAATCCATGGAAGGCCTGACAAGCTGCATAACCCTTGAATTTGATAGCTCACGGCCTCCTTGTTGATGTCTATCAACAACAGCCTGAAGATGCCTTGTACTCAACAAGAAAAGAGAAAGTACCATATCAATACATATAAAAACAATGTACTGTTAGGATCATGTGGATATTCCAATAAATAAAACATATACAAATAACCACAACATAGTACAGCACACGTGTACGAAAAGAATAACAACTTTACATTTCATGTTCAATATACCAATTCCATAATTATAAATCTCAACACAATGATCAACAATAGTCATCTCATGGGACATGCCATGATCCAAGGTAGACCCTAGGTGTGACACAACGACTAGAGATCCCATACGAGCCCTAATTAAGCATCTTAGCATATCATAAGCATTCATGGGCAATGAGTCACATCATAAGTGGATATTAGAATATGAACTTACAACCCAAAGCAAAATATAATATAAGGAGTACTAGACAACATAGATTCCAATACATAATGTCTAACATTGCCTCTAAGTACTAGACTAGGTAGGGGCTAGGACATGACCCTAGCTCACCCTTAAAGAAAAATATTACAAGTCTTAAAGTAGCTCAATAACATATGATAAAGTCTTGAAGTAATAGGATTGACCCCGGGTCATGGGGACTCACCAACAATTTTCAAGCAGACATAGAATCTAACCGCAATGATGATGATAAAGATGGTCGCCCGCTCCTACATTGTGATATAATGTAGGCATAGAAGTATGAATTAGTGTTAGAATGTAATAAGTATGCATTCCATGAGATGCATAATAAATTATAATAAATAAACTGATGAATTTAAATGACATGAAAAAAGAGTATTAGAATCATAAGTAGACACAAGAGAGATTAATGCATAATTATACCATAGAGACACCAAATAAAGGTAAGGAATTTAACGTAGTCGATAAATCATCATAAAGACCATATGGCAAGTAACCATAACCTACAATAAGACCATGCAAACTTTAATATGAAATCTCGATATCAATGCGTACATCAGAGAAAAGGGAGCCTTACTTGCATCGGTAAAACTCCTACCCTCTAATAGAGTGTCATAAGCTATGTGAATCCACAAGAAAATCCATATTGGTAAAAATATAAATCCTATGGTGCAAACTTAGTTATGAGACTTAGAAGCTTTATATAAGGACCTCGTACATCGAGCCCCGACCTCAAGTCCCATTCAGTACTATGTTAACATCCCATAAAATACATAATATAGACAGAAGATACACTTGTTATAAATCACAATTCATACTTTTCATAATTCGTAAGCTTGACATAAATCATATTTTAGTGCGTCACGTTCATAGAACATACTCTAGAATAACTCATTTTCATAATTTGTGTAAAGTGGGGGTGTATGCCCCATCAGCATTACACTTCATGCCACAAGAATTGTGTAAAGTGAGGTGTGCGCCCCATCTTCATTAAACCTTTCATAACATACTTGAACACTTGAAATTTGACAATCATGACTTATAAAGAAGGAACAAGAGTAGTAGAATGAGTTTCCACTCTATTAACTAGCAATCATGGTTTTGGGGTAAACTTGTGCATAATCACAATTAATACGATCTTTTGGATCAACATTAAAATAAATCGGTACGTAATTTCATAAACCCAAGTATACTAAAAGACGAATTTCTCATAAATCATCAAAATTATGAAATTAAATAATAAATCATGTTAGATTAAGTAAATAAGCAATAATAGAAGGTCAATTTATGAAATTAGAGGAGACTTTAATAAATCCATCCATTAGGGAATTTGTGAGACCTAGATAGCATTGTAGAGCGTTCATGTAGGAAATCATAAAATTTATTCAATTCTTATAACTAGACTAAACACTATAACATATACCATGCTTCTTGTAAATAAATAAAGATAGAAAATACACATGAAACATACATACTTTAGATTAGATGGAAATAGAGAAATTGAAGGAGCTCCGTGGAAGAAAGGGTTCCATGGATGAAGACCAACATACTATGGGGAAGAAGCCCAAAGAATATTAACGATATTTTTCAGAAATTTAGTGAAGAGCTAGAAGGAATCCATGGGGTATTCAATGGGAATTTGAGAGCTCTAGTGGGGAGAGATTCTGGGATTTGATGATTTAGGGGGTGAATGAGGGAGTAATTGGGGTTTAAGGGTACTCAGTACATCAGGTTTTTGGTCCATAAGCTGTCCAGATTCATTAATTTATGAATTGAAAATTGGTTCAACATACCACCACCTAAAACCTAAAGCCGGGCAACAGTGGTTGTTACAAAAATGGGGGAATGGTTGATAATATCATTTTTTCATCTAAGTAGGTTCACTTCAAATAACATATCTTTTAGAAACTATTTTGGTTCCATGTGAGATTTATATGCTATGATAAAATGTATAAAACTTTTAACGATGCGAACCATCATTAACTAGGTAGAGAAAAACATATTTTGTCCTCCAAGTAAATCTGGACCGGCACAATCTCTGCATAGCAGGAGTGACTCCGCCACTGGTACTGCCATGGCGAGATGGGACCCTCCATAACAGGATCATTGGAACAACACTAAAAGGACATCGGTTCATTTATTCTCCTTTTTCCCTGGTGATATAAAATATACGAGAGTCGCCCTCAAAAGGTGGTTCTAAGCTTGAGAAGAAGGGAGAGAAGTTATCTTAAAGCAAGGAAGGCTACAAGGAATAGATTTCAAGCCTGTCTCCATCCTTTTGCCTCTTAAAAGTTAAAAATTGAATTATTATCCTTCAATATTTGCTTGATGCCAAGTTTGAAAATGTTTTCCGAAGAAAATATTTTGGAAAACAAGTTGGTTTCTAACTTATTTTCTCATGTTTATTTGGTGTGTAGAAAATATTCTCGAAAAATATTTTCTATTATTTGGTTGGTGAATGAAAATACTTTAAAAAATATCTTTTTTTTTTTGTACAGAGAGTAAAAAATAGTTTTTTAGCAAAGTAATCTCTGGCATGAAAATCAATCTTAGTAATCGATTTGGGACCAGATACGACACTCAAATAAAAATACAACTCCAATAATTGGTCCAAAATTTAACCCCGAGACCCAACCCAAGACCTGACATCGACATCCAAACCTGAATACGATCGACCAATTTGGGATCCGGACCTGACACTTGAATCGATACCCCATTTTCAAATCAAGACCTGATCTCAACTCTCGATGTGGGACACAACTTTCATATTGGGACCTAACTTAAGTTCTATCTCAATATTCTACTTTCAGATCTAGACACGACCTCGACTTTCATACTGGAACTCAACCACATAGGATTGTACATCAAATTGTTGAGTCGAAATTAGTTTTTTTTTAAAAAAAAATCATTTTTTTGGGGGAAAGGGGGCGTGGGAGGGGTAGGAACGGGGTGAAAATGAAAATTTTAAAATGGTAAATATTTTTCAAAAATAAAATTTTAAATTTTGTTTGTGGGATAAGGGTGAGATTGGGGCTGGGTGGGGGGGGGGTGTAAAAATAAAAAATTTCACAATTTAAAATATTTTTCAAAGAAGATTTTTTTAAATCTTTTTTGTGTGTGTGGGGTGTGTGTGTGGGGGGGGGGGAAGTGGGGGACTGATGGGGGCTATAGGGAGGGTAGGGTAAATTTTTTTAGTGCGGATGGGGTTGGTAGGGGCTCGGGATAGGGGGTGTGGAAAAAAATAAAAATTTTAAGAAGTTGAAATATTTTTTAAAAATAAATTTAAAACATTTATTTTATTGGGGAGGGAGGATCTTCTGGGGCTGGGGGACTGGTGGGGGTTCATGGTAAGGGGTAAGAAAAAGATGTTATTTGAGATTGGAGGAGAGTTTTGAAAAGTGTTGTCCTTAACTAACTTGAAAAATATTTTTCAAAACATTTAAGCGAACCAAACAAGAGAAAATTTGTAAACATTTTCCTTCATACCGAACACACCCTCAGGGTTCAACATTTTCCAGCAAATCTAGAGTAGATTCACTGGGTTAAAAATAGGGATACTTCAGAAAAATAGGAGTATCTTCCTTTGATTTCTAAAATAAGTACAGAAAGACCACCCAAAAAAACCAGAGCATGCAATGAATGCAAGATCTTGATAAGAGATTAGATGAGATTGTTTCCGAGTTAGGAGAAAGCGGTAAGTATATAAAGACTTGGTTTTTATCCCAACACAAAGAAGAAAAAAAAAACAAGAACATTGGTGAAGGAAAATCTTAAGAAGGCATTTTCTGAATATTCATAATATTACTATTGAATTTTCATTATGTGTCTTGCCATGTAAATTTAGCCCGTCTTAAACATATTCCGGAGAGGATGTGTGTGTTGGATTTGACCAAGAAACATCTTACCTAATATCTAAGGGCATCCCACTATGAAAAAGGTCGAGGAGATATCCTAGTTATGACATTTATGATTTGAGATTTTGTCAAATTTTTCTAATATTTTTCATCTTTATGTTCATTATGCAATACTGATTCCAAAAACAACAAGCTCCAAATGTCTTACCAACCACTTCAATGATCTTAAATGAGGGACAACAGTCCAATGTGTTGAATTAAAATGACTTCTCACGAATTTCAATGAACTATTTAAAGGAGTATACGTACCTAAATATTTTTTATAGTTTCATAAATTTCAAATGATTATTTCTTGAAAGAATTGAATGACTGGATGAATTACTAGAACATGACAATTTCGACATTCAAATAAACTTAGTGGGATGATTTTTCCTATTAGCAGAAGCTCAACTCAAGAATATGTCTCTACATGGTTAGTTTCATTATAACAAAAATCAGTGTTTATAGGGCGGGTTCATGAGACGAAGTGTTTCATACAGTATGCGGTAAGATGCAAGTTCCAAGACATGGGGCGTTATTCCCATGGATCTTTAGCGTATTTCATATATATCTTAAATATTTTAATTTTATCCCTGAACAGTGACTAATTCTAAACATCGGGTTTTGGTCTATTTTCTCAATTTTTGGTCTTTGGAAGCTCAAGAGAGGGTGTTGTTAAGTAATTTTTCAAGAAGAATCCATTGGGTAAGTTATTTTGAGCTAAAATATTCATTGACCATTGATTATTTCTTGTTCTTAACATCAAATGATGAGTTTCAATTGGTAAATTGGGAGTTTTGTGTAACACCCTCTAATTTACCTCCCCTAAAAGATCAGAAAGTAAAATGGGTCACTGGAAGAAAAGTCAAAGGGCTATCTACTACCCATAGAGTGATTTACGGTCCGTAGATGGGACCCCATAGTTTCCCATGTGACTTAGAAAATTTATTTAAGTCTAAGGCAATGTATGAGTCGTCTTATGGACCGTACTCTATTCTACAACCTGTAGAATGGGATCGTAGTTCCAAGTTCCCAAAAACCATAGTTTTTGAGTCTCAAATCACGATAGACATGATGACCCGTAGATAGGCTTATGACTCGTAAACATGTTCGTGGATTGAAAACCTCTAAAAATTTTCTAAGTGTCAGACGGGTTCACAAGGAGTCATTTATGGTCGGTAAATAGAACTACGACCCGTAAATAGGGTTTCATGGTTCCATTCGACAATTTTGAGAAGGGGTATTTTTATCTTTTCCTACCACCTTTTGATTAAACCCATGACATTTTGGGGTTATTTAAGACCCCTTAATAGTACCCTAAGATATTATTTTTTTATTCGACGCTTAGAAACCTTTGCGAGCACTAAGGAAGGGAGAAAAGCCAGGGTTGCAAATATGCAATTAAAGATTTTCGTAGCACTACTTTTTTTTTTATAATTCTAGGTATGTAAGGCCACTTAAACATTGGGTTGAGTTCATTCACATGCCCTTTCATATACATGAGTCGAATCAATGTGCAATTAATGATTAGAAAGGACTCCCAAATCTTAACCTTCTGTTGTCTATCGTTACTATGAGTTTTCATGCACATTTATGAACTAATTGATAATATACATTCTGATGAGATTAGAGCATAAATTCTAAATTTGTTGATATGAACCCTAATTGTATGATTCAATATATTGCTTGTTGCATGCATTAAATTGAGAATGAGATTATGTATTTACTAATTAAGTAAATTGAGCTTGACTAAACATGAGAAGTATGTTGTTTCATTTTATATGTTGAGTGTGATTGAATGGAGTCCAAAGACCGTTTGAGATTGAGTCTTGAATGATCTAATGACTCTTGATAGCATGCATGATTCGTAGCGCTGATTGGTTGATTATTGCTTGATTGAACGGAGTCAGAATGAGACTAAAAATGAGTTGATTGGATTGGTTGATATGAGTATGTTGAGTTCTGAGAGGGGTATTGAGCACCGATATGGGCATGAGTAGATAACAACTTTAACCCATAAGCTACATTGCCAACGTTGGATAGAAGCCATGCCTCTTATGTTCCAAAAAGTTGGACATTGATTGATTATAGATCTAAGATTGGTTGATTACCCCTTACTTGGGAAGTATTAAGTGATTGTGGCAATGACAGTGCAAATGTTGTATCATCACTAGGTCATATGTGATAGTTGTTGGTTAGAGAAATTTCCTGATTTTTGCATAAATTATTGGAGCGAGTCACATGCTGGATTTTCCTCTAGAAGCATTATTTTAGTTATTAAAATCTTGCATCCTTGACTGAGTTGATTAGATAGATTGTTGGATTGAGTTGATGATTGTTCGAACTTATTCGAGATTGATTGTGATGAGCTTTACTTGTTTCTCTAGCCATTTTATATACCCATATATTCAATGTACTACCATCCATTTGGGGCTGCATTGTTTAGTGATACAGAAAAAAGTGATAGAGGTCTTCAGCAAGCATAACATTGAAGTCCAGTTTCTTGTTCCCAGACTTTGTGAGCCTCCTTGCTTTAGAGTAGCCTTTTCCAACTTTATTGAGTAGTATTATTTTCCTTCAAGGTAGCCCGAGACTTGTTTTGGCACCTTCTAGGCTTAGATTAGAGGTTTCGTAGATATTGAATTATGATAGTTGATTGATGTTTATTTCTTAACTTTGTTCATTCGAAACTATTATTGTTGAAGAGATTCAATTAGGTAGTTAATTCACTGCTTTTATTTGACAGTTTTTTGTGTTGTTGAGTGTGATGTGACAATGAGGCCAAGTGGTTCTCTTGGAGAATCAACAATGTTTTTTAAGTGTTGGCCATGCCAAGAGTACCCTTCTGGGGCTTGACAACCATGGTATAGAGCACAAAGTTCAAAATTCCTAGGGAGTCTATGAAATCGTGTCTAGTAGAGTCTTGTTTACGAGTGTGTTGTGTACCAAACTTTATAAGTAGGAGTCTATAGGCCATCAGGAATGGTTACACTTTTTTCTTATTCTGAGTTTGTGCTATAGAGTTCATCTCTATGAAAGCATTTATTTGACTCACGCATTATGCGTTTGCAAATCATGCCTCCTAAGCGTACCGCCATCCAAAGAGATGCTTTGAGTTCCAATGCTGAGGTACCTCCACAGTTGGGCATGAGAGGTTGAGATTGACCTACAAAAGCTACTAATGCTCCTCAGACGCCTACTGCTCAGCCATCTCCCACATCAGAGGTAGAATTTAGAGGAGCCATTACTGTGCTTACCCAGCTAGTGTACTCCTTGAGTAGTAGTCATGGTCCGCAGGCTCCTAGTTCCACTTTCCAGGAGCCCACTTTGGCAATCAGACATAGGATTTCTTGAGGATGAAAACACCAGTCTTCACAAGGTCTAAGGTTGAGGAAGGCCCCTCAGAATTTGGTTGATGAGATATGGTAAGGTTCTGAAAGCTATCCATGTGACTGAGATTGAGGGAGTTAAACTTGACTCCTCTCAGCTTAAGGATGTGGCAAACGTAAGGTACAACTAATAGGAAGAGGGTTGAGGTGAGGATGCTGAGCTTGTTGAGTGGAGTGAATTTAAGAATGCCTTTCTTGATCATTTCTTTCCCCAAGAGTTGAGGGAGACAAAGATTGAAGAGTTCATGAACTTGAAGCAAAAGAGGTTGACTGTCAAAGAATACAACCTCAAGCTTATCCAGCTATCCAATTTTGCTTCGAGATGGTCCAGGACATGAGGTAAAAAATTAGAAAGTTCATCTCTAGCTTAGGAAAACATATGGAGAAAGAGTGCAAAGCGACATTGTTGATCCCAGGCGTAGATATCTCTAGGCTTATGGTCTATGCACAACAACTTGAGAATAAAAAGAACAAGGAGAGGGAGGAGCATTTGAGCAAGAAAGCTAAATTATCAAGGCTTGATCCTAGCCAACTTAAGTTGAGTAAGGGATACAAGTCTTACTTTAGAAAGACATCCTCTAGTTACGCACCTGTGAGTGCACTAGCTTTGAGTAACAGGTATGACCAGAAATGTTAAGGTCAGCAGAACTTTAAAGCATAAGGTTCTCAGGCTAGAATGACTTTTGGTTTGA
Source organism: Solanum rostratum (assembly GCA_029948455.1). NCBI lineage: Eukaryota > Viridiplantae > Streptophyta > Magnoliopsida > Solanales > Solanaceae > Solanum > Solanum rostratum. Next base: position 35,274,680 of record CM057049.1, on the reverse strand, counting down.
AAGGGAAGTTGCCTTGTGGAAAGTGTGGCAAGATGCATTTGGAAGGTTGTAGAGAGGGAGGGAATGCTTGCTTCAAGTGTCGACTGATGGGTCACTTCCTGAAGGAATATCCAATATGGGGCAATAAGGGTCAATCTACTGCTATTGCACTACCAGTGAGGGGTAATCAAAGAGGTGCCACTACTAATGTAGGGGGGACAAACCGTCTATATGCGACGCGAAATCAATAGGATCAGGAAGTTGCACTAGATAATTTTATAGGTATACTTCGAGTCTTTACCTTTAATTGTTATAAATTGATTGATTCGGGTTCCACTCTATCTTTCATAACTCATTGTGCGACTAGTAGTTTGAGATTTTTCCTAAGTATTTGCTTGAACCCTTTATGTTTCCACTCTTGTTGATGAGTCTATCCCAACGAAAAGTGTTTATAGAGATTGTGTAGTATCTATCCATCACAGGGATGTCTTGGTTGACTTGATAGAGTTGGAGATAATTGACTTTGATGTGATCCTTGGCATGGATTGACTGGATGCCTACTATGTCACCATTAATTTTAGGACCCAAACTATTAAATTCTAATTCACGAACAAATTGGTCCTAGAGTAGAAGGGTAAATTTATTCCACCCAAGGGTAGATTTATCTCCTACCTTAGGGCCAGAAAGCTAATCTCTAGGGATGTATCCATCACCTCACGAGAGTTATGATTGATGATGTAGAGTCTCCACCTTTTGAGTCAGGTTTCATTGTCAATTAGTTCCCACAAATCTTCCTTGACAATTTACCTAGAGTCCCTCTCAATAGAGAGATTGATTTTAGGATAAATATCCTCCTATATACGCAACCTATTTCTATTCCGCCATATGGAATGGACCCTACTGAGTTGACAAAATTGAAAGAGCAGTTGAGAGGTGTCTTGGATAAGGAATTTATTAGACCAAGTTTCTCTCCATGGGGTGCTCCCGTCCTATTCGTATAAAAGAAAGATGGTTCCCTAAGAATTTGTATCGACTATCTCCTGTTGAATAAGGTGACAGTCAAGAATAAGGATAGTATTTCAAAATTACATGAATTGACCAACTTCAGGGTACCATTATTTTGTCAAAGATAGACCAAAGATGAAGCTATCACCAGTTGAAAGTGAGAGAACGTGACATTCAGAAAGCTGTTTTAAAAACCCAATATGGTCCTTTTGAGTTTTTGGTAATGTCCTTTAGGTTGACAAATACACCTATAGCCTTCAGGGACTTGATGAATAGAGTATTTGGATAGTAGCTTGATATGTTCATGATTGTGCTTATCTATGAATTTTGGTGTATTCTAGAGATAAAGAAGAACACGCCAATCACCTTAGAGTTCTCCTTCAAACTATCAAGGATAAGGAGTTGTCTTCTATGTTTTAAAAGTGTGAGTTTTGGCTTAAGTTGTGACTTTCTTGAGACATATTGTCTCAGGCGATAGTATTAAAAAGTGGACACTCAAAATATTAAGACGGTTAAGAACTGGCGTAAACCAACCTTTCTGACTGACATAGGAAGTTTCTTAGGGTTGGAAAGCTACTATTGCAGATTTCTTGAAGGATTTTCTTCCATATCCTCACCATTGACTAGACTGACCTAGAAGAAGGTCAAGTTCCAACGGTCTGATGAATGTGAGAAGAGCTTCCAATAGTTGAAAACAAGGCTGACCATTGCCCAGTGTTGACCTTTCCTGAAGGAACTAATGGATTCGCAATTTATTATGATGCCTCAACGGTGGGATTGGGGTATATGCTGATGCAGAAGAGTAAAATTATTGCTTATTCTTCCAGAAAACTCAAGGTACATGAGAAATATTATCCCACACACGATGTAAAATTGGCAACAGTGATGCTTGCTCTCAAACTATGGTTCTACTACTTATATGGAGCATATCTGGACGTGTTCACATATCACAAGAGCTTACAATATGTCTTTATCAAGAAGGAGCTCAACTTGAGGCAGAGAAGGTGTCTTTAATTGATTAAGTATTATGACATGAGAATTCTCTACCATCCAAGTAAAACTAACGTGGTTGTTCATGCTCTTAGCAGATTATCCATGGGAAGTACGTCCCATGTTGACGAGGGGAAGAAAGAGCTAGCAAAAGTGGTTCATAGAATGACACGAATGGGAATTCAATTGCATAAATCTTGTGAACGTGGAGTGTTGGTACATAATGGGACCGCATAATCTTTAGTAGTGGAGGTAAAGGAGAAACAAGACCAAGATCCTATCTTACTGCAACTGAAAGTAGATGTGCATAAATAGAAGGTAATGGCTTTTACCAAAAGGGAAAATGGAGTATTGAGATATCAAAATAGATTATGTGTCCTGGATATTGATGGCATACAAGAGAGGATCATGGCAGAAGCACACTACTCTAGACACTCGATCCATCCAAGATTAACTAAGATGTACCATTACTTAAGAGAAGTCTATTGGTGGAGTGGGATGAAAAGAGACATTTTCAAGTTTGTTTCTAAGTTGTCAAATTGTCAACAAGTTAAAGTTGAGCATCAAAGGCCATGTGTAGTAGCTCAGGACTTTGAGAATGGAAGTAGGCGATGATTAACATGGACTTCATCACAAGTTTACCGATGTCTTAAAGATAGCATGATTCAATTTGGGTGATAGTTAATAGGATGACCAAATCTACACACTTCTTGGTAGTAAAAAGGACTAACACTGTAGACGATTATGCTCGATTATCCATAAGAGATATTGTTAGATTGCATGGAGTTCCCTTGTCTATCCTCTTATATAGAGGAGTTTAATTCACTGCCTATTTTTGGAGATCTTTTCAGAAAGGCTTGAGTTCGAAGGTGAACCTTATCACTACTTTTCACCCTCAGAATGATGGCCAGGAAAAATACACTATCCAAACCTTGGAGGATATGGTGGGGGCCTGTATTATCAACTTCAAAAGTAATTAGGATGCCCACTTGTCTCTGAGTTAGTTCACCTACAATAACAACTTTCGTTCAAGCATTAAGATGGCTACATATAGGGTATTTTTTGAGAGGAGGTACAGATCACCAATTGGTTGGTTCGAAATGGGTGAGGCAGAAGTTATTGGGCCAGACCTGGTTCACCAAGCTATGGAAAAAGTATAGATCTTACAGGAGCGATTAAAGACAGCATAGAGTTGACAAAAGTCCTACACCGATGTAAGAAGAAGAGACTTTAGAGTTTGAGGTCAATGAGTGGGTGTACTTGAAAGTGGCACCCATGAAGGGGGTGATGCAATTTGGGAAAAAGGGGAAATTGAGTCTGAGGTACATTTTACCTTATCAGATTATGAAGAGAATGAGTAATGTAGCTTATGAATTGGAGCTACCAACTGAGTTCGCAGTCATCTATCTAGTCTTCCACATTTTTATGCTTAAGAAGTGTTTGGGAGATCCACATTTGGTTATGCCTATTGAAAGTATTGGAGAAAAGGATATTTTAAGTTATGAAGAGATCCTAATTCAAATTCTTGATCATCAAGTCCACAAGTAGAGAACCAAAAAAATTACATTGTAAAGGTGTTGTGGAGAAATCAATTTGTAGAAGAAGTGACTTGGGAAGAAGAAGAGGATATGAAGGCTGGATACCCGCATTTATTCAAGCCTGCTAATGATAAGGAAGTTGATGGTAACGATCCCTTCTTATTCCTTGAATTTCATTCTACTTCAAGTTTGAATTGAGATAGTACCTTATAAATTGATTAATGATTTAGTTTACTCATCTGATTATCTAGTTGACGAATTGTTTGATTGATTGTGTGATTAATAGATTGATTATTTCTTGATTGATTATGTGATTAATAGATTGATGATTGCTTGATTGTTAGAGTCCATGATAGGATTCATGCCTTGAATAAGTTCCGAGATCAATCTTTGTTAGTGGAAAAATGAACCCAAGGGGGAGATATTTCAACACCCTCTAATTTACCTTCCCTAAAAGATAAAAAATGGCTTTAAAATGGTTCACTGGGAAAAACATGAAGGGGTATCTATGGATCATAGAGTGATCTACGATCCATAAATGGGATGTCGTAGTTGCCCATGTAACCTAGAAAATCTTTCTATGTCTGGGGAAATGTAGGAGTCCTCTTACAGATTGTACTCCATTCTATGGCACATAGAATGGAATCATTGTTCCAATTTTCCGAGAACCATAATTTTTGAGTCTTAAACCACGATTGACATGACGACCCATAGGTAGGTTTACGACCATTAAACCTATTCATGGATTGAAAACCTCTAAAAGTTTTTTAAGTGTTAGACGGGTTCATGAAGGGTCATTTATGGCCCATAAACAAAACCATGACCTATAAATGGGGTGTCGTGGTTCTATTCGACAATTTTGAGGAGAGACATTATTTTCTTTTTCTAGCTCTCTTTAATTAAACCCACGACATTTTACGGTTCTTTTGGACCCTTTAAAAATACCCTAAGCTATTATTTTTCATTCAATATTTAGAAACTTTTGAGAGCACCAAGGAAGGGAGAAAAGCTAGGCTCACAATTGAAGATTGTCGTAGAATTGATTGTTCCTTGTAATTCTAGGTACGTTAAGGCCACTTAAGCATTTGCTTAAGTTCATTCATGCGCCCTTTCATCAGCATGAGTAAATTCAGTATGAAAGAATAAGTAGAAAAGATTCCCCAATATTAACCTTCGTGTTGTCTATCGTTACTCTGAGTTATCATGCATATTTATGAGCTAATTAATAGTATACATGCTTGTTACATGAGATTGGGGCATAAATTCTCAGTTTGTCTAGATGAACCCTAATTGTATGATTCTATGTATTGCTTGTTGCATATATTAAATTAAGAAAAAGATTACGAATGTCTGAATTGACTGAATTAAGCAAGACTAAATAGAAGAAGTATCTTACGTGATTTTATTTGCTAAGAGTGATTGAATAGAGTCCAACCAACCATTTGAGTTGGAGTATTGATTAATCTTATGAGTATTCATAGCATGCATAATTGATACCCCTGATTGGTTGGTTGTTGATTGATTGAATGGAGTCAAAATGAAACTAAAAATGAGTTAATTGGATTGATTGATATGAGCACGTTTAGTCCTGGGAGGAATATTGAGCACTGATATGAGCATGAGTAAAGAACAACTCCTACCCTAAACTACGTTATCAGTGTAAGATAGAGGCCATGCCTGTTATGTCCCAAAAAATTGGACATTGATTGATTGAGGATTCAAGATTGGTTGATCTCTCTTTACCTTAGCAAGTATTGGGCAGTTGTGGAAGCGATAATACAAATATTGTATCTTCACTAGCTCATTTGTGATGGTTGCTAGTTAGAACAACTCCCTGATTTGTGTATTAATGATTAGCAGAGTTGCATGCTTGAGTTTCCTCTAGGAGCATTATTTTAATTATCAAAATCTTGCATCCTTGATTGAGTTTATTAGATAGATTGTTGGGTTGAGTTGATGATCATTTGAACTTATTCGAGATTCAGTGGTGATGAGCCTTACTCATTTCCCTAGCCATTTTATATACCAATATATTCAATGTACTGACGTCTATTTTGGCCTGCATCATTTAATGATGCAGATACAGGTGATAAAGGCTTTCAGTGGTCTCATTGTTGAAGTCCAATTTCTTGTTTGAAGACTTGGTGAGGCTCCTTGCTATTCTAATGAGCCTTCTTCATCTTTATTTGAGTAGTATTATTTCCTTTGAGGTAGCCTGGGGATTCTTTTGGTACCTTCTAAACATAGATTGGAGGCTGCATTTATATTAAATTGGGATAGTTGATTGACATTTATTTTTTCAACTTTGTTCATTGCAAGCTATTATTGAGGAAAAGATTTCGTTATTTGGTTGATTCTCCACTTTTATTTACGTGGTTTCTTCCCCTGTTGTGTGTGATGTGACGATGAGGCCAGATGGTTCTCTTGGGGAATCAGTAATGGTTCTTCAAGTGCTGACCACACCAAGGGTACCCTTAAGGGGCGTGACGTTTTGTTCATATATTTTAGTTTTATAAAAATAGTGATTATGAGTTGATTTTAACTCAATTTTTTTAAACTTTTTCACTAATGGATTCCTAATGTCATGAGAAAATATTTTCATGCAAATATTTTCATAATTCAACCTCATTTTTTTGGCATTTGATGTTTGAGTTGTTTTGTCCATTTTCCCTTTGAATTATATGATTTTGACATTGTTAGTTTTAGAATTTGATTGTAAATCATCATTTGAATGGATTATGGTATTTTGAATGCTAATCAGAGAGGGAAGACTCAATTTTTGGACTGATTTCTTGATTTTATAGAGGCAAGTGGATTTCTAAATCTTTTGGAATTTAATTGAAAATTGTATCCCCCTTTTTGTATATTGAGGAGTAATAAAAAATTGAAAATGGGTGAATTGATTCTAAAATAATTTAATAAAACTGACAGGGCAATAAAATGGCTATATGGTAGTACATGATCATTCGATTTGGTGTGTATTTGTTGATGTAACTTTAAGTATTCAAAAATGTTGGTTGATAATATTGATCCTTATATTGAGATAATTGATTAATTATGAGATCTCTGTTGATGGGAATTGTGACATTTAAACAAGTGTTTTATATTCTTGATATTATGGTACAATTATCCAAGAATACTAGTGAAAATATTGACCTTCGATGAGTTATCTTGAATGATGATGACAAATTTATTATGGAAACTTGAGAAATGATGTGATATTATTATTGAATAACTCATTTGATGATGATTCTATTACTGAAAGAATGGTGATATTGATTATTGAATATATCAATTATGTAGACTCTTTGCACATTCTCATGCTTATTTGAAAGTTATTACTTTTTTAAAATAAAATATTGATTGAGTCCAACTATTGAAAAATTGTCGATGGAAAATGATTCTAGCTAAATTGAGTATGAGATTGAGAAAAGGGGCCAAGGTCATTACCAGCCGGTGATAATTGTTGAAGTTTCTTGCAAGGGCTGAGGGCTCTTCCAATTAGTAAAGTGATGGACGAGGTCACTTTCATTGAGTATGTTGATTACAGAGGTCTTTTTCAACGGTCGAGGTCTTTTCCGACATGATGATTGATACATGGTCCATGTATGGCCTCCATAAATTTTTGTTTGATTATAACAATGAATACGTATCGTAGTACATACATGCATCGTGATTACTTTATAATGAATTATATCATTCGGGCTTCATAACATCTCATTTCATCGTTTAATGTTGATACGTGTATGAAGTGTGATTTGATGATTAGCTCTGAAGTTGTGACATTTTAGAAAGGATATGTTGATATACTATATACTTGGATTATGGATAGGTATATTGTGTATGCTTGCTTTCTTCAGTGTAGGTTGTAGTTATGGAGGTTCGATTGGTATGGAAGGAGTACATGTGTTCCTTATCCTCTACCTGTCTTTAGATATTCTTGTTGGGTACTATGTTGTTTGGTACTCACCTTTGATTCTACATTGTGCGCCCGATTCCAATTGATGCATCACTCTTGTTTTGGACCAAGCCTTGAGATAGTCTAAGAGTAGCAGTGTATCCATTTTAGCAAACTCTTCAAACCTCTATTTACTTACTATTTTTGTTCTATTTTAGGAAAAAAGACATTTTAGACTAGTATATTTCCTTCAAATTCAATTATAGTGGAGGTTTGAACGTATGACACTAGTCTTGGGTTGTACATATGACACACCTCTTTTGCACCAATCGTGGGTTGTACATATGATAGCATTCATGGATTGTACATGTAACACCAGATTTGTACATATGACACTCCTCCTCTGCAGATGCCCAAACCATCTCAATCAAGCTCTTCTCATCTTGTCTTGATAGAGGTCACCCCTACCTTTTCTCGATTAACCTCATTCCTATTCTTATATCACCTCGTATGTTTACACATTCATCTAAACATCTTTATCAACTTGCATCTTCTAAACATGCAAGTGTTTGACTGGCCAACACCTCACCCATATAGCAAAGATAGTCTAACTACCTTTCTGTAATACTTACCTTTAAACTTAGGTGGTGTCTTCACATCACAAAATACTACAAAGGCAAGCCTTAATTTCATCCATGCTGCCCCAACGCAATGTGTGTCATCATCATGGATATTACCCCTACTTTGGATTATAGACCTAAGATATTTAAATCTTTCACTCTTGGGAATAGGTTGAGTGGAAAGTCTTTCTTCGATGTCTACTTCATCCCCCACAGCACTGAATTCGGACTCCATGTATTTTATTTTGGTCTTGTTTAATTTGAACCCTTTGGACTTTACAGTATGTCTCCAAGCCTCCGGCCTTTCATTGACTTTATTTCAAGTCTCATCAATAAGTTCTATGTCATATGCAAAGAAACATACACTATGGAACCTGCTCTTGAATAGACCGTGTTAGCTCATCCATTATAAGGCAAAAAGAAAAGGTTTGAGCACATGTAATGACCCTCTGATCATTTCGCCTATACTACATTATTTTTACAATTTAGAGTTTCTTATAGCGACCCTATGTCACATTTATGACCTACTTGCACTGGTAGCTTGGTCGTCTGATCGTTCATTTGGAAGAAGTGTAGTTTTCTATGATTTTGAAGGTTTGGTACCTTGAAAAATTGATTTTGGTGAAAAACATGGATAAATGGCCTTAAAATGGAATGCTGACAGTTCCATAAGCTTTGAAATGACAAAATTAGGCTAGAAGTATGGTCGACTTGAGTATTAAGACTTTCAATATAAGTTTGTAGCGAGTTTTGAATTTTATTCTTCAAAACTAGCCAATAGTTCACCTTGGTCAAAGTTCTTTGAAAACATGCTTGAATGAAAATTATGACTGTGCGGTTAGCTCTGGAATGTTGAATTTAGTATGAAACGACCTTTTGTTTGGTCTCTAAGGCTTTCGAACTCATTTTAATCCCCTCGATAGAATTTGGCAAAGTTCAAAATGTCGAATTTTGCAAACTTGGTGCATATCAACTTTTAGATGATATCTGGTACAACAAAATTTTACTCCATGATTATGGGCCCATGGTCGCGTTCGTAGAGGTCAATAGCACTAGTGCTCTATAATCATGGACCAAAAGGTCACATTCGCGGATGTCGGGTAGTCGACTCTCCATATTCATGAAGGAATGTTTGTGTTCGCGAAGGCCAATTATTCTGTACTCCACGAATAGCGGGGTACTGTTCACCGCGATCGCGGAGTTCTTATGTACGGGCCTTTTAATATAAATTCTCTTAGACGAATTCAACACTTTACTTAATTTCTCAAAGGCGATATCTAGCTCTTTCTGAGCTCAATTTAAGAGATTCAAACCCTAAGTTTCAAGGAAATTTTATGAGAAACAGATTGGCAAGTTTGGAAACTTGATTAGAAGCTTTGTTTAGGTAAAAATCTATTTTTAGTTGCTGCATTGTGAATTTAGAAATGGATTTTGGGTTGATTTTTAAGGTATGGTAACTTGGGTATTTGTGGTCTATTTTTTGTGGTCTTGGGGTCTAGGTTGGGTGGGATTCTGCAAGTATCATCATGGGGGTAGTCGGTTTCAGCTTTTGTAACTCCATTGCTTGTAAAATTGTCCCCTACATATGCTGTCCTATTTCTATTTAGCCAAAAATTTGGGATTTCAGTGCATAACTGCTTCTTTGCATTTCCCGACCTCGAATTGAGCTTATAATTAGTAATTGAGCATTTGGTGCTATTTAAGACTAGTTTTTTGGGGTCAATTCTGGAATTTCTGATATAGGTCCCATGTTTCCCATTTTAGGTCTCGAAATTGGTCCTTCTCTGTCTCTTGCTAATTTGGTGTATAAACAATCATAATGGCATTGGAAATATAATTTTGGCAATATGGAAACATTTACAGGTCATTAAAAAAGAAAACGTTTTGGTAAAGTGAGTTGGAGCATGTGTGATCGGCCTACAGGTAAGCCACAATGTCCCTTTCTATAGATTGAGCTAGTTTGAGTGAATCATGTTGAATTACTTGGAATTCATGCAAGGTAGCTCATTTGTATGACTTAGGTGTCAAAAATCACGCTTAGGCCTTTATTAATATTTTGGGTTAGTTGTATGTATTTATGCTAGCTTGTTAGCTAATATCATTGTTAGTAGTATTGTTTCCCGATATTATGTTGATCTAAAACACGTTAAAAATGTTGGAATATTGTGGTTGGGTATATTACTTATGTGTCTTAGGGTTAGAATCACATTTTAGGTCCTTTTGGGGATTCTTGGGGTATTTGTAAGCACGTGGTTCCTATTGTTAATTGGTAATTCTGTTTTACAACATTGGTTTCTTATTATTGGTTTTGTGAAACATGTTGGCCTTAATGGAAGATTGACAAAAACATGCTTTAGATTCTATGAAGTCTTTTCAGCTGGCCTAGATCCCTGTAGAATGGCATAGAAGACTAGGGTCTGGTTATTGAACCTAAGTTGGGCAGTAACTTATCACGCCCTAGTAGGGTACCATTGGTGTGGCCGGCACTTGAAGAACCATGGCTGATTCCCCAAGTGAACCACCTGGTCTCATCATCACATCAACTCGACAGCGAAAGAAAATATTCAAAATAATAGGATATCATTCGAATACATATAACTCTTATTTAAAACATAAGTTTCCAATAAAAATGTTTGGAAAATGCAAAATGCTCAACAATCCTCTATTCACGTCTATGAAGCATCTGCCTAATAGTCTACATGGTGCCATGAAAAGCCAAGACACCCAAAATCGAAGAAATAAACTTCTCAATCAAATTAAAAGATACAAGGGCTCCTCGGTGATGTAAGGAGGGCTCACCAACTCTTGAAATGCACTGAACTGGACCTCAACAATGCGCAGGTTGAAGTACGCTATCACCTATATCATCAAACAATGCAGGTCAAAATAGATGTCAGTACATGAAATATACTAATATATAAAATAGCTCAAGAATTTAAGCCTTAGCTCACTTACCTTGACTCAAACAACTCATGCTCATCTCAATATATGCAAGTTTAAAGTAAATCATGCTTTTAAAATAGGATCAATAGAAATAAACCCAGTATTAAATATCATGCTCAATCAGTTTTTGCTTACGATTATTTTGAACCGACATCCAATCCCATCACCTTTAGCATGGTGATGCACAATGAAGGCGATATCGTTGCCATGCCCGTCCTTAGCTTGCCACAGAAAAGGACGATCAACTCTTTCATGGATCCATAGTAAATGTCCAACTTTTGGGACATGAGTCGCCAGAACGTGTTGTACAACTATCCTACGTTGGAAACATAGTTCTATGGGTCAGAGTAGTTATTTACTTGTTACAAGCTCGGTGCTCAATACTCCTCCCAAGACTAAAACATGCTCAGCTCATCAATAAATTCAAATCTCAATAGTAATCAATTAATCAACTCAAATCTCAACCTCATGGGGTTATCTCAACTCAGATCATCTCTGTGTATCATCAACTCAATCAATCAAGAGAAATCAATCAGACCTAAACGATCATTAGGACTCATCAATTAAAATCATCATAGAATGCATGCAAATACATCAATTGGACATGGAGTTACTATACTATATGCTCCTCATGCTCAATCATGCTAAACTTACTCAACTTAGACAGTCAAACTCGAATCTCAACTCAATTCATGCATAAATTTTGTAAAATCATTAAATTTAGTGTTCATGATATCAAGTAAAAATGTATATGTGTCGATTTCATATCAGTGGTCATGCAATACAGGAATTATCTCATAGATCATCATAAGAAACTCATGATAGATGTAGAAAATTTGATAATTGGATGGTAAAAATTTAAAACTCAACTCTTGTTCTCAATTTCGACTCAAGTAAGTAAAAGGGGTGTGTGAACGAAGGTAGTTTCACACTTTAGTAAGCTTTACATACCTAGGAATAGAAGAAATGATCCAACTCTAATTGATCCTCATGCCAGAATAGGGAACTCTCGCTCTTCTTCCTCCTCTAGTGTTCTTAGAAATCCCTAAGCATGATGAATGGTGAAGATACACTTATGGTTTTGTTTTAGGAGTTAAGTTAAGTCCAAACGTCCAAGGTTTTAATTAAAAGGGATAGAAATAGTCAAAATTATCCCTCTTAAAAACTATCGCCTGGGTCTACGAGACCCCGTCTACGAGCCGTAGACCATTCTACGAGCTGTAGATGACCTCTCGTAAACAAGGGGTCCTAAAATTTGAGTTACTGGAATTTGGCACAAAACCTCCTCTACGAGTCGTAAAACGTTCTACAGGTCGTCTGCTAGCTCGTAACTCAAGATACAGAAAGTTAATTTTTGGACCTCCAATTTATGAAACCCATCTAGGCACCGTGGAATACTTTACGGATTGTAAGTTGTCTTGTATATTGGCCTCAAACTTTGAAAATTTTACCATGAAAACTGGGGGTTTACAATTCCTATTTTACGGGCCGTAAATTCCCTTGTGGATTCTCTTTTCAGCCATTTTTTCAGCATCCTCTATGCAGCTACTCCATATTAGGTAGAAGGAATTATGGGGTGTTACATTATCTCCCCTTTGGGATCATTCATCCTCGAATGAAGAAAAATCTGGGGATTAGGTCAAAGCATGAATCTTTCTATAGACTCTAACAATCAAACAGCTCTCACCTCACTCATGCAATCAATCAATCAAGGGACTTAGCGAGTAAAACAATCAAACAATCAACGCATCACACCAATCCTCACTCGAACTCTAGAGCTCTTCGTCTAGCATGCTCAAGATGAAAGGAAAACTCAAGGAATGGGAATTTAAGAATTTAGAGGGAAATCATTACCATCAACTCTCTCAATATCGGACAGGATTAAATGAGGGTATTTAGCCTTCATTTTTGTAAGGACACGGAGTTTCAATTGACTTTATCGGACCTCATAATGTCACCCCGTAAGAAATTTGATCAAGTTTCACTTCATGGGAGGCCCATATGGACAGTGTAAGGTCACACAGACCGTATGGCCTCCAGCGATGGGTGACTTGGCCAAATTGTGATTACGGGGACTTGGTAGGGAGTTTTAGGCTAAGTATGGGCACACGGCCACCCACACGGTCCGTGTGGTGTGTAACGGGCCGTGTGGCCCCCCGTGTGACTGTCGACGTGAAATTTTTCTAAGTACGAAATTACCATCTCGTAATGTTTTCATGCAAGATTTTTTTAAGTGTCATCTCACGGTCCCTGAAACGACCCGTGCAATGTCACACGGGCTGTGTGGCCGTCAGTATGGCTCCCTTTCGCTTTGGAAAATTTCAAGTGTTGAACATTGCAAAAGTTTGATTAAGTGTTGCCTCACGGGCACTGTTCACAACCCATGAAGTGCCTCACGAACCGTGGTAGTGCCAGTGAAGCCATGACAGCCTATTTTCATCTATTTCATTAATTGCTTTCACGTAAATACGATTTATATTAAATGTGTTTTATGACCTTTCAACCTATCCTAGACCCCTAAATCAGCTGATATCCTTTTATTTTTATTCATTCTCATTATAAACACTCTAACTCTAAAATCAATCCTAAAAGTCCTCTGTAAGTTCTTCTCTCAAGACTCAAGTTAGGCTTCAATAGGGGTTCAACTTCAAGCTAAATTCTTCTCAATTTCAGCTTCTCAATTAACGTATATGGGAATGATTCATGGTTGCTTTCAACCAAGAAGACCCAAACCCTTTTCACTTGATTTTCATGAATTTTAGCTTACTTTAAATGTGAGTTTTCATTATTTAATTTTATTAAATTCAATTGATATATAGGTTGTAATTTACTGATGATTTTAAGTTATTTTAAGCCGTATGATGATGATTTACATTGACAATATTAAGTTATGAAGATGCATGTCCGCTTTAAAGCTTGATTTATGCATGGGTGATTTATATTATGATTTAAATGTGGATTATAGCTTGAATCTATATTACCCATGCTATTCTCACATCATTCATGGCATGTGCACTCATGGACATTGGTTTTATGCAAATTATGGAGTGCGTAAAACCCAATTATGTTTTATGAAATGATTTTGATAAGGTATTGGTTATGACAAGAATGTGATCACATATATATCTTACGATTATGGTTCTTTGAGAATTTTGGGTGCTTTCACCATCTCATATATGTAGACGAGATATTCCTTACATGAGCATCATGATTATGATATAAGGTTTGTCAATTGAGTCTAAATGTGCATTGAACGGTTTTGAAATGAATATTGTATGTTTTGAAAGAACGTATATGCATAAGTATTCTCGCGGGATGCCGACTTAGCCCTGATGGATTCGAGGCGTCAAGGCTATCCCCATGAGCCCTCTCCCTTTCCTCAAACTATATGCCTAACATATGTTATGAGAATCCTATCCAAAATGAATAATGTACCCATAAGGAAGGTTACTTCATACGAAATAGGTGATGTACTCGTAAGGTGAAGTGTTATGCTATATGATATGAAAATCCTATTCGAAATAGGAGATGTTCCCATCAGGGGTTGCTTCATACTAAATGGGTGATGTTCCCGTATGGTGAAGTATGGTTTAACTTTAGCAAGTAGACCACCTTTGTACCAGTGAGGGGATTTCATCGGGATTCGAAGTAATTGCTCACTTGGTCTTACACATGTCGGTTGAGGTCACATCCCCGCTATATATGAGCATTATGGTATTTCATGCATCATGGACTTCATGGCATATTGCATACTATTCTTCTTTGGATATATGATCCTTTCTGTATTATGTGTCCTTGACATCTAACATTTTATTGCAGGTTATGTAAGTCATATGCATTGCATGCCCGCATACTTAGTACATTCAACCATACTAACATATACGTTATGCTTACATGATTTTACCATGTAGGGACCGAGCGCAATGACTATCCACTGTTTGACGAGTAGCTCAAATCCGAAAGTAGAACTCATGGTGAGTCCTATATTCCACGTGAAATCCACCCTCTTTCTATCTATGTTATCTTATGTTTAGTTTCTTACTTGAGGGTGAACCCGGGATATGTGTTGGCCCCCATTCCATCTTATGACTAGAGGCATTGTTAGACATCTTGTAGATCCTCATAAACTCCATATGCTATATGTTGTAATTGGAGCTTATGTTTTTGGCTATCTATCGGTTATTATGGATTGCTCATGGGAATTATGACATGCATGTATGCTTGATATGGAAATGTCGAAGGTCCCAAGCCTCGTATTGCCCCCATAGAGTGAGTCATACTTACCTGCCCCTTAGTTCTTATATGTTATGTGTTATGTGAATCCATGTAATTCCCTTTCCTGTCGATATCCCCATAGCGTAAGTCCTACTTTCCCATCCCTTAGAATCATGTGTTTACTTTTGAATGCGCTTTCGAACCGATGATGTGGATTTGATTACCTTGAGGCTTGTTTGTGAAATCTGGGGTTTCCCATTTGTCGTGTCACTTCTAGGTCCTAACCCCCGGTCGTGACAAAAGATGGTATCAGATCCCTAGGATGTAAATGATCCTCGGAGTCAAACATGTTACATCAAGTAGAGTCCTATTCATGGTCGTGAAGTGCACCATGCCTGTGAGTGGGGGTCTACGACGACATCTTAGGAATTGTCTCACATCTTCATGCCGTACGTTGTGCTACATCTCGTATATTTGATCTCCTTATCTTGACGGTGTCATTACTCCATTTCAGAAGATGCCTCGAGGAAGACCCCACCTACCAAGGCTGGCTCCACCTAATGAGGAGCAGGCACCTCAAGAGCCTATGGATGAGCCCATATCTAACGGTGAATTCCGTAGGGCCTTTTCTATGCTTGCCCAGGTGGTGACATCTCAGACTAGGTAGGCTAATCTTCCACGGTATCCTGCACTAGCTTCTAGGGGGAGGGATTTCACCTAAATGAATCCTCTTGAGTTTCATGGGTCGAAAGATGATAAGGATGCTCAAGATTTCATTGATGAGCTCACCAAGGTGTTGAACATTATGGGTGTCACTCCTGAAGAGAAGGCTGAATTCGTTGCGTACTAATTAAAGGACATGGCTTAGTTGTGTTACACCCAATGGTCTATGGCGAGGGTTTGCAGTGATGATGTCAATTGGGAAGAGTTCAAACTTGCATTCATGGATCTTTTCTTTCCACTTGAACATAGGGAGGCCAAGATGACTGAATTTATCAACCTCAAGTAAGGGGGCATGAGTGTGAGGAACTATGCCTTCAAGTTCACTAAGCTCTCCAAGTATGCACCGACACTTGTGTTTTATCCTTGTGCAAGGATGCATAAATTCATTTCGGGTATCTTTGACTCACTTATTAAAGAATGTCGTATTGTCATGCTCATACGAGATATGGATATTTCTAAACTCATGGTATATGTTGAAAACATCGAATGGGAGAAACTCAAGGAAAGAAGGGTGCATGATTCTAAGAGGGCTCGTTTTGATGGTGGATTCTTTAGTTCTCAGGGTGGTGGTTTTGGTCACTTCCAGTAGGGCCAAGGTTTGGGTTCTCGGGTCGCTAATGCTAGGGTGCCTCCTCCTAGGGCACCGGTTGGTGGTAGATAGGGGTATCCTCTGTGTCGCAAGTGTGGGAAGCCCCACACAAGTACTTGTTAGAGGGATTTAGATGCTTTCTATGAGTATGGTGATAAGAACCACAACGTTGCTGATTATCCTAAGAATATTAATAGAGGTCATGGTCAGGCGGCTCAAGGTGGTCAAGGCAAAAAAAGAACTCTCCAAGGCGTTGCCGCAAGGAACAATAGGTTTTATACACTTCATGCCCATCAAGAGGTTAAGGAAGCTCTGGATATTGTGATTGGTATGTTAAAAGTCTTCGATTTTGATGCTTAGGTTTTGCTTGACCCAGGTGCAAGTTTGTCTTTTCTGACTCCTATGTTGGCTATTAAGTTTGGTATAAGTCCCATGGGTGAATCTGTTTTTGCATATAGTGTCTATCATCGTTGTCTAATTTCTGTGTTGCGAAAAATCTTTTCGTGTGATCTGTTGTTGCGTTTATACTCCAGTGTGATCTAATTTTTTATATAATTTCATAAGGTATTGGTTATGACAAGAATGTGATCACGTACATGTCTTATGATTATGGCTCTTTGAGCATTTTGGGTGCTTGCACCATCCCGTATATGTAGATGAGTTATTCTTTGCATGAGCATTATGATTATGATATATTGTTTGGAAATTGTGTCTAAATGTGCGTTGAACGGTTTTGAAATGAATATTATATCTCTTGAAAGCACGTATATGTATAAATATTCTCGTGGGATACCGACTTAGCACCGATGGGTTCGAGGCGTCAGGGCTATCTATAAGGCCCTCTCCCTTTACTCGAACTATGTGCCTAACATATGTTATGAGAATCCTATCTGAAATGGGTGATGTTCCTGTAAAGAAGGTTACTTCATAAGAAATAGGTGATGTTCCCATAAGGTGAAGAATTATGCTATATGATATGAAAATCATATCCGAAATGGGTGTTGTTCCCTTAAGGGGGTTGCTTCATTCAATATAAGTAATGTTCTCGTAAGGTGAAGTATGGTTTACCTTTGGCAAGTAGACCACCTTTGTACTGGTGTGGGGATTTCATCAGGATTCCAAGTAATAGCTAACTTGGTCTTACACATGTCGGTTGAGGTCACATCCCCACTATATATGAACGTTATGGTATTTAACGCATCATGGACTTCATAGCATATTGTATACTATTCTTTGTTGGATATATGATCCTTTGTATATAATGTGCCCTTGTCATCTAACATTTAAATGCAGCCTTGATAAGTCGTATGCGTTGCATGCCAGCATACTTAGTACATTCAAACTTACTAACGCATACTTTATGCCTACATGATTTTACCATGTAGGGACCGAGCGCAACGACTATCCACCATTTGACGAGTAGCTCAAATCCGAAAGTTGAACTCATGGTGAGTCCTCTCTTCCTAGGACAATCCACCTTCCTTCTACCTATGTTATCCTATGTTTACTTTCTTACTTGAGGGTTAGCCAAGGACATGTCTTGGCCCCCATTCCATCTTATGACTATAGGCATTGTTGGACATCTTGTAGACCCTTGTGGACTCCGTATACTATGTCTTGTAATTGGAGCTTATTCTTGGCTATCTATCGGTTATGGCTATTATGGATTGATCATAAGAATTAGGACATATATGTATGCTTGATGTGGAAACGTGGAAGGTCCAAAGCCCTATATTGCCCCTATAGAGTGAGTCATACATACCCGCCCCTTAGTTCTTATATGCTATGTGTTATGTGAATCCATGTAATTTCCTTTCCCGTCGATATCCCCATAGTGTCAGTCCTACTTTCCCATCCCTTAGAACCATGTGTTTACTTTGGAATGCGCTTCCGAACTGATGATGTGGATTTGATTACCTTGAGGCTTGTTTGGGAACTCTCAGATTTCCCATTCGTCCTGTCACTTCTAGGCCCTAACCCCGGTGGTGATAATTTTCTCCTCCGCCTCCTAAGTAGCTCCTTCTACAAATTAGTTCCTCCACAATACTTTGACAGATGCAAGTTCTTTGGTTCTTCACGTGTGAACCTTGCAATGAAGGATTTTGATAGGAATCTCCTCATAACTCAGACTATCTTTTACTCCAATACTCTCGATAGCCACAACCAATTGGGGGTCTCCCAAACACTTCTTAAGCATGGAAACATGAAAGACTGGGTGGATGGTCGCTAACTCTGATGGTAGCTCTAACTCATACACCACATTGCCCACTCATTTTATGATTTGATAAGGGCCAATGTACCTCGGAATCAACTTTCCTTTCTTTCCGAACCTCATCACACCCTTTATGGGCGACACTTTCAAATACGTCCAATTATTGACCTCAAACTATAAGTCTCTTCTTCTAACATTTGTGTAGGATTTCTGTCAACCCTATTCAATATTTAACCTTTATCAAATGATCTTGAATTTCTCCATAGCCTAATGTACCATGTCTGGCCCAATCAATTCCATTTCACCCACCTCAAACCACCCGATCGGTAATCTATATCTCCTACCATAGAGGGCCTCATAAGAAGCCATTTGGATGCTCGAATAGAAGGTTTTGTTATAGTCAAACTCAATCAAAGGCAAATGGTCATCCTAATTACCTTTGAAGTCAATAACACAAGCCCTCAACGTATCCTCCAAAGTCTTAATAGTACGCTCTGCCTGGCTATCTGTCTATGGGCGAAAAGAATTACTGAGGTGCATTTTCATACCCAAACCCCTCGGAAATGATCTCCAAAACTAGGCAGTGAATTGAGTTCTTCTATCTGAGATGATAGATAAAGGGACTCTAGTAGTCTAACAATCTCCTTTACGTATAGCCGGGCATAATCCTCCACAGTGTCTGCCGTCTTTACTGCCAAGAAGTGTGCAGATATTTTCATCCGATCAACTATCACCCAAATTGAATCATGCTGTCTACGAGACCTCGGTAAGCTTGTGACAAAGTCCATGTTAATTATCTCCCACTTCGATTCTGGAATCTCGAAGTTCCGAGCTACTCCACATGGCCTTTGGTGCTCAAATTTAATTTGTTGGCAATTCGGGCACTTAGAAACAAACTCAGCAATGTCTTTCTTCATTCCACTCCACCAGTAGATTTCTCTCAATTCATGGTACATCTTGGTAGACCCTGGATGGATAGAATATCTAGAACTGTGGGCCTCTACGATGATCCTCCCTCGAACATTATCAACATCTAGAACACACAGTCTACCATGATACCTCAATACCCCATCTCCCCCTTTGGCGAAATCCATCACCTTTTGCTTATGTACATCCTCCTTTAAGTGTAATAAAATAAGATCTTGATCTTGTTTCTCCTTTACCACCAATACTAGAGATGATGTAGACCCACTAAGCAAAAGAACTCCTCCTTCCCCCAATTCATCTTATTGAACTCCTAATCATTCCAGTAGGTGAACCTCCTTGGCCAACTCCTTTTTCTATTCCTCCTTATGGGGAGTTCTCCCCAAGGATAACCTGCTAAGATAAACAACAACCACATTAGCTTTGCATGGATGGTAGAGGATGCTCATGTCGTATTCTTTGAGCAACTGAAGCCATCTCCTCTGCGTTTAGTTAAGCTCCTTCCAGGTGATGACATATTGTAGGCTCTTGTGGTCTGTGAATACATCAACATGTGCTCCAAACAAGTAGTGATACCATAGAATGAGACAAAACACCATTGCTGCCAACTTTAAGTCATGAGTTGGATAACTCTTCTCATGTACTTTAAGTTGTCTAGAACCATAGGCAACAACTTTCCCTCATCAACACGCATCCCAACCCCACTCTTGAAACATAGCAGTAGATGACAGATCCATCAATCCCATTAGGCAAGGTCAACATAGGAGCAGTAGTTAACCTCACCTTAAGCTCCTAGAAACTCCTCTTACACTCGTCAGACCATTGAAACTTGAACTTCTTCTAAGTCACTCTAGTCGACAGTGTGGATATGGAAGAAAACCTTTCAACAAATCTACGGTTATAGCCATCAAATCCTAGAAAACTCCTTATATCAGTCGGTGAGGTTGGTCTAGGATCTTTTGAGTATCCACTCGAATTCCATCACCCAAAATTATATGGCCCCAGAATGTCACGGATTGGAGCCAAAACTTACACTTTGAAAACTTTGCGTATAACTCATTATCTCTGAGCATCTACCAAGCAATTCTAGGGTGATTAGCATGTTCCTTCTTAAATCTAGAATACACAAAAATGCCATCAATAAACACAATCACGAACATGTCAAGATACTGCCTGAATACTCTGTTCATCAAGTCCATGAAGGCAGCAGGTGCATTTGTCAATCCAAAAGACATCACCAAGAACTTGAAGTGACTATATCAGGTTCGAAAAGCTGACATTGAGATGTCACATTCCCTCACTTTCAATAGGTGATAGCCTGATTTAAGGTCTATCTTAGAGAAAATAGTGGCACCCTAAAGTTGGTCAAACAAGTTGTCGATCCCTGGAAGGGGATACTTATTATTAACTGTCACCTTATTCAACTTCCAGTACTCGATACACATCCTAAGGGAACATCCTTCTTTCGCACGAACAAGACCAGAGTACCCTATGAAGAGACTCATCCTAATAAATCCCTTCGCTAACAAGTCCCTCAACTAAAACCTTTTCATCTCTACAGGGGCAATTCTATATGGTGAAATAGAAATAGGTTGGGTATCAGGAAGAACATCAACTGCTCCTTTAACTTTTTTATCTCTACAAGGGTCATTCTATATGGAGAAATAGAAATAGGTTGGGTATCAGGAAAAACATCAATTGTGAAGTCGATCTCCCTATCAAGGGGGACTCCAGATAGGTCCTCTGGAAATACATTATGAAACTCACTCACGATCAGAACATACTCAAGAGTAAGAGCCTCAATATCATCAAGCTTGACTCGCACGAAGTGGTAGTTACATCCCATAGAGATCAATCTTCGGGCCTTGAGGTAAGAAATAAACTTACCTTTAGGTGCAACATAATCACCCTTCCACTCAATAATGGATTCGTTCGAAAACTACAATTTGAAAGTCCGAGTTCTACAATCAACAGCGGCATAACACGCGTGAAGCCAGTCCATGCCAAGGATCACATTAAAATCAACCAACTCTAACTCAATCAAATCAGCAAGAGTATTCTCATGATAGATGAACACCACACAATCTCTATAGATTCTCTCGACTCGAATGGACTACCAACAGGAGTAGAAACAGAAAATGGCTCAAGTAAGAACTCAGAAAGGATCTCAAATCTACCACAACATATGGCATCACAAAAGAACAAGTTGTTTCGGGTCAAGTGGAGCATAACAATCAAAAGTAAATACTAAAAGCATACCCGTCACAACATCTGGTGCGACCTCTTGGACCTATCAGTTGCCCATCACATACAGACAGTTTGTCCTACCTCCTACCCCTAGTGCAACACCTCTCTGGTTACCCCTCACTAGTGGTGTTATGGTAGAAGATTGGGCCTTCTTGCCCCATATTGGACACTCCCTTTGGAAATGGCCTGGTTGGCACACTTGTAACAACCATTTCCTCCATCCCTACATTCTCCCAGATATATCCTACCACATTTTCCACAAGGTGGCCTCCCTCTAGAGCCAAAGGTCACACTTGCTTAAGACTGTGCACCCTGTGCCCTAACGTTTGATCGACCTTGGGACCTCTAATCATACCTGTGGCTCAGGGCTAGTGCACTGACTGAAGATGGTGCATAGCTTGAGGATCTCTTCTGGAAGTAGGACTTATCTCATTTACCTTGCTTAGTCTGAGTGGACTCAGGCCCTGCTGACTTTGCCTTCTTTCTCAGGTGCTCCTCTCTATCTTTCTTCTTATCCTCCTTAGTCTACTGGGCGTAAGACATAATTCTGGAGATATCCATACCTGGGATCAGCAATGCCACCTTCCACTCCCTCTTCACATGTCTATCTAACCCGGATACGAATTTTTTCATCCACGCCCTCATATCCTGGACCATCTCTATGCCATACCTAGATAACTGGATGAATTTTAGGTTGTCCTCTTTGATAGTCAGCCCCCTCCTTTTTCAGATTCACAAACTCCTCAACCTTCGGCTCTCTCAACTCCTGAGGAAAGAAGTGATCGAAGAAGGCACTCTTGAACTCATCCCAAGCAACGGGCTCAGTATCCTCACCTCGACTTTCTTCCCACTGTTTATTCCACACATTAGCCACATCCTTGAGCTAATAGGTAGCAAGCTCAACTCCCTCAGTCTCAGTCGCATGCATTGTTTTCAGCATCTTCCACATTTCATCAATGAAGTTCTGGGGGTCCTCCTCAACCTTTGACCTGGTGAAGACTAGTGGGTTCATCCTCCGAAATTCTCTCAATCTAGTGGCAGTCGTGGGCTCATGAGAGCTAGAATTAGGAGTCTATAATCCCTGGTTTCCACTCTGGGCATCTACTAGTTGCGTGAGCATAGTGATAGCTTCTCTGAAGTCAGCCTATATAGTAGGAGCAGCTGGAGTAATAGGTGTCTCAGGAACACCAGTGGCTATGGTTGGTCGACCACGACCCCTCATTTCTACCTGAAGAGGCACCTCTGAAGCTGGGTTCTCAGCATTGCTGGCTAAAGCATTTTTCTGGGTCACACTACATTTAGGAGGCATGATCCGTATGCGCGTAACACATGATTAGAAAGAACTTGTAGAGTTTTGACTCAATTTCATAGACTCAAAATACAAGAAAGTGTAACAATTCCTAATGTCTTATAGCCTCCCGCTTATGAAGAGTGGTGCATAACATACCCATAAACAAGACTCTACTAGACACGGTCTCATAGACTCCCTAGGACTCTTGAACTCTATGCTCTGATACTAAGTTTGTCACACTCGGGGAAGGTACCCTTGGTGTGGCTGGCACTTGAAAAATCATTGTTAACTCCCCAAAAGAACCACCTGGCCTCATAGTCACATCAACTCGATATTGGAAGAAAATGCTCAAAATAATAGGACAACATTCGAATAAATATAACTCTTATTTAAAACATAGGTTTCCAATGAACATGTTAAGAAATGCAAAATGATCAACAATCCTCTACTCATATCTATGATGTCTTTACTCAACAGTCTAGATGGTTCCATGATAGGCCATGACACCCCAAATCAAGGAAATGAACTACTTAATCAAGTAAAAGATAAAAGGGCTCCTCCGAGATGCAAGGAGGGCTTACCAACTCTAGAAGTGCACTGAATTGGACCTCAACAATGCGCGGGCTGAAATCCTCTATCACTTGTATCGGTATCATGACACAATGCGGGTCCAAATGGACATCAATACATGGAATATATTGGTATGTAAAATAGCTCAAGAATGTAAAGCTCAGCTCACTCACCTTGACTCAAACAACTCATGTTCATCTCAATATATGCAAGTTCAAATTAAATCATGCTTTTAAAATAGGCCCAGTAGAAATAAACTCAGTTTAAAATATCATGCTCAATCAGTGTTTTCTTAGGAGTTTCTCTTAATCGACATCCGATCCCATCACCTTTATCTTGGCAATGCATAATTAAGGCAATGTCGTTTCCCTGCCCGACCATAACTTGCCATGGAAAAGGACGATCAACTCTCTCATGCATCCATGGTAAATGTCCAACTTTTGGAACATGAGTCGCCAGAACATCTTGTACGCCTATCTAGGCTGACAACATAGTTCTGTGGGTTAAAGTAGTTATTTACTTGCTCCTAGCTTGGTGCTCGATATTCCTCAAAAAACTAAAACATGCCCAGCTAATCAATCAACTCAAATCTCGATAGTACTCAGTCAATCAACTTAAAACTCAATCTCATTGGGTTATCCCAGCTCAGCTCATCTCAGTGTATCATCAACTCAATCAATCAAAAGAAATAAATCACACTCAAACGGTCATTAGGACTCATCAATTTGCATGCAAAATGGATCAATTGGCATACAGTCATGGTACTATATGCTCATCATGCTGAACTTACTCAACTCAGACAATCAAACTCGAATCTTAACTCAATTCATGCATAGATTTTGTAAAATCATTCAATTTAGGGTCCATGATATTAAGTTTACATGTATATGATTCAATTTCATATCAGGGGTCATGCAATACAGCAGTTATCTCACAGATCATCATAAAAAACTCATAATAGATGTAGAAAATGTGATAATTGGATGATAGAATCTCAATTTTGACATAAGTCAGTGAAAGGGGCATGTGAACGAAGGTGGTTTTACACTTTAGTAAGCCTTACATACCTAGGTATAGAAGAAACAATCCAATTCCAGTTGATCCTCATGGTAGAATTGGTAACTCTCGCTCTTCTCCCTCCTCTGGTGTTTTTAAAAATCCCTAAATATGAAGAATGGTGAAGATACACATTGGGTTTTGTTTAAAGCTTAAATTAAGTCCAAAACTTCCAAAGTTTTAATTAAAGGAGACAGGAATAGACAAAATTACCCCTCTTAAAAAATGTTGCCTATGTCTACGAGACCTCGTCTATGGGTCGTAGGCAATTCTATGACCCGAAGATGACATATCGTAAATAAGAAGTCCTGAAATTTGAGTTACTGGAATTTGGCATGAAACCTCCTCTACGAGCCATAAAACGTTCTACGGGTTGTCTGCTAACTCGTAACTCAATATAGAGAAACTTGATTTTTGGACCTCCAATTCACGAAACCAATCTTGGGGTCGTGAAATACTTCACAGGTCGTACGTTGTCTCGTATATAGGCATCAAACTTAAAAAATTTCACAAAGTCAATTAGCGGCGGGGTATGCGAGACCTATTTTATGGGTCGTAGATCTCTCTACGGGACGTACATGCCCTCGTGGATTCTCTTTTCAGTCATTTTTCTCAGTATCCTCTATATATATACTCCAAATTAGGTAGAAGGAATTAGGGGGTGTTAAAACTTTCTTGAATAAACACACTATTATCCATATTTCCCCAAGTTCAATGGCCCAAGTTATGTTGGTAAGATTAGCCCCAATTTCGCTTTGGTTCTATTTTCAATAGATAGTTGGGTTGTCACATCGGCCCCATTTATTGAGGAAGGCAATCTTTGGTAGTATTGAAAGAAAATTTTGTACCTTCAACTAGTTTCAAGCGCAAAATTGGTCCCAATAAACATCCCCAGCTCAATTAAGAATGCAAAAACTAAACCTATGCCAAAATATGAAACTAGCATACAACCAAAATCCAAAAACTAGCTAAAAAGGAAAATGGCAATAGTTATAGGGGCAATTTAATAAAAAAAATGATAAAATCTGAAATTAACCCCCTTCCCCGATGTTCCTTGCAAAATTCCACCAAATAATGGGCCCAAAAAGCACTGAAAATGCGTACTCACAGCTTAAGATATCACCTCACAAAATCAACCAAAAAATCCAACTTAAAATTGACCACACAACTGCTATAAACATGAATTTCACTTGAAACGAAGTTTCAGCTTTGATTTCCGATATTGCTGATATGTTCCCCATGAAAATTTCTTGAACCTATTTTTTTGAATCACCGAATTTGAGCCTAAATAGAGGAAGTTATCATCCCTAGAAGCTGTCACCAAGTGCTTGTCACGAACAAGGATTGCAAATATAAAGACCTATGAGTATCGCTATAACGACCTAGGTGGTCGCTATAGTGACCCCTCCCTAGAAGGGCGGGCTTTTCTATAGAGAGCAAGGGGCCGCTAAAGTGACACCCATACCATGAGCGGTTGTCACTATAAAGTGATGCATCAGCTGAAAAAGTTGATTTCCACAAACTTCTAATTTTCGATAGGCTACTCAAAATCCACTCGACACCCTGTGAACAAAAACTAAACATGGTACCCTACCAAAATTGATGTTATAGATTCAATGGCACCATTGAAATTTCTATACGATGTTATTTCGACTGATTGTGGGTCCCACTCCCTTGGCCATTTTTAGCCAAACTCCCTTGAGGGGCTCAGAATGAGTTTGAAAGCCTCGAGAACTAAATGAAGGGTCATTCTAGACCAAATTCAACATTCTAATAATTACCCACACTGTTAAAATTCTCATCTAGGCATATTTTCCAAGAATGTTGGCCAAGGTCAATCATCGGCAACTCACTCCGAAAACCTGATTCTCAAGCCGACCACACTTCTAGCTTAATATATCTATTCAGAGCTGATGGAACTATTGGAATTCCATTCTGAGGCCATTTACCCATGTTTTTGCAATAATCAACTTTTCAAGGTATAAGGCCTTCAAAAACATGAAATATTACACAACTCCCTAACAAACGACCATGCAACTATGCTACAAGTGGTCGTAAGTGATAAATGACCTGGGGTCACTATAGGAATACACTAATGATAGAAATAACATAGTAAAAGTAAAATGACCTAGAGGGCCTTTACAACATCCACTAAAAGAAATTTCGTTCATGAAAGTAAGAATGGAGTCATACCTGAGAGCTCAAATAAGCTAGGAAACTGCTTATGTGTCATACCTCGGGATGGTGCCCTTGGCATGGTCGGCACTTGAAGAACCATTGTTGATTTCCTAAGAGAACCACGTAGCCTTATCGTCACATAAACTCAAAAGCAGAAGAAACACATAAATGAAGTAAAACCTTATATGAATGAATATAACTCTACTAAAACAAAGTTTTCAATGAATAAGTTTGAAAATAAGTAATACTCAACCAATCCTCTACTCAACATCTATGAAAACATTAATAACCAATGTAGATGGCAACATGACAGGCCCTGGATACCCCAAATCGAAGAACGAAATCACTAAATGGAAAACAGGATATAAAGGAGCTCCTCTAGAAATCAAGGAGGGCTCACCAACTCTGAAATGCACTGAACTTGACCTCAACGATGTGTAGGCTAAAGTCCTCTATCATTTGTTTTTGCATCATGAAACGATGCAAGTTCAAATGGACGTCAGTACATGGAATATATTTGTATGTAAAATAGCTCAAGAAATTAAAGCTCAACTCACTAACCTCAACTCATAACTCAACTCAATAGAAATGCAAGTTTTTAATACAATTCATGCTTTTGAAAATACACTTCAGTATTAAATTCAGTTTAAAAATATCATGCCCAATCAATGTTTTCTTAGGAGATTCTCTTAACAAACATCCAATCCCATCACCCTTAGTTTGGTGATGCACAACCAAGGTGACATTGTTTCCACGCCTGTCCTAAACTTGCAAAGGTAATGGACGATCAACTCTCTCATGGATCCATAGTAAATGTCCATCTTTGGGGACAAAAGTTGCCAGAACGTGTTGCATGACTATCCTACGCTAGCAACATAATTATATGGGTTAGAGTAGTTATTTACTTATTCCAAGCTCGGTGCTTGATACTCCTCCCAAGAATAAACATACCCAACTCATCAATCAACTCAAATATCAATAATACTCAATCGGTCAAATCAAATCTCAGCCTCATTAGGTTACCTCAACACAGCTCATCTCAGTTTCTCATCAACTCAGTCAATCAAGGAAATCAATCAGACTCACTCAATAAGACTCATCATGTAATGCAAGTAAAATGCATAAAACTACATATGATGAAAATGCAACATGCTCCTCACACTCAATTATGCTTAATTTACTCAGCACCGATAATCAAACTCAAGCCTCAACTTAGTCCGTGCACAGAATTTCATCAAATCATGCAATTTAGAGTTCATGATGTCAATGCATAAAATTTATACCTCAATCTCATATAACAACAATGTAATGCATTAATTATTCAGTTCGTAATCTTGAGAACTCAAAGTATTTACTGAAATTCGATATTTAGGTTATAGGATTTTCAAGACTCCACTCTATCACTCAATTTCAACTCAATGAGAGGAAAGGGCGTGTGAATGAACGTAGTTCAATACTTTAATAGGCCTTAATACCTGGTAATAGAAGAAACAATTAAACTTTAATCGATCCTCGTTGATGAACTAGAAACCCTTGCTTTTTGTCCTCCTATAGTACTCTCAAGAATTCCTATGCGTGAATGAAAAGTGAAAATATGCTTAGGGTTTTGTTTTAGGGACTTAATTAAGTTTAAAATGTCCAAGGATTGGGTTAAAAGGGATAGGAATAGACAAAAATACCTTTCTTAAAAACTGCCGACATGTTCTATGAGACTACGTCTATGGGTCATAGATCTTTTTACGGGCCATACAAGACCTCCCATAGGTAAGGGGTCCAAAAGTTTGAGTTACTGGAATTTGTCATAGAATGCAGAAAACTTCTTCTAGGGGACGTAAATACTCCACCGGGCCATCTGATAACTCATAACTCAGTATACTAAAAATTTGATTTTTTGATAACTAACTCACTAAACCAATTTACCAGCCATGAATTATTTTGCAGGTCATATGTTGTCTCGTTCATGGGCCTCAGACTTAGAAAATTTCACCAAGTCACCTAGGGATCTGTGAGGCCTACTCTACGGGCCATAAATGGCCCTCGTGGTTTCTTTTCCACCCACTTTTCTCAGTTTTCTCTGTGAACCTACTCAGACTAGGTGGAAAGAATTAGCGGGTGTTACATTCTGCATCTCCTGCTCAATGTCCCTGGTGGCCTCTCTAATTGGAAGGTGTCGCCACTAAACTGTAACAACTGAAATGGATTTGGAGCTAAGATATCGAATATCTCTGTTTAATATGGATACTGGGTCCTCAACATACGCCAGGCGGTTATCCAACTCAACAATATCGTACTGAAGCACATAGTAACAATATGGAATGTAATGGCACAACATAGAAACATGAAATATCATATTGATAAACTAATAATGTTGGAGGTTGGGCCAACTCATATGAAACCTCACCAACACGCCTCAATTTCTCAAATTTCCAATATAAAAGGGGCTAAGCTTGCCCCATCTACCAAACCATATAACATTTTTCAAAGGCGGCACCCGTAGAAATACTCAATCAATAATACTGAAGGATAAAGGACAACACCTACAATTTGCGTAACTTTGATGGAAGCTCTAAGCCATCTTGAATCTATCCTGAATCACCTAAACTCTTGCAAATACATCCTAAAGTAGGTCTGTGTTGTGTGGTTTAGGCTTAGAGGACTCGAACCAACCTATTGGTGTACAACAATGCCTAGCATATAGGGCCTCAAATGGGGCTATTTGAATACTCGAGTTGTAGTTGTTGTTGTATGCAAACTTCGGTAGAGGTAAAAACTGCGACTTGACCCTTAAGATCTAATACACAAGACCATTATATATCCTCTATGACCTTAATAGTACACTCTGATCATCGATCTATCTGGAGTGAAATACAGTGCTGAGGTACTCCTTGGTGCCTAACTCCCTCTAAAAAGCTCTGTAAAAGCTAGATGTGTACAGTGACCCTTTGTCTGAGACAATAGACATTGGCATCCCATATAAATGGACCTTCTCCTATATATAAACCTGAGCTAGCCATTCCATACTGTAAGCAGACAGCACTGGGAGGAAATGAGAAGACTTGGTCAATCGATCCACAATGACCTATATACCATCAATACCCTTGAAAACCTGTGGAAACCCTATGCCAAAATTCATTGTGATTCGATCCCACTTCTACTAGGGAATGGGAGATCTCTAGAACTCCCCACCAAGACTCTAATGCTTAGCCTGCATCTGTTAGGAGCTAAGGCAATAATTTGAGATATCTCTCCTCTTACCATACAACCAGTAATGCTACCTCATGTCACGATACATCTGCACTATGCCAGGGTGAATAGGATATCTAGAGTCATGGACCTCACGAAGAATAAACTGAATCAAGTCCTTATCTCTGGGAATGCTTCAACAACTATCATACCACAACACCCCGTCTAAATCAATAGATGTCTATCCACCCTCACCTTACAATTTTAACTCCTGAAGCTCAACTAGGGCCTTATCCTCAAACTGTCAGCCATAAATCAGATCAAGTAAGGAAGATTGATCCCCAACAAAGGCTTATATCTACTTAGAGTCTAAAAGATCCAATCTGACCATCTTGTTAGCCATGGATTGAATGTGTCAAGCTGAGGGTCGTTCCATAACTGATAGATAATTTAGGTTTCCCATACTCTCTACCTTCTAGCTCAAGACGTCTACCACTATGCTCGTGTTACTCAGATGATAGAATATAGTCAAATCATAGTCCTCTAAAAGCTCAATCCAGCACCACTTTCTCGAATTTAGGATCCTTTGGCTCAAAATATACGTGAAGGATGTGATGGTCAATGTAAATCTCACAATAGACCTTGCATAGATAGTACCACCACATCTTGAGCACAGAAATTACTGCCGCCAACTTTAGATCATAAGTGAGGTACTTGCGCTTGTGTGGTCTCTACTATTAGGAGGCATAAGAAATAACTTGCCCCTACTGCGTCAAAACATATACACCGGATGCATCATAATAATAATAAGAACCCACTCCATTAACTTGAAGAGTCACGATAGGTGCAGCGGTGAGCAACTCTTTGAGCCTATTGAAGCTCAACTCACACTCCTCAGACCACTCAAAAGGGACACCCTGGAGGGTCAATCGGGTCAATGGGGTGGCAATAGTTGAAAAGCCCTCAATGAAGCATTTTTAGTACCCAAAAAAATATTGAAACTCCATATCTTTGTAACAGACGTGGGCCTAGCCCGATCTTGAATAGCCTTGATCTTGGTTGAATTGACCATAATTTCCTCCCTCAAGAGCATGTGTCCTAAAATTGTCAATAACTCCAACCAAAACTCACACTTTGAGAACTTAGCATAAAGTTGATGATCTCTTCAAGTGTGAAGCACAATCCTCAAGTGCTGCACATGCTCATCCTTGCTCCGCGAGTATACTAAAATATCATTTATGAATACGATCACAAAGAAGCCAAGATAGGGCCTACGTACTCATCTCATCAAGTCTATGAAGGCAACAGAGGTATTAATAAGCACAAAAGACACCATCAGAAACTCATAGTGGCCATAGCGGGTCTAAAAGGAAGTCTTAGGAACATTAGCTGCCCTAATCCTTAGCTGGTGGTAATTGAATCTCAGGTCAATCTTAGAAACCAATGGTACCCTGAAGTTGATCAAATAAATCATCAATAAAAGGTAGAGGGTAATGGAATTCACTGTCCCTAATTAAGCTGCCTGCAATGTATGCACATTCCTCAAGTCCCATCCTTCTTGTTAACAGATGGGATAGGAGCACCCTATAGCGATATGCCTGGATGAATGACCCCTTACCCAAGAGGTCCTTACGTTGAATACTAATCTCCTAAAGCTCAAGAGCCATCGGATAGGGTGGGACTAAGATAGGCTCAGTGCCTGGCTCCAAATATATGGCAAAGTAAGTATCTCTCTCCAAAGGTAGGCCATCCAGGTCAGTAGGAAATACATCAATGAACTCTTGGACCACAAATATAAAATCAATAAAAAGGCTTACTAGAAACATCACGAACATAAGCAAAGTAAGCTAAACACCATAAAGAAACTAATCATTTGGCCCGCATAAAAGATAAAATCCATGTTAGTGCCATAAGCACCCTTCCATAAGACCAGGAATATCAGGAAAAGCTAAAGTAATAGTCTTGGCATAACAGTCCAAGACCGCATGATGAGTAGATAACCAGTCCATGCCCAAAATGATATCAAAATCTAACATATCAAGAAAAATAAGATGTGTATGTGTATTATGCCCCTAAATAGTCACCACACAGGATCTACATACTTGATACACTATGAAAGAATCCCTACTAGGGTAGAACCATGCAACGACACCTCTAATAGCTCTGAAATAATTGCCAAACAGGGAGCAAAATATACATATATATAATTGAAAGTAGAACTTGGGTCAAATAAGGTTCAATCATCCTGCTAGCATATAAGGATCATAAATAACCTACCCAACCACATCTATGTCAACAATTCCACATATTATCATAAAACCTGAATGAGAAGAAAACTACTCTACTAACAATGTTATAAGCTAATAAGATATAATACATACTCGTGACTACCCAAAAATATCAATTACGCCTATTTCATGAACTCTAACACCTAAGGAAAGTAAACTAGCTACCCCACCTACATTTAATCAAATCAATATGATTTTATGCTAACCAGTTCAATCTAAAGAAAGGGAAGCCACAACCTACCTGTAGGCCGATCATGCGTGCTCAAACTCACACCGCTAGAGCCTTTCCCTTCCATAAGGTCTCCAAATATTGTCATGCTATCAGAAATAGACTCACAATGTCATTACAATCATTTTGAAACTAAAATAACAAGAAACAAAGATGGGCCAATTTTAGGGCCTAAAACAAGAAATATGGGCCCTGCATTCAAAATACTAGAACTGACCTCAACTCATCCCAAACAACGTTCCCAACTCAATTAACAATGCAACAACTAAATTTAAGCCAATAATACAACACGAAATAGGCATATAAGAAAAATCTCAAAATTATCTAAGAAGACAAGAAATGGCAGTGCCAACAAGGGAGATTTACCAGAAACAAAATGTTGAAATCCAAAACCAACCACCTCATTATGATTTTTATGAATTTCCATCCAAAATGAACACAAAAATCACTGAAGATGGGCAACCTTAGCTCAAGATATCACCTCTCAAAATTAACCCAAAAATCCAATTGGCCACTATAAAGACCCCTCCCAAAAAGGGCAGGCCTCGCTATTTTGAGCCGCTATTCATTATAGCAACATCACTATAGTGTGTCAGGGGTTGCTAAAGTGATATTCTTGCCTTTAGTGGTTGTTGCTACTATGAGCCTCTGGTCATTATAGCGAGGTCCCTATAGCGATCCAAGGCTGCTAAAGCAACAACACTAGTTGATCCACTGAAAAAGCTGATTTCCACAAACTTTTAATTTTCAATGGGGTACTTAGAATATCCCTGGTACCCCGTGAACACAATCGAACCATGATACCCTACAAAAATTGATGTTCTCGATTCAATGGCATGGTAGAAATTCTCATACGAGATCATATTGACTAATTATAACTCCCACTCCCATGGCTAATTTTAGTCGAATTCCACCGAGGAGCTCAAAATAAGTCTGGAAGCCTTGAGAACCAAATGAAAGGCTATTCTACACAAAATTTAACATTTTGATGCTAACCGCGCTATCAAAATTCCCATCCGATCATATTTTTCAAAAATGTTGACCAAAGTCAATCATTGGCTAATTCAGAAGGCTATAATGCAAAACTCAATATAAACTCACATCGAAAGCATTGTTTCTCCAGCCAACCATGCTTCAAGACTAATTAGTCCATCCCAAAGCCAATGGAACTATCAAAATTTCATTCTGAGGCCATTTACCCATGTTTTGTATAAAAAAATATTTTAAAGGTATAAAGCCTTCTGAAACATGAAAAACTTCACAACTTCCTAACGAACAACCAGGCAACTGTGCTTCCAGTTCCATCAAGTCTTAAATAACCTGAGATCACTATAGGAATGCTCTAATGGTATATAGCGACCCCATGTCATTAATGACCTGCTGGCAGTGGTAGCTCAATCGCTTGGACGTTCATCTGGAAGTTTAGTAATTTCTTATATTTTGGAAGGTCTTATACCTTGAAAAATTGATTTCGGTGCAAAACATGGGTAAATAGCCTTAGATCGAAATTCTAACAATTTAATCAACTTTAAAATGGACAAATTTGTTAAAAGCATGGTCAGCTTGAGTACCGTGATTTTTGGCGTGGTTGCACTGAATTTTTCATTTTAGTCTCAAAATTAGCCAATGGTCGACCTTGGTCAAGATTCTTGGAAAACATGCCTGAATGAAAATTTTAACCGTGTGGTTAGCTCCGAAATATCAAATCTGGTCTAGAACGACCTTTTGATTGGTTCCCAAGGCTTTCAAACTCAATGATCGTGGTAGTGGGGCCCACAATTAGTCATGATGACCACGTATAGAAATTTTGACTACGCCATTGAGTCTGACATGTCAAATTTTGTTGGGTAGCATAGTTCGTTTATATGTATGGGATTCTGTATACATCCTGAACACCCTATCAAAAAGTTTTGAAACTTGGTGCATATCAAGTTTAAATTGATATTTATATCTTGTGCAACAAAATTGTACTCCACGATTGTGGGTCATTGGTTGTATTTGTGGAGGTAAATAGCACCAGTGCCCTATGGTCATGATCTAGAAGGTCGTGTTTGTAGAGGTTGGTAGTCAACTCTCTGCATATGTACAGGACCGTCTTTGTTTGTGAAGGCCAATCATCCTGTACTTTGTGATCATGGAGTTCTGGTCACTGCAATCGCAGAGGTCAATTACAGGGCCTCTTTATGTCACTTCTCTTAGATGAATTCAATGCTTGCTTAATTTCTTAAAGGTGATATCTCTCTCATTCTGAGCTCAATTCAAGCAATTAAAAAGCTTAAGTTTAGGAAAATTTCGTGAGGAAGTGTTTGTGAGTTTTGAAACTTGATTAGAAGCTTTGTTTAAGGTAAAATCCATTTTTAGTTGCTGTATTGTGGGTTTTCAAAATGGGTTTTTGGTTGATATGGAAAGAGGTATGGTAACTTGGGCATTCACTGTCCATTTTCAATGGTCTTGGGATCTTAATTGGGTGAAATATAACAAGGATCATCGTGAGATGGTTGATTTCAACTTTTGGAACTATATTTTTGATAAATCATCCTCTATAGCTAGTACCCCATTTTCGTTCTAGCCTAAATTTTTAGTTTTTATTGCATAACCGCTTCTTGCCATCTCTCGACCCCGAATTGAGTTTGTAATCATTAATGGGCTTAGAGTGCTATTTTGTACCAATTTTTGGGGCCAATACAAAATTTTAGATATGGGTCCCAGATTTTCCATTTTAGGCTCCTAAATTGGTTCATCTTTGTCTCTTGTGAATTTAGTGTCTGTATGACTATACGGGTGCTTTAAATCTATTTTTGCAATGTGGCACCATTCAAAGGTTGTTCCAAAAGGAAAAGCTCCTATAGAGTGAATTGGAGCACGCATAATCGGCCTACAGGTAGGCTACAATTTCCCTTTTTGTAGATTGAGATAACTTGACTGAAATCATGTTGAATTAGTTGAAATTTAGTTGGGGTAGCTAATTTACATACCTTAGGTGTTAAGAACCATGCTTTAGTCCTTTATCGATATTTTCAAGTAACAGTATGCATGTATGCTATCTTGTTAGCTAATATCATTGTTAGTAGTATTGTCGCCCTTTATTATGGTGTTTTGAAGCATGTTTAAAATGTTGGAATATTAGGGTTGGATAGAATTTATGTGCCTTAGGGGTAGAATCACATTTTAGGTCCCCTCCAAGATTCTTGGGGGTATTTGTAAGTATTTAGTTCCTGTTGTTACTTGGTAGTTCTATTTTCAATATTAGTTTCTTATTATTGGTTCTATGAAGCATGTTGGCCTTAATGTAGGATTGACAAAAACCTTTTTTAGATGCCTCAACGTTGTTTCGATTGGCCCAGATCCCTATAGAATGGTTTAGTAGACTAGGGTTTGGTAGTTAAACCTAAGCTAGGCAGTAACTGGCCCGAATAAATACATTATTATCCATATTTTTCCCCAAGTTTTATGGCCTCGAGCTATTATATTAAGGTTAGGTCCTATTTCTCTTCGGCTTCATTTTCAATAGATAATTGGGTGGCCATATCGGTCCTATTCGTTGTGGAAGGCAATCTTCGATAGTATTGAAAGATAGTTTGGCACCTTCAGCTAGTTCTAAGAGAGCATTGAGTATTAGGTAGTCCAATCTCAAACTCTTATTAATTAGGCAAGCTTTCTAGTTATTGGGCAGTCCCGGCCCAACCCTTCTTATACTATTTAGGCTAGCATTCCAGGTATTGGGCAGTCCTAGTCTCTACCCCTTTTATACTATTCAGGAGAGCATTCTAGGTATTGGGCATTTCGGGCCTCAACCTCTCTTATCAATTGAGCAAGCATTTTGGGTATTGGGCAGTCCCGACCTCGATACCCAAATTATGTGCAGTGTTTCCTCTCTTAGTCATGTCTGATTCAGGGTTGGTAGTGGTTCCTCAGATTCCAGCATGGTAGACTCTTTACTTCCTTAAAATAACCTTACAATCCTTATAAAGGCCTCTATCACCCTTCTAAAAGAGTAAGTAATCAACTTGAGTCTTAGCTACCATACTACGGAAGGTAACAAAGCGATTTTCCCTCTTCAAAAAACATGAGTTAACAATGACCAACTAAAAGACTTGAGAAAAATCCAAGATAGATAACCCACCTCTGTTCCTTTCCCCCAATTCCAAGTTCTCCATGAACATCTTCATAACCACTAGAAGTTGCACGATATGTCCATTAAAATCTCACCCAATGAAGGTTTTTTGTTGTTCATGATACCTCTCACAACTTCGTCTAAATCCTCCCAAAAGAGCATCTTGACATCCTCATCCAGGCCCACTTGAAGAGCATAAGCACTAACAACATTCATAATATATCTATTAATAGTAAGTTTAATCGACATCATCCTATCATTAGTCCTCCTAATCTTAACCACATAGTTTCTAAGGTCCTCGTTAACAAGGATAATGACTCCATTTCTATCCGTAGATCCTCTAGAGTACCAAAATTTAGACCCATCCACATTCCAAGATTTGGTACCTACCCATCTAGTCTCCTAAACACATGCTAAATTAATTTGTTTTCTCTTAAGACTCTTCACTAACTCTGAGGACTTCTCTGTATGTGACCCTATGTTCCACGATCCTATCTTAACTTCACTAAGCCTGACCCCCTCTTACCATTACTACCCCTCATCTTCAACTCCAACTAAAGATATGACCCTAGTCTACCATTAGTCCCTGACTCCACTAAACTAGGAACAGACAACGCAATAGACTATAGTAGATCAAGAAGATACAAAACCTTGAAAAAGACCAACAACCCAATGATACAATATTATATGGAACAATAAAATATAACGTAGAACAAAGCACGATAATTAATATGCAAAAATCACAAATTAGAAACTGTAAAGGTGCGAATTCAATAAGCTCTATAAAAATAAGTTTCCCACAACAAACAAGTCAAAGATAAGAAACTCAATTCAATTTCACAATAAATAGTCGAGTCACAAAAAATCAATTCAAGAAAATTGATATATTTCTACAACAAACAAGTAATGAAAGAGAAACCCAATTCGACTTCACAATAAACAAGTTAAATAATAGCAACCCAATTCAAGAAAATTGATATATTTTCACAACAAACAAGTCAAAGAAGAGAAAATCAATTTAATTTTGCAATAAATAAGTTAAATATCAACAAAGCAATTTAAGAAATTTGATATATTTTCACAATAAACATGTCAAAGAAAAGAAAACCTATTCAATTTCACAACAAACAAGTCATATAACAGCAACCCAATTCAAGAAAATTGACATATTTTCACAATATATATCAATTTTCCAACCTATAGGACATGAAATAAAAGAAGAACGGAATGATACAACCTGGTTTATATTTCACTAAAAAGCATTTTCTTAATGCTTCATTTGAATCAGTTGAAACATGACAAAATTCAGTGTAGAAATTGGTCACCGGAATCTTTTGCGATTACCGGAAAAGCTCTTTTGGTCAAAACTTTATAACAAATTGAGTTGGTAAAATGAAAA
This sequence comes from Solanum rostratum, assembly GCA_029948455.1. NCBI lineage: Eukaryota > Viridiplantae > Streptophyta > Magnoliopsida > Solanales > Solanaceae > Solanum > Solanum rostratum. The sequence continues at coordinate 35,236,489 of CM057049.1, read as the reverse complement.
GGAATGTATTCATCCTGATAGTTTGAGGTCATTAATATCTTTCTATGTAGAACATATATTTTAAATTCATTACGTTGTTTCATTACAGACGAAGAGAGAAAAGAGGGGAAGTTTTTAAAAAGAAAAAATACAAAAAGTTGCAAGTTAGAATACGTTGAGTAAAATTTAGGTTAATATTTACATTGTTGCCTACTCTGTAAACTTTTCATTTGTTTCTAATATCTTAATATCTAGTTATCATCCTCCACGATATTTTCTAAAACAGGCTACATAAAACAATCTCCATTTCTCATGGTAGTCAGTATTTGGACAAATAGGTGTTGCATGTAAAATTTTAGTTTATAATAGAAGATTTGCTTTGTCTGTTCAATTTTGTTTTTAAATAAAGACCTATTGGGCCATATTATTTAAAAATATAATAACTCAGCCCATAGAGCTGAGATCGAAATTAGACAAAATTGCATAACAAAATACAATCAATTTAGGAAAGTGGAAATAGACGGACAATTCTAGAAAGAGAAAAACAAAGAGGAAATCAAAGCATCCAGATCTTCGATGTTGATACTCGTGCTTTGGGATTCCCCGCAGAAATCAATCTTCAAGAATCTTGACGACGCCGGAATATTATCAAAGTATAGGGGGAAGAGGAACTTTGAGCGGTTTTTTCCTCTTCTCCGTCGTCGTTAGGATTTTTCGGCAACTCTTTTTCATTCTTTCTCAGTTTTCTCGGTTTCGCTGTTCCTGAAGATATTTTCCTTGATGAGAAGGAGTCTCTGACAATTTGGTTTCTCTCTCTCTTGATCGGATCTCTCAGATCCAAAAAACACTCGATTTGTACATTTTTGCATCAAACCAAAACTCTAGAAATTGGAGAAAGTATTTGGGGCGATTCATTGACTGTCCCATCTTCTAAAACCATTTTGTAGGGTATAGAGAACCAATAACTTTTCTTCAGTACATCATTCCAGCAATGCGTTCCGGCGACGTCATTACTCCAGATTCCAGTGTCAACTTTTGACGAGATAGTCGCAGATTCTGGAGAAGTTTTCCGGCGATGTCTACAATTTTTATTTGCCAGTATTTTTCCAGCAACATTCAATAATTTTGTGACTAGAACTCCAGGTGATATCTTCCAATCTCTTGTTATTTCTTATTTTAATCAATTTTATCCTTTTCCTTTTCTTTTTTCTTTTTTCATATCTAGTTTATTCTGCTTATGGGTTTTTGAGACGAGGGTCCCTAGGAAATAGTCTCTCTATCTCGGTGAGGTAGTTGTAAGGTTTGCATACATTTTACCCAGCTGAGACCCCACTTGTGGGATTCCATTGGGTATGTTGTTGTTGTTGTTTGTCCAAGAAGCTCTATCAGGTGACTTTGACATCTCAAAATAGTTCTCCTATGTTAAATCTATCATTCATTATATTGAATCCCACAATAAAGACTGATACCACTATTGAATTTTAAATTCTAAAAAGATTAACCAAACTTCCTGGTGGGTTGCCAATGAATTTAGCCTTTCTTCTTCAGAAGTCGAAAGAAGTAACTTTCAAACCTTCAACAACAACTTGAATTTCTTTAGTCTCTTCTTTAATGGATTGAACCTGACTAGGTTAAACCACCATCTAAGTCAAGAATATCAATATCCTGTGTTGATTTATGTGTTATGTGACTTGTGTGTATGAATAATCAGTTACCGTAGTAAAACATTAATATCAATCTTTGAGTCCTGGTTTCACACCTCAAAGCTCTCACCACGTGCATAGTATTTTAACCAGCTGAAAAATATTTCAGATGTCAAAGATTGAATTAGTAGTCTATTTCTCTGCACTTCTCTTTTGCGTTCATACTACACATTGTGAAACTATCAACTCTAATTCATTTGAAAATACTGTGAAACGTGTCAATTTATTCTCATGTATGGTGTTTTGTGCTTATCAAGGATGATTATCTTTTATCCTGAACTGGTAATATTCTGAAAAGATTTATATTCATAATTACCGGCAAAATGAAAAGCCAAGTCTGCCAAAGTATTTCCCTCCTTTAAAGAGTGGTGCTCTTATTGATAGCACCTCCTTTAGCCTGTTGATGGGGTTGACCACCATTGTCACACTCCAAATATTTTCTAAATCTAACATTTTTCTTCTCTATTTAAATAATTGGATAAATTTTCTCCTTTATTTAGTATAAGGTGGTAGAAAGAGAAAAAGAGAAATCAAAGAAAGAGAAGAAAAACTCAAACATCATTTTTGTTTTGCTTTCTCAAAATCTTCACAGGCTAAAAAATGGATTTTGATACTTCCATCAATTGTGAGAAAACTAGTTATGTGGATGTTCCCCCAGCCTATGTTGGCCTTAGAATTTTCTTAGTTGATCATGATATAAATTATTTTTCAAAAGTAGCCACAATTCTTGAAGAGCATTCTTTTAAAGGTACATTAATCTTATATTTTTTTAAGTTTTGTCATATTGTATTGAGCTTTTCCCCCCTATGTTTTGTTGGATCTTCTAGGTAAAATCTATACTTATAGTCTATTATTAAAATAAAGTGAATTTCTGTAAAATTAATGATTGATTTTTTTTTGTTATACATGGACTTATATTTTAAATTTAAATTTTTTGGAGTAGATTTGAGTGTTGAAATTTGAAGAAGAAATTTATTTATCATTAATTTTACAGAAATTTACTTTTTTAATAATAGAGTATAATACAGATTTTACTAGAAGATCTAACAAGAAATAGGTGGAAAAGGCTTAATACATGTGAGATTAAAGAAGTATAAGATTAATGTACCTTTACAAGAATGTTCTTCAAGAATTTTGGCTATGTTTGGAAGAGAATTTGTATCATGATCAACCAAGAGAATTCTAAGGCCAACATAGACTGGAAGAACATCAACATAACTAGTTTCTCACGATTGATGGAAGTATCAAAATCTATTTTTTTGACTGTGAAGATTTTGAGAGAGCCAAAAAAAAAGATTTTCGAGTTTTTCTTCTCGTTCTTTGATTTATCTTTTTTTTCTACCACCTTATCTAAATGAAGGAGAAAGTTTATGCAATTATTTCACTGTGTATGTTTTTGTTTTTGTTTTTTTAGTATAGGAATCTTTCAAACACTATTTGAACCTCACAATTACCTATGTTTCTCGAATCCTCCAAATGTCGTCACATTCATATCTGGTCCCCTGCTAATGTTTTACTATTAGTGGATTCAAGCAATATTGCAATTCAGACTCTTCCACCTTTGCTCATGTCTAAGTTAATTGTTGCAAGTGGCATTCTTATGAGGTGATTTTAACCATTGCTAGTTAAAGAGAAAATGTTGATTTTGTATTTATAAACATCAATATTGAAAATGGGAATGGAATTGTTGCAAAATGTACAGTTATATCTAGTATTTATTTCATAATCATAGGTAGAGATATTTGGGGATCTTAAAGATATTTAGGAATCTTTTCTGATTTTATTTCCTTAGATAGATTTACTTGTACACATATAAATAGCTCTTATTCTTGGAATAATATGACAAGAAAATTGATCCATTTGGATCTATATTTTATATGGTATCAGAGTGGGCTTTCCTACCTCCTCTGATATACAAAACTCCAGAATCTGGTAGTTAGAAGAGAAGAGCGTGAGACTCTCGCTCCAGCAAAGTTACTAGAGATATTGTTAATCTTGGAGAGAGTGAACTGTTGGATGATTTGTGGTGGTCCTATAATCATCGGACCAGATTTTTGGCGAAGAGAATCCCTGAAATAGAATCTATGCACTCACTTTTGTCTGGTTTGACACTTTTCTATTTATTGTTGTTTACTCTTTTTGTTCTATACTGTAGCTTGAAGGTTGTTTGCAATTGCTCAATAATTTGTGAACTTGATATAGTTTTGGAGATTATCTATTGTCTGCTTATTTGGATATAGTAAGACTTTCAGATATACCCTACTTGGGATATTCTATTGGTTTCAACATCAATTTGTTTTGATAAAGTGCGCATTTACTAGAAAAAAAATAGACTGATCAGGGAGAGGTTGTTGCTGCTTCAGGTCCATTGTCTAACAAAATGGTTTTGATTTCGGTTGAGAAGTTCGCTAAATTTTCTAAGTATAAAGAATCAACTTCAATCAATGCTTTTGTCAAGGCAGATAAAACATGTCTTATCACCTCTTCAAACAAATGGGTGATTGATTCAGGTGCCACCAATGATATGACAGGTAATCCTAATATTTTTTCTAGTTTTAAACCGCACAAAGTACCTTATCTAGTTACAGTAGCTGATGGATCAACTTGTAACAATGTTGGATCTAGAACAGTTAACCTACCTCCTTTATTACCCTATCATATGTATTAAATCTACCAAAGTTGGCCTTAAAACTGATTTCTGTTATTAAAGTTAGTAGAAATCTTCATTGTTATATCTCTTTCTTTCCCGGTCATTGTCTGTTTCGTGATCTTATGACAAATCAAGTTATTGGTAAAGGATATATATCTGATGATCTCTATATCCTTGATGAATGGGAATATCGATTTGTTTCATTCTCAAGTGTCATATCTCCATTTGAAGTATATTGTCGATTAGGACATCCTACTCTACCACTATTGAAAAAGCTTTGTCCTCAGTTAGAGAATATTCCCTCATTGGAATGTGAGTCATGTAAATTTGCAAAACTCCATCGTATCTCAGTAGGTCCAAGGATTAATAAGCGACTTGAGTCTGCTTTTGAGTTAGTACATTCAGATGCTTGGGGACCATGTCCATTTGTTTCTAAAACTGGACATAAATATTTTGTCACTTTTGTGGATGATTTTTCTCAAATGACTTGGATTTACTTTATGAAGAGTCGATCTGAAGTGTTTAGTCACTTTACTTCCTTCGTGCTGAAGTCAAAACTCAATCTAATGCCTCAGTGACGGTTCTAGGGAGTGATAATGCTAAAGAACATACGTCAGAATTATTTGTCTTACATGAGAAACCATGGTATTCTTCATCGGACTTCATGTGTTGATATACCTTCTCAAAATGGAGTTGCTGAAAGAAAGAATAGGCATCTACTTGAGACAGCTTGAGCACTTTTGTTCCAAATGAAAGTCCCAAAATAATTTTGGGCTGATGCATTCTTTACGGCTTGTTTTATGATAAATCGTATGCCCTCATCTGTGTTGGCAGGTAATATCCTTATAGTGTTCTATTTCCAAAAAAATCACTATTTTCGGTGGAACCCAAGGTGTTTGGAAACACATGTTATGTTCGAGATGTTCGACCATTTTTACAAAATTGAATCCAAAGCAGTTAAAATGTGTTTTCTTGGGCTATTCTCAACTTCAGAAAGGGCGTCGATGTTACTCTGTTGAATTTGGCAAATACCTAGTGTCAATTGATGTTGTATTTTCAGAAGCTACACCATTCTTCTGTGCACCTCCCATTTCTACAAGCTAGGTGGAGGAAGATGAGTGGTTGGTCTATCAAGTTACTCATGCTTAAACAAAACAATAAGAGATGATGTTCTCCCATCTGCTAGTTTGTTATTTGAGAATCAGTCAACTAGTATGCCTTCAGAGCCTATTTCATCTGTTCAAACAAGACCACCACTTGTTTAAGTTTACTCGACGAGGCAAGGTAATGATGATACTTGTCCTACATCAATTCTATCATCGTCAGTTCCTCCTGCATTTGATTCTTCAGGAAATCTTAACCTTCCTATTGCTCTTTGGAAAGGTACACGTCAGTGTAATTCCAAATATTCCATTGTTCACTTTGTTTCTTATGATCATTTATCTCCTGCATCTAGTTGTTTGATTGTCTCTCTAGACTCTATCTATATTCCAAAAATAGTGAAAGAAGCCTTGACGAATCTTGGATGCCATGATCCAATGCTTGAAGAGATACGTGCTCTAGATGAAACTCACACTTGGGATTTGGTGGATTTACCCAAGGGAAAGAAAGTTGTAGGATGCAAATCGGTCTTTACCGTCAAAGTCAATCCTGATGGTTCTATCACAAGACTTAAGGATAGAATTGTGAATAAAGGCTATGCTTAGACTTATGGGGTAGATTATGCAGAAACTTTCTCACCCGTAGCTAAGCTCGCCTCTGTTCATTTGATTATTTCCTTGGCCGCTTCACAGCATTAGCCTTCACATTAGTTAGATATCAAGAATGCTTTCCTTCATGGCGATCTCCATGAAGAGGTGTATACGGAGCAACTACCTAGATTTGTTGCTCGGGGTGAGTACGGAAAAGTTTGTCATTTGAGAAATTCTTTGTAAGGTCTAAAGCAAAGTCCTCGTGTATGGTTTGGAAAATTTAGCCATGTAGTCCAGGAGTTTGGGTTGAAGAAGAGCAAGTGTGATCAATCAGTAATCTACAGACAGATAGTGACTGGTATTATTCTCCTACTTGTTTATGTTGATGATATTGTTATTATAGGAGATGATTGCAGTGAGATTTCTTCTCTCAAGCAGTTTTTACATGCCCAATTTCATACCAAAGACATGAGACAGTTGAAATACTTCTTGGGTGTAGAAGTAGCTAGAAGCAAGCATTGGATTTTCTTATCTCAAAGAAAGTATGTACTTGACCTATTTGTAGAAACAGGAAAAGTGGGTGCGAAACCATGTGGCACACCAATGGATCCTAATGTACATCTCACTAAGGATGATGTGAACCTTTTGATTCTCCGAAAGATATAGAAGATTAGTTCGGAAATTGAACTACCTTACTGTGACTCGTCCAGATATCTATACAGTCAATATTATCAGTCAAATCATGTCTTTACCAATAGTCAAACATTGGGATGCCTTGGAACAAATTATGTTATTTGAAAGGAGCTCCTAGCCTTGGTATACTATACAACAACCACAGACATACTCATGTCGAATGTCTTACAGATGCAGATTGGGCTAGATATAGAATTGCTAGAAGATCGACTGCGGGCAATTGCGTCTTTGTTGGTGGAGATCTAGTATCTTGGAGGAGTAAGAAACAAAATGTTGTATCTCAATCTAGTCAAGAGTATAAGTATAGAGCTATGGCTCAGTCCACATGCGAAATACTATAGATGGAACACCTTTAAGCTATGGTTAGTTTAAATCTTTCTTTTCAAGCAAAATTTTGGTGTGAAAATCAAGCTGCTCTACATATTGCCTCAAATCCAGTTTATCATGAGCAGAAAAAATATATTGAGGTTGATTGTCACTTTGTCTTTGAGAAGATTCAAGAGAATGTGATTTCTACATGCTATGTGAAGATAGGGGAGCGATTGGGTGATATATTCACAAAGCCTTTGAATGAAACTCAGATGGAATATCTTTGTAACAAGTTGGGCATGATCAATATCTATGCTCCAACTTGAGGGGGAGCTTTACAAAATGTACAGTCATATCCAGTATTTATATCATAATCATTGGTAGAGATATTTAGGGATCTTAGAAATATGTAGGAATCTTTTCTAATTTTATTACCTTAGATAGATATACTTGTACACCTATAAATAACTCTTATTCTTGGAATAACATGACAAGGAAATTGATCCATTTGGCTCTATATTTTACAGGAATCAACAATAAATTCTATTTCTTCATTCTCAAAATGCTTATTACCCGGTTTGCGTTGATAGGTGATGTTTTCTTCTACAAGAGAGTTCAAATTTAAATAAATACTTAGTCATAGTTAACAATACTGAAATTTAATGAGTTATTAATGGAATAATAAAATTGTGACCAAACATATATAGAGTACTTAATAAGAATCTGAAAATATATGTTATTAGAGCATACCTTTTTAATTGTAAAATAATTCAAACTGTCAATGGTAAAAGTAAATCTCCCACGGAAAAGATAAGTTGGAGGAAGCTTGATTGTGAAAGACAACCAGAAAATAAGCAAACAAAGAATTTATGTCAGAGTTAACACTGCAATTCTATACATATCCTCTTTCTTGATTTTTATAGTTTTGTTTGTTTTACTCCATTTTTAATAGAATATTTTTGCATCCCTATATTAAAGTGAAATCTCTTGAAGCTTGACAGAATTTGAAGCCATTACATTAATAGCAACAATTGGACTATATATTATTTATACCCTAACGATAACATTAATGGTGACTCCAGGTCGAATATCTTTCACCCCAGGACCCAGGGTCATTTTAACTTGGGAAGGTATAGGATCAATGTAGGTTGTGTAGCTACATTGTCAGTTTCATGAACTATTAAAAAGCAAACTCTCAACTACACTCCTATTGCAGTGGGATTTATATTCATAATTACCTGCAAAATGAAAAGCCAAGTTAGCAAAGAAGTCAGCCAGAGTATTTCCCTCCTGTAAAGAGTGGTGCTCTTACTGATAGCACTTCCCTTAGCCTGTTGATGGAGTTGACCACCATTGTCACACTCCAAGTATTTTTTAAATCTAACATTTTCCTCCTCTAGTTAAATAATTGCATAAAGTTTGTCCTTAGATTAGTATAAAGTGGTAGAAAGAAAAAAAAGGAGAAGTCAAAGAAAGAGAAGAAAAACTCAAAGATCTTTTTTGCATTGCTCTCTCAAAATCGTCACTGGCTAAAAAATGGATTTTGATGCTTCCATCAATTGTGAAAAACTAGTTATGAAGATGTTCCTCCATCCTATCTGGGCCTTAGAATTCTCTTAGTTCATCATGCTACAAATTCTCTTCCAAACGTAGCACCAATTCTTGAAGAGTATTATTTTAAAGGTACATTAATCTTATATTTCGTTAAGTTTTCCCTCATATGTATTGAGCCTTTTGCCCCTATTTCTTATTGGATCTTCTAGTAAAATTTGTACTTATAGACTATCATTAAAAAAGTGATTTTTTGTAAAATTAATGATTGGTTTTTTTTGTTATACATGGACTTATATTTTAAATTTAAATTCTTTGGAGTAGATTTGAATGTCGAAATTTGAAGAAAAGATTTATTTTTTTTTTTTGACTAAATTTAGTGTTTAATTTTTTTTTACTTCACTTTTTTAATAATAAACTATAAGTACAGATTTTACTTAGATGATCCAATATGAAATAGCGGGAAAATGCTCAATACATATGGGAGAAAACTTAAAGAAATATGAGATTAATGTACCTTTAAAAGAATGCTCTTCAAGAATTGTTGCAATTCTTGAAAGAGAATTTGTATCATGATCAACCAAGAGAATTCTAATGCCAACATAGGCTAGAGGAACATCTACATAACTATCTCACAATTGATGGAAGTATCAAAATCAATTTTTTAGCCTGTGAAGATTTTGAGAGAGAAAAACAAAAATGATTTTTGAGTTTTTTCTCCTTCTTTGATTAATTGTTTTTTCTTTCTACCACCTTATACTAAATGAACGAGAAAATTTATCCAATTATTTCATTGGGTATGTTGTTATTGTTGTTTTTGTTTGTTTAGTATAGGAATCTCTCAAACACTATTTGAACCTCACAATTACCTATGTTTCTCGAAACCTCCAAATGCCATCACATTCATATCTCGTCCCCCGTGAATGTTTTACTATTAGAAGATTCGAGCAACATTGCAATTCAAACTCTTCTACCTTTACTCATCTCTAAGTTAATTATTGCAGCTTGCATTCTTATGAGGTGATTTCAATCATTTCTAGTAAAAGAGGAAATGTTGATTTTGTGTTCATAGACATCAATTCTGAAATGGGAATGGAATCAACAGTAAATTCTATTTCTTCATCCTCAAAATGCTTATTTGCTAGTTTGCATTGATAGGTGATGTTTTCTCTTACCAGAGAGTTCAAATTTAACTAAATATTTAGTCATAGTTAACAATACTGAAATTTCATGAGTTCGAATAATAAAATTGTGATCAAATATATAGAGTACTTGATAAGAATCTAAAAATATATGTTTTCGGAGCATAACTTTTGAATGGTAAATTAATTTACATAGACAATAGTAAAATTGAATCTCTCATGGAAAAGATAAGTAGGAGGAAGATGGATTATGAAATACAACCACAAAATAAGTAAACAAAGAATTTATGTCAGAGTTAACACTATACATATTCTCTTTCTTGATTTTATAGTTTTGTTTGTTTTACTCTACTTTTCACAGAATTGTTTTGTATCCATATATTAAAATGAAATCTCTTGAATCTTGATAGAGTTTGAAGCTATTACATTAATAGTAACAATTGGACACTATATTATTTATACCCTTACAATATCATTAAGGGTGACTCTAGGCCGAAAATCTTTCACCTAGGCCTCGAGGTCCTTTTAACTTGGTAAGCTACAGAATCAATGTAGGTTGTGTAGCAACATTATCAATTTCATCAAATATGCAATATTATCAGTTTAATCAACTATTATAGATCAAGCTCTCAACTACACTCCTATTGTAGCTGGAGGAGTTGTTCTAGTCAGGTCTTTGTGAAAAATCAGTGTTAGGCATTGATTTAAAAGTTCTATTAAAAATGTTCATAATTTAATGATGTTGTATTTATTGAACAATTTCTCATTTAACATTCTTGAAGTAGTTTGATAACAATGGGAACAAGGGAATAGAGAGAACATTTTGACTAATAAGTCACTTTAGCTCTTTGATTTTCTTTTACATTCCTTCATATTATTCCTTCATAAAATATCAATAGAAGAAATCACACCATCTTCTTTTAAAAGGGATAAAATTTATTTTTAATTCCAAAAAAAAAAAAGAAGGCATGATGTGACCATAATGAAAACTGATTCAATAATGAGAAAATCGAACACAGAATAGGAAAAGAAAATATCCATTCAATCCTTACATGTACAAAAACAAAAGACAAATATTGTTTGAATTCTACACAAGCCAATCATTATAGATCAATAAAAATTGTCAAACAACTTTTTCATACATTCTATCGTTAAATATAAAAGTCTTGAATTTCTCTAGAAGTGCAATAATGTATATATGGGACTCTAGCTTTTATTGGCAAAGAATATAAATATTATCAAATTTCAAAATAAATCTTAAGCTTTTGAATCACCATTTTTTGTTCGAAATTGATCTTGTGGACACTTGTATTGAGTTGTAAGATCTTACACTCTGATTTTTGGCATTATTTTAGCTCAAAATTGTCTAGTTCAGCAATTCAACCCATTCATTCCACCAGTCCAAGGAATAACCATTTGAACTCTATGAATCTAAGGGAACTTCAGGTGGTTAAGGTATGTAAGCTCCTTTCACTGAAATTCATAGAGAAGTCACTTGAATTAAACATATTAGAGTGTTATTCCTCATTGAAGTTCTTTGAAGTAGCTAGTTGAACATTTGGAGCATGTTGTTTTTGGGACTGGTATTTCTTCATAATAAAGATAAAAATTATTAGGAAAATTTGACAAAACTTTGAATCATAAATGTCATAACTAGGATCTTTGTCTACTTTTTTCATATTCGGATAACTTTAGTTGGTAGATGAGTTGTTTCGTAGTCAAACTGGCACACACATCCTCTGCCAAACTTGTCTAGCAGGGTCTAAATTTACATGGTAAGACAAATAATGAGAATTAATAGTAAATTTGTGAACATTCAGAAAATATCACTTTACGAATTTCCTTATCCAATGTTCATGTTTTTTCTACTTCTCTGTGGTGGAATAGAAACTAAGTCATTAAATGCTTACCTTTTTATCCTAACTCGTAAACAACCTCATCTAATTTTTTTTTTATCAAGATATGGTGTCCATTGCAGGTGTTGTCTTTTGTTTTGTGGTCTTTTTGTAGTTAATTTCAAAAGCAAAGAATAATCCTTCTCTTTTTCTAAAGTACCACATGTTTTAACTTTCGCCTCCTCATTAGTATTTCTCATTTTCTTAGAACCTACCACTTGATTTTGATAAATATCAAAGCAATCCGTATGCTTTTTCCCTTTTGTCTTGCAGTTTCTTAGCACAAGATATGTTTTCCAATACATTAACTTGATGTTTCCAATACATTAACTTGATTAGCCTTGTTGTGTTGGAATTTTTCATTTGTTTCTTATTGAGCGAATTCACATACTGCCATACATTCTCGGGTTTCATTGATGAAATGGAAAACATCCTAAAAATGTAGCATGTTCTTTGTGCCAGTAATTCTAGTACCATTTCCATCGTCAACTCTGGAGACATCACTAAACCAAAAGATGAAACATTACTGTGGCTGATTGGAGCTAGGGAGACGAACACCATGGGAATTGTTTCATAACATACCAACCCACTCAAAAAATTCAATACTTTCAGGCAGTTATTGGGTCTGAAGGGGGAACTCCTGCAGTCCCTGCTTGTTTATATTCCTCAATTTCTGCATTCTCCTCAAACTCATTCTCTACATTCTCCACCTGAGGTTTTGGAGGGCCGCTCCTATAGGTACATTCACAACTTGGGCTTACCTCTAGCAGGCACTACCACTCCTCTATTCTACCCTTTGCCTATCCTCTCCCTTGTCCTCTTGTCGTTGGCGCCTTTCCTGGGTCATTGGTGGGAGCTGCTGGCCTGACACCATTGTAGCACGTGTCAACCATTTCTAGACAGAAGAGTGAAAGAGGACGCAACCCTCGAAAATGGAAATCATAACAATAAATAAATTGAAGTGTTTGTGTCCAAAAAATGGACTAAATGTAAAGAGGAATCCATGGAAGGCCTAAAAAAGCTAGATCAACCTTGAATTCGGTAGCTCACTAGTCTCCTAGCTGATGTCTATCATCAGCATCCTGAAGATGCCTTGTACTCAACAAGGAAAGAGAAAGTGTAGTATCAATACACATAAAAATAGAGTACTAGTGGGACCATGCGACTATTCCAATAAGTGAAACATATACAAGTAATCATAACATAGTAAACAACATACATACAGAAAGAATAACATTACATTTCATGATCAATATACCAATTCCATATTTATAAATCTCAATACAGTAATCAATGATAGTCATCTCATGGGATCTGTCAAGACCCAAGCTAGACCCTAGGCGTGACACAGTGACTAGGGATCCCATATGAACCCCAATCAAATATCTTAACATATCATAAACATTGATGGGTAAATGTTTATGGGTAATTAATCACAATCATAAGCGGATAATTAGAATATGAATTTACAAGCCAAATCAATAGATAATATAAGGAGTACTAGACAACAGAGATTCAAATACATAATGTCCAACATTGCCACTATGTACTAGACTAGGTAGGGGCTATGACATGTCCTTAGCTCACCCTTAAAGAAAAATATTACAAGTATTAAAGTAGCTCAATGACATAAGATAAAGGCTAGAAGTAATAGGTTTTCCCCTGGGTCATGGGGACTCACCAACATTTTTCAACTGGCCACTTAACCTAACCACGATGATGAGGAGAAAGATGGTCGCGTGCTCCTAAATTGTGATATAATGTAGGCATAGAAATATGCATCAATATGTTAGAATATACTACGTTTATAATCCATGTGTTGCATAATAAATCATAATGTACAAGATGACATTTTAAATAACATGATAAAAGAATAGTAGAATCATAAGAAGACACAAGTGATATTAATGCATCAGTATACCTTAAAGACATCAAATAAAAGTAAGGAATTTAGAGTCATCGATAAATAATAATAATAATAATGACCATGTGGCAAGTAACCATAACCGACAATAAGATCGTGTGAGCTATAACATGGAATCCTGATGTCTATTCGTACATCAGAGAAAAGGGAGCCTTACATGCAAAGGTAAAACTCCTATCCCTCCTAGGGACTGTCATAAGCTATGTGGATCCACTAGAAAATCCATAATGGTAAAAACATATATCCTATGGTGGAAATGTAGTTATGGTACTTAGAAAACTTATATAAGGACCATATAAGTTGAGCCCCCACCTCAAGTCCCATTTGGTGCTAAGTTGACATCCCACGAAATACATAACATAGACATAAGATCATATTTTTCATATATCATAATTCATATTTGTCATAAATTTTTAATCATGACATAAATCATACTTCATAGATTCATGCTCATAGAGTAGCTCAGTTCCTTAATTTGTGTAATGAAGGGTGTAAGCCCCATCATCTTTACACTTCATCCCAGAGGGATTGTGTAAAGTAGGGTGTGCGCCCATAATCATTACACCTTACGTAACATACTTGAGTAGTTGAAATCTAACTATCATGAGTTGTAAAGAAGCAATGAGAGTAGTAGAATGCGTTTCAACTCAATTATCTAGAAATCATGTAATTGGGGTAAATTCATTCATAATCACAATGAATAGGATCATTTGGAACAACATTAAAATAGACTAATTTGTAATTTCATAAACCCAAAGTATACTAAAGGGGGAATTTCTCATAAATTATGAAAATCATTAAATTAAATAATTGATCAGTCATGACCCAAAATCTCGAGGCATGATGGCACCCACCATGTCCCACCAGCATGTAAACCAACTTGTGACCTAGAACTGCTAGTAATGGGTCTGAGGGTAGAAAACTAGCTAAGAGTTATGATCCGTAATCTCTCTCTATATATATGTATGTGCGTGTGACTAAAGAATCCCTTTGAGGACCTACAAATCACGAATACAGAGCTACTAAGATAATAAATACAACCTTGACTTGGGCCAAATAATATATACACATATACAAAAGGAACACAGTTTGTCTCAAAAAGAAATAGACGAAAGTGTTGAGGAAGACTCAAAAGATCTAAGAATGTCAAATGCTCACCCAAGTCCCCAAAAAATCTACTACTGACTGGCTAGAATCAGCACTACTGATTCATGTTGGTACCTGTATCACTAAACAAATGTAGAGTATAGTATGAGTACAAGAAGAAGGTACCAAGTAAGCATAATAGGTTGACTAAGTAAGAATAGAAAATAAAACAAGAACAGGTATGATACAATTACCACAACAATAGAGCAAAATGGGACATAACAGAATAGAATAGAATAGAATAGGCAAGTACGTGGGTGTAGGATACTATCTAATCCTAAAACCTGTACGCCCATCGGGCCCCCATAATCCCAGTAGGTATACCCATGCACTAGGTAGCAAACCGTGTGTATATCGAACCTCGTATGATCAAGTGAGCCAAACTAGTAACCTGAACTCTGAAAGAGGAACGGAAGCACAGAGTCTGGACCTTTAACATGCGAATGTGGGCCCTGTGAAGTACAATGCCTAATGATGTTGAATGTCAAAGAAGGAGGAGCACAGAGCTCGAACCTATCATCGTGGGATGGGGCTTATGAAGCACAATGCCTATGAATGGGGGAGAAAAAGGCTGGACCTTGCACCACGGATGTAGGCCCCATGAAGTACAATACAACTCGTAGCTAATCTCTGATAGTCCACTCTGTCATAGGAGGCTGACTAGTAAATAATGGGAAGTACAAAGCTCAGACCTTTAACCATGGAAGAACCTTCCTAATAGAATCAACATGACCCACCGGGAAAAATAAAACATCTTTGAACCTCGGCAAATCCCAATGAGTGATCGAATCACATTTCAACAGAGTAATGTGGGGGCATAGAAGATAGCAAGGTCCCAAGTAAAGTCACGACCTATCTAAGGCTCAAATCTCTCAAACTCAAGCCTGTTGTATCAATCTATAAAGACCTACGCCTCTCGAGTCATACCGAGTGGAAATTTATTAGACTACTGGTACGATGCGAGTCTATGCTATCACTAGTCTAAGCCTAGACTAAGGCCAACATACTTCGATACACATGCACATGTATCACATTCTTAGCTACAAATCTCAATATGTATTGGAACTTATCCATAAGCAAGATACTAGTAGCGAAGATGCTAAACCAGTACAATACGAGTACCCACCAGCCCTAAAATCAGCAAAATAGATTTATATAGCATACATGGCTTACTTAACTAGCTCCTTGCCCAATATTAATGCAATTCCATACATATTTATATATTCCAACTTACTCTGAAAGAAGAGAAGTCATAGCCTACCAATAGGCCGACCACGCGTGCTCCACCTTACTCTGCCAGCACTTTCCTTTTTTAAATAGCCTCAGAACGTTGTCACGCTGCCAAAAAGAGGTTCACAATGCTATAACAATCACAATGACATTAAAATTACAAGAAGAAATGGACTAATTTTAGGATCAAAATGAGAAAATGTGGGACCCACATACGAAATTTTGGAATTAACACCGAAACTTGTTCCTAACAAGCTTCTCGAGCTCATTTCCTAACTCGGGACACAATTCAGAGCCTGAAAACGCCCCAATGTCAGAAAACACAAAAATGTGAATTTTAGCTCTAGATAATACTTTATGGAGCAACTAACATAGAGAAATTTATTGAAATGAAGCCCTTTCGACTGAAACAAATCACACCACGACGATCACCACAAGATAACTCCATGAATTAGGCTTTTGAATCACCCAATTTGGGCCTATACTGATCAATATATACATTTTCAAAAATCCCACAAATTTTAGTCCAAAAATAGGAAATGCAGCAACTAAAAATAGGAATCTCACCTCCAACGAAGCTCCAAAGTTACTTACCGATTCCACACATGCATTCTATATGAGAAGTCCTTCGGTTTAGACCAAAGAATTGCTTAATTTAGACCTGAAATGCTCCTCAAATTACACATCAAAGTTTCCAAGAAATTCAGCTTAAATTTCCTCAAAACCAGCAACAAAAATTAATATTTAGCTCGAAGGGAGCACCCACGATCAATTCTAATACCACCACGATATTCCCCTCAAAATTCCACGCTAAAATAGACCGGTGAAATGCACAATTTGGCTCAAGAATGCCCAATATATCAGTCTTCTAACTTTGGAACATAATTTGGTTCAAAGCTGGAAATTTCATGTGTTTATATAGGCCACCTGTAACAGAAACTAGCTGAAAAGCTGGTGTTTCTCAATTGAAAAATTTTTGATGGGTACTTCGAATTCGTTCCGAACTCCAAAGGCTCAAATGGACTATGCCACCCCACTAACTTCGATGTTCCATACTCAATGTCCCAGTCAAAATTTCTATATAAGGTCGTTTGGAATGAATGTGGGTCACACTCCCATAACCATTTTTAGCCAAATTCCACCAAGGGGCTCGGGGTGAGTCTAAAAGCGTTGAGAACCGAACAAAAGGTCGTTGTAAACCAAACTCAATGTTCTGGAGCTAACCACATTATCAAAATTTCCATTTAAGTGCATTTTCCAAGAATGTTGACAAAGTCAACATTTGGCCAGTTTTAAAGTTTAAAATGCTAAACTCGGTACAAACTCACACCGAAAGCCTTTGTACTCAAGCTGACTATTCTTCTAGCCTAATTTGGCCATTTTGGAGCTGATAGAACTATTAGAATTCTGTTCCTAGACCATTTACTTGCACTTTACTAAAAAAATTCATTTTTTAAGTTATAAGGCCTCAAAAACACAAAAAACTGCACAACATCAAAACGAACAACCTAACACCGAACTATTAGTGCCAGCAGGTCATGAATGACCTAGGATCACTATAGGCATGCTCTAACCAATGACAAGATGCAATAGACAAAAGAATTACGAAAAGGGTCATTACAACATCCACAACTAAAAAGGTTTTTCGTCTGCTAAAATAAGGATAAGGGAATACCTGAAGGCTCAAAAAGGTTGGGGCACTGCTCCTGCATATCCCACTTGGTCTCCCAGGTAGCCTCCTCAACTGGATGATACCTTCACTAGAAATTAACCACGGGTATGGCTTTGGAGCGAAGTCCCTTGACATCTCTGGCTAAAATGGCTACCAACTCCTCAATGAATGCCAAACGATCTTCTAACTCAACCAAATCATACTGTAGCACACGAGACTCATTTGGAACATACCAGCATAACATCAAAATGTGGAAAACTTGATACATAGTTGAAAATGTTGGGGAAAACAACTGACTCATACGCAATTGCATCAACTCTTATCAAAATCTCAAATGGCCCAATATACCAGGGGCTAAGCTTGCGCCACCTACCAAACCTTGTTACTCCCTTCAAAGGTGATAACACTAGAAATACTCGGTCACCAACATCAAAGCATAACAGGCGGCGTCTACAAGTGGAATAACTCTAGTGCCGACTCTGACTTGTCCTCAACCTATCTCGAATCACCTGAACCCTAGCTAAAGCCTCTTGAAGCATATACATACCCACACGTTCTAGGCTTTGAGGAGTCAAATCATTCTACTAGAGTGTGACAATGCCTACCATATAAGGCCTCTAACAGGGTCATCTGAATACTCGAGTGGTAGTTGTTATTGTACACAAACTCCACTAGGGGAAATGCTGATCCACTGGCCACCAAACTCCAAAGTACAGGCCCGCAACATATTCTCTAGGATCTGAATAGTACACTCCGATTGACCATTAGACTGTGGGTGACATACAGTGCTAAGATCCACTCGGGTGCCCAACACTCCTTGAAATGCTCTCTAGAATTTAGATGTAATCTAAGATCCTCGATTTAAAATAATAGAAATTGATACCCTATGAAGATGTGGACCACCTCTTGAATATAAATACGGTCCAACTGCTTTGCACTACGGGAAGACTAAATTGGACAAAAATAGGTTGACTTGGTCAATCAATCAAGGATGATCCAAATATCATCAATACCCCTGAAAGTGTGAGGCAACCCCAACATGATATCAATGGTGCTAGACTCTCACTTCCACTCAGGAATGGGTAAACTCTAAAGCTCTTCCTTAGGTCGTTGATGTTTGGCCTTCATTTGCTGACAACTAAGGCAATGGGACACATACTCAACTATATCTCTCTGCAAACCATCCTACCAATAATGCTGCCTCAAATCCTGAAACATCTTTTTTGTGCTTGGATAAATAGAATATCTAGAAGTATGTGCCTTATAGAGAATCAGTTGTATCAAATCCCTAACTCTAGGTATGCATAAGTGACCATCGAATCTAAGAACCCCATTCGTGCCTATAGTAGCCTAACCACCATGGCCCTATAGCACTTGGTCCCAACACTTGGTCCCTAAGGGATGCTAATGACTCATACTCTTAATGTCTCGCATATATCCGATCAAACAAGGAAGACTAAGCCTCCATAGAAGAGAATACCCACCCGAAGTCCAAAAGGTCTAATTTAATCATCTAGATAGCTAAGAACAAGATGTCTAAAGCTAGGGGCCACTCCACAATAGGCAAATAAGGTAACCTGCCCATGCTCATCGCCTTCCAGCTGGAGGCATCTGCGACAACATTAGCCTTTCCCTGATGGAAAAAGGATAGAAAGATCATAATATGCCAAAGACTCAACCCTACATATCTATCTGAAATTTTGGTCCCTCTGGCATATAACATACTGAAGGTTGTGGTGGTCTATGTATAACTTGCAATGAACCCCATATAAGTAGTACCTCCATATCTTGAGCACGTAAATTATCGCGCCAGCTCTAGATCATGAGTGGGGTAATTGTGCTCGTGATCTATCAGCTGTCAAGAGGCACAAGCAACCACTCAGCCCTGCTACACAAAATGACTTGACTTTTGTGAAACTTATTTGGTTTTACGTGAGATTTATATGCTAGTATGAAATGTATAGATCTTTTTGTAACAACCCAAACCATCATTATCTAGGTGGAGCAAAATATTTTGTGATACAAGTTAATCTGGACTAGCATCGCCTCTCTATTATGGGAGTAACCCCGCCATAGCGGTACTACCATG
This sequence comes from Solanum rostratum, assembly GCA_029948455.1. NCBI lineage: Eukaryota > Viridiplantae > Streptophyta > Magnoliopsida > Solanales > Solanaceae > Solanum > Solanum rostratum. The sequence goes on along the minus strand of CM057049.1, from coordinate 35,216,815 downwards.
GCGGGACAAGACCTACTATAGCAGGATCGTTGGGACAAAATTAAAAAGACACTAATTCCTTTATTCTCATTTTTTCCTGGTGATATGAAACAAATGAGAGTCACCCTCAAAAGGATACTATAAGGTTGAGAAGAAGGGAGAGAAGGTATCTTAGGGCAAGGAAGGCTAGAATGAACAGATTTCAAGCCTACCTCCATTATTTTTCCTCCTAAAAGTCAAAAATTGTATATTATCCTTTAGCAATTGCTTGGCGACCAGGTAGAAAATGTTTTCCATGGAAAAACTTTTTTGGAAAACAAGTTGATTTCTAATTTATTTTCTCACATTTGTTTAATGAGTAGAAAATATTTTTAGAAAATATCTTTTAGCTTTGTATAGAGAGTAAAAAAACCTTTTTAGCAAAATAGTCTCTAACATGAAAATTAATCCTAGTAATCATTTTGGGACCCGACATGACACTCAAATTGAAACCCAACTTGGATTATTGATCAAAAATCTAACCCTGAGACTCAACCTATGACTTGATTCCAACATTCAAACCTGAACATGATCGACCAATTTGGGATTCGACCTTGATATTCAAATCAATACCCCATTTTCAAATTAAGACCTGACCTTGACACCCAATGCGAGACCAAACTTTCATATCAAGCCCTAACTTAACTTAACTTAACTTTCAACTCGGTATTCTTCATCTAGACTCGACCACACTTGACTCCAGATCAAACTGTCAAATTAAAATTAATTTTTTTTGAAAATATTTTTAAAAATTGTTTTTGGGAAAAAGGGGCGCAGGAGGAGGGGGAGGAGTAGGGATGGGATGAAAAACCTAAAATTTTAAATATTTTTTATAAATAAACTTTTTATTTTTATGTGGAGAAGAGTTGGGGGGGAGGGGATCGTTAAGGGGGCAGGGGGCATGGGTCGGGTAAAAAAATTAAATTTGAAATATTTTCAGAAAAGATTTTTTAATTTTTCTTTTTTTTGTGGGGGGGGGGGGGTGGGAAGGGGGTGAAGGGGGCTCAAGTTAAAAATAAAAATTTCCAAAAATTTGAAATATTTTTCAAAAAAAATTATTATTTTTTTAGTGGGGATGGGGCTGGTAAGGGGTCGGGATAGGAGGTGCGGGAAAACTGAAAATTTTAAAATTTGAATTTTTTTGAAAAAATAGTTTTTAAATTTTTATTTTATTGGGGGTGGGGGTGGGGGTGGGGGGCTTATGGGGCTAGGGGTTTGGTGGAGGTAAGAAAAAAAACTTGTAATCTAAGGTTGGTAAGGAAAATCATTTTCCTTTAATTTGAGGAAAATAAGTTGATTTTGAAAAACATCTAAGTGAACCAAACATGAGAAGATTGAAAAACATTTTTTGAAAAATATTTTCCTTCATACCGAACACACCCTAAGAGTGCATCATTTTCCAACAAATCTTGAGTTGTTTCACTGGGTTAAAAGTAGTGATACTTCAGAAGGAGAGTAGTACCATTCTTTGATTTCTAAATTAAGTACAGAAAGAAAATAAAAGAAAACAGAGCATGCAATGGATGCCAGATCTTGATAAGAAATTAGATGAGATTATTCACGAGTTATGAGAAAGAGGTAACAAAATAAAGACTTGATTTTTATCCTTACACAAAGAAGGATAAGAAACAAGAATATTGGTGAAGAAAAATCTTAAGTAGACATTTTCTGCATGTTCATAATTTAACTATTGAGTTCTCATTATATGTCATGCCATGTCAGTTTAGCCTGTCCTAGACATGTTCCGGAGAGTATGTGCATTGGATTTGACTAAGAAACATCTCACCTGCCATCTACAGGCACCCACCACTTGACAATTTGGGCCCAAACAAAGTGAAATGAAAAGAGGAAAATGGGCAGCCAAGACCCATCAAATTGGAGCTCATTAAGGCCCAAGTGAATGGGCCAATAAGCTGCATCACCACCTTGATAAAGTAAGGCTTAAAATATAAAATAAAGTCAGCCAAGAGGTCCCTTTAAAAAGGATTAAAAGCAGCTCCTTTAAGCCATTTCAACTTGGACAAAACAAATCTGATTTTTAAGTTTGTTTTTCGCACTCTTTCAACACATACAAAGCAGCCCTCACAACCTTACCAGGGTTCCTAAAGAGGCTCTCAATCTTTAATGTAAAGGTAATTAAAGATACTTGTGTATTTAGTATGGTTTTTTCATGAGAAATAACAGAAATAGGTTGGTTATACTTGTGCTGGAATTTTGGATAGCATGTGTTCCAACAATTGTTGTACACTTTTCTTGTATATTAAGAGGCTTTTCTCTTCTTGGTTGGCTGGATAACGAAGTAAGGTTTATATTTTTAACAAGGTTTAGATCTTTAATGATGTAACAAGGTTGTTGCACCATTTTTATCTTCCGCAAAAATGAGTTCTCGAATGATATCTTAATTGTCTTTTAGTAGAAACTTGTAGACTGGTAATTCAGAATTGTTATTTTCCGTCTTCCATCTACTTTGGGACTTTTTTAGAACTGTTTTTATGTGTAAATATGTTGGATACAATTTGATGAAAGTTGAAATAGGTTTGGGATTGTTGACTTTGAAATGTAGCGAGAAGACATAATGTTATGTTGCCTACTTGTGTGTTGTGTAAAATTGTTATGTGTTGTGATTAGTGTGCTGTTGTAAGACTGTTATGGAACTAAAACAAGTTGGATATGACATATACATGAGAATTTGTACTAGAAAATACGATTAGAAGTGGAAAGGTTGAAAGAATACTCTTGGGTTAATAATTACAAGCTTGCTGCCCGAGTGTTGTATTTTTATGAGATTGGACTGCGAAGAAGTGTTTATTAGTTGTTAATACTAGTTTTATCACCTACTCTATTGTATATAAATATTTGGGGGAAATAGAGTTTACTTCGAGGTAATAACGAGGTAGTACTACGAGGTATGTAAGGCTACTCGTTTTCATATTTTTTTGCATGAAATCTAGGTTCTTCCTTGAGATATAGAGGCACTTATAGACCCTGATATAACTAACGACTGTCTCCACTCTTTAATATGTTCATATTCTCCCTTAGACAGCTATTTGCAAACTAGCATACATATTTTGGATACCAAAATACATGAGTTCCTTTTATTGCTAAATAAAGTCCCCATGTTGTTTCATCTCCAAAGCAATTCATTAGTTGTGTAACTTACTCTTTTCATTGTGGTACTATCTTGCATGATTGTTACATGTCACATGTTATATCTGTAGTCCTACAACTCTAAATGTTATGACCACCAAAAGAATCAACTTAAAATTAAATAAAGATAAATCAAAGTGGCTTAATGATGGGTGGTATCCCAAGAGTGGAAGAATCACCTAGCATGGGTCGATCCCATATTACGGGGGGTATCCCAGGGGTGAAAGGAAAGCCTAGCATGGGAATCAGCTGGTCATTTGTACTATATACTATGCACTGATTATATAGTAAAGAAGGTAAAGTAATAAAAAGGACATAAAGTACATGATTCTGTAGTATGACTAAGGTCGGTCTCTTATCCTTTCATACCATTGTATGATTTCATTTGAGTTCTTATTTTATATACAGTACTTTCTACCTTACATATTCTGTGCATTATCTTGTACTGACGTCCCTTACGGGGAACCTACATTTCATGCTGCAGGTACAGGAGCTAGTAGAACTCCCTAGTAGGAGTATAAGATATCCTGTTGTTGTTACTAAGCTCCAGGTTGCTTCAGGGCTTTGTGTGTCTAGAGCTTATATTTTTTTATTATATAGTTAGCCATGAGGTGGGGCCCTGACCCTTAACAAATACTATTCTTTATCTAGAGGCTTTGTAAACTATGTAAAGTAAAGTGTGGTCATGTATCGTACTTTAGACATCATGACTCTAAAGGCCTAGTCATATGCATTTTTTTGGCTTGTTATTACTGTCTACTTTCTTGAAAGCATGTTGAATGTGGAAACCCCTTATAATATTCATAGGAAGTGCACGGTTATATGTTGGTTCTCCCGAGCCTTGTCGGCAACGGGTGCCAGACCGCCTTAATGGGACTTTGGGCATGACAACTATGAAATCTCTACCCTATTAGTTTGAAGCACAATTATTTAAAAGATTTATTTATGAGGGTTGCTATATTTTCTTATATATTATTAAAACTATTGTACAACCTAAAAGTATGATAGCATAATACACCCATTAAAATGACACGATCCGATTTCTCAGGCCGTGAGGGCACCTATCCCAACCCATTAGTAGGTAAGCCTATTCTATAGCTCAGAGCCATAGGCAAAGGGATACAAAATGGAAGACAATCCTAATAAGTAAAAGATAGAACAATAAAGATAATAGATATGACATCGAAGAAAATAATATACTGCAACACATCCCAAGAATTGGCATCGATTAGTATTCGAGCTTCTAATAAATAAATTAAGGATACAAGGCTTTTTAAATGCAAGAACAGTATAGACTATCTCTTACTACAAAATAAAGATAAGTCCAAAGGCATTCAAACAGAAATTGGCAACTTTAGATGCCAGGAGCTCACCAGATATCAAAAATCTTCAGCTATTTCTACACGAAAGGAAATCAATAGCGAGGACTCGCACTGGGATCTGCAGGGGGAAGAAGTATAGTATGAGTACCAAACAAATAATAATCAACAGGCATAGGCCGACTAAGCTCCACAGATAAAGCAAGTATAAATATCATGAAAATCAGGCAAGTAAAGCACAAGTAATAGGATATCAACAAAAATTAACAAGAAACTAAGGTATACCGAATGATGAAAAGAAAAAAGGAAGCGTACCTGGGAGGATTAAGTCTACTCTGCAAGTACAAAACACATTTTGCGATCAAATCGACAATACTAACGAAAGATAAATACAGAGTCTAGGTTGATCCATCAACCTAGGAACTAGTTCGAACCGACCTAGATGGGCACACACTCAAACTCGAAAAGAAAAATCAGAACTACCATAGATATCAAGTCCCTACAAAACAGAACAACGCAGACAATACAGATATAAGAAAACAAAATCAATAAGCGTCCCATACCACCGGCAGTACAAGTAGCAAACAAAACCCTGACCAACATCCCAAACTGTTGGAGGACCAAGGAACGAACAATATACTAGGGGTGATGATGAATGTGAATGCAATGCATGATACCTCTCCACCGCATATAACTCAGTCATGGACGACCATTTCACCACTCTCACTCTCCGTGCACAATGATGAGTCAATGCATGATCCGGATCATACATAAAAATAGTATGAATGAGTAACCGATGCAATGCATGCCACCACAGTGAACAAGTCACATAAAATCTGAGAAAATGAACTTGTACCACTATAGAGACGAATGCTGAGAAGACTAACTTGGGGTCCTGCTTCTCCAAATTCAAGGCCTCGGGCCTAACAACAAATAACAATAAAACAATACTTATATAAATAAGGGAGACATTATAAGCCATCAACTAAGGATGTAGCTATAGAGCCCCAAACGGCTAAAGGCAAGTTAGGAGGCAGAGTCTGTCACAATAACCATAGCCTACACCATGTCCGTAACTAAGCCAGCTGAAATAATCCATGGCCACAGTAAGCCTCTTAAATATCAGAATCTATACTAGGTGCATTACTCAACAGAAAGCCTCACCTAATACCATGAATTCCAACACAAAATGAAGTACGAATAAGACAACCTTTGGATACGTTAGTCTGCCAAAAACTCAGCCCCTAGCTAAAACGTACCGCAGCTAATAAACCCCACATGAACTCAAGACTAACTATAACCATTATAAAGGTCTACAACTATACACTAAAGATTTAGTAATTTAATAACACTTTTTTTCAACTAAAAGCTAGCATGTGTGATATACACCATTTTACTGCTAGTGGAATTCGAGGCAATGGAACTGAAAAGAATGTTCAACAATTTGTATTGTTCTATCATGATTCACGTGTGTAGAACTCAAGCAATCTTTATCGTTTGTTTTTTTGAACGTGTAAAGATCAAATGAATATTTTCTTTTCATTTTGTGAGTTCACCTTACGCATAAGACATGGATCGTGTTCTTGCAGGGGCGTATATGAACTCATGCTCCCCTCCTTAGATTATTATATAACTATGGAATTTGTCCGCGCTTCGTGCAGTCATAAAATATCTTATTATATTTATAAGTGATATTTTCTGATATTCAAGTGGTAAAAAACACAATATAAGTTGTATTATTACCCTAATTTTGGTGATTTTCCCATTAACTGATTTTAAAAAATGGAAGTAGTAAATGAGAAAAATTCATCTATTTACATCATTTGCATATGATATCAGAATTGTTTCTCTTAATTGTCTTTACAGAAGTACTGCAATAAAGTCAAATGAAATACACGTCTTAGATTTGTCTAATTGAAACAAATAACTATTTTTGTTTTTATTTTCATCTTCTTTAGCTTGAACAAAACAATTTTTATTCTTCCTTTTTTTTTCACTTTCAACTTCGTACAATATTAATCATTACTTAGTGAATATATATATTTTATTGAAAAAAAAGTAATCAAACTTTTACTCTATAATTAAGAATTATAAATTCACATACACGACAAAGGAAAAAGATGCATAAAATAATCAAACTCACTAAAATAATGAATTTTGTTATATAATTCATCAAATGAACTCCTATTGCCAACACTATCCAAGAACTGAAAGTCATTGTGCCAAAACATCTAATTACTAGTCTAATCATTGGAAATGTAACCTCGAAACTAAAACCAATAAATAAATAAAAGAATTTTGAGTTTAATAAACAAAATGGACAAAGACAAAGGAAGAATCCATTGTGGCCCAAAATATGCTAGCTCACCCTAGGATTTTGGAATCGGCAGTGTAACACCCAGTAAAATTACCAAAATACCCCTTAGGGAGATATGTGTGCATAACGTGTCTTCCCATGCTCCGATTGCAAATCCGAGGCCGGATTTATGATCAGCATGAAAAATTGAGTCGAAAAATGATCTCGGTTGACTTTTAGAGCTATCGGATCAAAAGATAATATTTCGATGCAAAAACGTGAACCAGTGTTGGTGCATGACAGAGGCACAACGCGCCTCCATCGCGAACCAACACATATTTTTTAAAAAAATTCTACAGGATACGGAAAACTCGTTCAGAGAATTTTTGGCGAAAAATACTGTGTGCGCGCCCAGTCCGCGTCGTGGACTGGCTTTCCCAAAGCGGAACTTTTTTCTTTGATTTGCGAGGGGCATACTAGACTTTTTTTGACCCCTCCTGAACTCAAAAAATGATCAAAATAGGTCGTTTTGATTATAAAAGGGGCTTTATACCCCTTTCTAAGTTCTTGAAAGAGACTAGGGCTAAAGAAAAGAGAAGAGGAGCGTAAAATTGAGAAGTTCGAGGAGGATTCTTGAGAGTTGATTGTTGAAAGCTTCACACCAGGTATGTAAGGTTAAACTAAAGCATGGGATTATTATCTCATGTGTCTCATAGATGGTCATAGAGGACTTGAGAGTCCATGAGTCCCCACACATGTTTTCTTGAATTGCTTCTTAATTATTTCTTGAAAATTATATTAATTACATGTATTTTCATATGTTGATGATCATCATCAACTTGTTTTCTTCAATTGAATACTTTTCATGATATATTGTATAAACCCTATATGTTAACTTTTGAAAACATGCATGAATGAACCGAGGGATAGAGTCTAGAGCCTTGACTTGAGAATGTGGATTGTGATTATGATATGAGCATGATGATAGGTTGATAGAACTTGATGGTCCATGAGTAGTCATAAATGAACTCTAAAAAATTGTTTAGTCGATTGTTCCCTCATGATTGATCTACGCCTTGAGCTATTGATTGATAGTAGAATTGATGAGATGATGAGAGTCTCTATGATACTGATTGAGATGATGAGTGCCTCCATGAGGCTGATTGAGATGATTTGATTAAGATAGATGAGTCGTATGAGCATTGAGTAACGGGAGGAGTATCGAGCACCGCAAGAGTAAGAGTAAATCTAACTCGTACTCATTAACTACGTTGCCAAGTGTAGGTGAGGATTAGAACTATTACATCACATGGAGGTTCCCTCTTGATTGGAAGTCCCTGAAACAATAGAGAATTTGTTGATAGCCGAATCCCGAGTGGATTCGATTCGTTGTTTACCTGGAAAGTACGGAACGGTCGTGCCAACACCGGCTAGATTATTTTACAATCACTAGCTCATAAGTGATTGTTATTGGATAAGAAAAACTCCCAAAAAGATTCCACATTGAGTACTTTGAGATGAGATGAGATGAGAAGAGTTGAGTTGAGTTCCTTTAAGATAAGTCTGATTTGATTGATGTGGTTGATGGGTCACTTGTCTACTCTTTATTCTTGCTTTAGATAGACATTTGACATTTTGAGTTGTTATTATTCTGAGTTGATGTTATTTTTATATTATTCTACTTGTTTCTATTACATTCAGCCATTTTACATACCGTACATTTCACGTACTGATGCTACTCGGGTTGCATCATTTCGTGATGCAGATACAGGATTTAAAGATCATCAACAAACTCATCGTTGAAGATCTATTATAGTCAGCAAAGTTGGTGAACCTCCTTTACTTCAGAGGACCATTATTTACTTTCATCTAGCTATTAGAGTCAGACTTTTAGAGTAGATTTACTATTTTTTAAGTTGAGTTAGCCATGGGTCTATCATTGGAACAACTTATAGTGATAGAGGCTTCATAGACTAGAGTCGAATGTTGATGTTAAGACTTGTTGAACTAGTATCTTTCTAACTAGACCTCTTTATTTATTATGCTATTTCAGATTAGACGTGCCCATTATACTTTTTAGTCTTCTGCTGATATGTAGAGTCATTGAATGAATAGATATGATAAGGCCAAGTGGTTCGCTTCGGGACTATCAATAGTCTTTCAGTGTCACCCACATCTAGGGTACCCTCCCGGGGCGTGACAAGCGGTTCGCTTGGGGACTAGCAATAGTCTTTGAGTGCCGCCCACGTCTAGGGTACCCTTCCGGGGCATGACAAGCAGTCTCCTACTGAGGTCTATCTGCATCCGCTTGAAGATGCTCTGGACTCAACAAAAAAGAGCAAATGCAGTATCATTATACATAATAAGAACTTGAGAGAAATTGGAGTAATTTGAGTGTTAGGAAAGAATGGGGTAAATAGGGTATATGTTAAGATGGTTATAGGTAGTTATCGGATTAAAATGATGTAGTTTAAGGGTTAGAAGGGTAAAAAATACCAAAATTTTCCTTCATTAAAATCTCTCGGACAAGGTCTATGAGACTTATTTATGGTCCGTAGATCTATTCACAAATCATAGATCCATAACACCCATGTCTACGGAGATACTAGTCATGGTTACCTCTTATCGGAATTTGGCTAAATTCACCCGTTTTGAATCTCAAACCATGACCAACTTTGCAGCTTGTCCTGCCCTCTATGCCTCATAGAACACCCTCGTGGTTTCTCCCATGTCTTAGTAAAATTTCCATGTTACACTGATCCCATGCAATGACCAGCATCTATGGTTCATGGATTTTTCTACTGCTCTTAAAGTGACTTCATCCTGTTGAACCTAATTTTCATAGTTTCGAATTTCCATCCACGACTGACATCCACGAGTCGTGAATCCTTTTACAACTCATGGTCAGTTCTTGTACAATGATCTACTTTTCTAAAAACAATTTGAGTGTGAGGGACATCTACAAGACCCTATCTCGGCTTGTAGTGCATATTCGTCCATAGGCCGAATCGGATACGTAATTATTGGAATAATTGTTGGAGTGGTCCAAGTAGTTTTTTGAGGATAATGGCTTTCTAAATCACTAAGAAAAAAATGAAAATAAAGACCTCCTAACTCGATTTGTATATAAAAAAAGATAGGTTCGGATCTAGGATAATAAGATCATGAGCTTGGTCTTCCCCGTCGAGAAAGGTAGTACAGACTATGGCCTATAGAATGGGCTTACAGTCCCTGGACCAGAAATTCTTTTTGTGTATTTTCTTCCATATTCTAATAATTACACTTATTAATTCACACTTCAATTTCTTTTGCACCATTTTCACAAAGATAGTAAACACATTAATATTTCTTCCTTTTATCTTAGGAACAAGGTTCATGTGAATCTGGTGTAGAATCAACAATGACAAAGGCAAACCTTTTTCCACCTCGGCTTTGAACACGCATTGGTCTACAAATGACTATGTGAAGCAATTCCAGTGGTTTGTGAGTGCTCTCCAATCCTTTAGGTTTTATGCTAGACTTAATCCTTTCCTTGTGCACAAGCTGCACAGACTTGATCTTCACTAAAGTTTTCTTTGGGTATTCCTATGACAAGATCTTTAGAAACCAGTTTAGTTAGTGTTCAGAAGCTTGCAAGCCCTAATCTTTTGTGCCATAGAATTGAATTGTCATCTACAGCACTGAGACACTTTAGTGTAGGTTTTCCAAGGACCATGATGTCTACTTTATACACATTTTTGTATCTTTTTCCCTTGAGAATCAGGTTCTTGGTGCTTGAACTGGTTATTCGGCACTCAGATGCTGTGAATAGTACATCATTTCCTCTATCACACATTTGAGATTCACTTAGGATATTTTGCTTCACTCCCTCAACTTAGTATACATTCTCTATTGCCTAAGAGTGTGAGGGTCCTACTTTCCCAATTCCCACTTTTTTCATTTCCAAAGCCCACACTTCCTCCATGGAAACCACACAGTAAAAGGGAGTTACTTGTCACCTATCATGTGTCTGAAACATGCATTATCAAGATACTATTGCTTCTATTTCCCTCTTACTGATGTGTGGACAAGCAATTAGAGGTCATTCTTAGATACCTAGTGTAAGGACCCGATTTCTCGAATGGCTTTATCGGACCTCTTAGTGTTGTCTCGAACGAAAATTTACAAAGCGTTGCTCCATGGAAGGCCCACATGGCCCATGTGGCCTCGAGAGGAGGGGTACTTGGCCAAGTTTTTGATGGCGTTGACTCGATAGGGAATTTCAGGCTAAATGTGGGCACATGGGCCGTGTGGCCCACTGTGGGGCTCGCAACTTAAAAAATTTTTTATGTATGAAATCACCGTCTCATAAATTTTTCGTGCGAAATTTTTCTACGTGATGTTTTATGGCTTTTAGCATAACCTGTGTAGCATTACACGGGACGTGTGGTCGCCCATATAGAACCCCTTAACCTCGGAGAAATTCTAAGTGTCGACCCTGCAAAATCTGTCTAAGTGCCGTCTCACGGGCACTATTCACGCTCCGTGTGACGTCTCACCGACCGTGTAGGTGCCCGTGTGGTCCTGATGGTTCATTTTCCTACCCATTTAATTAATGGATTTTACATAAATTCGAATCATTTTAAGTGTGTTTAAGGCATTTCTACGCAGCTTAAACGCCTAAATCAGCTGAGGCAAGTCCATCCTTATTCATTCTCTATAGAACACTCGCCTCCTAAGAAATAAATTCCTAAACCTCCTCTCCAAGCTTTCTTCTCAAAACTCAACCTAGGGATTCATTGGGGCTCTTCTTCAAGCTAATTTCCTCTCAAGCTCATCCTCTAGCACTAAGGTATGTGGGATTGATTCTTTGTCCCTTCCAAGCAAGGAGTCCCAAACTTTTTCAACTAATTTTCATAAGGTTTTGTTTACTTTGCAAATGGGTGTTGGCTATTATTGGTTGTGTAATTCATTTGAGTTGTGGACTGTATTTATTTAATGGTTTTAAGCTATTTTAAGCTCCTCTACACTGGTTTGCATTGAGATAATGAATTCATGAAAGTGTATGTCCCCTTCAAGACTTGAATTGTGCATAGGTAATTCATACTATGATTTAACTGTTGATTTTACTTATATTTTCCAGCTAAATTTTGATATGTGTCATTAATCTAACCTTGAATTTACATTGCCCATGTAACTTACGTCCAACTCATAGCATTGCATTCATGTGCATGGAACGTTATGAAGAATTTTGAATGGGTTAAGCTCAATTACTTCTTATGGAATGATTTTGATACGATTATGGGTTATGAACAAAATGTGATCACATAAATGTCTTATGATTTTGGCTCTTTGAGCATCTTGGGTGCTTGCACTATCTTGTATATGTAAATGAGTTATTCCTTGCATGAATATCTTGATTTTGATTTATGGTTTGGCTTTTGAGCCAATTGTGCATTGATCAGATTTTAAATGAACATTGTATCTCTTGAAAGCATGTATATGTATAAGTATTCTCGTGGGATGTTTGACTTAACACAGATGAATTGGGGGCGTCAAGGCTATCCCCAAGGGTCCTCTCCCTTTCGTCAAACTATGTGGCAACATAGGAATGGATGCCTTAACCGAAATGATCGGGTCCTAAGGAATGGTTATTTGTTTGTCTTGATATGATATGACTTTGGAAACTCCTTATGAAATGGTGAATTCCGTAAGGAAGGTGACCATCCACCGAAATGGGGGTCCCGTAAGGTGCGACGCTGATTACCTTTGGCAAATAATCTTCTCCCTACCGATGGGAGGTCTCCATCGGATTAACTCATTTAATAGCTCACATGGGTTTGATTTGTTGGTTATAGTCCATCCTCATTGTGTATGAGCATTATTGTACTTCATGTATCATGAATTTCATGGCATATCGTATACTACTTTCCCTTGGATATATGACTTATTCTATATTATGTGCTCTTGTCATCCAACATTGAAATGCAGGTTTGATAAGTCATGTGCATAACATGTTCACAGACTTAGTACATTTAAACATACTAACGCATACTTTATGCCTACACTATTTTACCATGTAGGGACCGAGTGCCCTAACCATCCACCTTTTGACGAATAGCTCGAATCTGGAAAGTTAGCTTTGTGGTGAGTCCTATCTTTCAAGGTCAGGCCACCTTTCTTCTATCCCTGTTACTTTATCCTTATTTAAGTAATTGAGGGTCAGTCGGGACATGTCCTGGCCGCTCGTCCCATCTTGACTAGAGGCATTGTTGGACACCTTTTAGACTTTTGTGTACTTATATTTATGAGATATTATGTTCAGAGTTTATGATTTCAGCTATATATTAACTATGACTATCTTGGTTAACTATGGAGATTATGTATGTTTATATGTTCGACATGAAAGGCCCCTTCCCTTATTATATCCCCATAACGTGAGTCCTACTTTCTCGCCCCGTAGAACTATGTTTTTATTTCTTGGATGCATTTTTGAACCGATGATGTGGTTTTGATTGCTACGAGGCTTGTTTGGGGACTCTCGGGTCCTCATTCGACATGTCACATCTAGGCCCTAGTTCTAGGTTATGACAAAAGATGGTATCAGAGCCCTATGTCTACAATGATTTTTGGAGTCCAACATATCGCATCCCGTAGAGTCTTGTTTATCGGTGTGAAGTGCACCATACCTATGAGTGGGAGGCTACGTAGACGTTCTAGGAACTGTCACACTTCTTCATTGTCATGTGTCGTTCCACTAGTTATATAATTGGTTTTTCCCTGATCGTGATGGTATCATTGCTCCATTTTAGACTATGCCTCGAGAAAGAGCCTATCTACCAAGGCCAGCCCCAACTAATGAAGAGCAGGCACCTCAAGGGCCTATGGATGAACCTATCTCCAATGGTGAATACGACCTTATCTATGCTTGCTCAGGTGGTGACAACTCTGGCAAGGCAAGTTGATCCTCCACGGGCTCATACTCCGGCCTCAAGAGTAAGGGATTTCACCTAGATGAATCCTCCCGAGTTTTATGGGTCTAAGGCTGATGAAGATGCTCAGGAGTTCATTGATGAGCTCACCAAAGTACTGACAGTCGGGGGTGTCACTTCTGAGGAGAGGGCTGAATTAGCTGCTTATCAACTGAAGGATGTAGCTCAGGTATGGTACAACTAGTGATCTATGGAGAGGGTGTGTGTTGATGATATTAATTGGGAGGAGTTCAAGCTTGCCTTCCTTGATCGTTTCTTCCCACTTGAACTTAGGGAGGCCAAGATGACTGAATTTATTAACCTCAAGCAAGGAGGTATAAGTGCGAGGGAGAATGATCTCAGGTTCACTAAGCTCTCCAAGTATGTTCCAACACTCGTGCTTGACCCTCATGCAAGGATGCACAAGTTCGTTTCGGGCCTCTCTGATTCTCTAGTGAAGAAATGTCATACAACCATGCTTATACGGGATATGAATATCTCTAGACTCATGTTATATGCTGAACAAATCGAAGAGGTGGAACTCAAGCAAAGGAGGATGCATGATTCTAAGACAACCTATTATGATGGAGGGTTCTCCGGTTCTCTAGGTGGTGGCAGTTTTGGTCGTTTCAAACAAGGCCGAAGACAAGGTTCGGGTGCTAGGGTGCCCCCTCCTAGGGCACCAGTTGGTGGTGGATAGGGACACCCACAGTGTTAAAAGTGTGGAAAGAATTACATCGGCGCTTGTAGGAAGGATCTAGGTTTGTGTTAAGGGTGTGGCGATAAGAACCATAAGATTGCCGACTGTCCTAGGAATGCTCAGAGAGGTCAAGGTCAAGCGGCTCAAGGTGGCCAGGGTCAACAAAGATATCCCCAAGGTATTTCCCCAAGAAACAACAGGTTCTATGTACTTCATGCCCGTCAAGAGGCTAAGGAAGCTCCGGATGTCGTGACTGGTATGTTAAAAATCTTTGATTTTAATGCCTATGTTTTGCTTGACCGGGGTGAAAATTTGTCTTTTGTGACTCCTCTGTTGGCTGTTAAATTTTGTTTGAGTCCCAAGATTTTGAAGGATCCTTTCTCAGTTTATACTCCCGTGGGTGAATCTGTTATTGCACATAGAGTCTATCGTGGTTGTCCGATTTCTATGTTGCACAATGTTTTTCCGTGTGACCTTGTGGAACTTGAGATGTTCAATTTTGACGTGATTCTTGGGATAGATTGGTTGCATGCATCATATGCCTCTATAGATTGTAGAACTCGAAAGGTAAAGTTGTAACCTCTCGATGAGTCCGTTCTTGAATGAAAGGGTAGTGACTCTGTTATTAAGGGTCGGTTTATTTCCTACCTCAAGGCCCGGAAGATGATCTCCAAGGGTGTATTTATCATATTGTGAGGGTCCAGGATATAGAGTCCGAATCACCTACTCTTGAGTCAGTTCCGATGGTGAAGGAGTTCCCTGATGTGTTCCCCAAAGACTTGCATGGTATTCCTCTCGAAAGGGAAGTGGACTTTGGCATCGATCTGATCCCGGATACTCAACCTATCTCCATTCCTCCCTATAGTATGGCACAGTCCGAATTGAAAGAGTTGAAGGACCAATTGAAAGACTTGTCGGAGAAGGGCTTTATAAGGCCAAGTATATCCCTGTGGGGTGTACCAGTGTTGTTTGTAAAGAAGAAAGATGGATCTCTTCGGATGTGTATCAACTATGGGCAATTGAATAAGATGACCATTAAAAATAAGTATTTGTTGCCTAGGATCGATAATTTGTTTGACCAACTTCAAGGGGCTACCCACTTCTCAAATATTGACCTTCGTTCTAGGTATCATCAGTTAAAGGTTCGATAGTATGATATTCTCAACACGGCCTTTCGAATAAGATACGGGCACTTCGAGTTTGTGGTAATGTAATTTGGCTTGACTAATGCTCTGGTCGTGTTCATAGATCTCATGAATCGGGTGTTCAAGCCATTCCTCGACAATTCTGTGGTCGTCTTCGTTGATGATATTCTCATATATTCCCATAGTAAGCGGGAGCACAGGGAGCATTTGAGGTTGGTTCTACAAACTTTGACGGAGAAAAAGTTGTATGCAAAATTTAGAAAATGCGAGTTTTGGTTGAGTGAAGTATCTTTCCTTGGTCATATGGTGTCCTATGATGGTGTTAAGGTTGATCCGAAGAAGACCGAGGTGGTAAAGAATTGGTCTAAACCATCGACTACTTCGGATATTCAAAGTTTTCTAGGATTGTCCAGCTATTATAGGAGGTTCATTGAAGGGTTTTCATCTATTGTGTCTCTGTTGACTAAGTTGACCCAAAAGAAGGTTAAATTCGTATGGTCGGATGAATGCGAGAAGAGTTTCCAAACCTTGAAGGATCAGCTTACATCGGCTCCTGTCTTGACGCTACCAAATGGCTTAGAGGGATTTGTGGTGTATTGTGATGCCTCGTAGATTGGATTGGGTTGTGTACTTATGAAGCATGGTAAGGTAATAGCTGATGCATCAAGACAATTGAAGGTGCATGAGCGTAACTACCCGACTCACGACCTTGAGTTAGCGGCGGTGGTATTTGCCTTGAAAATTTGGAGATACTACTTGTATGGAGTTCATGTTGATGTATTCACTGATCACAAGAGTTTACAGTATGTATTCACCCAAAGGGATCTCAACTTGAGGCAAAGAAGATGGTTAGAGCTCCAAAGTGGACTACGACATGAGTGTTCAATATCCTCCCGTCAAAGCCAATGTGGTAGCCGATGCCCTTAGTAGGCTATCGATGGGTAGTGTGGTGCATGTTGGAGAAGCGAAGAAGGAGTTGGAAAAAGATGTTCACCAGTTGGCTAGGTTGGGTGTTAGGTTGGCCGACTCTAATAATGGCAGTATTCAAGTTCAAAATGGGGCCGAATCTTCGGTGGTTGTTGATGTGAAAGCTAAATAAGATTTGGATCCATCGTTAGTTGAATTGAAGAAGTTAGTCGCCAAGAAGGAGATTGAAGTGTTCTCCTAAGGGGGAAATGGTGTACTTTGGTATCCAAAACGATTGTGTGTTCCGGATGTGGATGGCCTTCGAGGGGTTATCATGAGCGAAGCTCACAACTCTCGTTACACTATCCATCCGGGATCCACTAAGATGTATCGAGATTTGAAATAGGTTTATTGGTGGCATGGGATGAAGAAGGACATAACCAAGTTCGTATTTGAGTGCCCGAGTTTCCAACAGGTGAAAGTGGAGCACCAAAGGTCCAGTGGCCTAGCTCGGAATATCGAGATCCCCATTTAGAAGTGGGAGGATGTGAACATGTACTTTATGGTTGGGTTACCTTAGACCTAAAGGCAATTTGACTCCATTTGGGTTATCATTAATCGGATGACAAAGTCGGCTCATTTTCTACTGGTCAAAACAACCTTTGGTGCCTAGGATTATGCAAGGTTGTACATCCATGAATTGATGAGGTTGCATTGTGAGCCTAGGTCCATCATATCAGATCATGGCACCCAATTCACTTCTCACTTTTGGAGGTCATTTCAGAGGGTACTTGGTAATAAAATTAAGTTGAGCACCGCTTTCCATCCTCAAGCCGATGGGCAAGTTGAGAGGACAATTCAAACCTTGGAGGACATGTTGAGGGCGTGTGTGTTGGAGTGCAAAGGTAATTGGGACGACTACCTACCACTCATTGAGTTTACCTATAATAATAGCTTCGATGCTTGCACTAGTATGGCACTGTTTGAGGCCTTGTATGGGAGAATGTATAGGTCACAGGTGGGGTGGTTTGAGTTGGGAGAGTTGGTATTGATTTGCCCAGATTTAGTGTTGGAGGCTATGGAAAAGGTGAAGGTGATTAGAGAAAGGTTGAAGACGGCACAAAGTCGCCAAAAGTCCTATTCGGATGTTAGGAGGAGGGATCTTGAATTTCATATTGGTGATTGGCTGTATGTGAAGGTTTTGCCTACAAAGGGTTTGATGTGTTTTGGTAAGAAGGGCAAGCTAAGCCTCCAGTATATTGGGCCTTATAAGATTGTGGAGCGGATTGGAAACGTGGCTTATAGGTTGGAGTTGCCTCCGGACTTGAGTTCCATTCACCTTATCTTCCATGTGTCGATGTTGAGGAAGTTAGTCGATGATCCTAGCACTACTGTGCCTTTGGAGGGGGTTGAGGTTGAGGAGAACTTGGCCTATGAGGAAGTCCTTGTGGAGATTTTGGATAGGCAAGTTAATCGGCTCCGTAACAAGGATGTGGCTTCGGTGAAGGTGCTTTGGAGAAATCAACACATGGAAAATGCTACTTGGGAGGCGGAGATAGACATGGTGAAGCGATATCTCCATCTTTCCCAATATACTCAAGCCTAAGGTACTAGGTTCTTTCCTTTCCAAATAGTCCTAATTCTTTCACTCTAGAGTATCATAACATGACATGCATGCATGTGCACAAAAATGATTTTTCATGATGTTTTGAATGATATGAATGCATTTTACTATGGATTCTAAAATCTTTGTGATTTTCGAATAGTGAACTATGCATTGTACCCCGTGTTCGGATGTTTCATGTCCTAAGTCAAGCTTTCAAGCCTTGTTGTTGCTCATTCGAGGACGAATGTTCCCAAAGGGGAGATGATGTGAGGACCCAAATTCATGAACGGCTTTATCGAACCTCTTAGTTTTGTGCCGAACGAATATTTACCAAGTGTCGCTCCATGGAAGGCCCACACAGCTTGTGTGAAGCCACACGGACCGTGTGTCCTCCAATGGAGG
The DNA here is from genome assembly GCA_029948455.1 of Solanum rostratum. Lineage (NCBI taxonomy): Eukaryota > Viridiplantae > Streptophyta > Magnoliopsida > Solanales > Solanaceae > Solanum > Solanum rostratum. The sequence goes on along the minus strand of CM057049.1, from coordinate 35,198,326 downwards.
GGTATTTGGCCAAGTTTTCGATGGCATGGACTCGACAGGGAATTACAGGCCAAGTGAGAGCACACGGCCACCCACACGGGCCACGTGGCCCACCATGGGGCTCGCGACTTGAAAATTTTTCTAAGTATGAAATCACAATCTCATAACTTTTTTGTGCGAAATTTTTCTAAGTGATGTTTTACGGCTTTTGGCACGACCCATGTGGCATTACATGGTCCACGTAGTCTCCCATATAGAACCCCTTAACCTCGGAGAAATCCTAAGTGTTGTACCATAAAAATCTATCTAAGTGCCATCTCACGGCCAATGTTCACGATCCGTGTGACGGCTCATGGACCATGTAGGCGCCCCTGTGGTCCCGACGGTTCATTTTCCTACACATTTCATTAATGGCTTTTGCGTAAATTCGAATTGCTTTAAGTGTGTTTAAGGAATTTCTGCCCAGCTTAAACCCCTAAATCAGTTGAGGCAAGTCCATCCTTATTCATTTACTTTAGATCACTCACCTCCTAAGAAATAGATTCCTAAACCTCCTCTGCGAGCTTTCTTCTCAAGATTCAACCTAGGGATTTATCGAGGATCTTCTTCAAGATAATTTCCTCTCAAGCTCATCTTCTAGCACTAAGGTATATGGAATTGATTCTTGGTCCCTTCCAACCTAGGAGTCCTAAATGTTTTTGACTAATTTTCATAAGGTTTTGCTTACTTTGCAAATGGGTGTTGACGATTATTGGTTGTGTAATTCATTTAAAGTGTGGACTTTTATTTAATGGTCTTAAGCTATTTTAAGCTCCTCTACAATGGTTTTCATTGAGATAACGAATTCATGAAAGTGCACGTCCCCTTCAAGACTTGAATTGTGCATGGGTAATTCACACTATGATTTAACTGTTGATTTTACTTATAATTTTTAGCTGAATTTCAAAATGCATTATTGATCTAACCTTGAATCTACATTGCCCATATAATTTACGTCCAACTCATAGCATTGCATTCATGTGCATGGAACTTTATGAAGAATTTTGAATAGATTAAGCCTAATTACGTCTTATGTAATGATTTTGATACGATTATGGGTTATGAAAAGAATGTGGTCACATAAATGTCTTATGATTTTGGCTCTTTGAGCATCTTGGATTCTTGCACTATCTTGTATATGTAAAATGAGTTTTTCTTTGCATGAGTATCATGATTTTGATTTATGATTTGGCCTTTGAGCCCAATTGTGCATTGGACGGATTTGAAATGAACATTGTATCTCTTGAAAGCACGTATATGTATAAGTATTCTCGTGGGATGTTTGACTTAGCACCGATGGATTGGGGGCGTCAGGGCTATCCCCAAGGGTCTTCTCCCTTTCCTCAAACTATGTGCCAACATAGGAATGGAAGCCATTACCGAAATGACCAGTTCGTAAGGAATGGTTATTCATTTGTCTTGATATGATATGACCTTGGAAACTCCTTCCGAAATGGTGAGTTGCGTAAGGAAGCTGACCATCCACCGAAATGGGGGTCCCTCAAGCTGTGATGCAGATTACATTTGGCAAGTAATCTTCTCCTTACCGATGGGAAGTTTCTATCGGACTAACTCATGTAATAGCTCGCTTGGGTTTGATTTTTTTGTTATAGTCTATTCCTACTATGTATGAGCATTATTGCACTTCATACATCATGAATTTCATGGTATATCGTATACTATTTTCCCTTGGATATATGACTTCTTCTATATTATGTGCTTTGTCATCTAACATTGAAATGCAGGTTTGATAAATCATGTGCATAACATGCCCGCATACTTAGTACATTCAAACGTACTAATGCATACTGTATGCCTACATGATTTTACCATGTAGGGACCAAGCACTCCGACCATCCACCTTTTGACGATATCTCGAATTCGAAAAGTTAACTTAGTGGTGACTCCTACCTTTCAAGGACAGGCCACCTTGTTTCTATCCCGGGACATGTCCTGGCCCCCCGGCCCATCTTAACTAGAGGCGTTGTTGGACACCTAGTAGACTTTTGTGTGCTTATATTTATGAGATATTATGTTTGGTGTTTATGATTTCGGCTATATATTAACTATGAATATCTTGGTTGACAATGAAGATTATGTATGTTTATACGTTCGGCGTGAAAGGCCCCTTACCTTATGATACCCCCATAGCGTGAGTCCTACTTTTCTGCCCCATAGAACTATGTATTTCTATCTTGAATGCATTTCCGAACTGATGATGTGGTTTTGATCTCTACGAGGCTTGTTTGGGGACTCTCAGGTCCCCATCCTCCGTGTCACATCTAGGCCCTAGGTCCAGGTCATGACACCCAGATCCACTTGGGTCCTTGTTTGTGAGAAAAATGATGAACTAAATATTTCATGGCCCATCTTGTTAGGCATTTATTTGAGGGAACCAGTTTCCTAATTCTCTTATCATAAGTCTTGTTCAGATAGGTTAAGTGATTCTTGATAGTTTCATTCTTCTTTTTGCATGCATTTCTTAAGTGACATAATTGACCACTGTGTGCACAAAATATAACAGAGGCATTCTCATCTTTTTTAGGCACACCTTTCTTGAAGCCTATTCCATATTTAGTAATGGACTGACCCTTTTTTATTTCATCGAGCGGTAAGGAGGATTTAGTCCACCTCATAGTGTGCCCTACTTTCATTTTGGTCTACTTCAGTTCCTTAAGAAGGGCTTCATTTTTAGCAATCATGTAGTTCAGTTCATCCCTTGAGGTTTTCACGTTTTCCTCTAAATCCATGTACACATGATTTTTGACATTATTTTCTTTACTTCTTTTTGAAGATTTTGATTAGTTATTTCTAGACTCTCATTCTCAGTCTCAAGGATGCATATTCTTCAAATTGATTTTCTTATCTTCACACGTGGAGAAATATGCATCAATGAGAACATGAGATAAAGATTCTAGTTTTTTCTTTGAATAAAAGATGCAAATTTTCTTTAAGATACTTGAAACTTACCTTATCTTTCTTGTTGTTATCCTTATCATGCTCCGAGTCAGTTCCAGCCATCTCCGTTCCTCCTCAACTTCTCTATCCATTTCGCATAGTTTAGCTTCAATATTGTACTTGATTTAACAAATGATCTCTTCATAATCTGACTGAGCTAGTGCCACCAATGTCATGAAGTCACACTTTTCTGAGCTTTCCATAGCCAAAAAGGATTGATTTTCATGTCCTTGTTTATTTAATTCTTCACTTGAGGAGTTTACCACTACAATAAGTGCCCTTTTTCACTGTGAGGTCAGCCGCTTGGTTTGTCATACTTTGATTCTTAGGAATGTGCTAATTATTTCTAGTCTCCTTGGCCTTTTCAAGGTTGTTATTTTTTGTTGTCCAGTGCCCATAGAGGAAATAACCTTATGAAGTGGTTAAGGCTTGCACACTTATAACACAACAGATCCCTGATATCCTTATTTGAGTTCCTTTGATAGTTCTTTCTCTAGCTGAACTGCCCTCTTCTCAGCATCTTGTGAAACCTCTTAGTCATTGGGCGATGTTCTCCTCCTCAAAGTTGTTTTTTTCAGTTGCCTTGAAGATCATTTGCCTTCAGTTGTCTACGGTGCTCCATCCTGTGATGTTGGTGGTGCAGCCATAGATCCTTTTCATGATTTAACCTTTTAGTGAAAAGACCTACTCTGTACCAATTAAAAGACCATAACAAACCAAAAATAACAAGAACCGGGTTCTTGTAACATAAATAGTGGTCATAATAAAAGAACACCGAGAGTTATAGTAGACAAATTTCTTGCTTGAGAGAGAGACAATCACGACCCACAATGTATAGGATTTCAGTAACTTCACTATCTGAAAAGAATAATGTTCAGATTACACCTCAGTACTCACTCACTCACTTCTAAACTCTAATGATCTACTCTGATCGCTTACTCTACTTTCCAAGAAGTCAAATCCAATTCTTGTTACAACACTCTCAAAAACACATTCACACTTAAAACACTTGTCCCTAAACAATAATTCTAAGATGAACTAACAAGAAAAACTCTCTTCAGAAAGAAAAGCTAACTCTAGTTCTTATTTCTTTCGATCTGCTGCTTAGTAATCGCTCCTTGCCTTTGCTGCTGGATAGTTGATGTTTGATTTATGCAAAAGTTGCCCTTCTACGATTTTAGTGATCCTGATATATTGTACCCTAGAAGAGCTCTACATGGATAGCTATTCCCAGCTAGTATCCTTGTTTTTCCTATTTAGGAGTACGTTGACATAACTAAGGATTTCTTCTTATTCCTGTTCTTTTCTTTTATTCATCTTGTGCCCGGTGAACCTAGTTCACTGTATAATATTCACTTCCTGTTGAGGATGTTTGCTTAATACCCTTTATCATCTCATTCAAGCTCCTGAACCTGATTCACTTTATCATTATCAAAACACCTAATAACTTTAGCAAGCCAATAGTTTGGCGTCTTTTGGTTTTTTTAAAAGGATGAATGGGGCAGAAAAAAGGGTTGAAAAAGTCTCTCAATGTATTGAAATGCTTTCGATGGCTATCAATAATTTTATTAAGCATTTAGGGCTTTAAATAGACAACATCAAATAAAAATCAGCATAATTTGAAATTCAAACTAACCTAAAATATCTCAACAACTTAACTAAAATTCAAAATTCACATTCATCTTAAACTAAATAATTTATTTTGCTAAAACTACTGCAGTAACTAAAAATAATTTTCAAAACTCCTCCTTTGCTTTAGTTACTGCAATTTTAAAAACTGCTCCTCCTCAATTTCTGCTTTGGTGGTTGATGTTGAATTGTTTTGATTGTTTTTGAACTTCCGAAATTTCTTCTTCTTTCTTTTTCTTCTTTTGATTCTGTGTTTAAAAAACACTATCAATGATGTTCTCTAGTTTAAAAGTGCTTTCATTCAGCAATTGATAGGATTTGCGGAGAATTGTTGTGATGATTTTTCTTCCATCACAATATCACTTAAAACGTATGTCTCAAAATGAGATTTTGTTATCACTGACCAAATTTGATAAAGTTTGCCAGTGAATATTTTTGGGGCATTCAATGAGAGACTGCTGCTTATTATTCTTATGTAAAAAATTAGTTTAAAAAGCCTGTGTATTAAAAAAGACATGGGTTGAATATAGCCCTAACGGTTTAAAAAGTAGTCCTGGCGGGTTAAAAGTAGCCCTTGCGGATTAAAAAGGTAGTCCTTGCGGGTTGAAAATAATATGGTAGTTCTTTGGAAGAACTCACAGATCTCGGTAAGATCAATGAGGCTCTTGATACCACTGTTGGTTTTTTTAAAAGGATGAATGGGGAGCAAAAAAGGGTTGAAAAAGTCTCTCAATGGATTGAAATGCTTTCAATGGCTTTCAATAATTTTATTAAGCATTGAGAGCTTTAAATAGACAACATAAAATAAAAATGAGCATAATTTGAAATTCAAACTAACCTAAAATATCTCAACAACTTAACTAAAATTCAAAATTCACATTCATCTTAAACTAAATAATTTATTTTGCCAAAAACTACTGCAGTAACTAAAAACAATTTTCAACAGTAACACTATTCCCAATGGGTAGCCAAAATTCTCCACAACCTTTGAGCTGGTTCAATATCTATAAAAAAAAAATGTTGGTTGGTCACTAAAGAATGAATATTGCAGCATAGACAGTCTTGTGGATTCCTGTTTACGTTCCTGCTGTGTATCACATCATTAAAAGGAAGCTTAGATTTTAACACTGTCCAAGTAATAAAGAAGAACTTGAAAGGGATGTTCTTATTCCATATTCGTCTAATCAAAATTTGGGATTTCTTATGCTCTGCCAAGTACTTATGTTACTAAAGGCTATCACTGGATGCATTCCAGTAGATGTAGTCTTTCCTTATATCAGCCCCTATCTTCATTACTGCAACGTGTCATACAATCCAGTTAGGAATAAAGTTACTGAGCTTTTGGATATTCCAAACCTGATTGATGAGAATCTTTCACAACAATTTTAATCAAATGTGTCTGGCAAGGACAATATGTGGCAATAGAACCAAGTCCAGTCCAGTTATCCACCAAAAAACTACTATTCCCTCTATGAATCTTCCAAATCATGTTGTGCTCAGCTTGAGTTCTGGACATCGTGAGGGTTTTCCATATGTAGGAATCACCAGATTCCGACACCTTCAACACTAGATGGGCAATATTTATGCTTAGTGAATTTGGCGCAAAGAGTCTTGTTGTTTGAATCTCCACCATTTTTTAAGGTTGATATTAGCATTAATGTCATCCATATTCTCACTCTCAAACCCCCTTCCTCATCAGGAAAACAAAAGTTCTTCCAAGAGCTCCAGTGATGCTTATGCTTCTCATTGGATGAACCCCAAAAGAATTTTGTGAAATGTCTTTCCATGAGCTTGATGATTCGTTTAGGAGGAGTAAGTGTTGTAAAGGTATAAATGGGAAGAGATTGCAAAAGAGCATCTTGTTCTGCCAGACGCTAAGCCTTCTAATAATCTTAGAAAGCATCTTCTCAAACTACCCATTCCTTTTCTTACCAACGTATATAGGACAACCGAGCTATTCAAAAGGAAACACTCTGTTAAGAAATGCAGTGGATTCTCTGATCTTGTTAATCCTACAAGGAACAGTGCCAGGAGCACTTAGGAAAAAACGTTTCTTTTTATTGATCCTTTGACAAAAAATCCTTTCATACATATTAACTTGCTTCATGATCATTTTCACAGGCTTACTGATCACTATATCATCTGCATCTGCATAAGATAGGTGATTAATAACAGGACCTCTGTCAGACAGAGAAAGGCAAGAAGTGTTCATTATGGATAAGATTATTAAGCATTCTTGCCAGAACCTCCACACCAATAATGAAAGAGATCGAGAGAGGATAACCTTGTTTGAGACCTTGAAAAGAGGTGAAAAGACAATTTATGTTACCATTGATGATGATAGAACATATTATCAATAGTACCCATAAATAAATCACTTACATGTTGAGAAAAGCCAAATCTATCTAAAACAACACTAAGGAATTGTCAGGAAATCCTGTCATATGTTTTAGCCATATCTAACTAAATAACAACATTACCACCTTTTTTACTCTTGATACTTTGAGCAATCTCTTGGGTAAGCAAGTTGTTCTTGGTAATGAGCCTGCCTTTAAGAAAACCACTGATTTTCTGAGATCATTTTAGGAAGTAAAAGAGTTGACCCTTTGTCATGACCCGGGGTCGGGTCCTTGATGTGACATGGCGAATGGGGATCCGGGAGTCCCCAAACAAGCCTTAAGATTTCAGAATTTGCATAATAGGTTCAAGGCATATAAGACGGATAATTAAATAGCGGATTCTAAAGCCAAAGGGAAGACCATTTATTTTGGATAAACAAAACGAGAAAGTTTATACAGTGCCCAATGTATGCCTCTAGTCAAGGAACGGGGGCCAGGACAAGATACGAGCTCACCCTCAACAAAATACTAAACACAACAGTCACAAGAAATAAAGCTTGCCCACGGAAGACGGGGCTCACCGCAAAATAACTTCAAGGTGGGAATTATTTGTCCGGCGGCTGGTACTCAAACTGCTCGGTCCCTACATGGTAAAATCATGCAGACATAGAGTATGCGTTAGAACGTTTGAGTGTACTAAGTATGCGGGTATGCAATGCACGTGACTTACCGAACCTGCACAATCATGTTAGATGACAAGGGCACATAATATACAAGAACATATAAGCAATAGAATTTAATATACAAGATCCCATGGGATGCATGATGCGTGCGATGCGATAATGCTCCTATATAACGGGGATGGACAATAACCAACAAACCAAATCCACGCGAGCTATTACATGAATTGGACTGATTGGGACCTCCCATCGGTAGGGAGAAGATTACTTGCCAAGAGTAATCTACACCATACCTTACGACTCCGCTTTTCGGTGGGTGGTCACCTTCCTTACGACCCACTTTTCGGAAGGATTTACAGAATCAAAGCAAGACATGTCATAATCATATAACAGATAGACGAATTACATCCGTCCCTATGTAGGCACATAGTTCAAGGAAAGGGAGAGGGACCTTGGGGATATCCCTAATGCCCCCAAATCCATCGGCGCTAAGTTTTACACATCCCATAAGAATACTTATATATGTACATATGCTTTCACGAGAGTTAAGTGCAAGATTCATAGCATTCACGACACCTTTAGGCTCAATGCCAAATTACAAGATCATATTCAAGATGCCAATGCAAGGAATAGCTCATCTACAAGTACAAGATGGTGCAAGCACCCAAGATGCTCCAAGAGCCCAATCATAGACATACCGGTGATCACCTTCTTGTCATATCCCATTTCTTACCAAAATCATATCATATTCCCCTTTTAGGACAAAATTGGGCTTAAACCCACATTTCTAAGATTTCCATGCACCAATGTCATGAATGTGATGCAATGCATAATGCAGGGATGGCATGGGCAATGTAGAGTATATCCGAAATTTGCTATATAGTGTAGAGACTAAGGAAAATCCATAATAAAGTTCATATGGAAAATGTAGTATAAATCACCCATGCAAGACAACATCTTTAAAGGGACATGCATGCTTCATAGTTTCATAGTCCAAGTAACTCATCAAATCCAAGCTTAACATAACTCAAAATTCGGAATATTATCTAGCACATGCATGGTTCAAAATATCAAGATCAAGTAGTAGAATCTTCACATTTTAAATAGACAAGTGTATAAAATAGTTTGAGAAGAACTTGGGTCTTCTTGGTTGAAAGGAACCAAGAATCAACACCCACATACCTAATTGAAGACAATTCTACGATATGGACTTCAAATTGAGAGCCTTGGCTTAAATGATCCTAGAGAGAAGGTGGAAGTCTTGAAGGAGTGAACTTTAGAGAGAGAGTGAGTGAGAGTGAAATGGCTGAAAATTGGAGTGTTTAGCTTATATAGGGAGCCTAGGAGTGGTGGGAAATGACAAAATTTTCATTGGAATTAACCAATATTTCAAAAATGCCATTGCTGAAACGAACCTGAAATTGGTCCGTCTGAGGCATACGGTCCAATACACTGTCCGTGTAGTGTCAAACGGACCGTTTACTGTGCCGTGGTCCCGGACTTAAAATTTTCAAAGGCAAGATTTTCCGGACTATATATCACAACACGGACTGGTGAACGGACCACCTGGGGTCACACGGACCGTGACCCCGTCCATTTGTAGGTGACTCTCCACACCGAGGCTAGGGGGGACCACACGGACCATTTAAAGTCACACAGGCCATGACTTGGTCCGTGTGAGGGTGGTTCTATGCAAGGTACCATACGGAGGGCCACACGAACCGTGTAGCTTTACACGGACCGTGTGGAGGCCTGTTTACCCTCCACTCTCCCGGGCGTCACCCCACGGGAGGCCACACGGTCCGTGTGAGTTCACACGGGCCGTGTAGGCCCTCCGTGAGGTGATGCTGGCAGAAATATCTGGGCAGTTTTATGGACCTAAAGGTGACGTCAAGGATCCGGGGCCTTTCAGCGTTATAGATAAAATTTTAGTTATAATTTTACAAGAAATATTACTTAGACTAATAGGATGCAAGTCGGAAAAATTAATAGGGAAGTCTATCTGAATTAAGGCTAATAGGGTATGAGTGAAGAATTTTTTCATTTTTCCTCTTTTGAAGAAAAACCGTATAAATTCGAGTACCACGTCTTTGATAATTTCCCAACAAAATTGGAAAAACTTACCTAAGAAGCCATTTGGTCTAGAAGAATTATGAGGACTCAAATTGAGAACAACTTCTTTGATCTCATCTTATTGCGGATATTTGGTGATATTCTTCTTGTCTTCTTGGTTGATACGTCTAGAAATACAATCGATGATATTAGGGTCCACACTGCTAGGGTAGAGGTTGAACATATCCTCAAAATGACAGTAGCCCTTGAAATTTTCTCATCCCCAGAAAGCTACTTGTCTTTGTTGTTTTTGATTACCAACAGGCTCAACCTTTTCCTTCTTTCTCTGATGGTAGAGTGAAAGTATTTACTGTTAAGAGTCACCATCTTCAAACTAGTTAATTCTGGCTTTCTCTATTAGTAAAGAACTTGTCTGTTTAACCAAATAACATATTTAGGACGCCCTTTATTATGTTCTTACATGCTGTGCTCAGTCATATTGAGCATGTTCATGTCTTCCAAATATTGTACCTTGGCCTCCCACATGTTTCCATGTGCGATTACTAGAAATATCTTGTGACCAATCCTCTTGAGTGATCAATAAATCTAGAAACATATTCCTATATTATGAAGTAGGACAAACAAATCCTAACTAAATATAAATTAAATAAATACAAAATTAACAAATCCTAAACAACTTAGGATTTCTATTCCAACTTTGAATTATTGTTCCGACATATCTCCAGTTGTTTGGCCTGCATATTGTTGCTAGGCGTAAACCATATAGTAAGGCAGTTAGTTCAACAGTTGAAACAGAGTAAAAAAATTGAAGATCATTGTAATTTGAGGTTGGAGGAGAATTTTGAAAATGTGTTTTTTTAGTTTTTGGAGAGAAGTCATTTTCTTTAAATTTGAGGAAAAAATATTTCTTTGGAAAACATTTTTCAAAACATTTAAGCCAACCAAATATGAAAAATTTGGAAAATATTTTTTGGAATAAGCAAACAAAAAATTTATATCAGAGTTAACACTACATATCTAAACATATTCTCTTTGTCCTTTTTTATAGGTTTATTTGTTTTACTATATTCTCTTTCTTGATTTTTATAGGTTTGTTTTTTCTACTCTATTCTTGTTCTCGATTTGAATAGGTTTTTTTGTTTTACTCTATTTGTAGGAGATTTTTTTTATGTTTGTATTCTAATGAAATTCTTGAAGCTTGACATAATTTGACGCCATTAAATTAATACCACAAATTGGACTCCATATTATTTATACCTTAACAATATCATTAAGGGTGACTCTAGGTCGAAACTTGTTCACCCGGGGGTCCTTTTAACTTGGGAAGCTACGAGATCAATGTAGGTTGTCTAGTAGTATTTTCAGTTTCATAAACTATTAAAGTTCAAACTCTCAACTACACATCTATTGCAATTGGAGAGGTTATTCTAGTTATTTCTTCGTAAAACTTCAATGTTAGGTATTGATTTAAAAGTTCAGTACTAGTTAATAATATTTATAACTTTAATGATGTTACATAAAACTATTGAATAACTTGTTATTTTACATTCTTGAAGTAGTTCAATAATAATGGGAACAAAGGATTATAGAGAATATTTTGACGAACAACTCACTTTGGTTTGATGGTTTCCTTTTTCATTCTTACATAGTATTCCTTTATAAAACATCAATAGAAGATATCAGATTATTTTCTTTTAAGAGGGATAAAATTTATTTTTTACTTTCAAAAAAATAAATAAAAGAAGGTATGATGCGAACGTAATGAAAATTGATTTAAGAAGATGATCCATGGTTTATGAGTAAAGCTAATACACAATATGAAAAGAAGATATTCATTGTATCTCACATGTAAAAAAACAAAAGAAAGAAAACAATTATTTAATTTTTGTTCTACCTATGCCAATCACGATACATCAACAAAAACTGCCGAATAACTTTTTCCAATTATATTCTGTCTTGAAATATAAAAGCCTTGAATTTCTCCAAAAGTGCAATAATGTGTATATATATATATATATATATATATATATATATATATATATATATATATATATATATATTATTACATTTCAGAATAAATCTTAAGCATAGGAATCACTGGTTTTTTCTTTGCAACTGAACTTGTGGAGATTTGTATTGAGTTGTAAGAGCTGAGACTCTGAGTTCTAGCATTATTTCAGCTCAAAATCATCAATTCTAGCAATTCAACCCATTCATTCCACCCATTAAAAGAATGATCATTTGAACTCTGTGAAGCTACAAAAGGAACTTCTAGTGATTGAAGTATGTTAGTTCCTTGAAATAAACAACAACAATATACCCAGTAAAATCCCACAAGTGGGGTCTGGGGAGGGTAAGATGTACGCAAATCTTACCACTACCACATATAGGTGGAGAGGTTGTTTCCTGGGAACCCTCATCACAACAACCCATCAGCAGAATAAGCTAGATATGATAAACAGGCAATAAAGAGAAGAACACATGATAATACGTAGATACAGGATAGCTAACACATAAAGGCAGATAAATAACATTTAAAAGGCAAAAAATTAACCACTCCTTCCTATCTACCCTATTAGCCTGCTACTCTAATTCTCGACCTCCACTACTTCCTATCTAAGGTCATGTCCTTGGTGAGATCGAGTTTCACCATATCATGTCTAATCACCTCCCCCCAAAACTTCTTTAGTCGACCTCTACCCCATGGTGTAACTCCAAGATCTAGCTTCTCACACCTCCTAATAGGGGCATCGGTACTCCTTCTCTGCACATGTTCGAACCATCGCAGTCTCGCTTCCCTCATCTTGTCAGCTACAGGGGCCACCTCTAGCTTCTCCTGAATGACCTCATTCCTAATCTTATCACTCCTGGTGTGACCACACATCCATCTTAACATCCTCATTTCTGCGACCTGCATCTTCTGAACATGTACATTTTTTATTGGCCAACACTCCACCCCATCCAACAAAGATGGTCTAACCACCTTTCTGTAGAACTTACCTTTGAGTTTAGTTGGTATCTTCTTATCACACAATACTCCAGAGGCCAACCTCCATTTTGTCCAAGCCGCCCCAATACGATGTGTGACATCATCGTCGATATCCCCACTACTCTGGATGATGGACCCCAGATACTTAAAGCTTTCCTTCTTGGGGATAGGGTGAGCCGCAAGTCTCACATCAATGTCTGCTCATCCCTCACAACACTGAATTTGCACTCCAAGTATTCTGTTTTGGTCCCACTCAATTTGAATCCTTTGGTCTCCAAAGCGTGTCTCCAAACCTCCAACCTATCATTAACTTTGGTCCGGGTCTCATCAATGAGTACTATGCCATCTGCAAACAGCATATACCATGGGACTTCCTCCTGGATTGATCGCGTCAGCTCATCCATCACCAAGGCTAATAAAAAAGGGCTCATCACAGATCCTTGATAAAGTCCCATCTGAACAGGAAAATATTCAGAGTCTCCTCCCACCGTTCTTACCCGAGTTTTGGCCCCGTCGTACATATCCTTAATCACTCTAATATATCCCTTTGGGACGCCTTTCATCTCCAAACACCCCCATAGGACATCCCTCGGGACTTTGTCATAGGCCTTCTCAAGATTAATGAACACCATATGAAGGTCCTTCTTACTTTCCCTGTATTTATCCACTAATCTCCGAACAAGGTGGATCGCTTCAGTAGTCGACCGTCCTGGCATGAATCCAAACTGGTTTTCTGAAATAGAAACTACTTTTCTCACCCTCATCTCCACCACTCTCTCCCATGCCTTCATAGTATGACTCAACAACTTGATACCCCTGTAATTATTACAGTTTTGAATATCACCCTTGTTCTTATACAGTGGAACCATTGTACTCCTCCTCCATTCATCCGGCATCTTGGCCATCTTCATGATAGTATTGAACAGACTAGTCAGCCACTCTATGCCATCCTTGACCATGCTCTTCCAAATATCTATCGGAATCTTATTCGGTCCGAGCGCCCTTCCTCTCTTCATCCTACTAATAGCCCTTCTAACCTCCTCAACTCCGAACCGCCTGCAATAACCAAAATCAGGTGACTTTCGGAGTGTGCCAACTTGCCCAGCTCAATATCACTATCTCCTTTTTCGTTTAAAAGTTTATGAAAGTAAGCTTGCCACCTTTGTTTAATAGAAGTCACATCCACTAACACCTCCCCCTCCTCATCCTTGATGCACTTCACTTGGTCCAAGTCGCGAGCTTTCCTTTCTCTCTCTTTAGCAAGCCTGTACATTCGCTTGTCCGCGCCTTTATCACTTAGCTCCTCATATAGGCGCTCAAACGCTGCTGTCTTAGCACTCGTCACCGCCATTTTGGCTTTTGACTTAGCCGTCTTATAAATTTCCCTAAGCCTTTGTTTTTCATCCTCATCCCTACGCTCCAACCACTTTGTATAGGCCCCCTTCTTAGCTTTTACTTTGTCTTGAACTTCTTCATTCCACCACCAATCACTTTGATGTCCCCTAAAGGTTCCTCTCGAAACCCCTAGTACCTCAGAGGCTACCTTTCTAATGCACCCAACAGTGCTGTCCCACATATTATTCACATCTCCACCACTACTCCAAGCCTCTAAGTTTCTCAGCTTTTCTTCCATCTCATGAGGGAGGGCAGGAGTCAGGCCCCCTATCTAATCCTCGGTTGGGCATAGACAATCTTCCTATTCTTTTCTCTCTTAATCTCTAAGTCCATCACTAGAAGCCTATGTTGAGTGGAAATACTCTCACTCGGAATAACTTTGCAATTCTTACAAAGGCTTCTATCACCAATCCGTAGAAGTAGGTAATCAATTTGAGTTTTAGCTACCGCACTCTGAAAGGTTATCAAATGACTTTCCCTCTTCTGGAAACATGAGTTAGCAATAACTAACTCAAATGCTTTAGCAAAATCAAAGAGAGACGTTCCCCCTCTATTCCTTTCCCAAAACCAAAGCCTCCATGGACATCTTCAAACCCACTACTGGTAGCCCCAATATGTCCATTAAAGTCTCCCCCAATGAAAAGCTTTTCCGTCACAGGTATGCTCCTCACCACCTCATCCAATTCTTCCCAAAAGAGCCTCTTGACTTCCTCATCTAGACCCGCTTGAGGCGCATAGGCACTAACTACAGTCACTACGTGCTTACCCTCCACCAGTTTAATAGACATCATCTTATCGTTAAACCTCCTAACCTCCACCACATAATCCCTACGGTCCTCATCTACTAGTATACCTACACCATTTCTGTCCTTAGCCCGAGTACCATAGCTTGAACCCGGTTAGTTCCTTGAAATAATTCATCAAAATTCATAGAGAAGTTACTTGAATTCAACTCATTGGAACATTGTTCCTTGTTAAAGTTCATTGAAGTAGCTAGCTGAACATTTGGAGGTTATTGTTTTTGGGATCGGTATTTCTGCATAAGGACCATAAAGATGAAAATTATTTGGAAAATTCAACAAAACCTAGTATCACAAATGTCATAACTAGGATATCTTGTCTACTTTTTTATACTCGGATACCTTTAGGCGGTAGGTGAGTTGTCTCATAGGCAAATCTGGCACACATACCAGAACATGTCTAGTAGGGGTTACATCAACATTGTAAGAAAAATAATGAGAATTCAATAGTAAATTTATGAACATTCAGAAAATGTCTACTCAAGATTTTCCTTAACCAATGTTCTTGTTCTTGTTTTTTCTATTACTCTGTGTTGGAATGAAGCTTAATATATAAATACTTCAAGTTTTTCTCTAAATCACAAACAACCTCGTCTAATTTCCTATCAAGATCTAGTGCCCATCGCAGGTGCCGTCTTTTCTTTTGTGGTATTTCTGTAGTTATTTTTGAAAGCAAAGAATGATCCTCCTCTTTTTCTGAAGTACCACATCTTTTAACTTGTGCCTCCTTATTACTACTTCTCATTCTCTTAGAACCTACTGCTTACTTTTGATAAATCTTAGAGCGATTTGCTATGCCTTTTCCCTTTCTATCTTGCAGTTTCTTGGCACAAGATCTGTTTTCCAT
The DNA here is from genome assembly GCA_029948455.1 of Solanum rostratum. NCBI lineage: Eukaryota > Viridiplantae > Streptophyta > Magnoliopsida > Solanales > Solanaceae > Solanum > Solanum rostratum. Next base: position 35,182,598 of record CM057049.1, on the reverse strand, counting down.
TACATCAAAGTTATTACCTTGTGTTGTTTTTTTTTCTTTTTTTTTTTTTGGCTTCTGATTGTGCAAATTCACATGTTTCCATTCTTAGTTTTATTGATGAAATGGACGACTTCCTGAAAATGTAGCATGTCCCTTGTGACTTTGCTTCTAATAACATTTCCATCGTCAACCTCCCCTCCCTCCCCCGAGACACCGCTAAACTAAAAAAATTGAAAGGTTAGGATCAAACACAAATTGTGGTACCCAAAATTATCAAGAGAAATTTGATATTCATAAATATGTACACCAGTTTTTTTAAGTAACATACATATATATGGAATTTGACCAAAAATGATATTTATACGTATAGAAACTAGAGGCAACATCTAATGACCCTCAAGGTCATTTTTTTTCCAGTTTTTGACCTTTTTAACAAAATTTTGAGCTTTTCTGTACAGACCTATCCCAAGTCATTTATGGCTTACTGGCAGTGACAATTCCGACGCTTGATCGTTTATTTGGTTTTTATGCATTTTTCTGTGGTTTGGAGCTTTTGGAGTTTGAATAGTTGAGTTTTGTCTAAACTCTCAAAAGATGGCCTCAGAATAGAATTTGATGGTTCCATCAATCCCGGAATGGTCATTTTAGGCTAGGAGCATAGTTGGCTTGATTTCTAAGGCTATTGGTGCGAGTTTGTGCCATTAGGCATTTTAGCCTTTAAGCTTTGCCATAAGTTTGAAGTTGATTAACAGTCTTGAAATTATGTTTGGATGAGAATTTCGTCAGCGTGATTAGCTTTGAAAGATCAATTTTGGTTTAGAATCGCCTTTCATGCGTGTCTTGATGCTTCCGGTTTCATTCTGAGCCCTTTGATAGATTTTGGCTTAAAATGGCCCTTGGGCATATGTTATGTCAAAATTACACCTCCCTAAAGATGTATTAATAAGTCGATGTCAAATATAGAACCTAACCAAGATTAGGGTCGAATCTAGGAGGAATATGGTTCAGACTTAGTTTAATTTAAGTGAATTCGAGCTTTAATTGGCTTACTTCCGGAAAGGGGCTTTCTTAACTAAATAATAATCGTAAACAATGACCTAAAATTAAGAGAGAATTTATTGCACGTGTTTAAAATACCATAAAAAGACGTAACTAAGATACTATGTTCCCATGAATTATAATGCAATATAACCTTATATGAGATTTGGATGAAAGGCATTATCTCAACGCTTCTTTTCTCTGGCTTGCTCTTTCAAATCCAATTTTGGCCTGCAGTAATGTAATTGGGATTTCATAGCCTAAATTTTTTTTTCTATGAAAGCAAGAGGTGGACTTGCAGTCAATTAGGCTATATGATCTTTGCTTGCGGCATCTCTAACTATTCGGTTAGCATCTTTCACTTAATGAATCACGCCTTTGAATAACGTTTTCTAGTGGGTAGTATGCAAAACTATACATCATCTTTACCTAAGTTCTTGGTTTGGTAAATAGATGAATTTCACCATGCTACTTGGTCCATATACGGGTGTATGTTTTACTAACCCTTACAAAATACACAACACATACATCAATTCCACTTTAACGGGCCAGAGAATAGACAAAAATCTTGAGTTTTAAGCATCAAAAGTGTCATATTTTGTGGCACATTAACACCCACAACTTAAAATCATTACTTGTGCTGAAGTGACAGACTTAATCTAAACATAGTAGTATCAGCACCAACACTTACATCAACCATACGACATCTATTAAATCACAATCTATGCACAACACCCTTATCAAAATTTCAAATATTAACAAATATATTTATCAAGTAAATACATACGGATCAATGAATAGTAGAACTACTTCAACAGAAAAGGCTACGTACACAACTGCAATCACCAAAACAATCTAGAGTTAACAATGTTACTCAAGTGCTCTCACCAACAAAGAACTCCCATACACATAATTTTGAATTATTTCAAGTATAAAACCTAAGTAATCACTCACTCTCACAAGAGAACTTCGCATACTGCATATACAATGCCATAGACTTTCCCTTATATTCTATACATTGACTTTCAAACAGTGATTAGGATCATTATAGTGCCTTTTCAGCTTGTAACATAGGCTCAAGGATAGGAGTGGTATATTTTGGGAATAGTAACTACTTTCTCCTCCTTGACTTTGCTACTTTGACTTAACTTATCTAACCTTGCTAGCCTTGATTGATTTTTCCCTTTTTCTGTGCTTTCATGTAACCTCATTTGTTATACTAGAATTTTAGTACCAATTGATTCATTCTTTTTTTTCTTTTTTTACTTCCCTTTTTATGCTCATCTCACACCCTTTTTGGTTTGTTTTGTTTTTACTACTCTTTTCTTTGCATATCCCTTTGTTTTCTCTTTTGCTCTATAATAACCACCCACCAAATTAGGCATTTTACATGTGTTGATGTGCATAATATTCTACTATAAACTAGGGCCAACTATGGTAGCCACCCTTAATTTAGGCATTTTGCCTAGGTCGAAAATTTGGATCAAGGGATAATTCACATTTGGATGTTTAATGTAAAGACCCTCCGGGTCAATTTTGTTTTATGTGATATTTCTGTTGTTTGAGCTTCAGTATAGTAACCTTAGACCTTTTATGACCTATTGGGGCTATCGAGATTCTTTTAAGGTGTTTTAGTTGTGAATTGTGCAAGTTCGCAAGTTAGCGAGAAGTTAAAACAACAAATATGATATTTTCAGAAAAATCCTAGCAAAAGGCCTCGAAATGGGATTCTGACAGTTCCGTCAATTTTGGAATGATCGATATAGGTTAGAAGAGTGGTGGATGGAGGGTCCCGGTATTATTTTGAGATAAAAGATGCAAACCGAGTTCAACTAGAAGCTAAAAAGTTTATTTCTATAAAAATCTAGCTAAACGTTCTTAGAATGGAAAATGGCTGGTGTAGCACCAGCAAAGGTTATGCTCCGCGTTTGCGAATGGCAATGCCGTGGAAGGGAAGCATGTCAGAGCTCCGCATTCATGGAGGCCTGGCTGGGCCAAGGCACCATGTTCGCGGCCCAAGACTCGCGTTCGCGGAGGCCATGAGGGGGGCCTATAAATAGGCCTTCCCCTTTTCGATTCAGCAATATTTAACAACTTTCCAAGCTCGTAAAAACATCATTTCAAGTTTTATTTCAATTATTCATAGGTCCACGTGACTCAGTTTTTCACAAGGAACGTCATGGTGAAGCCGGGTTCAAGATTCGATGCATATTTTGAGGTAAATTCACTATTTTAGTTGATTACCTTCTTGAAATTTGTGAAAACTTTATGCGTTGATATTTTACCCGATTATTGACGGAATTAAGTGAAACTTGAGTCTAAATTATTTAATATTCCAAGTGGAACATTTTGGTATGCTGGGTCTTAGCTGAAATTTTTTGATTTTTATAAATTTGACCAAGAAATTTTTGAAATGAATACTTTTCCGATAAACTTTTGTTTTCCGTTTTTGGGCCTTTTCACAGTCTTATGGGGGTCCTTTTTGGGCCAAAATTATTTATGTAGACCCAGGTTGTTGTGCAGGTCATTTTTTGAGGTTTTGTTTGGAATGTGGGGTATGGGCTCTATTTTCCCCATTTTCAGCCCATTTAGCCTAATTTTGCATGTTCTTCAAGATTTTACGACCAATATAACCGTGTTAATTATTATGGATTATATTTGCATAGCTGAGCAACATCGGGAGGCTACCAGGAAGGGAAAAGATTGGCTGGATCAATTTGGAGTTTGAGGCATCGGTTGCCAGGTAGGCTAGGCTTTCCCTAAACCATAGATTAGAGCGACATTATATGCATGATGAACTGAGATGTACATGAGATGCTAGTTGTGCCCAGTATTCATAGTATATGTTGTTGTGAGTGATATTACTCTATATTTTTGACTGTGAATATGGTAATTTCATTATATTCTGGTACTATTAACTATAGAGAGGCCTACTAAGGGTCGTATATGGGTTGATACCATGAGATATGTACGTATTCTGACCTAAACTGTTGTCTGTGGGAGCATGTTACTAATTTATTTAGATATGATTGCTGCGAGGCTACTAGTTGAATACTTGTCATATTGTGACTTGATTTTGACTTAATTGTGATTCCGCTAGGCCCGGCTACTATGGTTACTTATGATATCACTGTTGTTACCTGTGGTCGGCTACATTATAACATGTTTGACCAATTAGAACAGGTTTTGCACTTATTATTGAGACATACGCTCTGCCTACTACTGTTAGCTGTTGGGTTCAGGTTTTGATTATTGGTGACTAAGTTTAGTTGTTGTTAACAGAGAGATTGTGTGGAAACCTATGCTAAGAGGGTTGTTGCCTACATTATCTTTGGCCACGATATGACCTTAGAGCTTCGAATTTGAATATACTTATTGAGTGAGTAACTATTTGATATCTCGAGTCCTAGATGATGCTCCCCGTCCCTATTGAGCTCCGGTGGCCACATCTGAGCGTTCAAGTCCTAGGTGATGCTCCTCGCAGTCAGAGTCTTGGTAGCTGCGACTGAGATGCTAGGTGACATATGGAGATTCTGAGGTTTGGGCGTTAGCCGAGATTTGTGTTGAGGACCTTGCAGATTCCATTTTTAGGGGCGAAGCCCCGTAATTAATATTTTGAGTTGAGACATTATTAATTATGCTAAGGGGGTTTTTTCTCTTGTGAGGGATATGTCCCACCATTACTCACGTATATTTTGAATCGGGTGCCACATTCGGGTAGAGGTTGGAGACCATGTTGACATGTAATTGCTGGGGTGAGGCCCCATTATTGATTACCCGTAGATCCACAAACCTATTTACACCCCGATTACATGTGGGTGTACCATCTAGGTTTGTAAGGGCTCGGGGGGTGGGTTCAGGCATAGATAGTAGGGCCTTACACCCACGTACAACTGACCCTTGATTTGATGATATGGAGAGTTGGGCTCTGTGATGATTCTGTGGGGTTCAGTGATAATCTGTTGGTGACATTGTGCATGGGTGTACCTTCTGAGCTTATGGGGGCCCAGGTGGTGTACAAGCATAGAAACTAAGTCCTTACACCCACGTATAATATGAGGTTTTAGTCCATTTAAGGTCATGGAGTTGATTTACTAGATTGCTACTTTATCTACATTTGACCTTTAATCTGTATCTTATTTCACTTAGTCGGCTAAGGATGCCTGCTGGGAGCCTTATTTTATTACTCACCCCTACTTTCTGCATCTTCCTATGGTGTAGGTTCTGTGCATATGAGACTTCTTTTGGGTGAGCATTGGTAGCTCTAGCTTCGTCACAGTCTCCTTCTTTTGATGGTCCTTTTGCTTTCAGACTTTGGCCTTATACAATAGTATTTTGTATTTGTAGGAGTACTCCTAGGTTGTATACTAATATTATGGTTTGTTATATATGTATATCCATATATACTTGTGTTTATTGTAGCTCTATACAGTTGACTTCCAGGTTCTGGGTAGGTTTTCAATAATTTATATTGTTGTATTGGTTATAGTTGTGACTAGACAGCTAGAATAGGTACCCTAGGGTTAGGTGAATTGGATTTCCAGTAGGTGGGACCTAGAAGGCACCATCATGACTGAGATCAAGTCGTGAAAAGTTGGTATCAAAGCCTAAGGTTCACAAGTCCTAGGTGTAAAAAGCAACCGTCTAATAGAGTCCTCTGGATGGGTGTGAAGACGTTTATAGCTTATCTCTAGGAGGCTACGGGATGTTTAGAAACTTTCCTGTGTTGTAGAGTTGTTGACTTTTGTTGTGCATTTTGCCAATGGTTCTTTGAGTTTTGAGAATTTGACTTTATTCATTTTCACAGATATGGTGCATAGATGGCTTTCTCGAGGCTAAGGCCGAGGTAGGGTTGCAACATCAGTCCCCAATAGGGAGTAGACCCCTAAGCCTATGGAACAGAGACCAGAGGCTCCAACTTTGCCGCAATTGAAGGCGCCAGCACCAACTGCTTTTGCAGTTAAACCAGAGGTACAGGAGATCTTTGACAGTTCCTGGTAGCTCTTAAAGCCCTACAGTAGGGTGCAATGCCAGCTCCAACTCCTCCATTTTAGGCACCAGTAAAGATTGCTATTACGGAGCTTCCAGCTCAACCGGAGGGAGCTTACTGTTTCAAGACCTTGGGTATTTTCTGAGATTGGCTCTACTAAGGTTCTTGGAAGTTGTAGGGGAGGATGCATAGGAGTTCTTGGCAGTATATATGGAGCGGCTATAGGCCTTATGATTGTTGGAGTCCCGGGGTGTTGAGTTTATTGCTTAATGGTACTGCTAGATAGTGGTGGTAGACTTGCGGAGATACCAGGCCAGCAAATGTTGCACCACTGACTTGGGCAAGTGTTTCTCCCCGGGGAGCTTCCATCTTGTTTATGACAAAGAAAGATGGGACTCTCTGAATGTGTATTGGCTATCGACAGTTGAATAAGGTGATCGTGAAGAACCATTATCCTCTACCATGTATTGATGATTTATTTGATTAGTTGCAGGGGCAACAATGTTTTCTAAGGTTGATTTGTGATCGGGATATCACCAGTAGAGGATATCTAGAAGACTGCATTTCGGACTCGGTATGGGCATTATAAGTTCCTGGTCATGCCTTTTACGCTGACTAATGCCTCTGTAGCATTTATGGACTTGATAACTCAGGTGTTTCAGTCGTATTTGGACACTTTTGTTGTGATTTTTATTGATGATATCACTACAAGAAAATAGGTCTTTAACGAGGGGAAATTCGGTCGCTAGTATAACGACCAATAAAAATCCTGTCGTCGCCGGTCGTTAGTAGCTCCTTCGTTAAAAGTTAACGACCGGATTAAATTCCGTCATTAAAAGTTAATGACCGAATTAAATCTGGTCGTTAAAAAAGCTTTAACAACGACAAAAATCTGGTTGTTACACCTTTTTTTCGGCAACCAAATTTTTTCTTTGCTAATTGATATTCGAGTTATTAAAAAAAAAAGGCAAGCCCGGTGCACTTCGGGGCAAGAGTCTAACCACAAGGATCTATTGTAGAGTCACCTTACCTTGCATTTTTGCGAGATGATATTACCAAGGTTTGAACCTGTGACCTTCTGTTCACATGAGAACATCTTTACCAGTTACTCCAAGACTCCCTTCAGTTTTAGTTATTAAAACCTTAATTATAACCACAAATCAAAGTGCAAACTGCGTATGGATTTACACACACAAATATACATATACATGCACATATGAAAATATACAAATTTATTATATTCATATAAAATTTCATAGTTCACTACAAAGAATGATATTACATAAAATTACAAAAATATAGACATACATATTTATATAATATTATATTTTTAACTCTTAATAAAATAAAAACTAGAATATCTTTAAACAATTTCTAAAATATGAAATGCACTCTTCCTGTGCTTCAAAATTTTTTGTCGCTTATACTTCTTTACACTTTTTCTAGAAGATGAGTTCTTCAAACAACATGACATGTCAAAAGACAAGTATAAAAACTCACTACTGGAAATTTGATATACGACAACGGTTATCTGGCAACGGTTCTACAACCGTGGCAATATGCGCCTTATAGCTACGTTTTGAACCGTGGCAATATACGATTAACATTAACCGTGCTATTAGAAAGAAAACCGTAGCTATAAATTTGGTATGGCAACGGTTCAGTGTATTCGTTTCAATAGAAGACATATGGCAACGGTTTACAACCGTTGCCAAATAACCCAAAAAAATTAACCCGCGAAATATATTATATTTCCCTCCACTCACAAAAGAGGCGGCCCCCAAAATTAATTTACTCTCTCCACTCACTCAGTACGCCCCCAAAATTTCCACTCACTCAGTACCCTCTTCATCGTCTCCACTAAGCTGGTCGAGAGAGCAGAGTACTATACATCTTCAGCATTCCGTCCTCATCTCCAGTAAGCCAAGATTTCTGTCAATTTGTCAAACGAACAAGATGAAGATGAAGAAGATGAAGCTTCGTTAGGGTGACATTCCTCATCTCCAGTACATCTTCGTCTCCAGTTCAGAAGACCCGAGAAAAGGTGAGTTATTTCACTCCTCGTCTCCGGTAAGCTCCGTTAGGGCATTTCATCATCATTGTCTGAAACACCCAAAACCCAATTGCTACGTCTCTCAGGTGAACCACGTGAAAGGTCGAGCTCCGGTGGCTTTATCCGAGGTACAAGCTCGTTGAGCTGCAAATCTCTCAAACATCTACAAAACACGTCTCCAGTTCTCAAGGGCTTGTTTTCACAGAGAAGTTAGAACTTGCAGAGAGGTACGATTTTTGATTTCTCTGCGTATTTCTTGATTTCTAAGTCCCCACAATGTGTAATTTGTTGTGCATGTACTTTGTTTTTCAAATGCTGAAATTTCATTATAGGATTTTGAATAATCATAAAGAATAACAAATGGGTTTCTGAAATCTATGTTATTTGCTGTTGTTAGTGCCAATTTTTCAAAGTTCTTTGTTGATTCTTTGAAATGAAGTGTATTCTTAGCTAGTTCTGTCAGATTCTTTGCTGTTGGGACTTAATTTGGCAAACTAATAGGAGTAATACCTTGGTGTAGAGTGTAGTGGCGCTGAGAGTTGGACCAGGCACTAGAGCAGCCAAAAATACAGCAACTGAATTTTAGATTTAGGCCAATTAGGCCCTGATGTTGTTGAATTTACATATGGCAACAAAATTATCAGTACTAAACTTATTAGAAACTTGATTTTCTTCATGTTCTTTTTCTCTCTTCTCCAGTGTTGAATTATGAGCACATAGCATAAAGATTCTTATTAAGGTGATAATTAATCTTGGCCACAGGATTATTTGAGTGATTTTTTATTTTTCTTCCTTTGAATTCGACATTTCACTAGGTCAAGGTTTATGTGGAGTTGCAGAAGTTTGTCTGATGTAATGAAAATGATTGAATGTCTTTTGCTTGAACATTTAGATATCTTGTGCCAAAGTTACGTTATGCTTTTGAATTTTCTTTTGAGAAAGACAAGCACACAAATAGCTTATTGGAGGACTACTATTCAAGTCATGGCCGAAAATTACAACATATTTGTATTTTAGCCATTTCAAAATCAACCATCAAGACTTATGAGACTGAAATTGAGGAGTTGTAAAGACAGAAGATCGAATTTAAGACACTTAGGTATGTACTTGGGATTGATAGCCCCCAAATCCACATAAGTCTAAAGCTTGAACTATCTACCAAGCCTATCTTTAGACATACAACTTGTTTGTACATTGAGGTATATATAATGGTTTGATTATTTCAATTATGCTTTTATTCTTGATATCATGTTATCATAAGTTGGTAAAGCTACAATGATAGCTTGTCATTGGTTGGCAATGTGCAAAAGAGTAGTAAAAAGTTGAAGGGGCTTAGACATCATGATCATGTGATCTGATCCTGAGATCTCTTTCACTTCATTGGGTTATCATATTCTTAATCTCGTTGACTCTTTTTTTAGCTACTGTTGTTCGCTGCTCGAATGTGTTTGTTTATTCAGTTTATCCCTATATTGATGGTGTCATCTTCTTTATGAGTGTTGAGTGGATTTTAAGTTCAACTTTAGCTGTTGTTTGTTGCTGCTGACTTCTTGCCTATCACGTTAAAATCTTTTTCTCGATTTCGTTGCCTATCAAGGTATTTTAGAGTCTTAGATCCTTATTACATGCCTTGGTTTAATTCTTAACAAGCTCTCCAATCTACTATACATGATTGTTTCGAGATTGATCTTGGCTTCCATGACCCTTTAATTTTTCTTTGATTTCAAAGAGCTAGGACTCTTCTTTTCACGTTAAATGACATTTAATATGATAATGTTGGTAATAATCTATTCCGTTGTGATGTATTATGGTTTGAATATAGAAATGTTGCCCTTTATGTTTGAGAATGCAACTAAATGACTCACTTTCTGTTTTTATTTTTAAACTTAGTTTCCATTTCTAAATGACTGGGTTAAGCATAAGGAATGATTAATCTCCATAGTTACTTTGTTGCTTTATTAGTTTCCGCTTTCGATAACTGTACTACTTTGGATAGGTGAAGTTCCATAGCTTTACAGTTTATTGAGAAATTTTGAATCAAACTTGATAACTTTTGGTTTAATTTCCATTTGAAGTTTCAGCTTGCTAAGTTTACAAATATCAAAATATTTTCATCCCCTTTTATCATAGTTTAAGCGAGATTCATTTCTTGTAGCATGAAGTCATTGCCTAATTAATGTTTTTCTGTGGTTTTTGTAAACTTAGCAAGCTGAAACTTGAGGAACTAAAATTGAGGAACCAGATTTCCTCCTCAAATGAGATTTAATCATTTTGAGAGTTAGGTCTGCAATAGTGTTAATAGCAATTTGAAGTAACCCCTAATACTCTAATCAACTTCCATCACCCAATTACCCCAAGCTTCTTCTAATCTAAATTAATTGTCGTGACTCAATTAATTCATCAAAATCTACACAATGTGTAATTAAAATTTACTCACCCAATGTGTAAGTCAGTTGATTTACAATCATGATTTTGTTAGAATAAAAAAGGTAAAAGAATATCTTGAAACATTTAAATATAATTATCAGCTTTAATATTTTGTGTAATATCACGTAGGGTGCTCAATGGATACCGGAGATAAAAGTTGGATGGATCTCCGAAGATCCACCGCTGAATATATTTGTGGAGTTACTGATTTTCTTGATAAGGCATTTGAACGAGCCTCTCAAGGAAATGAAATATTGTGCCCTTGTAAAAAGTTCTTTAATCGTTATTGGCATTGTAGAAATGTGGTTGAGGATCACTTGATTTGTCACGGATTCATTCATGGATACACCAAATGGGTTTTTCATGGAGAAGGATTTTCCTCAAGAGAAGAGCCATCTCCAACAAATGATGATGAAAGTTCTGACAAGCATGACGATATTGATAAACTACTTCATGATACTTTTATAAATGTAGAAGATGACTTGGGGCATGAAGGAATGAGGGAGGAACCATCTGAAGATGCAAAAAAGTTTTATAAATTGGTTGAGGAAGGAAAACAAGAGTTGTATCCAGGGTGTAAGAACTTTTCTAAGTTGAGTTTCACCATCCGATTATACTTGTTTAAATGTCTTCACAAGTTGACTGATGTTGCCTTTTCAGACTTGTTAGACTTGATAAGAGAGGAATTTCCATTTGCTCAGATACCTGAGTCTTTTTACAAGGCAAAAAAGGTGATAAAAGATTGAGGTCTTCATTATGAGAAAATTCATGCATGTACTAATGATTGCATGTTATTTTGGAAAGACAATGCAAAGTTAGATAATTGCTCCGTGTGTGGATCTTCAAGATGGAAGAATGTTAATGATGTCTTAACTAGTAAGGGCACTAAAATTCCAGCAAAGGTTTTAAGGTACTTCCCTTTAAAGCCTAGGCTTTAGAGGATATTCATGTGTGCCGAAACATCTGTAGCTATGAGATGGCATGCTACTGAACGCCCCAAAGATGGAAATTTAAGACATCCTGCTGATGGAGAAGCTTGGAAGGATTTTGACTCCTTGCACCCTGACTTTGCTCGTGATGCTCGCAATGTTAGATTGGGTCTTTCAACTGATGGTTTTAACCCATTCCGAACTATGAGCATTTCCCATAGCACATGGCCGGTTATGTTAATGAACTATAATTTGTCACCATGGATTTGTATGAAGCCGGAGTATATAATTTTATCGATGATTATTCCAGGTCCATCATCTCCTGGAAACGATATAGATGTATACTTACAACCATTGATTGAAGAGTTGAAGGAACTATGGGAAGTGGGAGTTAAAACGTATGATGCCAAAACTAACAAATCATTTACTATACGTGCAGGTTTACTCGCAAGACTAATTTTTAAATGTGAACTTCCTTGAAAATATGCTCCAAGTTGCATTAAGACAAGATTTGGCAGGTGTTACTTATATGATATAGAACTTCTTTTTGGACTTGTGATTGATATTCTGAAGTCGTTTGAGTGATGTTCTCTCTGTCAATTAGCTGATACTTTTCTCTACTCTTAATGTAATGTGAATTCCAATTGACAATTTAAATTCCATAATATCCATATTAGATGGATTGGAGGCATTATATAGAAGGAAAATAGAAGGGGAATATTAATTAAAGCTATGGAACAGGAGCTGGTACAAGAGCTGCAATAGAAAATAGAAGGTCTTGATGTGGTATGTAGTTGGTACAGGAGCTGCAATAGCAGCCCAGGGATCATTTTCATCAAGTGCTCCACTTCTCTTAACATTCAAAGGCTTTGCCGAAGGAGCTGGGGCTGCCATGGCAGCCCCAGGATCTATAATTTATTCTGCAGAAATTATTTGATCTATAATTTGTCTAGGTTGTCTGGCATCACAATGTGATTATTTATTATATTGCAATTTCATTATTTTTAGGTGATGAAATTGAAGGGGATGAAAGCAACACGGAAGCTTGACCTAGGAGATGGATTGGGTTTATGGTGATCACAACGTACATTATTCTAGAAACATCGTATATTTTTTTGAGAATTTAAAGCTATGATGTGTTTACCCTTTTTGGCATATGCATGTATATTTAACTTTATCGATACTATTAGCTAATTAATTACCAAGATCGATCAGTATGTGAATCTTCATGAATTGTAATTTTCATAATGAATAGGTATATATTATTTAATTTTGTGATCAATTTTAAATTACTGTTACATAAAATTATTATATTATAGCATGACTTTATCTGGGCATGTAGTACGTAATACCATAAAATTATGACATGCAATATAGCCTATTTATTTGTTGCAATTGATTAAGAAAAATTGTTGTAATAGGTAAAAAACCGTTGCATTACGAACGCAAAACCGTTGCAATAGACTGAAGGATTATTTGAATAGATACGTAAAACCGTTGCATTAGTGTTGAAATAACTGTAGCACTACAGGTCTATTGCTACGGTTTCTAATTGTGGCAAATGAAACCGAACCGTGGGATATTCTTAAAGGAGGAGCCGTTGCATTAGTGTTGAAATAACTGTAGCACTACAGTTCTATTGCTACGGTTTTTAATTGTTGCAAATAAAAATCTAACCGTTGGATTTTCTTAAAGTAGGAACCGTCGTAACAGGTTACCTCAATTGCTACGGTTTGTATAATCGTAGGATTAACCGTAGAAATAGAGCTATTGCTACGCCACCTAATGTAGCGATTAGTCGAACTGTGGCAATAGACCTACAACGACGATTATGGACCCTATAGCAACGGTTTTGAACCGTTGCCGTATATCAAATTTCCAGTAGTGACTTCATGTAAAGTTACTAATAATGCTCCTAATAACTATTATCTTCCTTTTCCTTTTTCGCAAAATCAAAGATTAACCACAATGAAATATAAAATTTGCTTCCGTTCTCACAACCATATAAAAAGAAAGTTGGGCTTCCTAGTTCTAGACATAAAATTGTTTGTTTTGTATTTTGCACCTTAAATTATTGACTTTTTGCACATTGCTTCATGGATAAAACCCCCAACTTCTTTTAGTTTCCTTTTTATACTAATGGTATTCACCTAATATATATAATTTAATATCATTAAAATTATTATGAGATACAAATCAATTATATCATCTTATATTTTAAATAATAAAAAAATTATGATTTCTTTATTAATTAGTTGTTGCTTATATGTTATGTAAAGCTTTTAAATTTTCTTTTTGTAAATTTCATGTTATACTTTTCTAACTCAAACAAATGATTTTTCTTTGTATACACGTGTTGGTTTCACAACCAATAATGAAAAAAAAATTGGCATAATATATATATTTTTTATTAGAAGAAACATTATTACTGGATACTGATTCTTAAGTCTATTGATCGAGGTAATTTGCAAGTGGAGGAATATCTTTCCTCTTGAGAAAATTACTTATGACAAAATCTATATAACTTTTCTACCGTAAATAAATCTCATAAGCTCATAATTATATATTTAATATTATTACTTTTAATGTTAGTTTTTTGTTTCATTACAATTTTTTTTGTTTTGACCTACTTCACCTTGCAACTCTAAAAATGTCAAGTAAAGACGAATAAATTGACTCTCAAAATAAAAACATATGTAGAAAATATATCAAGAACATATTTAAGTTGAAACAAATTATGTCAAAAAGATTGCAACTAAATACTTTTATAAAATTTTAAAATTTTATATAATTGACTATAATAAAAATGATGGATAGAGTTATTAAAAAATAATACATTACTATTTTTTTCTTTTATTAATTTTTTTTATAAAATAAGCAAAATTATGAAAGATGAAGGATTTTTAACAGAATGATTAACAAAACACCACTTGTTATACTTATAACATGATTTGGTCTAATCTCTTTACTCTCATATTAGTTAAACATATTTTTACACTAACTAATATGTTTTAATGATGTGATGTGATGCTTTTTAACAATCAAACTTGTTTCCTCATTAATGTTAGATTAAAATTTATCTTTAATGACCGACAAAAAGATTTGATCGCTATAAGTGTATTTATAACAATTGAAAAAAGATTTGGTCGCCATAAATGTATTTATAACGATCGTAAAATAATTTGGTCGCTATAAGTATATTTATAATGACCGGAAAAAAATTTGGTCATTATAAGTATATTTATAACGACCAGAAAAATATTTGGTCACTCTAATTTTTCCGGTCATTATAAATATATTTATAACGACCAGAAAAATATTTGGTCACTCTAATTATATTTATAACGATCGGAAAAAAATTTGGTCACTATAAGTATATTTATAACGACCGAATTCATCTCTCGTTGTTAAGAAATGGTCGTTAAAAGACTTTTTTCTTGTAGTGATATTTAGGTGTATTCATTGAGTCGAGAGCAGCATGCCAAGCACCTCCATATTGTGCTACAGACACTCCGGGATCACAGGTTGTATGCTAAATTCTCTAAGTGTGAGTTCTGGCTTGAATGTGTGACTTTCTTGGGTCACGTGGTATCCAAAGAGGGTATTAGAGTGGATCTGGCTAAGGTCAAGGCGATTTATGGCTGCCTATGCCTACTTCGGTTATAGAGTTTTAGAGTTTTATCAGTCTAGCTGGGTATTACCGATGATTTATTAAGGGTTTTTCTACCATTGCCGCTCCCTTGACTTGATTGACTCGCCAGGGTGTGTTGTTGGTGTGGTCTGATGAATGTAAGGCTAAATTCCTCAGGCTGAAAGAGTTGCAGACTAGCGCTCCTGTTCTGACCCTCCCTGTTGAGGGAGAGAACTTTGTAGTATACTGTGAGGCCTGCCATATCAGGCTTGGTTGTTTATTGATACAGCAGGGTCGAGTTATTGCTTGTGCTTCTCATCAGTTATGGGAGTGTAAATACCCCCACACATGACTTACAACTTGTTTGGATGGTGGTTTGCCATGGTTTCATAATGTATGGTACTGTATGGTATGGTATGGTATCGTACAGTACAATATCATACAATGTTTGGATAGACTGTATGGGTTGCTACTGTTTAATGATAATTTGTTGTTTGATTTGACTGTATGGTATTGTATCGTAACTTATAAATTTACAAAAATGTCCCTAATTAGTATAAATATTAAATTTATCAATATCTTTTTAGTTTTTTTTTTTAAAAAAAATAAATACATAGAATCAAGAGGGAAAACATAGAAGCTAATTTATCTCCAAACCATACAAACAACGTAAGAAAATAAAAAAAAGTAAGAACTTAAAAAAAACTCAAAAAAAAAGTGAAAGAAAAAAACGGGAGACGAAAAAAAGTTTCAAAAGTTGATGCGGAGAAAAATAAGTAATACAAAAACAATATATATATTAGGGTAAAGTTTAATAAAAAATAAAGGATAAATTAGAACTATTTAGATTTAAATAAGGGTATAATTGGAAAAAAAATAAGGAAACCATGGGATACCACCAAATTGGTGGTTTCAAAAAGTGAGGGTTTTCATGGTTACAGAACCATGAAACTAAACCATACCATACCATCTAATTAATGAAACAATCAAAACAAACATGGTTCTCTTACTAACTATACCATACCATACCATCAAAAACCACCATCCAAACAAGCTGTTAGAGTTGGAAGTGGTATTGTTTTTGCTCATGATTTGGAGGCATATCTGTATGGCATGCATTGTGATATTTATACAGACCACCGAATCTTATAGTATATTATGATTCAGCGAGACCTGAATTCTCGTAAAAGATGGTGGATTAAGTTGTTGGATGACTATGATATCTCTATTTTATACCATCGGGGCAAGGCAAATATAGTAGCGAATTCCTTGAATCGAAAGGCGGTGAGTATGGGTTGCCTAGCACACTTGGTAGCAGAGGAGCGACCATTAGCTTCGGATATTCAGTCCATAGCTAATAGGTTTGTCTGATTGGATATTTCAGACTCCAACTGAGTATTGGCCTTTATCGAGGCTCGGTCTTCACTGATTGATCAAATTCGGGCTCTTTAATCAGAGGAAGAGTCATTAGTAGGTCTCCAAGATAGAGTGTTTTTGGGTATAAGGGTCACGCTATAGTTGATTCAGATTGAGTCCTCAAATTTGACAGCCGGTTGTGTGTTCCTAGAGTAGGGGATTTGATATTGTTGATCCTACAGGAGGCACATGACTCCCGATATTTTATTACCCAGGTATAACTAAGATGTATCAAGATCGGAGCAACAATACTGGTGGGATCGTATAAGGAGAGATATTGCAGATTATGTATTGCATTGCCTCAATTGTCAGCAGGTAAAGGCGGAGCACCAATAACCCGATGTCACCTTTAGCAGTTAGCCATTCTTGAATGGAAGTTTGAACGTATGGCTATGGACTTTCTGGTGGAGCTCCCTCGTACTTTCGGGTGTTATGACATCATTTTGGTGATAGTTGACTAAGTCTGCGCACTTCCTTTCAGTCTATTCTACTACAATGTCGAGCTGTTAGCCTGTATTTACAAAAATCAGGAGATAATCTGGTTGCACAGGGTGCCTATATCTATCATATCTGACTGAGGGTCATAGTTTACCTCCATCTTTTGGAGGGATTTTCAGCGAGAGTTGGGTACCAGGATTGATTTGAGCACAACATTACACCCCTAGACTGATGGTCAGTCGAGCGCACTATACAGGTCTTAC
The DNA here is from genome assembly GCA_029948455.1 of Solanum rostratum. NCBI lineage: Eukaryota > Viridiplantae > Streptophyta > Magnoliopsida > Solanales > Solanaceae > Solanum > Solanum rostratum. The sequence goes on along the minus strand of CM057049.1, from coordinate 35,165,434 downwards.
AGGATATGTTACAGCCTTATGTGTTAGAGTTTGGGGGTCAGTGGGATCAGTTTTTGCTGTTAGCTAAGATTGTCTATAATAATAGCTATTAGCATTCAGATGGCCCTATTTGAGGCATTCTATGGTCAGCGATGCCATACTCTGGTCGGGTGGTTTGAGTCTATAGAGCCAGGTCCGTACAGTACAAATTTGTTGCAGGCTTCCCTAGCTAGGATTCGAGTTATACAAGACAGGCTGAGAACAGCTCAGAGTCGACATCAGTTATGTATATTATAGACACCGGTTCTTGTAGTTTGAGATTGGAGATCAGGTGTTCTTTAGAATGTCATCCCTGAAAGGGGTCATGCAATTTGGGAGATAGGGTAAGTTGAGTCCTCGGTACATTGGGCCTTTTGAGATCTTAAGACGGTTTGGGCCAGTTGCTTATGAGTTAGCTCTACCTCCAACTTACTTGCCATACATCCCATATTCCATGTGTCGATGCTACGCCGGTACGTTCTAGATGATTCACATGTGTTACAGTATGATTTAGTTGAGTTAGATGATCGTCTTACATTTGTTAAGGAACCGATGGCCATTTTAGTCAGGGATACGAGACAATTGCGCTCTGGGGTCATATCGATGGTTAAGGTGTAATAGTGTCACTGTGCGGTCGAGGAGGCTATCTAGCAGATGGAGGAACAGATGCGAGAGCAGTACCTCGGTCTATTTGAGGCATCAGGTATGCCTTTCGTTACTTTCGTGGATGAAAGTCTTATAGGTGGAGAATATTGTAATGAACCTCAGGGTCAATTCTGTATTTTGGTGATATTTCTGTTGTATTGAGCTTTGGTATAGTAACCTCGAACCTTTTATAACCTGTTGGGCTATCGGGATGGTTATAAGGTGTTTAGGTTGTGAATAATGCAAGTTTTCCCAGTGAGAGAGAAGTTAAAACTGCAAAAATAAGATTTCTGGCAAAACCCTAGCAAATGGCCTCAGAATGGGATTTTAATGGTTCCATCAGTTCTAGAACGACCGATCTAGGCTAAGAAGGTTGGTCCGAGGATGGAGGATCTCAGTATGATTTTGTGATAAAAGTTGCAAAATGAGTTCAACTAGAAGCTAAAAAGTGTATTTCTATAAAAAAAGAAAACCTAGCTAAATGTGCTCGAAATGGAAATCTGATAGCGAGGTCAGCTACGGAACATCAAAATGGTCTAAAATGACCCTTCATCAATTGATGGGGGCATTCGGTTGCATTTTGACCCCCTCAGTTCTTTTAGCTAAAATTAACTAGAAAGAAGTAGGACCCTCATTTTTCCATAGGATGCTCCATTGGAAATTTCGACTGCACCATTGGATCCGGAGCAACATCAAAATTCATGTGGTTGCGCTACACATCAAAATCCATGTGGTCAGCTCCTTGTGCTTGATCTGCATGAAGGAAACATAGTAGGGGTGAGTACCTCAAAATGTACTCAGTAGGTTCAACCGACTGGATAAAAGAAATCAGATAAGCATATAATAGCGAAGAATCCTATCACCGGCAATAAAGGGGTTAGTACAATATATATATATATATATATATATATATATATATATATATATATATATATATATATATATATATATATATATATATATATATATATATATATATATATATATATATATATATATATATATATATATATATATATATATATATATATATATATATATATGACATTAGTAATCAATGATGCAATGCACATGAAATGTATAAATGTAATGCGTGGGGTGGAATCACGATCGTCGTAAGGCCAGTGTATACATCTACCGAGCTAAGGCTACTAGGTAAAACCCATGGGGGTCTCCTCAGACCATATAACAAAATCTCTCCAGTATCACAATATCTCAACTTTGCCACCTCAATGTGGTCAAGGGGTTTATAAAGTGGCACAATCCCTCTCTTGCTACTTCAGCGTAGTAAAGGAATTTTAGAAAAGGTGGTACAATATCTGGAGAAGTGGTACATCTCATTCTTGCCACCTCAGCATGGTCAAGGGTTTTTATAAAAATTGGTATTGTATCTCAACATTGCCACCTCAGCATGGTCATGGGGTGGTACAAATGCAATATGAGATGAATGCATGTTAATGACAGTTCTAGATATATAACAACACATAATAAGGATATTGATAGATAACCATTATACAAACAGGGGAAATAATGCCAAGAGTCACAACTAGTACCGCAAGTCATCAACAGCTCTAAAATTACCAGACTTTCATCAATAGTCAATTATATCAATAATACTGGACTTCATAAGTCCCAAAATAAGAATACGAGTCCCTGAAAAGATCTCAAAAACCATCAATTACCACAATGCTTCCCAAACGATATCACAAGGCTCATATTATCACAATAATATCCATGAATATCTCAGATCTGAAGTATACATCTCAATTTATCAACAGGGTCATAATTTACTCCAACTCCAATATAATCGATATCACATTTCACCAAAATACTATCATATTAATTGAATTACTCATGAAACATTCTACATCTTCCAATCATTACATAATCATATCCAATAACTCATATCTAATCCGAAAAAGATTAGTCGAACCTACCTTGATGCCGAAACTGCACTTGAACTAAGCTTCCGGTAGCCACAAGCCTAAAAACCAATCTTGAGATCAACCAACCACTTTCAAAAATAGATATTACATGTTAAGAGAATAATTTTGATACTCATATTGACACGAATTAGGCTTAGGGGCAAAATGGTCAAAATTACGGCTAAAATCAAAAGTTCTCGAGTCTGGAAATTGACTAGAAATTATGATTTTACGCGAGAAAAAGAGTTTGTGGATGAAAATACAGCTAAAATTGAGCTCAAATTGAAGAAGAAATCCAGATTTAAAGTTTCTAAAACATAGATATCAAAAACCAAATTTTAAATAGCTGAAATCATGAATTCAAGACAAATTCAAGATAAAAGTAGTGAAAATTAATTAATTTGAAGAAAGAAACACTTACCCAAGAGTTTTCCATAAAAGGTCTCGTCAAAATCGTCTCAAGAAAGCTTGAAATATTTAAAATGGTGTAAAAATGGAGTTTTCATGTTTTGATACTGTTCAGGTAAAAATACTCTCCGCAAATGCGAAGTATAAGGAGAGGCAAGCCTCCGTGAACGCAGGAAGAGGGCCTGTGAACACAGAGCTCTACAGTGCATACATCCGCGAACACAAAGCTAGGGACTGCGAACACGGAGGTCACTCACCCCAAGCCTCCGCGAATGTGGAGAAGGAATGGGCCATGCACCAGATTCAGTAAATCAACTATAATTCCAAACTCTGAATGGATCCCGGGGTCCATTCGAAATCCAAATCACACAAATCAAACATGTATCGATACTAGAAATGATAATTCCGGACTCAGTGGAATTACAGAATTCGATTCTGAGATCTCCTAGACATAGGTATCGATAATACTCAATAAAACTAGTTAAAAATTCAATATACCAAAACTACCCTCGAACGCTTCAAAAATTACAATGAAACCGTTTCTATCATTTGTTTCACCATCTGGAACTACTAAAACTTTTGAAGTCTTAATTCGAGCTTCCGAACTCCAAATGTTGACCAAAGTCAAACTTTGGCTCTAGAAACAACTGCAAATGCAATTTTGGATCCGAAATCTCATTTTAACTCCAAATTGAGTTCCACAACTTCTTCTAGAATAGATTCGACGTTTCAGAGCTAATGGAATCGATGGATTTCGGATCCTACACTCGAAACTCAGAATAGTGCAAAAAATCACTTTTTCAATAACTTAAGCTTCCAAGAGGCCAAAACTCATATTTTCTGCTTTTAAAACCCCATGCAGTTTCAACAACACATATAGTTCAAAATCGATCAAAAAAAAACTTACGAAATGGCAAAAATAGTAATTTTCACATATGACAAGGTCAGTATACTTAGATACTTATAGACTGAAATAGCGAACCTGGAACCGATAGAGATGTACCTTAGCTAGGTAGTAACAGTTCTGCTATGACTTATCATTGATAAATCTCAATTCCGCAATTTTGCTAACTATATTAAGGTTAGTGGGTGGGTTTCATTCTATGATTTCGGTCTGGGATTTTGGATTCGGTTCAGATGGATGGAGTTGTTGGTATATGTTGATATGGCTACCATCAGTGGTCACATTGATACGCCCAGCGAGTATTTGCATTTACACTCTGGCCTTGGTACCATTAATATCATTCGATGAGCATCCAGATTTACTCTTCATCCTCAACATCGGTGGATTTCAAGCAAGCATCTCGACTTACACTCTAGCTTGACTTTAGAGATACATTCAACACGCATTCAGATTTACATTCCGACTTTGACTTCAAAAATGCTTTCAGTGGGCATCCAAATTTATGCTTTGGTCTCGTCATTTTTCTGGTACTATGAGTTTGGAATAGGATTCTGGTTCTATGATCTCAAGCTAGGCTCACCGATTCGATTCTTAGTAGACTTAGCTATCCTGTGCACCTGTTGGGCATATGGGGTCCATTTAGGTTTTTATTTTAAATTGTGCATAGGTGTACCTTGTAGGCTTATGGAAGCTCAATTGGGGTTAGTTACTTTAGGTTTTCTTGCTCTTTACACCCGTGTGCACGCCTTTACAATTTCTATCCTTGACTTTTGTCTGTGATTTATTCTAGCATTTCCTATTATTTTTACTGTTCTTACTCAATTGCTTTTTACTGTTTTTACTGTTCATGTGATACAGGTCTGATCACTAGCTATCAACACTGATTATTTGAGCCTTTATCCATTTTTGAGGCTTGTATTTATTTTGTAGCATCTCTATACTTAAGATTTTCAGCATCTGGGAGGGATCATTATTGTATATTTGCATTTTTTTTAGTATTATTCACTTAATACTTTGCTTTAACTTCTAAATTGTTATTCTTGTTGGTTTCCATCCTTAAACTCATTACTTATAGTTTTGGGCTATGGGTCGGCTTATCTGCCGGTTGGATATGATAGGTGCAATCACAGCTCGAGAAATCGAATCGTGACATACTATTAGAGAATTCAAGAATTATAGCAATTCACACTGCTCTGGTCCTCTAATAATATCAGGTTGCTTTCCTATGAGGTTATTTCAACCTTTGCTAGTGAAAGAGGAATTGTTGGTTTTATGCTCACAAACATCAATACAGAAAATGTGATTGGAATCAAGAATAAATTCTATATCTTCATTCTCAGATTGCTTATTAAACAGTTCGTGTTGACAGGTGATGTTTCTGTCTACAGGAGAGTTCAAATTTTGATAAAAATTTAGTCTTAGTCAACAACACTAAATCTTGTGAGTTATTAACTGAATAATAAAATCTGTGACAACAAATATAGAGCACTAAATAAGAATATGAAAACATATGTTATAGGGACATACCCTTTGAATGGTAAAACAATTCAAATAGATAATAATAATAAAACTGAATGTCCCACGGAAAAGAGACGTAGTAGGAAGCTAGATCATGAAAAATAACTAAAAAATAAGCAAACAAGGAATTTATATTAGAACTAAAACTACAAATCTGTTACTGCTTAAATTTCTCTAATTTTGATTGATAACCGTTTTCAAGAAACTCTTCAAAAAAGAAACAAATAAAGCTCTCCTATAAAGTGGCACAACTCAAAGGAATGTGATGTGGCCCTTGGATCAACTCAAGAAAAAGAGAAGCACCAAAAAGGGAACAAACTATCCCGAATCAAAAGTTCTGAAACATAAGGAAAAGAATTAATCAAGCAGATCTAAAAAAGCAATCAAGCGTGTTTGAACCAGAAAGAATCAATCAAATATCAAATGAGAAAGGAAAATAATGTGGAGATTCAATCAAGCTTCTTTTGATTGGAGATAATCAATCAAGAGAAGATCTTACTGCTGCAAACATCTTTGGATTCAATTAAGAGAAGATTTTGCGCATCCTTGGTTTTAATCAAGAGAAGATTTTGCTACTGCAATCCTTAAAAGTTTTATCCTTATCTTTGAAAAAAGAATCATTCAAATAATGAGAAGATTGAAAAGATCAATCAAAGAATCAATAATATAATGAGAAGGTTGGAAAGATCAATCAGGGAATCAATCAGTTTATGTGAAGATTGAGGAAAGATCAATCAGGCAGCGATTGGATTAGAAAAGATTCAACGAGAAGATTTGAAAAATCAATCAAGAAGTGATTGAATTGCGAAGTATTCTGTCAAGCTGACAATTTTCCTTGCCTTCCATAAACCTTACTTTATTCTTGGAAAAAAGAATTGCCTAATTCCTAGCATCAAATCCCTTGGGATGCCATCTCTTCCACTTAAAAAAGAGGTATCAAGATATCTAAAAAATCGTACAAGCCTACTGCATTCAAGCCATTCTTCACACTCTTCATCCTTGAAAAAGCATTGTATTCCACATAGATTTACCATGAAAAAAAAAAAAGAAAGAAGAAAAAAATTGAAAAAGAGGTTTGTATCAAAAGAAAGAAAGCAAGAAAAATAACTGAGAGTAGTTTAAAGTTTTTTTATTCCTTGTAACCGCTTTCTTATAAGTCTTGAGGAGATATCCCTTGAAACCCAAGGGGACTGCATTATGATCCACATTAGATCTGAATCAGTATAAAAACATTAGTTGTTTCGTTTTACGCACTTGTATTCTTGTACTTTACCATTTACTATCTTTGTTGACTGATAATTAAGTTAGTCGGTTAACCGTAACTAATTAAAAAAAGAAAATTCAATTCACACCCCCTTGCACTTTCAAAATCTAAATGTATTCACTTTCTTGATTTTTATAGGTTTGTTTTACTCAATTGTTAATAGAAGTATCCTTATATTTAATGCAATCTCTTGAAGCTTGACAGAATTTGAAGACACAACATTAATAGTAACAATTTGGATTTTAGATTATTTATATCTTACAATATCATCAAAGGTGATTCTAGATCGAAAATCTCTCACCCAGGGGTCCTTTAAACTTAGAAAGCCACGTGATCAATGTAGGTTGTGCAGCAGTATTTTCTATTTCATAACCTATTAAAGATCAAACTCTCAATTACACTCCTATTGCAGTTGGAGACGTTATTCTAGTTATTTCCTTGTGAAACATCATTGTTAGGCATTGATTCAAAAGATCAATTAAAAACACTCATAACATTAATGATGCTGCATAAAATTACTGAATAATTTATTATTGAACTCTGTTAAAGTAGTTTGATAACAATGGGAACGAAAGAATAGAGAGAACATTTTGAAAAATAATTCACTTTGGTTCTTTGGTTTCATTTTCCATTCTTTGATAATATTCCTTCATAAAACTTCAATAGAAGAAATCACACTATCTTCTCTTGAGAATAAAATTTATTTCTAGAAAAAAAGGTATGTTACAGACATAATGAAAATCCATTCAAGAAGGTGATCCATGGCTTATGAGTAAAGAAAACACACAACATGAAAAGAAAAACTTCATTCGATCTTTACATGTACAAAAAGAATAAAAGATAAAGATTGTTTGATTTCTGCACAGGGCAATCACGATAGATCAATAAAAACAAACGAATTACTTTTTTCATTACATTCTATCTAAATGTATAAAAGCCTTGAATTTCTCTAGAAGTGCAATAATGTATATCTGGGATACTAGCTTTACTCGGCAAAAATATAAATATTATTAAATTTCATAATAAATCTTAAGTATAGGAATCACTGTTTTTTGTTTCAACCTAATCTTCTGGGGACATGTGTTGGGTTGAGCTCCCAAAAATAGGAACATAATATAATCTAGCCAGTTGTCTGATCTGACACTCTGACTTTCTAGCATTATTTCAGCTCAAAATCATCAAGTTCTAGCAACTCAGCCCATTCATTCCACCAGTTCAAGTAATAATCATTCCCACATTGTGAAGCTACCAAAGGAACATCAGGTGGTTGAGGTATGTCAGCTCCTTGGAATGGTTCATTGAAATTCGTACAGAATTCACTTGCATTCAACACTTCAGAAGGATGTCCCTCGTAGAAGTTTGTTGAAGCAGCTACTTGAACCTTTGAAGCTCGTTGTTTTTGGGACTGGTTTTTCTGCATAAAAATCATAAAGATGTAACATTTTAGAAAAATTTGACAAAACCATGAATCATAAATGTCATAACTAGGACATCTAATCTATTTTATCATTCTTGGATACCTTTAGACGGTAGGCGAGCTGTTTTGTAGTCAAATCTGGCACACACATCCTTTCCAGAATCTGTCTAGTAGGGGCTAAATAGACATGTTAAGGCAAATAATGAGAATTCGGTAGTAAATCTGTGAACATTCAGAATGTCTACTAAAAATTTTTCCTAACCAATTATTTTTGTACTTCTCTGTGTTGGAAGAGAAACTAAATCTTGAAATACTTACCTTTTTCTCCTAACTCGCGAACAACTTCGTCCAATTTCTTATCAAGATCTTGTGTCCATCGCGAGTGTCGTCTTTTCTTTTCTGGTCTTTCTATGGTTATTTCCTTTTCTGAAGTACCACAACTTTTAAGTCGTGCTTCCTCATTAGTACTTCTCGTTCTCTTAGAACCTGCCACTTGATTTTGATAAATCTCTAAGCAATTTGCTTTGCTTTTTCCCTTTCTATCTTGCAATTTCTTAGCACAAGATGGGTTGTCCATTACTTCAACTTGATTAACCTTGTTATGCTGCAATTTTACATTTGCTTTCTTTTTGTGCCAATTCACATGCTTCCATACATTCTTGAGTTTCATTGATGAAATGGACGACTTCCTCCAAATGTGTAATGCCCCTTGTGCTTTTGCTTCTAATACTATTTCCATTGTCACCTCCGCAGACATCACTAAACCAATAATTGAAAAATCAGAACCAAACATAAAATGAGGAATCCAAAATTGTTGAGAGAAGTTAGATGTTCATAAATATATACACTTTTCTAAGGAACATAAGTAAATATAGAATTTGACCAGAAGAACAATATTTTTAGACACATACAAACTACATATAACAGTAACATGTTTAGAAATCAATTTTTTAACATTATTGTTACAGTAGAAAAAGTTCAATAATGATGAGTGACATAAACAAGTTTAAATACACTTTTGAATTATTGAAATAGTACACACTAAACCACATAATATAATTAAGATTTTGAGAAAATGATCTTACAAATAATAGGTTTGTCTTTGATGAGTTGAGTGGACTTGATGAACTCAAGGTAGTCCATTTCAAGCATGTTAGCGTCCACCATAACCAAGTCGAATTGGTCGTTATGTTGCCGGAGAATAGAGAGAGCTACTGTTGCTTGTTTGATTGCAGTAACTATGAACAAAAATCAAACTTAAGAAAATTATCACTATAAAGTTACATATGTTGTGACACATTTTCGTAAAGGTAGTATGAGATGACTAATAATATTACATTAGAAATATAAAAAGGGATATTTGATTGATACTAGGTTACTAATATCATTCAAGTCTTGGATAAGTTAATTAATTTAATCTTGTTGCCTGAGAATCCAAAAGATTCTTTTCCATTTAAAAAACAACTCAACTAGTGTGTTGATAAATTTCACAATTAAATGAATATATTTTCATAAGGTTGAATATATCGTTAGCCTTTTACATATGACTGTAATTTTCTTTAGATTTTTATACTATAATCTGCTCTAATTGAGCATTAAACAAATGTAAAGTGCTCATTTTAGACAGTTCAAATTAAAAATTTAGAAAAAACTTATGTTCTGAAGCATCTATTATGCAGATAATTTGACAACAATTTAGCTATATATGTTAGATCCATTTGTTATGTTCTCAAGCATCATAAATAACAATTCCAACCATCAATTTATTCAAACAATAACAGTCCGAACAAATTTATTCAACACTATTGTAATTTATTAATTTATACCTGTGCATTTGACTAAAAGTTGAAACACATGTTAAGATTAACTAAAAGTTTTAGTCATGTGCATCTTATTTTTTTTTAATAAAATAAAATAATTTTCTTATATGAATTTCAACACTTAAATCTACTCCAAATAAATTTAAATTTATTACAAATTTCATATATCATAACAAAACAAACATCAATCATTAATTTTATAGAAATTCACTTCTTTAACTATAGATTATAAGTCTAAATTTTACCAGGAAGATTCAACAAAAAAATACGGATAAAAGGCAAACACATATGAGAGAAAATAAAGAGATATAATATAAATGTACCTTTAAAAGAATGTCCTTCGAGAGTTGTTGCCATACTTGATAAAGAAGTTGTATCCTGATCAACCAAGAGAATTTTGAGGCCAACATAGGCCAAAGGAACATCTACATTATCAGTTTTCTTACGATCCATCACTTAGCCTATGACGATTTTGAGATTTTTTTTTTTTAAAAAAAAGGAGATTTTGAATTATTGTTCTCTTCCTTTGGTTTCTCTTTTTTCTTTATACTAAATGAAGGATAAAATTTGGCCAATTAATTACATAGATAGGAATATTATATTTCAGAAATCCACCTTTGTGCAAATCAACAACTAGTGTAGTCAATATTCTAGAGAAATGTAATTAAGTAAGATATTGATAATCTACCAATTTGTGTTCAAAATAATTTAGTCTTGATTGCTTACCAGATACAAACGATATCAATTAGTTCCTCCATTTTGAATTAATTTGTGTTACTTTATATTTTAGTCAATTCAAAAAAGTGCCTCTTTGGTTTTTTTCGTAACTCTTTAATTCTAACTTTTTATATGTCATACTTAAGGAGATAATATCTCAGATGGTCATTCAACTACGTGCTCATCTCATAGAAAGTTACTAAACTTTGATTTTTAATTCAAAAATCACTCAATTATTGGCTCTTTTTATAGAAAGTCACTAAACTTTGATTTTTAATTAAAAAAACACTCAACTGTGGGCTTTTTTTCCATTGAAAGTCACTCAACTTTGATTTTTCATTCAAAAATCACTCAACTGTTGGCTTTTTTCATAGAAAGTCCCTCAACTTTGATTTTTAATTCAAAAGTCATTCAACTATGAGCTCTTTTCATAAAAAGTCACCTAGCTATAGATGTTTTATTTACAAAGTCATTCAATTATTTTATTTTACTTTTTAATAAAATTTATTGATATAAAAGTTTAATTTAAAAATAATTTATTTAAAAAATGATGCTATTTAAAATGATTTAAATAATAATATATCTGTTTATTAAGTTGAATACTAATTAAAAAAAGTTCATCAAATTAACACATGAAATAAAAAGACAATATCATTGAAGATTCATATAGCCGATCTCAAATTACTTGAGATTAGATATAGTAATACTAGCAGTTTTATTGTTTTCCTAGTAGCATATTCATACTTCTAGTAGAGAAGTCATAAATTAATTTACGTGCTTGAATTTGTTTTAAAATATTTACGAACCAGAAGAGTAAGATCAAATAAGTATCACTGATATGACTATAAAGTACATGCCTTGAATGTGATTTATGAGTTGTTCATAATTCACATGTATCAAATGTGTTTTATGTGTTTCCAAAAAGACGAACTAAAATGAAATGTGAACTTACTCAATCTTAGTATCAGTTTTTTGGTTATAAGTGAGGGGCATTCTGATCCTCTCTACACCCCTTCTATACTTAATCCACATCTTTTTGAGACCGAAATCAGCCCATATTAGTGCCTAACTCTATCTTCCTCGTATTAACGCTTCAAGACTTTGAGAACAAGAGATAAGGAGAGGATGGAGAGGCTAGGTTCAAGAAATTCAAATCCAACATTCAACCTTTGTTGTCTAATCTTTATTCCAACTACATAAGTCTACTTAGATGTTGGACTAAATTCGTCCTCATGCCCCTCAGCGGATTTTAGTTAATAAAAGCTTAATCTAGGGTTTCAACCCAAGTTCCTTGAAATTTCGAATTGATCTTGATTCTTCCTATTGATTATATGTAAATTCATTGAGATTATATTCCCTTATATGTTCTAATTCTTAATTGGTGATCCATGCTTATTTTCTCATGAACTCTAATTGAGTTGAGTTGAGGAATTTTCATTGCTACATAGTTTGCATGATTATTTTCCAAAAGAGAAAGCATATCAATTTTAGAAGCAATCTCCAGTCAATTAAAATACTTTGTGTGACTATTTATTATGCACGGTTTTTAAAGTTTAATAAGTATATTTGCATTTAATTATTTCATGCATTACCTTAATTTCGGAGATGATTGTTTTCATAATTTTTTAATAATAATGTGATGACCTCGGAGGTCATTCTTAGTATTTTTGATAAAATTATCATTTTTTTCATCCTGAAATTTGCCTTGGGTGATTTCTGATTGAGTCTAAAAGTTAAGTTTTGAAAGATCTTGTAAAAAATTGGAATTTTTCTAAAAAAAAAAGAGTTTTTAAAGGCTTAAAGTTTGAAATGTTGAGCTTTAAGGTCATCTTGAGTTTCGAGTATCAAAATACAATTTTATCGATTTCATCAGCTTTGAAATATTTTGGTCTAGGAGAACTGACGGAACTAATTTTGGAGTTAAAATGGAGATTCTGGACCCAAAGTTGTATTTTTAGTTGAATTTGGATCATAGTTTAGATTTGTTCAACATTTGGAGTTCGGAAGCTCAAATCAAAATTCTGACAATTCCAGTGCTCCTGGTTGGTGAAACTAACACTAGAAATGGTTTCATTGTAATTTTTAGAGTTTTCCAAGGCAGTTCGAATATTTGGAGTTTTAACTAGTTCTTTGAGTCCTATCGGGTCCCGTGCCAAGGAGGCCTCAAACTCAAATTCTGAGGGTTCCATTGAGTTCAAAATGCCGATTCTGATAGGGCTACATATTTGGTTTGTATTCACAGGGTTCCCGATGGATTCCGAGGATCCATTCTGTGACTGTGAGTGTTGAGCAAATGTTTATATCTGGTGCAGGAGACATGTTCTCCGCGTTCATGGATTGGCCTCCACATCCACGGAGGCTTATCTCTTCAAACCTCCGCGTTTGTGCATTCTTCTCCACGTTCAAGGAGGTGTGGTAGTCTTGAACTCCCAGTTCACGGAGTACAAAATTGCCCGAAACAGTGTGTTAAGTAAAAACATCGGGTTTCACCATTGTCCCTCCATTTTTAACGTTTTGAGCTTGATTTTGGGGAGATTTTCAAAGAATTTCAATATAAAGCTTTTGGGTAACATATTTCTAATTTATATCTTAAATTTTCATTGATTAATTCATGATTTTAACATCAAAACTTGGGTTTTGAATTGTATAATTTGGGGTTTTCTCAAACATTGATTTGTGATAGAAAAATGATTATTTTGAGCTCATTTTCAAGTCCTTTTTTGAAATGGTTTTAACCATTAGATTCTTTTTTTACTTGGAAAATATTTTCATGTAAATATTTTTGGATTTTGGGAACCTTTTTTTGTAATGACCTCGAAGGTCATTTCTGACATTTGAACCAAATTACTATTTGCGCTTCCCAAAAGTTTCCTTGGGTCATTTTTGAGTGAGTCTAAGAGTCGAATTTTAAAAATCTAGTAAAAAGTTGGAGTCTTATAAAAGGAAAAGTTTTAAAAGGCTTAAATTTCGAAATCTTGATTTTTGAGGTTATTTTGAGTTTCGAGTGTTAAAATTTAATTGCCTCAATTCCATCAGTTCCGTGATACTAAATCTGGTCTAGGAGAACTTGCACAACTGAATTCAGGGTTAAAATGAAGATTTTAGGCCCAAAGTTGCATTTCTAGTTCATTTTGGATCATAAGTTTGACTTTGGTCAACATTCAGAGTTTGGGGGCTCGTATTGAAATTATATCAATTCCAGTGGTTCCAAGTGGTGAAACTAATGCTAGAAATGGCTTCGATGTAATTTTTAGAGCATTCGAGAATATTTTGTGTTTTTGGGTTCGAAACTAGTTTAAATAATCTTTCTTAGGTTTGGGGCCACGGAGGTTCCGGATTCAAATTCCGACTATTCCATTGAGTCTGAATTGTTGTTTCTGGTAGGGTTTTATGTTTGTTCTGTGTTCATGGGGTTCCAAACTAATCCCACATGTCCTAATTATGTTGTGTTCTTGGTTGTGGGTTGCTAGTTTTTAGTTGTTCTGGCGCATATCCCTCATGTACTCCGAGTTCGCAGAAGAGGGCTCACATTCGCGCTGTTGTGCCCTTTTAGCCTCCGTGTTCTCAGATGCCCTGTCCACGTTCGCAAAGTGCTGGGTCACCTGGACCTCTGCGTTCGTAGATAGGACTCCGTGTTCACGGAGTGTCATAATGACTTCAATATTGGACATCTTAAAAAGACGTTTTGAATTCATTTTTCCACCATCAACCCTTCAAGCTTAGTTTCCAAGAGAGATTTCGAGATTCTTCAAGGCAAAGTGACTAGGTAACTATTTTCTAACCTATTTCATTGATTTATATTGATTAATTTGTACTTTTAACTATTAATTTTAGGATTTTAATGGTGTAATTTGGGGATTCGTCGGACTTCGATTTTTAAACTTTAATTGTTGAATTCTTGCTTATTTTAGCTCCGAGTTTTTAAGCTGTTTTCACTGTTGAACTCCTTATCACCTCAGGAATATTTTCATATTTCAATTTTCAGATTCTAGCTATGTTTTCCTGCATGAGATTTTTTACCATTTTATCCCTTTTTTTCCAAATTAATTGATTTTAGTGTTATTAAATTCGTTATGTGATTGTGATTTCATGTTTGAATAGATTTTGGTGATTTAGGGTTCCTTAGGAGGGGGAAAGCAGTGATTTCGACTTGATTCGAAACTTTATTTGAGTTAGCGGACGTTCTATGTAAATGGAATTGAATACTTTGGGGGTAGAATTATGTCATTTTAGATTTGATCATGATATTATGGTTTGAATAATTATTCATTGGATGATATATTGACTTATAAACTAATTGTGGACTCATAACCTATGTGATCTTGTGCATCATTAGATATTGATAGTGTAATACTGCTTATATCGTGATATGATTTATGTATAGGGACTGTGGTGGTTTTTGAGCTACTGATGATATTGATATACTGAGATCATTATAAGGTTGGTACTGTGATATAATTGTGATCATGCACATTGCATCTTTTTATTATTTGTGCATTGATACTTGTGATGACTACAACCAAGATGTAATAAGGTAACATATGGATTGATGGCCGAGGTCTCTACCGGTCAAGCCGAGGTAATATATCGATGGTCCAAGGTCATTTTTTGATGAGTCCGAGGTTTCCTCCAGATGGGTGAGCATCAGCCGAGGACTTTGCCAATAATGTTCATGAATACATGGTCCATGTGTGGCCCCCATGGGTTCCGACTGAGGCAGTCATCTAGTCAATGGATGTGTATCGTAGGGCAGACACGCATCATGACTATTTGACATTGCATCGCATTATTCATGTTTCATGGAATTCACTCCATCTCATATCATATATGATTGATATTAGTCGTGTATGACTTTTAAGATTATATACTATTGTATCCTTGATTTTGAGAAAGTGTTTGATCTACTTATACACTTGTGTATCGAGATATTTTGCTAGGTGGTGAGTATCACTGTACTTATTGTGAAATGTATATTATATTGTGTTAGGACTCTTCTGAGTGTAGGGTTCTAATTCGGTGGATTGTAGTTGGGATTTAAGGAGTTACTTTTGTTCTTCATTGCTTTACCTTAAGTTAGTTTAATTTCACTGAGTACCCCGTTGTTTGGTGCTCACCCCTTGCTACATTTTTGTAGGTTGTGAGCCCGGTCCATCCTGCTAGATTTTTGTTTGTTGGATCGAGCTTCTGGATTACATGTGAGGTAGCTGGTTATGTTTCTAGAAGGCCTTTGAGGTTCCTACTTTATGTTTTGTTCTATTTAATGACTAGACATTTGAGACTTGTATTTCATTCGTGTATTCTGTATTTAGAGGCTTGTATCTGTGACACCAGTTCTTGGGATGATTATTGTTTGATTTCTTCCTCTTGTCTGTATTACTAGACTATTTATCTTCCGCTTTTATTATTATGTTAAGTGGTTTGGCTTTTGCTTGACTCGCCTCAGTGGGTTAGGTGAGTGTCATCACAATCGAATTTTGAGTCATGACATTTTGGTATGAGATTTTTGGACCATTTCATCCTTTTCACCTGAATTGCTTGATTTTAGTGTTATTGGTTTCGTAATGTAATTGTGATTCTATATTTTTCAACATTGTGGTGATTTGGAGTATCGTAGAAGGGAAAATGCTTGGATTTGAGTTGATTGAGACTGTGATTAAGGTTAGTGGACTTCTAACCTTTTGATAAGTATGATTGATCCTAGTATTATCCTATGTGTGTGGGTTGTGGTGATATGTGGCATGAAATGGGATGGAATTTGTCATAACCCGGTTATGGTCATGATGGTTCCTATTAATTAAATCTCCCCACATGGAAGCTAATTCCCAACCCTTGGATACTAGTCCTAAATCACTAATCACAATAAAACTAGGTATATCTAAATAATCCAACACAGCCTATCCAGAACCCGCAAATCGTCTGCACAGATATATATATATACACATACATACATACATGCATACATACATAATCATATACATAACAAGGATTACTCCCACATATACAAGCCACTACACTATTGTGTATAAAGGATGATGTCTGGGTACAAAGACGACCATAAACGAGAAGGAGACTGCAGAGTGTCTAGAGCTGTTGGTGCTCATAATATGTCTCCTGGAACACTCACATGAACCCCCAACGTACAACTGCGTCTAGTACCTGTATTTGCACCATGAGAAGATACAGAAATGTAGGGGTGAGTACCGGTAAAAGGCACACAATAGGCATTATTGGCTGACGGAGTGAAATACTGTAAATATAGAATGCTCAGATATAAAGAAATGCAGTAGGACTTGTAAATCAAAACTCAGGTCAAGGAGTGAATGTGTCTGGAGAATCACCGAACCTTAACTGAACAACCCAAGTGATATGCAAAGATACCAACTGATGAAACCCGAATAGGCCCACATCACAATTGTCACCAGACTGAGTTATAGTTGTATGTGGATTTAAGGCCCTAATGTCTACCCTTGTACACCCCCTGAGTCTTCACAAGCCGAGAGGGTACACCCACACACAATCGGGGTGTGTATAGGTGTGTGGATCCATGGGTAATCAATCACATCCCTAACCCAAGAGCAATCAACGAGGTCCTGCACCTAAGAACAATCGATGGGGTCCCAAACCCAAGAATAACCGCGAGGGTCCAGACCCAAAAGTACTCGATGGGGTCCCAAATCCAAAAGTAATCAACAGGGTCCAAAACCCAAAAGTAATCAACAAGGCCCTAGACCTAAAAGTAATCGACAGGTGCTCGGATCTCGAAGACGTCATCCAGGACTTGGACTCTCAGACGTGGCCATTGAGACTTGGACCACTTGATGCATCATCCAAGTCTCAAAGCATAGGAACAGTAATCCACCACTAGTCTATCCAGAGATCTAGCAACATCGTAGCTCAACTTAAGAATCACAAAGCCACAAAAAGCATAACTATCACCTCCCTCAAACTATAGCATGTAGCTCTAGTGTCATGTAAAGATAACAAGTGCATAAGAACTAACAGTTGTATACAAAAGTATAACTATCATAGACCAATGTAAAGTCATGCCCAACCAATGATAAGTATACCACAATCTAGTCAACCATAAGTACTCAGAATAAACATGGGTAGCCACTGTTGTATAACAGGTATCCAGAACAACCAGGCCCAACAGAGTCATATCTATACCAGAATAAGTCCACAATATAACATACAATCAATAAACAACCCATTTCATCATATACTACACATATAGAGTACAAACAACCACACACAACATATACACCCAGCCCATAAACAACACATTCCCATACATTTCAACTCAACTACGCAAACATTTCAGCTTAGTCTAAGGTTAAAAGAAACCTAGCCCACCTGGAAGGCAATTCTGCGTGCTCCTAGTCAGTTCGCTCGAGCTTCCCCCTTCCTGATCACTTCCATACATTGCTTAGCTGTCAAAATATGAATCACAACATCAACATGGTTGATTTGGCCATAAAGTCTCAAGAAATGGGTGAAATTACATTAATTGCACCTAAAATGGGGAAAAGTAGGGCCTACACATGAAATCTTGAACAAAACCCTGTAAGATGAACCCCACATCACCCCGAGTCTATAACCAAGAATTCAGAAAAAATAGATCCCAGAAGATAGAGAAATGGCTTTAAAATGAGGTTATATTTCTTATTGGAAATATTTCTTACAAAACTTTCTCGATCATATTTTACAAAAATATAGCCAAATTATCAGAATCTATACATACCACAACATTCCTCTTGGATAATAGAATAACTTAGACCCAAATTTTACATAATTCTGTTGAGAATTGACCGAGATGTCATAATGTAAAGTTTTCACACATTTTCAATGCATAATAAGTGAAAATCAAGGAGTTTACCTCAAAATACACACCAAAATGAGAATCCAACACTTCCACAGTGTTCCTCACACAAAAATGCATACAACCTAGCCTTTTAAATTTCCAAAATGAGTTACTAATAAAATATTATGACCAAATGATGTTTCCCTCGAAATTAGCTCGTGACCAGCCTTTCATAGGCATGGCCGCCATATCACAAGAGGCCTGCATGAATGCAGGCTGCCTGCCTCGAATGTGGCCATGGCACATACCTGGCCTCTGCAAATGTGGGCAAAGCACCATGAATGAGCGCCTTTAGCGTGCTCGCCCGGTGTGAACGCGTAGGGTTTGTTTTTAGCTATTGCACCAACAATCTTGAAAATTAGTCCAAGGCATTCCAAATTCATCTGGTCTCCATTTTACAAAATAAATAGTGCAACCACATAGATTGTGATGTTTTGGATCCAACAGTGCGATCAGATTTTCGAACGGAGCATTCTACGAAAAAAATAAGGATTCCACTTCTTTCGTGTTAATTTTAGCTAAAAGAACTAAGGTGGTCAAAATGCACCCAGAAGTACCCACCATCCAATGAAAGGTTGTTTTAGGTCATATTCGATGTTCCAGAGCTGACCACACCATCAAATTTGGATTCCCAGCACGTCTAGCTAGGATTTTACAAAAAATCACTTTTTAGCTTTAGATTGAACTGATTTTGTAGTTTAAGACTTAAAATTATACTGGGACCCTCAAAACTCGGACCAACCACCTTCCTAGCTTAATTCAGCCATCCAAAATCTAATGGAACTATTAGAATCTCATTTTGGGGTTGTTTACAAGGACTTTACTAGATAACTCATTTCTACAGTTATAACTTCCCGCTAACTCAAAGTTCACATAAATCAAATCCGACTTAACCAATAACCAAGCCAACATTCCTAGTAGGTCACAAATGGTCTTGCCATATACATGCTCAAATCAACAGAATAACCATAGAACACTAAAATGACCTGGAGAGTCATTATAGAATTATACTATTATAGGCTTTGCATGGGATTTTGGATGGGGTAATTGTGAATGTTATGAATCCTTGGCTTGTGAAAATTAATGTGGGATTATGAATACTTATGAACCAGAGGATTATTTGCTATTGATATTGAAACTGTACTGGTAATTAGATTTGTACTGATATTAAGATTGTGATGATATTGAGATTGTATTGTGATTATACGGCATTGACTATTGAATACATTATTCATGTAGACATCTTGCATATTCTTATTCTTATGAAGGTGATTACTATGTTATGGTGACATGTATTGCTTGATGTTCCATTAATGATGAAAAGATGAAGGGAAATGGTTTCGACTTGATATGAAACTAAAAGCCAAACAGAAATGGTTCCGGCTAGATATGAAAGTAAATTTTGAAAGGAAATGGTTCTGGCGAATACATGGTCCATGTAAGGCCCCCATGGGTTCTCGTCTAAGGTTATCAGTGGATGTGTATAGTAGGACATACATGCATCATGATTACTTGACATTACATCACATTGTTTACATTTCATATCATCTGTGATGTATAAAACATTTTGAACCTTGTACATTTTTAAGATTAAACTATTGAAAGATTGTGGTATATATTAATAATTTGAGCCTTGTACATTGTGAATATTAGACTATTGAGATACTGTGTTATGAGACTATAACTGCCTATATTACTTATTGACTATTGCACTACTTGACTTTGGGTATCAACAGATTATTTAGAGACAGTATTTTATAGTGTGTCTACATATATATGTTGATGTTGTGATGGTACTTTTCTAAGTGCAGGTGTGTAGTTCCGTGGTATATGGATGGGTGGTAAAAGTCCTTGTGTTCTTTATTTCTTTACTTCAGGTTTAGTTTCCATTTGTTGAGGACTGTATGATCTGGTGCTCACCCTTTGCTATATTTTTGCAGGTTGTGTGCCCGATTCCTCCCGATTAGATTTTCTCACTATCAAATTGAGCTTCTAGATTTTTGAGAGGTAGATGCTCTCTCTTCTGCAGACCCTCTAGGATTCTATATTTATGTTACATTCTATTCGAGAACTAGACATTGGAACTTGTATTTTCTTTAGTATTATTATTTAGTGGCTTGTACATATAACACTAGTTTTGGGTTGGCTTTAGTTTGGCCCTATGAATATCTACTATTTTAGAATATTTTATATTCCGCTTTTATTATTCTATTAGACTATTAAGGTTTAGGTTGACTCACCTTGGTGGAATAGGTGAGTGCCTGTAACACCCCAACTTGTTTTTCTAAGATGAGGCCATCCTTCATATGATATATGATTTTAATTGATAATTCTTAATTGAGCATAGATGTTAAAGTTAATTTCGTAGAGTGGGAATAGAATTGGACATGATAAAGGATCTTTTACATCAAGTCAAGTCCAAAGAATTTCTACCGACTAAGTTTTCGTCTGAGTTGATGAAAATGTCATATTCAAATGACCATATCTCCTAAAGTATAATTAGTTAGTGACCCATAATATATCAAATTGAAGATCTCTGAATTATCTTTCTAATGCATCTTATCTCGCCTTAATCATAGTTCGGAGTAGAAAGATATGACGATTTTACTGAAGACCTGCAGAGCTGTCTGAAGATCCGTGATAGCTCTGCGTCGCGAACCTATCGCGAACACTTTCTGGATAAGCCAAGTGATGTCCTTTTATTTTATTTTGAGGGTACTTTTATTCTAAAACCTTTGAGGGTCTATTAAGGTCCTAAAATGCATGAAACATCAATTTTCATAATTAAAACCTTCTCCTTCACTCCTAACCATAAACACTCAAGAGTCATCAAGAAAGTCATCAATTTAGGATTAACTTTTGAGATTCATCATCAAGGTACATTATTATTCATAAACCTTAAGCTACCTAACCAAAATTTCTTTATCTATTCATGAATGCCTAATAGAATATTATATCATAACCTAGGGTTTTAAGAAAGTGAATTCAAGAATCCCAAGAATGGATTTCTTGATTCTTCTTTTCAAGAATTATGGTTCTTCATCAAGAACTCAAAACATTCTAAGTCACGAATTCAAGAATCAAAGAAAATTCCTTCAACCAATGTCCTTCCAAGTTCTTTAACTTTAAAGAACTACCAAGATCGAGGATTTCCTCCACGAAAATGAGGATACATCAAATTTCGAAGGTAATATCAACTTTCCAAGTATGTAAGACTACCTAAAGCGTTGGACTATGTTCATCCATTCGCCCCTTTGTTTCTTAAGTCAAAGATTATGAGTATAAATGTCATGTTTTAAATTCTGTGATTTCTTGAGTTTTAAATTATTGTATATGGTGGAGTTTTCATGAATTTACTTTAGTCAATTTAGGAGTTACATCACTACTATCATGGCATATGAATGTTATGAATGTTTGATACTCTAGTCCTAAATCTAGTTTCTTACTTATATAATGATTTGAAAGATATAAAATTTAAATCTTCTAAACCCATGAATTGAACCCGAAAAGTATATTTTCGTGTCATATATGTATATAGAGAATACCTATTTTATCATATGAGTTGAGTCTGAATAATATAATGTTCTTGACTGAAATCATTGGGAGTTTTGCATGGTATGAGTTGGAGTCATGAGTTGCATTGCATATATGATGGCCCCGAGCTATTGAGTTATTGAGAAATTGAGTTGAGTTATTGAGAACTGAGTTAACTTGATTGAGATGTGTCAAAGAGATGAGTTTGAGTTATTTTTATGAGCATATTTTAGTCTTGAAAGAAGTATTGAGCACCGAGTTGGGGGATAGAGGAGCACCCCAGAACTACATTGCCAGCATAGGATAGTTGTGCAGCATATTCTGGTAACTTATGTCCCAATAGATGGACATTTTCTCTATGGATCCAAGAGTGAGTTAGAGTTTGAGGTTGACGCGCTATTCTGTGGCAAGTTTAGGGCGGACGTGGCAACGACGTCGTTTCGTTGTACATCACTAAATTTATGGTGGGGTGGAGAGTCTGTCAGTTAGAGAAACTTCTTGAGTTGGGCCTATCATGATTTTCAAACTGAGTTGCATTATACACTGAGTCAAATTTTAAAGCATGATTTTAAAATTTAAACTTGTACCATTTATTTGAGATGAGATATGAGATGAGGAAGAGCATGATTTTAAACTTTAAACTTATACCATTTATTTGAGTTGAGATATGAGATGAAGAAGAACATGATTTTAAACTTTAAACTTGCATCATTTATTTGAGTTGAGATATGAGATGAGGAAGAGCATGATTTTAAACTTGAAACTTGCATTGTTCATTGAGTTGACCCTGGAGATGAGGAGTTGAGTCTTGAGTCGAGTCAGTTGATTGAGTCTAAGCCTTACTTGTTTCTTGAGCCATCTTACATACCGTACATTCCATATACTGACGCCACTCGGTGCTGCATCGTTTCATGATGCAGATATAGATGATAGAGGACTTCGGCAAGCGCACCCTTGAAATTCAGAGTTCCCGAGTTCCAGAGCCGGTGAGCCCTCCTTGCTATCTGGAGGAGCCTTTATTTTATTTGAGTAATTACTTCTGTTTCCTTTGAGTTAGGTAGCCATGACTTGTCATGGTACCATCTAGATGTTAGAGATATAGGTTTCATAGACATTGAGTAAAGGATGTTGAGTATTATTCCAAAATTCTTGTTTCTTGGTAATTTCCTTTTTATTAAAGACTTGGTTTACTTACTTTAAAGTATTTTTTTGAGTATTATTCTTCTATTGTTGAGTATGATGTGACGATAAGTCCAAGTGGTTCGCTTGGGGACTAGCAATAGTCTCTGAGTGCCGGCGTGACAAACTTGGTATCGGGGCACAGAGTTCAAGTGTCCAAGGGAGTCTATGAAGCCGTGTCTAGTAGAGTCTTGTTTATGGGTGTGTTGTGTACCACACTACATAAGCAGGAGGCTATAGGACTTGAGGAAAAGTTTCCCTTCTTTTTGATTCTGATCGTGCGATAGAGCTATTTCCTAAGAAATCTATGATGATTCGTCCGTTACTCTAAACCTTATGACTATGCCTTGTCCATGAGGTGATAGAGACAGTAATGTTCAAACTTGTAAAGATGAGATCCTTTGAGATAAGGTAATCAGAATGGTAGAGAGACCGAAATAGGCCTAAGAGAAGCCGATTAGTGTGCGAAGTTGATTGACTAGAAGGAGTGCACTATTACGTATATAAATCGTGCATTTGAGTTAGCTCTAGATGTACCCAAACCCTCCTTTTCTTTCAAAACTTGCTTCCGACGTGACCTATGAGAGAGGAACTTATGTCTCTAAAAAGTTTAATCTTACCACCTAAGGGTGAGATGCAAAGTTTTATAAACCCTGAGTAGAATCGAATCATCCCAGAGTTAGAAGGATGATGATGGGAAGAAAGGAACGAGATAGCGAGAGTGATGGCTGATTGAGGTTTGTAGTTAGAGCTACGTATTTATTAAGTAAATAATGAGGTGGTGAGTCAATTGCCATAAGTTTGATGAAAGAGTCGTGAGTACCCTATGATTTTCATGATGAGGTATAGAGGAAGAGTTGTTGTTAGAATGTGGTAGGGTGTGCTCAAACTAGAAGGAAATTATGTTGTTGTGGTGTGGTATTCATACTATTGAGGGTGAAGTGTAGATGTTAAATACGGGAAAAGAGTGCTTTCAATGTGATAGATCCAAATTAGGCTTATGATTTGTAATTGAGAGTTCATGAGACTCATCGAGTTATGAGCTTAGTCAGGTAAGAGGATATGATTGAATAGGTGAGTGGTACTGAGTTATGAGGAAGGGATGTCTTGATTGAATACTCTCTATGAGATTTTAGTGGGATTATGTTCCCTAAACTTTTACCTAGCAGTTGTAAGTTATCATTAGAGAGGTGCGAGACAACATCATGAGAATGATAGTCTTAGTTGGAGATTTGCTCTAAGAGGTTTTCCATAGTGTATGTTCGAGAAGAAGGTGTTGATTTGTGAGGAAGTGATGCTATGGGCAGGGTACAAGTACCCCTTAGGTAAGACGAGTGAGACGAGGATAACTCAATAGATGAGAAGAGGCTTGAGATATGTATCCATAACTGTGTAAAGATATGTGAAGCTCTAAGTTATGATTGCTATAACAATCTTAATAGTATATTTGAGTTGTCGATGTAGAGTAGGCTGATGTAAGTATTTTTTGTCATCACGAGTAGCTAAGTTGATTGAGGCTTATTAATAGATGAAGACAATTTTTCCATGGTAGACTAATTCTTATGCAATTAAATTTATGGGAGCACAGACGTTAAGCGTTAGCAGGCAAAAGAGGAGGACAGATTATAAGAGTTGAGGGAAGTGGTTATGTGCGCCATAAGAATAGCAAATATAGAGAGATTTCCATAGAGACTGGAAGGCGCTAAGAGCAATAGCGTTAAAAAGAGTCTGAGTGGCTAGTTATATACATTCGATTATAACATAACAAAGAGTTTAAGATATTCTTGTGGATAGTGATTCCTTGCCCGTGTGGAGGTATATGCTTATAGCCTAGTAGAGGAAATCGATTTGCAAATTTACAGAAAGGACCTTGAGAGCGAAGGGGGAGATGATGTAACGCCCGGTAAAATTACCAAAATACTCCTAGAGGATAGATGTGCGCATACCACGTCCTTCGATGCTCGGATGGCAAATCCGAGGTCATATTTGTGATCTACACAAAAAATTGAGTGGGGGAAGGGCTTCGGTCGTTTTTTAGAGCGACAACTAAAAAGATAATTTTTCATTCCGAAATGAAAAACAGTGAAGGTTCGCAATAGAGCCGCGTCGCAGACCTGACGCAGAGAGACACTTGTGTTTTTTCAAAAATTTTCAACTGGATTGTTAAAATGCGTTCATAAAATTTCTAGAGAAAATATGCTGGTACGCGACCAGTCCGCGTCGCAGACTAGGTCACTCTGAGTCTGAAAAATTTCTAAATTTTTCAAAGGGTATTCCGGTCCATTCCTAACACCTTCCAAACTCAGTACACCAACAATATAGGTCTTTTGAATGTAAAAAGGGTCTAAAACCCCATTCTAAGTCCTTTTCTAACAATTGAACAAGACTAGGGCTTGAGAGAAGAGGAGAAGAGCTTGAGATTAAAGAATTAAAAAGAGGATGAGAGTTCTTATTCTGATGATGATGTGATGCCATTTCCTTTTAAGGTTATAGATGAAGAGGAGGAGCTAGAGAAATCTTGAGGAGTCTAATAGATAGGTAAAAGCATATTAGTATCTCTCGTGGTAAGACTTCATGCGATCAAGGGTGCAAGATGTTATGCTAAGCTTAAATGTGTGGTTGCTATAATGCGAGTGTATTAGAGTGATGAGGACGAGCAGTATTCTCTAAGTACAGGTTACTATGGAGTGAGAGTTCTTGATTCTGATGTCATCTTATGCGTGCACTGATGTGAGACTCCGTGTTTCTCGTCTTCCATTATTTAAATAGTGTGGCGTTATATAAGGCACATGTGATTTTTCTTAGCACCTAGGGATAATAAGGCTAACGCTAAGAGGTAATATCAGGGACTTAATGTTTTAAGTCAAAGGAATCCCCAAAATACACATTCGGGGTTATAGAAATGACATGAGTGGCACCTCGCCCATTTTGGAAGATTTAAATTAGGTTTCACTTTTCGGATGGGACTAAAATTTTATAATTTTCTACTAATGGATTTTGAAAAGTTATTTTAATAGCACAAAGTTCATACATTATGTCTTGAAATCAAGAAAGTAGCAACATAAAGGTTGGCCAAGGTTACCGTAAGTTTCTTTAAGAAATCCTTCTTAAATGTGGGTCAAATGTAATAGCCTATATCTCTCAAACTATAAGGAGTTAGATGCTCTGTGACCTATCAAATTATGAGTCTAGTTTGCAAAGCACCAAACCGCGTATCAAACCGGCCTTAGAATAAAAGGTTATGATAGTTTTACTGGGACTGCCCGAGCAGGAAATCGGGTCATGGGCCGAGTCGGGTCAAGCCAAACTTTAAGTCGGCTCTTTTCACATTTTAAAGCTCAAAATGAACCATTTTCGTCCCAAAACAGTAAGAAACTGAAGAGAAAGCTCCCAAAAGTTCTCTAGTGATTAAGGTAAGTATTCCGCGTTTTTACCGTTAAAATTTGTTTCCGTGCCTAGAAATGTGCGCATTACTCTTTGCAATTGTTTTCCCCTCTTATTAGCTGAGTTTGGGGCTTTTTTTGGAGTAAAAGAAATGGTGTTCTTGCTGGTTATTGTTAGTTTACAGCTGGTGTGTTCAGGTTATAATTTTGGGGTTATTTTAAGGTCATTTTTATGAAGTTTTACGGACATTTCCTTGCGTAAATGCTCCTTCCCGAATCTGGTCATTAATGCTAAATTTTTTGCTGTTTACAGATGTCTTTAAGCTGCATATATATAGTCCTTGCGAAGCTTAGGACGTAAGGAGCAACTTTCATGAAGAAACTTTTGGCAATTGGACGTTCGTTGGAGAGGTATGTTAAGGCTAAGCTTCGTCCCTCCTTTTAGCACAAAATCCGGGAAGTTTCCCAAAACCTCAAATGTGATATCTTACTATTCTGTTGCAAGAAAGACCTTCTGTCAAAGGCACTGGGATTGCAGCTGAGTTATTTTCATGATTGTATTAGGTTGAAATTCCGTTCATTCACTTAAACTGGACATTAAATATCTATATATCATTTTGCCGGTTTTCCTGGCTACCTATTCATATGTTCGAGGTGTTTCTCTTCTTGGTGTAGTGCCATTAAAATGAATGTTGAATGTGAAGGAAATATGGTATTCATAATCAGTCCTTTTTTCGTAAAAAAATATAACTGAAGCATTTAACAAGTAACGCGTTGGTTTCCAATGTTCTCCAGTGAAATGCTCCTATTTAAACTACTAAGGGACTTGATCCTGTTTAAATATTTTCTATTACTAATTGACATGGGACCAAGTATAAGCAATATGTAAAGCACCTTTATGAATATTTTCAAAGTTAAGGCTTTACTCTAAATATTGGGTTAAGTTCCCAAACTTGTTAATAAGACATATAAGATCCCATGGGTCGTGTGTATATGTTATAACAACGATTATGATGTTATGAGAATAAGTGTACCAATGAGCTAAGATTGGCTAAATGACAATGATTATGATTTTATGAGAATATGTCTAGGTTGGCTAAGATCTTGCTATGGCTTACTATGTGCATTCAACATTCATATCATACATTGCACGTTATACATGGACTCCGAGCTATAATCGGAGGTACAGGACCTATTTGCCCAAATGATTATATATATATGTATATGGTACAGATGGCCACAAGTTGGAAGATATGATGCCGGTTAGCTATCGGAAAGGACCACCATTGCAAGCATTTGGTTGGGTATGTCGTGCATTTGCATCTATATATATGTATTCAAGACATGCGATACTCGAGCATACCATGCATATTTGATCAATAGGACGTTTATTATTTGCCATTAAGGCTACTTGAGATTTGGTTACATGTGGTATTTCTATTAACCTTTACTACAATTATCTTTGATTTTACTTCCTGCCTTACATACGAGTACATGTTTAATCATACTGACGTCTCTTTCCCTATGGAAACTACATTTTATTTCGTGCATGCAGGTTCAGGTAGGGTTTTTGATTTACCCCTCCACTAGGATCCCCATTAAGCTGTGAGTTGGTAAGCTCCGCCTCTTCGTGGAGTTTTTGCAGGATGCTTACTTTTTGTTGTATAGTTGGGTATAGCCGAGGCACTGTCCCGGTGGTGTTAGTTATTCTCTTAGAGGCTATTGTTGACATGTTATTGTGGGTTGGTTCTTTTGTGACTTTCAATCTCCAGTCATCAGGTTGGCATGTATATATAGTGTGTGCCTTTACCTCTATTGTTGCAGCCTTGTCGGCTAACTAGTACTCTATCATTTTGCTTTATCTATCTTGATGTCCATGATTCTAACTAGTACTCTATCGTTTTGCTTTATCTATCTTGACGTACATGATTTACTATTGACCAGGTCATGACCTAAATTATACAAGCTTAGTCTTTCGGACGTTATGCTGCCCGATTTTCTTTGGTCCCTAGTTTAGTTAACTAGCATGTTTAGTGGCTTACTCGGCCAATAATGGTATCGGGTGCCAGTCATGCCTCCCCTTTCATTAGGGCATGACAACTGACCTTTGGTTTGTTATGACATTATTGATAGTAGGATTTAGAGTATTAAGTTTTAGTGGTATAATTGTGCTTATTTTGCATGGAGAGGTAGTAGTTTGGGGGTTTCGTAAAAAAGGGAGATGATGAGTTCCTTTTGGTCCAAATAGTGATGTTGATAATAGTAGACTTAGAGTGAGAGTAGATTAGGAGGAGTGCATGTATCCTTATTGTGATATTGGTGTTAAACTTGTGTCACATAGAGATAGAGGTAGGGAGGAGGAAGGAGATGAGATCGTATGATGCGTAATAGATAGGTAAGAGTATGTTGGTGTGACTTTTAGTGAGAGCTCATGGAATGGTGGAGGTAGAAGTGACAAGTAGGTTTGAAAAATTCTAAGACGTAGTTAAAGTGGTTAGGGTGATAGGCTTGAATATGTGGTTGTTATTATGCGAGTATGGATGATAAACTATTGAAGACTTCATAATAAGGGTTTCGAACATAGAGCTGAATATTAAGGATTAGCTTTTTACGAACATGATCATCTTAGGAATAGCACCTTGAGGCCTAGAACTAGGCTTGGATGGAAGAAGAAGATGTAGTTAGGTGGAGGCTTAAATAAGAGTTATGAGCATGCATTGATGGAGTAGAGTGCCATGAAAAGGAGCACAATTGAGGTTGGGAGCTGAACATGAGAGTGTCCTTAGAGTCTTGTTTATACGATGGTCTTATTCTTTATTAGAACTTCCTTTCTGAGTTCGAAAGACTGATTGTTG
Source organism: Solanum rostratum (assembly GCA_029948455.1). NCBI lineage: Eukaryota > Viridiplantae > Streptophyta > Magnoliopsida > Solanales > Solanaceae > Solanum > Solanum rostratum. The sequence continues at coordinate 35,135,986 of CM057049.1, read as the reverse complement.
AGGTGTTCTAATGATTCAAATTGATTGAGTTCTGACATTCCATTCGAGCCTGATGGTGAGAATGTCTAAGATAATATCAATACTCTTGACCTGAACTGAGTTATCTATTTGAGTTGATGTGTCAATTCCTAAGTCTGAATAGTGATAGTTTAAGATTGATGAGGAGTCGAGAGTTTGATTAATTGAGTAAGTTTTGAGAAGAGTTCTAATTCAATTCGTGCCTTGATATCTACCTTTACTCATCATTCGAGGGCGAATGATCCCAAGGGGGAGATAATGTAACACCCCAACTTTTTTTTTCTAAGATGAGCTATCCTTCATATGATATACGATTTTAATTGATAATTCTTAATTGAGCATAGATGTTAAAGTCAATTTCTTAGAGTGGGAATAGAATTGGAGATGATAAAGGATCTTTTACATCAAGTCAAGTCCAAAGAATTTCTACCGATTAAGTTTTCGTATGAGTTGATAGAAGGGTCATATTCAAATGATCATATCTCCTAAAATATAATGAGTTTGGTGACCCATAATAAATCAAATTAAAGATCTCTGAATTAGCTTTCCAATGCATTTTATTTCTCCTTAATCAGAGTTCGGAGTAGAAAGTTATGACGATTTTACTGAAGACCTGCAGAGCTGTCTAAAGATCCGCGACAGCTCCGCATCGCGAACCTATCGCGAACCCTTTCTGGATAAGCCAAACGATGTCCTTTACTTTATTTTGAGGATACTTTTATCCTAAAACCTTTGGGGTTCTATTTAAGGTCCTAAAACGCATAAAACGTCAGTTTTCATAATTAAAACCCTCTCCTTCACTCCTAACTGTAAACACTCAAATAAAAATCAAGAAAGTCATCAATTTAGGATTAACTTTCAAGATTCATCATCAAGTACGTTATTCTTCAAAAACCTCAAGCTACCCAACACAAATTTCTTTATTTATTCATGAATCCCTAATAGAATCTTATATCAGAACTTAGGGTTTCAAGAAAGCGAATTCAAGAATCCCAAGAATCGATTTCTTGATTTTTCTTTTCAAAAGTTAGGGTTCTTCATCAAGAAATCAAAACATTCTAAGTCACGAATTCAAGAACAAAGAAAATTCCTTCAACCAATGTCTTTCCAAGTTCTTTCACTTTAAAAGAACTACCAAGATCGAGGTTTTCCTCCAAGAAAATGAAGATTCATGAAATTTCAAGGGTAATGTCAATTTTCCAGGTATGTAAGGCTACCTAAGGCATTGGACTATGTTCATCCATGCGCCCCTTTGTTTATTGAGTCAAAGATTATGAGCAGAAATCACATGTTCTGAATCATGTGATTTCTTGAGTTTTAAATTCTTGTATATGGTGGTGTTTTCAAGAATTTAGTGGAGTCAATTTATGAGTTGCATCACTACTATCATGACATGTGAATGTTATTTGAATGTTTGACACTCTAGTCCTAAATCTAATTTCTTACTTATATAATGATTTGAAAGGTATTAATTAAAATCTTCTAAACCCATGACTTGAACCTTGATTTTGACTGAAATCATTGTGAGTCTTGCATGGTATGAGTTAAAGTCATGAGTTGCATTGCATATATGATAGCCCCGAGTTAATGAGTTATTGAGAAATTGAGTTGAGTTATTGAGAACTGAGTTGACTTCATTGAGATGAGTCAAAGAGATGAGTTTAAGTTATTTTTATGAGAATATTTTAGTCTTGGAAGAAGTATTGAGCACCAAGCAAGGTGATAGAGGAGCAACCCAGAACTACATTGCCAGCATAGGATAGTTGTGCAGCACGTTCTAGCAACTTATATCCCAATAGATGGACATTTTCTCTTTGGATCCAAGAGTGAGTTAGAGTTTGAGGTCGACGCCCTATTCCGTGGCAAGTTTAGGGCGGACGTGGCAACAACGTAGTTTTGTTGTACATCACCAAATTTATGGTGGGGCGAAGAGTTTATCGATTGGAGAAACTTCTTGAGTTGGGACTATCATGATTTGCAAACTGAGATGCATTATACACTGAGTCAAATTTTAAAGCATGATTTTAAACTTTAAATTTGTACCATTTATTTGAATTGAGATATGAGATGAGCAAGAGCATGATTTTAAACTTTATACTTGTACCATTTATTTGAGTTGAGATATGAGATGAGGAAGAGCATGGTTTTAAACTTTAAACTTGTATCATTTATTTGAGTTGAGATATGAGATGAGGAAGAGCATGGTTTTAAACTTTAAACTTGCATCATTTATTTGAGTTGAGATATGAGATGAGGAAGAGCATGATTTTAAACTTTAAACTTGCATATTTCATTGCGTTGTGACATGAGATAAGGAGTCGAGTCTTGAGTCAAGTCAATTGATTGAGTTTGAGCCTTACTTGTTGCTTGAGCCATCTTGCATACCGTACATTCCATGTACTAACACCACTTGGTGCTGCATCGTTTCATGATGCAGATATAGGTAATAGAGGACTTCGACATTCGCACTGTTGAAGTTCCGAGTTTTAGAGTCGGTGAGCCCTCCTTGCTATCCGGAGGAGCCTTTACTTTATTTGAGTAGTTACTTCTATTTTCTTTGAGTTGGGTAGCCATGGCTTGTCATGGTACCATCTAGATGTTAGAGATAGAGGCTTCATAGACAATGAGTAGAGGATGTTGAGTATTGTTTTTCCAAAACTCTTGTTTATTGGTGATTTTCTTTTTATTAAAGACTTGATTTACATACTTCAAAGCCTTTTCTTGAGTATTATTTTTCCGCTGTTGAGTATGATGTGACGATGAGTCCAAGTGGTTCACTTGGGGACTAGAAATAGTCTCTGAGTGCTGGCCATGCTAAGGGTACCCTCCCAGGGCATGACAGTGCCTTCACACCCAGATTTCGGGTCATGACAAAGAAGGTGAGCATAAGTTGAGTTTAGAAAATCCTCTTGATTTTCTCTTTGCATGAATTGAGTAAGAATTCATTTAGTCATATTTTGAGCATGCATATGAATACTTTTAAACATTTATTTTGCACTTGAGTTGCGAAGTAAACTTACGTTACTAAGCATTCCTTGAGTTGAGATCATATTCCTTAAAAAAACGTTACTAAGCATTCCTTGAGTTGAGATCATATTCCTTAAAAAAGTGTTTTAAAGAAGAGTTCAAGAAGAGTATAGGGAACAAAGTAATTCCCAACGATGATATATATAGGAAAACCCTGAGTTTTACATAAGTTTCCTCAAATAGTAAGATACTTCTAAAGTAGTTTCCTCTTTCAAGAGACTGGTTTGAGTAATTACCTCAAACTCCGAAAAGATGATGCTTTAAATTGAGTTGAGCAAAGTAAGTAATTTTGGGAATAGTATTGAGCACTAATTTGGATATGAGTTCAGATAAATTCAACCCCTATAAACTACGTAGCTAGAGTAGGATAGGATTGTACCAATATTTGTACGACTCCTCATTTACCACTATGAAACCCTATGAGATGGATCCATGAATTAAGTTTGTCCTTTGCTCTAACAAGGTATGGTATAGCTCTAACAACCTAGACAAGATGTTGTATCATAACGAGGCTCATAGTGATGGTTGTTGATTAGAGAAATTTCTCAAGAAAAGTAAAAGTATATTATTTCAGTATTTGAAATCATTGTATATCTCTATTATAAAGTTTTACATGTGTTGATTACATTAGTATTTTACCTTCAGTATAGTTATTTTTAGTATTTTCTTGAGCATGAGCATTTAGGTTAATTCTTGTTATTTCAGCTTTATTACATATCATACATTCATTGTACTGATGCCCTTTGGCACTGCCTCATTTTATAGTGATGATTCAGGTACTTAGAATAGCATATGTTCCGTAGAACATCTTCCAATCAGCAATTGGTGTGACCTCGTCACTTTTTGAGGATCTAGTTGGTTAGTTTGGTTTATCTATTTCATAGTCAGGTAGTCGTAGGTCTTGTCTCAACACTTATGTCAATTTAGTAGAGGCTTCATGGATAAAGTTAGTGAGTCTATTTAGTCTATTCATTTAAATAATTTTAAATGTTATTACTCTTAAGTTCACCTTAGCATGAACAAATCAAGAATTCATTTAGTCATTTTTTCAGAAAGCGTATTGCTAACAAATCAAGAATTCATTTAGTCATTTTTTCAGAAAGTATATGAATACCTTTAAAAAAATTTTTGCAATTAAGTTGAGAGAAAACTTACATTTCTATGCATCCCTTGAGTTGAGATCATATCCTTTAAAAATGAGTTTCAAAGAAAAGTTTTGAGAAGGGTATAGGTGTAAAGACCTTGCTAGTCATTTTTGAGCTTATTTGTAAAAATTCTTATTTTGCGCTTTCATAAATTGCTTTGGACCTATTTTGAACTATATGTATTGTTGGAACTGAGATATTGTTTCTTAAAGGTGGAAAATATGAGTTTTATCATTTTTGGAAGCTTAAGTTATTGAAAAAGTGAGTTTTGTACCATTCTGAGTTTTGGGTGTCAGATTAGGAATCCATCAATTCCATTAGCTCCAAAATATTGAATCTGATCTAAGAGAAGTTATAGAAATAAATTCGGAGTTAAAAAGATTTTGGATCCAAAGTTGCATTCTCAGTTGTTCCGGAGCCAAAGTTTGACTTTGGTCAACATTCGGAGTTCGGAAGCTTGAATCCAAGTTCTAACAGTTTTAATAGTTCTGGATAGTGAAACTGATGCTAGACATAATCTCATTGTAATTTTTGGAGTTTTCGAAGTCAATTTTGGTATTTTGAGTTCCAAACCAGTTTTATTGAGTTTCTTTGATACCTGCGTCGAGGAGCCCCAAAAATGAGTTCTGAATATTCCGTTGACTCCGGATCGCCATTTCTAAAAAGGATATATGCATGATTTATGTAATTATTCAAATGGACCCCAAGGTTCCATTCTGAGTTGGTGATTATAGTAGGGATACTGGTGTAATTGGAATCTAGTGCATACTTATATACTTCTCCACGGGCGCGAAAGGGGCCTCCGCATTCGCAGGGGCTTGAGGTTATTAGCCTTCGCATTCACGGGCCCTATTGCCACATTCATGGTGGTGCATTGTTCCATGCTCCACGTTCACGGACCCCTCCCTGCTTTCAAAGAGGCTAAGTTTTCTTGAGCTCCACATTTGCATACCTATATTCGCGTTCGCAGAGTAAAAATTTACCCCATGAAACAGCCATTTTTAACATTTTCAAGCTTTCTTGGGGCGATTTTGAAGAGGATTTTCGGGGGTAACATTTTGGTAACTGTTTCCAACTTCAAATTGATTAATTACCATTACTTTTCCCTTTATTTTATCTTGGATTCCATGATTTTGAATTTTTGAAAATTGGGTTTTTCATGACTATGATTTGGAAACTTTAAATGTTGATTTCTCCCTCAATTTGAACTCGTTTTTAGTGGAATTTTTATCCATGAACTCCTCTTTCCACGTATTAAATTTTAGTCCTAATTTTGACCATTTTTCTCCTAAGCCTAATTCATGCCAATATGGGTATTAAAGTTCATCTCTTGACGGGTAGTATCTATTTTTTTTATAGTAGTTGGTTGATTGGATGATCGTTTTGAGGCTTGGGTTGATCGAAAGGTTGGTTCGATGTGGTTTTAGTATCGATGTAGGTTTGGCTAACCTTTTTTGAAACTAGATTTAAGACATTGGATATGGTTATGTGATAATTGTATGATTTTATTTGTTTCATGAGTAATTGGCTTGATATGATAAAATTTTGGTGAAAATATGATGTCAGTTATATTGGATTTCAAAAATCATGATTCTGTTGGTATATTGAGATAAAATCTTGATATTTGAGATATTTTGGATGTTATTATGATAATACAAGACTTGTGATATCATTTGAGGAATTTTATGGTAAATTGTTTGTAATTGTGATACTTTCGGGAATCAAGAGCATATTTTGAGACTTGCGGAGTCGGGATCGTTAGCGGTTTAACTATCAATGAGAGTGTGGTGATATGAGAGATGTTGATGGTATTGTGGTACTAGTTAATGCACTTGGCATTGCCTTTCTGATGTTATGGCTATTATGTATCCATTATCTTATTATGTCATTTTCATAGACATTAATTTGTGTCATTGACATGCATTCATCTCATATTGCATTTGCAGCACATGAGCTATTGTGATACCTGAGAAATTTTAGGATAAGGCCTGTGATGCCTTGAGATATTTCAGTATTAGCTTGCGATGCCTTGAGAAATTTTAGTACATGGCCCACGATGCCCCCGAATTCTATATGGTAGCCTTGGATCGATAGATGTGTACACTGGTCCTGCAACAGTCATGATTCTACCTCATACATGGCCTGCAAAGGCATTGCATTTATACATCTCACTTGCATTGCATCATTGACTGCACTTGTTATCTCTATCTATCTATCTATCTATCTATCTATCTATCTGTCTATATCTATATCTATATCTATATCTATATCTATATCTATATCTATATCTATATCTATATATATATATATATATATATATATACACACACACATATATATAGAGAGAGGCTCTTAATTATTGCATGTTTATCTATTAACCTTGTAATGCAAGTGATAGAGTCTCTTAGTTATTGCATGCTTATCTAAGTTCTTCCACCCAGTCGCGGTTGAACCTTCTGGTACATTCTGGTATACTCACACTTACTTTGTTTCCTCCCTGTAAATCAAGCACAGGACCCCCACAGGGTAGTTGATCTATTGCGTAGAGTTTCTTGTCATTACTAGATTCAATGGTGAGACTTAGATTTCAAATCATCGATGTTTCTTTAAGACTTTTTCTTATTGTTATCTATTCTAGACTATGTATTTTCTTTTGAGGCAACTTTGTATTTACTAGCTCATACTACTTAGAAGCTCTAGTACATATGACTCCAGATTTTGGGATTTAAATTAAGTATTGTGGTTGCTTTTACTTTAAGTTTATTTTCCATAGTCGCGATCCAGTTGAAACACCCCCTAATTCTTTCCACCTAGCCTGAGTAGATGCACAGAGAAAACTGAGAGAATGACTAAGAAATACTACTGAAAGAGAATCCATGAGGGCCATCTACGGCCCGTAAAGAGATTTATGACCCATAGAAGAGGCCTCTTAAACCCCAGATGACTTGGTGAAATTTTCTAAGTTTTAGACCTATGTACCAGATAAGATATGACCTATGAAGTATTCCACAACACATAGGTTGGTTCTTCAATTGGTGGTCAAGACACTATCTTTTCAGTATCTTGAGTTGTGAGTTATCAGACAACTCGTAGAAGTTCTTACGGCTGGTAGAATAGGTATCGTGCAAAATTTCAGTAACTCAGATTTCTGGACCCCTCATTTACGAGAGGTCATCTACGGCTCGTAGAATGGTCCACGGCATGTAGACGGGGTCTTGTAGACCCAGTCTGCAGTTTTTAAGAGGAGTATTTTTATCTATTCCTATCCCTTTTAAATTAAAATCTTGGACATTTTAGACTTAATAAAAGTCCTAAAATAAATCCCTAAGGGTATTTCAATATTCATTACTCTTAGGGATTTCTTGAGAACATCACAGAAGGGAGCAGAGCGAGGGTTTCAATTCAAATGCGAGGATCGATTGGAATTTGTTATTTCTTCTATATTCAGGTATGTAACGCTTACTAAAGTGTGGAACTACATTCGTTCACATGTCGTTTTCACCTGTTTGAGTCAAAATTTAGAACAAGAGTTGAGTTTTGAAATCCTTGTCATCTAATTATCTAGTTTCCGCATTTATTATGAGCTTTTAGGATAACATATGAGATCATTATCATGTTAAATGACTACATATATGAGATTAACATAAATGTTTTATACTTGTTATCACGAACCCTATAATGAATGATCTTTATAAAACCTATGCATGGATTGAGATGCGATTTGAGTTGATTGTATGAGTTGAGTAACTTGAACATTGTTGAGCATGAGAAGCATGTTGCATTTAGTCACATATCCTACTGTATATCTTGGTTGTATTACATGATGAGTCTAATCGAGTGAGTGTGAATGACTATTTGAGTCTGAGTTGAGTTTGATTGTCTTCATTGACTGAGTGAGTTTATGAGAAACTAAGATGAGTTGAAATAAGATAACCTAATAAGGTTGAGATTTGATGTGATTGACTGCGTAATGAGGATTTAGTTGATTGATGAGTTGAGCATGTTTAAGTCACAGGAGAAGTATCCAGCACCAAGTTGGGAGCGAGTAAATATCTAGTATAACCCATAGAACTGCATTGCCAGTATAGGATAGTCGTACAACATGTTCTGGCGACTCATGTCCCAAAAGATGGTCATTTATTATGGATCCATGAGAGAGTTGATTGTTCTTTACAATGGCAAGTTTAGGAAAAGCGTAGCAACAACGTCACCTTCGTTGTTCATCACCAAATAAAACTTGATGTGGTTGGATAACGGTTAAGAGAAACTCATAAGCAAACACTGATTGAGCATAATAATTCTACACTAAGTTTTCTATTGAGTCTATTTTTAGAGCATGATTTATTAAAATTTGCATATCTATTAAGTTGAGTATAAGTTATTGAGTTGAGGTGAGCAAGTCAAACTTTACTTTGTTGAGCTATTTTACGTACTAGTATATTCCATGTACTGATATCCATTTGGACCTTCATCGTTTCATGATGCAGATACAGGTGATAGAGGACTTTAGTCTGCGCATCGTTGAGGTCAAGATCAGTGCATCCCTAGAGTTGGTAAGACTTTCTTGCTTTCTGGAGGAGCCCTTTTCATCTTTTTACTTTTATTGAGTAGTTTATTTCTTTGATTTGCGGTGTCGATTGATGTCCTGCCAAAATACATCACTTTTGATGCTTAAAACTTGGAATTCTGTGTATTCTCAATGCGATGTTAGTTGGTTTTATGTGTTTTTGTGTTTATATTTGCAGGATTATAGGTTAGCCTTGATTTCGGGAAAAAGGTGCAGAAGTTGCTAATCGTTTGTTGATATATGAGACCCTTCATGGGTCATAAATCATTCTGCATGTCGTAGGGTGTTTTTTTGAATAATTGTAGTGAGGGGCTATTTTCTGAAGTTTATTCTATGAACATGCAGACAAGCCATAAAAGGTTTTACAAGTTATAGAAGATGGTTCGTGCCCTGAGGATTAGAGATTGGAACTTTCTAAAGTTGATTAGATGAAACCCCCTTTATGGGTCATAAACCACTTTATGAGTCATAGAAGGCTGTCGTAAAATTGAAGTCTTATTTTCTAGCAGCGGAGTACGAGACCCTGATTATGGGCTGTGGAATGCAATATGACCCGTAAACCCTTTTCATATGGCGTGCTGACTAGTTCTCCTATTTTGTTTTGGACTTGTATTTTACTTGTTTTAAATAGGTTTTAGGTTATTTTTTGTAAGGGGGAGAAGTTTTGATAAAGTTTTCATCTAGTACTTAGAGAACTCAGTAATTAGAGAGAGAAAATTGTAAGATCGTATAGGAGAGTCTTTGAGAACACTTGTGTTTGATTTATCTTTTAGCTTTTAATTCTTATTGAAGTTAGATTTGCTTGTTCTTAATTCTATTGTGTAAGTGTTCAATAATATTTTATCAATCCATAATTATAGCATCTACACAAAGCATGAGTAGCGAAATCCACAACTATGGTTGTGGGAACCATGAAGAACTGATAAAGTAAAACTGGATGATTCATAATTCTTGAAAGTTGTTTATGCATGTATTAACTAACTCTCTTCGTTTTGCATTTTCTTTATGGTGGCCAACATTAGAACCCGCCTATTGTTACTGACTAAACCAAGGTAGTAATGAATAGGAAAAGAGATTAATTAACAGGATTCGATTGATGTGTTCTCATCTAATCAACCAAACTGGGCCAAGGGGAGGTTGTACTGGACTAATAGGTAAGGGTTAGTAATGCATACTATGGAGATAGGCCAAGTTGTATAGTGAAATTCACCTCTCATCTTTGACCAAAGGGCTTGGTGAACTTAACTTACCGTCCTACATGCTATACACTAGAAACGAATTAGCTTATCCAGTGATATCGAGTAAGGGAATCATATGGAACACACTACCCTAGTTCCTCTCCATATCGACTTCTCTCTTGTGTTAGTTACTTTAGTTATATTTTTCATCAAATATTGTAATAACCCCTCTCTCCTTTGGGAAAGTAAGTCGGTTAACCATTCGAATTGCGATCATTGAATTCTCTTGAGTCTATGTATTCTCTGTGGGTTCGACCCTAACCTTTGTTAGGTTCTATTTATTGATAGTAACCCCTTTATCCTTTAAAAAAGAGGTGTAGCTTGGGCGACATCATGATTTAGGTGCCGTTGCCAAGGAATACAACTAGACTTAGTGAATTCATAAATAATTCAGTTGTTAATCCTTAGTTCCCTTATTTTAATTTTTATTTGTTGTTTTTGTTCTTTTTCAGGGTGTAAGTGTAGTGTATGCCAAACACTAGGAGTCAAGGCAATCCCTTTACTCCATTCGACCTAGAGATCCACAGAACGTTGAGTAGAATATCCCAAGACAGTGCCAATAGCACAACCATTGCAGCTCTGAACAGGAGCAATAATGAGGATGCTAAGAATGAGAACCCACCTCCTTTGGAGGACATTGCTCCACAGCCTCAAGATTTCAATGCCAATGCTTACACGTGGAATCAATAAAGGCTGAATCCTATGGCTATGGAGGTGACTGGAGCTATTGTGTTGCCTCCACTAACGATAGACACAAAGTTCACAATCATGAATGGGTTACTTTAGATACTGCAGAATCATGGGCAATTTGTAGGCTAACCATCGGAGAATCCTCCTTACACCTACACAGTGTAATGGGAACACAGAATCTATATATGGATGTTGTGGGACTTTATGCCTTTCCATTGTCTCTTACGGGAAGCATTATGGCTATCTGAGCTTCTGTAAGGTTCGATCATTAGTTGGGCAGACTTGCAGAAGGCCTTTTTGGAGAAGTACTTCCCTATATTGAAGAAGCTCCAGTTGAAGGACCAGATCAACAATTTTGAGAAACTTCTTGGTGATTGAATCAATACTACGTAGGAGCGGTTCACTAAACATTTGAGGAGTGTCCCAGACAACAAGATAGTTGATGATGCCTTGGTGGAGATCTTCTACCATGCCCTTGATGAGAACAGTCAGGCCTATGCTGACATTATCATGGGGGGTATGTTCTTAGATCAACCATTTTCACAGTTGCAGAGCAAATGGAAAGAGTGGTCAAGACTAATTATACATGGGGACAGAGAGATAGAGCATCCACTAAAAGTTCATGTATTGTTAGTATGGATCCGCAACAAGCCAGAATAAATGAAGAAATCATGCAACAACTTGCCCATATTGCACAGGTATGGAGGTGATGATGAAATAAAATCAATAGCCACTGAATGCAGTGGTTCATCAACCTCCCCTTACACCATTTATGATGAGCCTTACTATAAGGAGGATGCGTGTTTTGTTGTTGATCAGACGGAGGGTTTCTGGACCGACACCCCATGGTCCAATTAGGACTATTAGTGCCAAGGTAAAGGAAACCAAGGTTAGAACTTTTATAGAGATAGATCTTACAAGGACAATTGTGGAGGATATTATGGTAGGAACAGGGGTCTAGAGAGAGATACAGATTGGGGTCACATAGAAGGCTTTAGAAGTGGTCCTTATATGCCACCGCATAACCGTGATGCAGGTGCAAGCAGTTCCAGAATGGAGGAGATGTTTGATCACCTATTGAAAAAAGCTGAGACACGGGGTGAGACTCTAATGGGCATGACATTAGAGATTTCTAGCATAAATTAGAAAATTGAGTCTCATTCTGTGGCTATCAAACAGCTTGAAGAACAGTTCAGTCAAGTGTCAACTGAACTTAATCAGCGTCAGAGGGGTACACTGCTTAGTAACAAAGTTCAGAATCTAAAAAATGAAGGGCAGTGTATGGCAGTTACTACTCAGGGTGGCATGAAAGGCCCCGAATCATTGGCGTCACTTTGAGGCCCACAAACTTGCCGAGAAATCTGCCAGGCATCACCTCATAGGAAGCCCATAAATGCCTCAAGAATGACCTCCACTGCCTAGGCCGGCTCCTGCTGCTGAAGATCAGGCCCCTCACGAGCCTATGGAGGAGCCTATCTCTAACGGTGAATTCCGTACCGCTTTTGCCATGCTTGCACAAGCGGTGACTGCTCAGCAAGGGAAGCTAATTTGCCATAGGACCTTACGCCCGCATCTATTTTGAGGAATTTCACCAGGATGAATCCTACGAAGTCTTATGGGTCGAGGGCTGATGAGGATGCTCAAGAATTCATTAATGAGCTCTAAAAGACACTAAACATTATGGGCATCTCTTCTAAGTAAAAGCTGGATTGGCTGCTTACCAGCTGAAGGATGTAGCTCAGTTGTGGTATTTGCAGTAGGCCATGGAGAGGGTCTGTGATGGTAATGTTAAATGGGGACAGTTCAAATCTGCCTTCCTCGACCGCTTCTTTCCACTTGAGCTGAGGGAGGCCAAAATGACCAAGTTTGTTAACCTTAAGCAGGGGAGTATGAGTGTGAGGGACTATGCCCTCAAGTTTACAAAGCTTTCCAAATATGCTCCGTCCCTAGTGGTCGATCCCCGTGCAAGGATGCACGAATTCATTTCAGGTATTTCTGACCTATTGGTGAAAGAATATCGGACTGCTATGCTGACTAGGGACATGGATATTGCTAGACTCGTGGTGTATGCTGAGCAGATTGAAGGGGAGAAACTTAAAGAGAAAAGGGCACACGATCCCAAGAGAGCCCGCTTTGATGGTAGATTCTCCGGTGCTAGGAATGTTGGTTTTGGTCATTTCCAGTAGGGCCAAGGTTTGAGGGCTCGGGTGGCTACTGCTCGGACACCCCCTCCTAGGGTACTGGTGGGTGGCGGACCAAGATATCTTATGTGTGACAAGTGTGGGAGGCCCCACACAGGTGCCTGCTGGAGAGATTTGGGGCTTTGCTTCGAATATGAAAGTAAGGACCATAAGGTTGCTGATTGCCCTAGGAGTGCGCGTAGAGACCAAGGTCAGGTAGCCCAAAGCGGGCAGGGTCAGCAGAGGGGTCCTCAAGGTGTTGCCCCAAGAAACAACAGGTTCTATGCACTCCATGCTCACCAGGATGTCGAGGAAGCTCCAGATGTCGTGACTGGTATGTTAAAAGTCTTTGATTTTGATGCTTATGTTTTGCTTGACCCAAGTGCAAACTTGTCTTTTGTGACTCCACTGTCAGCTGTCAAGTTCAGTTTGAAACTCCAGATTTTCAGAGAGCCTTTTTTGGTTTACACCCCCGTGGGTGAATCTATTGTTGCTCATAGAGTCTATCATGGGTGCCCTGTTGCTGTGTTGCATAAAACTTTTCCATATGATCTTGTGGAACTTGAGATGTTTGATTTTGATGTGATTCTTGGTATGGATTGGTTGCATGCATCTTATGCTTCCATAGATTTTAGAACCCAGAAAGTCTAGTTCCAACGTCCCTGTGAGCTAGCTCTTGAATAAAAGGGTGGTGATTCCTCTATTAAAGGTAGGTTTATTTCCTACCTCAAGGCGCGGAGAATGATTGCTAAGGGGAGCATTTACCATATGGTGAGGCTTAGGGATACGGATTCTGAGGTGCCTACTCTCGAGTTAGTCCCTGTGGTGAATGAATTTTTGGATGTGTTTCCCGAGGATTTACCGGGCATTCCTCCGAATAGAGAGATAGACTTTGGCATAGATCTTCCAGATACTCAACCTATTTCTATCCCACCGTATCGGATGGCCCCTGCAAAATTGAAAGAGTTAAAGAAACAGTTAAAAGACCTATTAGAGAAGGGTTTTACTCGGCCTAGTACGTCACCGTGGGGTGCTTTCGTGTTGTTTTAAGGAAGAAGGACGGGTCTCTCCGTATGTGTATTGATTACAAGCAGCTGAATAAGGTGGTTGTTAAGAACAAGTACCCATTGCCAAGGATTGATGATTTGTTTGATCAACTTCAAGGTGACACTCACTTCTCGAAGATTGATCTCCATTCCGGGTATCATCAGTTGAAGGTTAGGGAATGTGATATCCCCAAGACAACTTTTTGAACAAGGTATAGGCACTTCGAATTTGTGGTGACGTCGTACGGCCTAACTAACGCTCTGGCCACATTTATGGACTTGATGAACAGAGTGTTTAAACTATTCCTGGACAGCTTCGTGGTGGTCTTTATTGACGATATTCTCTTTTACTCTTGAGGTGAACAGGAGCACGGGAATCACTTGAGGATGGCCCTTCAAACCCTAAGGGAAAAGAAATTATATGCCAAGTTTAGCAAGTGTGAATTCTGGTTAGGCGAAGTGGCTTTCCTCGGTCATGTGGTCTCCGGAGATGGTATCAAAGTGGATCCGAGGAAAACAGAGGCTGTGAAAAATTGGCCTAGACCATTGACTCCTTCCTATATCTGCAGTTTTCTCGGCTTGGCCGAGTACTACAGAAGGTTCGTGGAAGGTTTCTCATCCATTGCATCTCCATTGACCAAGTTGACCCAGAAGCAGTCTAAGTTTATATGGTTGGATGAATGCGAGAGAAGTTTCCAAACCTTGAAAGATCGGCTTACGTCAGCTCCCGTTTTGGCCTTACCAAATGGTTTAGAAGGGTTCGTAGTGTATTGTGATGCCTCGCGGATCGGATTGGGTTGTGTGCTTATGCCGAATGGTAAGGTGATAGCTTATGCATCAAGATCATTGAAGGTGCATGAACGAAACTATGCCACATATGACCTTGAACTAGCAGTGGTGGTTTATGCTCTAAATATTTGGAGACATTATTTGTATGGAGTACATGTTGATGTATTCACCGATCACAAGAGTTTGCAATATGTTTTCACCCAGAGGGATCTTAACCTCAGGCAAAGGAGCTGGTTGGAGTTTTTGAAAGATTACGACATGAGTGTGTTGTATCATCCGGGCAAGGCCAATGTTGTGGCCAACGCTCTCAGCAGGTTGTCTATGGGAAGTGTGGCACATGTTGAAAATGGGAAGAGGGAATTGGCAAGGGATATCCACCGGTTGGCTAGGCTGGTTGTCAGGTTGACTGATTCCAGCGAGGGTGGAATTCGGGTTCAGAATGGGGCAGAATCTTCTGTGGTGAATGAGGTGAAGGCTAAGCAAGATCTAGACCCATCGTTAATTGAATTAAAGAAGTTGGTGGCTGCAAAGAAGATCGAGGCATTCTCTCAAGGGGAAGATGGAGTACTTCGATACCAAGACCGGCTTTATGTTCCTGATATAGATGACCTTAAGAGGGTGATTATGACCGAGGCTCACAACTCTCGCTACTCTATTCACCCGGGGTCTACCAAGATGTACCGGGATCTAAGAGAGGTGTATTAGTGGCATGGTTTGAAGAGGGATATTGCCAAGTTCGTGTCTGAGTGCTCGAGTTGTCAGCAGGTAAAGGTAGAACACCAAAGGCCTGGTGGTATGGCCCAAGACATTGAAATTCCCACATGGAAATGGGAGGATGTGAACATGGACTTTGTGGCTGGATTGCCTCAGACCCGAAGGCAATTCGACTCTATTTCGGTTATTGTGGATCAGATGACGAAATCGGCTCACTTTCTACCTGTTAAGACTATCTTCAATGCCAAGGACTACTCAAGGTTGTATATCCAGGAGTTGGTGAGGTTGCATGGTGTACCTAGATCCATCATATCGGATCGTGTGCTCAATTTATTTCCCACTTTTGGAAATCTTTTATGAAGGGCCTTGGGACCAAAATTAAGTTGAGCTCCGCTTTTCATCCTCAAATTGACGACCAAGCAAAGAGCACTATTCAAACCTTGGATGATATGTTGAGGGCGTGTGTGTTGGAGTTTAAGGGGAATTCGGATGACCATCTTCCACTCATCGAGTTTGCTTATAATAATAGCTTCCATGCTTGTATTGGCATGGCGCCGTTTGAAGCCTTGTATGGGAGGAGGTGTAGATCCCCAGTGGGGTGGTTTGAATAGGGAGAGATGGCTTTAGTTGGCCCTGATTTGGTGTTGGATTCTATAGAGAAGGTAAAGGTGATTAGGGAGAGATTGAAAGCGACACAAAGTCGCCAAAAGTCCTATTCGGATAGTAGGAGAAGGGACCTCAAATATTAAGTCGGGGATTGGGTTTATGTGAAAGTCTCTCCTATGAATGGCGTAACGCGTTTCGGCAAAAAGGGAAAGTTAAGCCCCCGGTATGTTGGTCCTTACAAAATTGTTGAGCGGATTGGAGGTGTGGCTTACAAGTTGGAGTTACCTCCGAATTTAGGTTCCATTCATCCGGTCTTCCATGTATCCATGTTGAGAAAATTAGTTGGTGATCCTAGCACCATTATGCCTTTGGAAGGAATTGAGGTCGAGGAAAACTTGACTTATGAGGATGTGCCGGTGGCAATCTTGGATAGGCAAATAAAACGGCTTCGCAACAAGGATGTGGCTTCGGTAAAGGTACTTTGGAGAAATCAACTAATGGAGAGTGCTACTTGGGAGGCGGAGCTGGACATGATGCAACGATACCCCCATCATTTCCAATCTACTCAAGCCTACGGTACTAGGGATCTTCCTTATCAATTATGTTATTTTCTTGCCCTCTTGAGTCTCATGGCATGTCATGGATATTTGTACACTAAAAGACTTTTCTTTCTTTACATATGAGTTGGATGCAATCTTGATATGAGCTTTGGTCTTGAACTATAATTTGATTTGTGGAATAAAAAGCTTTTGGCACAAACCTTTCATTTTGAGTTGAATTGTGCATTTTGTCTTGTGTCGGACATATCTTACCTTAGCTCTAACTTTTCAAGACTTGTTCTTGCAAATTCGGAGACGAATGTTCCCAAGGGGGAGATGATGAAGGGCCCCGGATAATTGACATCACTTTGAGGCCCACAAAATTGCCCAAAAATCTACCAGGCATCACCTCACGGAAGGTCCTACATGGCTCGTATGGAGTCACACGGACCGTGTGGCCTCCCGTGGGGTGACCCCTAGGAAAGTGGAGGGTAAACGGACTAAGTCACGGCCCGTGTGACCTTGGACGATCCATGTGGCCTTGCGTTTAAAAATTTCAGTGTGGAGGGTTACCTGTACACGGATAGGGTCACGGACCGCGTGACCATAGACGATCTGTGTACCGGTCTGTGTGGCGCTACTTAGTCTGGATAATCTTGCCTCTGAGAAAATTTTAAGTCTAGGGTCACGGCACAGTAAACGGTCTGTGTGACACTACACGGACCGTGTACCCTACCGTATTCCCCGGACGGACCAATTTCAGGTCCATTTTATTAATGGCATTTTTGAAATATTGATTATTCCAAATGTGAATTTTGTCATTTCCACCCCTCCTAAGCTCCTTATATAAGCTGAACACCCTCACCTTTCAGCCATTTTCTCTCCATTCACTCCTCTCTCTAGAATTTTCTCCCTCAAGTTCTCCAACCTCTCACTAGGATTTGTCAAGCCAAGACTCTAAATTTGAAGTCCATTTCTCCTCAAGTGTTGTCTTCAAATCAGGTATGTGGGTTTTAAATCTTGGTCTCTTTTAACCAAGAAGACCCAAAGTTCCTTTCAAACTAATTTATAAAATTATCTACTTAAAATATGAATTTTACTACTTCATCTTGGTACCTTTGAACAATGCATGTGTTGTACAATATTTCAAATTTCGAGTTATGTTAAGTTTTATCATGATGAACTACTTGGATTATGGAACTATGATCACGAATGTTCCTTTAAAGATGTTATTATGCATGGGTGATCTATACTACATTTTCATATGAATTTTCATTGTGGATTTCCTAGACATTACATTATCTTGCTAATTTTAGATATACTTTACATTACCCATGCAATCCTTACATCATGCATTCCATCACATTCATGACATTATTATATGGAAATCTTGGAAATGTGGGATTAAGCCCAATTTTGTTCTAAAAGGGAATTATGATATGATTTTTGGTAAGACATGGGATATGACAAGAAGGTGATCACCGATATGTCTATTATTATGGCTTTTGGAACATTTTGGGTGCTTGCACCATCTTGTATATATAGATGAGCTATTCCTTGCATGAACCATGTGATTTTGATCTTGTGAATTGGCATTTGAGCCTACTTGTCCATTTAACATTTTGAAATGGATATTTGACTCCCTCTTGGAAAGCATATGTATATATATATATAAGCATTCTTTTGGGATGTGTATGACTTAGCACCAATGGATTGGGGGTGTTAGGGATATCCCCAAGGTCCCTCTCTCTTTCCTTGAACTATGTGCCAATATAGGGACGGATGATATTCATCTATCTGTTTATGTTATGATATGTCTTGATATAATTCTCTAAATCCTTTAAAAAATCGTGGTCATAAGGAAGGTGACCATCCATCGAAAAGTGTGGTCGTAAGGTGTGATATCGGTTACCTTTAGCAAGTAATCTTCTCCCTACCGGTGGGAGGTCCCAATCGATTCAGTTCATGTAATAGCTCATATGGATTTGGTTTGTCGGTTATAGTCCATCCCAAGTATATAGGAGCATTATCGCATTGCATGCATCACGCATTCCGTGGCATCTTGTATACTAAATTCCATTGCTTATACGATCTTTGGATATTATATGCCCTTATCATCTAAAATTGATATGCAGGATCGGTAAGTCATATGCATCGCATGCCCGCAAACGTAGTACATTCAATCGTACTAACGCATACTCTATGCCTATATGATTTTTATCATGTAGGGACCGAGCAGTTTGAGTACCAGCCGCAGGACGAATAGTCCCTCTTTGAAGATATTTTTGCGATGAGCCCCATCTTCCGAGGGTGAGCTTTTGTTCCTTGTGTCCATTATGTATATTATTTTGTTGAGGGTGAGCCGGAACTTTTCCTGGCCCCCGTTCCTTAACTAGAGGCATATGTTGGGCGTTTTGTAAGAACCTTGTCATTTTTGCTTAACTTATAAGAAATGCTCTTTTTGGGACTTGAATTTCCATTATTTAATTTAATTGTCCTTAAAAGCTCTTGAACCAAGCATAGATTCTGAAATTTTGAGGCTTGTCTGGGGACTCTTGGGGCCCTATTCGCCGTGTCACATCAAGGCCCCGACCCCGGGTCGTGACATGGAAAGAGCACCATTGATCCTCCCATGCCAATTGATGAGGAAGATGTTTGAGAGGAGATGAATGTGGCTAAGGAAATGGAGATGGGAGATGATCGTGGCAAGAATGGGGTGAGTGAAGCTACTGATGCACCACAGAAGTTGAAGCCCATTCCTAGGCCTCCTCCTCCCTTCCCTCAAAGAATTAAAAAGAGAGAGGAGGAAGGCAAATACATGCACTTCCTCTCCATTCTTAAACAACTCTCATCAACATCCCTCTCATTGAGGCATTGGAGAAGATGCCAGGGTATGCTAAGTACATGAAGGACCCAGTCACTAAAAAACGCAGTATGAGTCAGAAGCTCTCGCAAAAGCTTCAACATTGCAGTGCTATTGCTACGAGGTCTTGGATTAGAAACAAGAAGATCCCAGTACTTTCACCATGCACTGCACTATTGGAGATGTGGAGTTTGCAAAGGCACTATGTGATCTAGGTGCCAGCATTAACCTGATGGCCCTTGTGGTCTACAAGAAGCTTGGATTGGGAGCCCCTACACTAACGAGTATGTAGTTGGCGGATTCCATGGTGAAGAAGCCTGTGGGGATACTATACGATGTGTTGGTCAAAGTTAAGAAGTTCACATTCTTGTAGACTTTGTGATCCTATATTGTTAAGTCGACTTAGACGTCCCAATCATCTTGGGAAGACCATTCTTAGCCACTGGGTGAGCACTAGTGGATATGGAAGATGGTCAACTCAAGTTTAGATTGAACGACGAAGAAGTCATCTTCAATATTTGTTAGTACACGAAGCGTCCAGATGATCTGAAGAAAGAAGTCTAGGCAATTGGTGAAGTCTGAGTAACCAATTTGTCCAAGTCGTGCCACGACATTAAATCAGGCACTACTTGAGAGGCAACCCAAAATCTTTGATGTATTAGCATAGTTGTAGGTTTATTTTTGGCTTTTGAACTCCTAGGTAGTTTATTTTCTTATATTTTAATTGTAATATTTGGACATTGAGCTGGTTGCATTTCGGGTAACAGTGTGTTCTATGAAGAATATGCAGGCATAGGACTAAGTTAGCCATTTTGGCTGAAAAGAGTAATAGAAGGGTCTCTACAACTGGCTCTACGGGCCGTAAAACACTTTACAACCCATACACCATCTCATAGAGAATTCCAATGAGCAAAACATTGTGCACTCCATTTCACGAGCCAACGATAGGATCTATAGATCAAATTGCGAGTCATAAATGGGGCTCGTGGACCCCTAGTAAGTTCCCTGAAAATGTTCTAAGTGTTGAGGGTTCCACGACAAACTCTACGAGTTATAAACCACTTTATGACTCGTAGACTGGTCCGTGTAACCCATTCTTAAAATCTAAGGTTTGGATATTCTACGAAATCATGGTCTATGGGCCTTAAAACACTCTACGGCCCATGATCGGGGTTTCGTAAAGTTGAAGCCCATTAATTTTCTAGTTGACCTGGTAAAGGTATAAATAATGGGGTAAAATTATTTTGACCCCATTCTTAACCTAAATTACAAAATTAACCCGGCTCACCCCTCCCCCTCGTGCATCCGACCACTAACGGCAATCGTACACCTATTTTCCGATGAGATTTCGACAACCTAGGATTTAGTGCCTAGACACCTCCTGCATTTTCTTCAATTTGATCACACATCTTGTTAAGTTTTTGGTTACTTCAAAACCTTTAATTTGCCTTGTTTTGTATGATTGAATCGGACAATGTTTTGTAGTTTAGCCACAAAACCTATGTTTGAATGATATGTGTTAATTGAATTTAGGTTGCCCATATATGAATATTTGTCTAAATTAAGAATCGACCACTTTGGCCTTTTGTGAATGTTTTGAATAGTTGTTTGTGCCTATTGATTCACTCACCATATGTGATTAAATGATTTTGTTTGCGAATGGGTGGGTGATGACATAGGTGCATAATCTTGGTGAAATCAATCGTAAGTGGTCAGAATTGTAGGGTAAATATGCTTGATCACTATCAATGGGGTATATGTGTAAAGAAAATGTTGGGGGTAATGGTTGTGGTTTGGGAATCATGCGAGTGTGTGTGTTTTTTTGCTTCGATGAGGATAAAATAATTGTCGAAAAAGCCGAATGGGATCCATTGTAATGGGCTTAGGAACTCAGGTGATTGAGCTTTCTTGCTTACGAGTGGCTTCTATGGCCCGGGGATCATTCCGCGAGTCGTAATTTCCCCTCGTGCAAACTTCAGAAATTTAACGTTTCTGAGTCTCTATCAGAGTGACCTTTTATGAGTCATAGATCATTTTACGACTCGTAGACAGCTCTCATAGATTTTTACCTAGAATAGATTCACTTACCAGAATTTTCTACGACTCAGTCTACGAATCGTAAACCCTTACGAGTCATACCTGGTCTCATAGAAATTTCCAGTAACAAATATTATTTGAACCCCTATTCTAGGAAATCTCTTTACAGCTCGTAGTGTCAACTACGGCCTATAGATATGTTTTCATAGAACTCTTCTACAACCTGATTCAAATTGTTTTTGCACTCCAATTTGTGATTTGTGGGGCTAACCATAATGTGCATATGTTCATGTTTCAGGTACTATGGCCTCTGAAGAAAAACGAGATGAGATCAGGTCCCTGCGAAGGAGGCTCATAGATGAGTCTTCAGATGATGAGTAGGTCCCTGCTTTGAATGGATAATAAGTACAAGAGCATGGCGTTATTCTCGACCTAAAGGCGGATCGACCATAGACTAGAGCTGCTGCTAGGGTTGCAGAGACTCAGGCTCTCGTTGTTCACACTCCCCAGTCTAATGAGGGAGGCAATGACAGGAGCGATTCTATATAGATGACTACATCTAGAGAGGAGTCCAGCTCTGCAGCAGGCACTGAGGACGGTTCAGAGACAGAGTATTCTACATTACCTCAATCATCACCTCCAGATGCTCACCTTAACTGGTGGTGCATCGAGGGCATGCAGGAGATATATGTGGAGGGCGTGTAGTCGACAAAGTAGGCAAGCCAGCCCGCTCCATCTATGAGGAGCCCTGGGTTATCTCAAACAAATTTGCAAGTGTCCCTGGACTCTATGACATGATAACTCAGTACAGACTCTAGTGGCTCACACGTTCATTTGGAAGATACTCCTCGACCATGATTAGGGATTTTTATGCTTCTTATGTGGCCACTGTTCAAGCACTCTTCCTAAGGGGAAGAAACTCCTCGCTCAGCCCAGACAAATCAAGAAAAGAGAGTGGGGCCGACAGGTGGATATATCGGAGGCCACCATCCATCGGATGCTATTTGGACCAGAGTTCTCTACCCCTAGATCCACCGCAGAGTTCGACTATAGGGTGGGGCAGACAAGGAACCCCCTGGTTAAGAAAGATCTAGAGCAACGAGTCACTTTGATGAGATGGGTGGCTGGTTATATTGCTAAGCAGGGTCCATAACCTATATGGATTGCCACTCACTCGGAGCCTATTGTAAAGGCTTTGCTCAGTTTCCCCGCCAAGTTCTGGTGGGTGGTTGTTCGTTTACGTATTTTGCCTACACTCACTGATAATACATTGACATCAGAGTGTGCGATTTTTGTTGCCGACATCTTAGCTGGCTATGATATTGATTGGGCCCATCTCATAGCCGAGCTAATTCATGAGGCTGCGCTGAAGAGGTCCACCTTCATCCTATTCTCATGCTTGGTATACAATCTCTATCTAGAGTGGAGGGTAGAGGGTTTGCACCAGCTGATTGAGGCCCAGCGTACATTAGATCCCAACTTGATCAAGGCTGAAGAGAACTCGGTGGCACTCCTGCGAGAAAAACCTCGACATATTCCTGAGATGTTCTCCCCATTATCATTGCCTGAGGGTTCACAGACTACTACTGCAACTACTGCTACTACTGAGAAAAGGCCCCTACAGTCCGAGGTAAATGAGGAGCGCGGGCCCACAACTTTTATTCCTGCACGACAGATCGCGTCATCACAATATACTTCCACCGGCATGGTATACGTGTCCGCCGTATCAATACAGGCCTTGGCGTAGAGGTTATCACATGTTGAGTCATAGTTGACTTAGCTCATTAATTGGATCAGTTCATGGGTCCGCCAGGCCATTTCAAACTTACAAGGTCGGATATAGGCATTCGCGGTCTCTACTATTCAAGACCATATCTCTTTTATAGATGCTCACATTGACGCTTTCGAGGAGAGGGTACAATGGAGATTCATCTAGGCTCAGACATTAGATTTGTCGGTTATTCAGATAGAGATCAAGTAGCTTTGGGCTGACAAGAACGAAAACCGGTTGCACTACCAACCACTATACCTCTAGTGCTAGTGGTTGATCTATTTTCTCCTGATGAGCCTATTCAGTCTTCCCACGGGAAGAGACTACACAGAGGATGATGATCCAAATGAGATACACTTACTTGCGAGGCTTACAATGGAGGAGAATCTCGAGCTTTTCTTGAGAAGATCAAGAAAATAGGAGGATAAATGACAAGCTCAAGAGCGTGAGAGCATGTACGGGTGTTGGCCCCTTCGAACATAGTACTACTACTGAGCAGACTACCCCGCAAGAGGAGGGTGGCCAGACTCAGCTACACACAGGCCCTTTAGTGCCCAAGTATGTTTTTCGACCCCTATATGTTTTATCTTGCTTTGCTTTTGTGCATTGGGGACAATGCATATCTTTTTCAATGGGGTGTGGGTAGTTATGGGCCTTAGTGAAGTCTGAGTAGCTTGGGTCCATAAACACCCCAATTTTTATCCCGCGGTTTTCTTGCCTATGTTCTTTTTCCTCATGGATATTTAATTTCTGTTGAACCGGCATGTTTAGGATGTTTAGATAGTATTTGTAGCATATAATACTAATATTTGTGGCATATAGCATGTTTGTTCTGTTTTGTTTTAAAAAAGATACCCACCAAAAATTTATTTTGATTTGTAGTTTGATAGAAACCATGCATATTTAGGTGTGTGATGATGTTTGTTCTGATAAGTGAGGATGAATTGAGATAAGAAGCATGATCTGAGAGTCTTTTGTTGATGATGTATGTAGTTCCATATGAGTGTGGGCTTAATTTGCTAGATCCATGTGCCTTGTCCTAATTTAGAACTTGCCCTATTACTTTAAATTAGATGGTAGAGTAATTGGATTAGGAAAGGATCTTAGGCCATTGTTCTTAATAGTCCACTTAGCCTAAAATGACCAACCAAAATTGCAATATATCCCTTGTTCCTAATGTTTGATCCTAACATGTACCTATTCTTTGAAAACACCTGGTTAACCTAGCTTTGTTAGTTGTAAAATTCTGAAATTGGTCCTGGTCCTTCCTTGAACATTGTGCACCTTGACTGAGGCAAAAATCCTAAGTTGAGGGTAGCTACAAAATGTGGCCCTGGTTCTGAGGACGGATACTGTGCACCCTAACATAGGCAAAAAGCCTAAGTTGAGGGTGGCTGGTGTAAGGGTGAAACACAAAAATGAGGGGATGAATTAGTGATATAGAGAAATCATGTACTGAGTGCAAGAGAAACAAGTTGTAAACTAAAAAGCAAAATGAAGTGTAGAAGTAAGGCAAAAAGCTAAAAAATCAAAAGCAAGCACCCCGAAAAGATTCAAAATAGGAAAAATGGTGAATAAGGAGAAAATAATAGAGTTGGTAGGGCGAAAGAAATGTGCAGTGTCATGGAGGGCCTTTAGTGACTATGTTATCACAATGTCATACCAAATCCCCCCCAGCCTACGTTACAAGCCTAGAAAGTCCTAAAGTGATCCTAGTCCAGTTAGTTAAAAGTCTTAATCATGAGTATAAGGGCAAGTCTATGCTATTAGGCAGAATACATGAAGATCTTTTCTGAGAGTGAGTGATTTTGCATAGTCCCAACATTATACTTGAAAACATCATTGAGTGTCACATATGGGGCTTCTTTCTGTGAGGGCACTTACATTATATTGTTAGCACTAGACTTGTTCAGTGATTGTGGATTATTGATACTACCACGCTTGCCATAGTAATGTTGTCAAATGCACCAATTCGTATTGGTTTCCTAGATAGCTATCTGATCCTATTTTGAAAAGTTGGTGTGGGTAACTAAGTTTGAGATTTATGTGATGTATGCCATGGGGTTGAGGTCTATCTGTTACTGTATTATCTATATAGATTGAGTCTGTCGCTTGAGGACAAGTAACAATTTTAAGTTGACGGTATTGATGTACTGCCAAAATACAATACATTTGATGCTTAAAACTTGGAATTTCGTATGTTCTCAATGCGATGTTAGTTGGTTTTATGTGTTTGTGTTTATATTTGCATGATTACGAATTGGCCTTGATTTTAGGAAAAAGTGTAGAAGTTGCTGAGTTTTTGCTGTTAAACGAGACCTTTCACGGGTTGTAAGGTAGTTTTGTGAATAATTCCAGTGTGGGGTTGTTTTCTGAAGTTTATTCTACAAATATATAGATGAGCCATAAAAGGTTTTACGAGTCATAGAAGATGGTTCGTGCCCCGAGGATCAAAGATTGGGAATTTCTGAAGTTCATCAAATGAAACCCCCTTTATGGGTCGTAGAGTCAAAGTCCTATTTTCCAACAGCAAAGAATAAGACCCCGATTATAGGTTGTGGAATGCAATACGACCCATAAACCCCATTCGTATGGCGTGCAGACCAGTTCTCTTATTTTGTTTAGGACTTGTATTTTACTTATTATAAATAGGTTCTAAGGTTATTTTTCTTAAGGAGGGAGAAGTTTTGATAAAGTTTTCATCTAGTACTCAGAGAACTCAGTAATTAGAGAGAGAAAATTATGAGATCATATTGGAGAGTCTGTGAGAACACTTGTTTTTGAATTTCATCTTTTAGCTTGTGATTCTTATTGAAGTTGAATTTGCTTGTTCTTAATTCTATTGTGTAAGTGTTTAATTATGTTTTCTCAAACCAGAATTCTTGAATCTACACAAAGCATGAGTAGCTAAATCCCCAACTAGGGTTATGGGAACCATGAAGAACAGACAAAGTAAAACCGAATAATTCATAGTTCTTGAAAGGTGTATATGCATATATTAATTAACTCTCTCTATTTTGCATGTTTTCTGATGGTGACCAACATTAAAACCGGCGTAGTGTTACTGACTAGACCAAGGTAGTAATGAATAGGAAAAGAGATTAATTATTAGGATTCAATTGATGTTTACTCGTTTAATCAACCAAACCGGGCCAAGTTAAGGTTGTATTAGGACTAATAGGTAAGGGTTCGTAATGCACACTATGGAGATGGGCCAAGTAGCATAGTGAATTCACCTCTCACCTCTGACTAAAAGGCTTGGTGAACATAACTTACCGTCCTGCATGCTATACACTAGAAAGGAATTAGGTCATCCGATGATACTGAGTTGGGGAATCATGGTGAACACAATACCCTAGTTTCTCTCCATATTGACTTCTCTCTTGTGTTAGTTAGTTTAGTTATATTTTTCATCGATTATTTCAAGATCTCCCCTCCGTTTGGGGAAGTAAGTCGGTTAACCATTCGAATTACGATCCTTGAATTCTCTTGAGTCTATGTATTTCCTGTGGATTCAACACTAACCTGTATTGGGTTAATTTATTGATAGTGACCGCTTTATCCTCTAAAAAAGAGGTGTAACTTGAGCGACATCATCCATGGCCTATCATGGCACCATTTAGATTTTTTTATTAGAGGCTTCATAGACGTTAAGTATTTTGTATTTCCTAACTTGTTCATTGTAAATTTATATTTTAATAATAGTTATATTATCCGTATGAGGTTCTTTATTTGAACATTTTCTTCTGTTGTCGAGTTGATGTGATGATGAGGCCAGGTGGTTCTCTTAGGGAATCAACAATGGTTTTTCAAGTGCCGGCCATGCCAAGGGTACATTCCCTGGGCATGACAAACTTGTTATCAAAGCAAAGAGTTCAAAAGTTCTAGGGAGTCTATGAAGCCGTGTCTAGTAGAGTCTGTTTTATGGGTGTATTGTGCACCACACTTTATAAGCAGGAGGCGATAGGACATATGGAATTATTACACTTTCTTGCATTCTAAGTTCATGTGATAGAGTTAAAACTCTACAAAACTCTTTCCTAACTTGTGATGTACTCTCTTGCAAATCATGCCTCCTAAACATATCGTGACCCAAAGGAATGCTTCGGCCAGCAATGTTGAGAATCCCACATCAGAGGTGCTTACTCAAATGGAAACGAGGGGTCAAGGTCGGCCGTCCAGAGCCACTGGTGTTCCCGAGACATCTACTGCTCCACCTGCTCCTACCATAGAGGTTAACTTCAGAAGAGCTATAACCATGCTCACATAGTTGGTAGCTGCCTAGAGTAGGAACCAGAGTTCACAGACTCTTAGTTCTAGCTCTCAAGAGCCAACGGCTGCCACCAGACTGAGAGACTTTCTGAGGATGAACCCATCAGTCTTCACCAGGTCAAAGGTTGAGGTGGACCCTCACAACTTCATTGATTAGATATGAAAGGTGTTGAAAACTATGCATGTGACTGAGACTGAGAGTGTTGATCTTGCTGCCTATCAGCTCAAGCATGTGGGTAATGTTTGGTACAATCAGTGGAGAGAAAGTCAAGGTGAGGATACCCAGCCCGCTACTTGCGATGAGTTCGAGAGTGCTTTCCTTGATCACTTCTTTCCTCAGGAGTTGAGATAGGCAAAGGTTTAAGAGTTCATGAATCTTAAATAGGAGGGGCTGACTGTTAAAGTTTACAGCCTAAAATTCATCTAGTTATTCAGGTATGCCCCAAAGATGGTCCAGGATATGAGAGCGAGAATGAGAAAATTCCTATCTGGGTTTGGTAGACATGTGAAGACGAAGTGCAAGGTGGCATTGCTGATCCCAGGTATGGATATCTCCAGAATTATTGTCTATGCCCAGCAAACTAAGGAGGATAAGAAGAAAGACAAAGAGGAGCATCTGAGTAAGAAGGCCAAATCAGTAGGGCCTGAGCCCAATAAGACTAAGTAGGGTAAGGGAGATAAGTCCTACTTCCAAAAGAGGTCCTTTAGCTATGCACCATCTTTAGCAAGTGCACCAGCCCCAAGCCACTGCCACTATAAAAATTCCCAAGGTCAACCAAACTTTATGGAACAGGGTGCACAGTCTCAAGCAAGTGTGACACCCTTGCTCTAAAGGGAATCCACATTGTGGAAATGCTGAAGGATGCATCTGGGAGAATGTAGAGATGGAGGGAATGGTTGTTATAAGTGTGGCCAACTAGGCCATTTTCAAAGGGAGTGTCCAATGTGGGGCAATAAGGCCCAGGATTCTACCACAACACCACTAGCAAGGGATAACCAAATGCTGCACCAGGGGCAAGCGGTGGGGCAAACCGTCTATATGCAATGTGGAACCGATAGGACCAAGAGGTTTCACTAGATGTTGTGACGGGTATGCTTCGAGTCTTTACCTTTCATTGTTATGCTTTACTTGATCTAGGTGCGACCTGCTCCTTTGTGACACCATACGTGGCTAGTAGATTTAAGATTCTTCATGAGTGCATGCTTGAACAATTTTCTGTTTCCATCCCTGTTAGTGAGTCCATTCGAACTGAGAGAATCTATAGAGATTATGTAGTGTGGCCAACTGGGCAATTTTCACAGGGAGTGTTCGATGTGGGGCAATAAGGCCCAAGACTCTACCACAATACCAATAGCGAGGGGCAACCAAATGCTGCACCAGGTGAAAGCAGTGGGGCAAACCGTCTATATGCAATGTGGAACCGACAGGACCAAGAGGTTTCACCAGATGTTGTGACGGGTATGCTTCGAGTCTTTACCTTTCACTATTATGCTTTACTTGATCCAAGTGTGACTTGCTCCTTTGTGAGACCATATGTAGATCGTAGATTTGAGATTTTTCATGAGTGCTTGCTTGAACCATTTTCTATTTCTACCCCTGTTGGTGAGTCCATTCGAGCTGAGAGAATCTATAGAGATTATGTAGTGTCCATCTATCATAGGGATACTCTTTCCGATTTGATTGAGTTAGAGATGGTCAATTTACACATGATCCTTGTCATGGACTGGCTACACGCTTGCTATGCCTCCATTGATTGCAGAACCCGAAATGTCAAATTCCACTTTTCGAATGAGCCTGTTATTGAGTGGGTTTTTACCTCAAGGCCTGAAGGCTGATCTTTAAAGGATGTATTTATCACCTCATGCGAGTCAAGTTAGATGATATTGATCCTCCTACTCTTGAGTCTGCCTCAATTGTGAGTGAGTTCCCTGATGTATTTCCTGACGATCTACCAGGAGTCCCACCTAATAGGGAGATTTACCTCGAAATTGATATTCCTCCCGACACCCAACCTATTTTTATTTCGCCGTATAGAATGGGCCCTGCAAGATTTGAAAGAGCAGTTGAGAGATTTGCTAGAGAAGGGATTTGTAAGGGTGAGTGTCTCTTCATGGGGTGCTCTAGTTTGTTCGTACGAAAGAAGGATGGTTCCCGTAGAATGTATATTGATTACTACAAGTTGATCAAGGTGTCAGTCAAGAATAAGTATCCCATTCTGAGGTTCTATGACTTGTTTAACCAACTTCAGGATGCCACTGTTTTCTCCACGATAGACCTCAGATTACGCTATCACCGGTTGAAAGCGAGAGAATGTGACATCCTAAAGACAACTTTTTGAACTCGGCATGGTCACCTCGAGTTCTTGGTGATGTCCTTTGGGTTGAGAAATGCTCTTGTATCCTTCTTGGACCTAATGAATAGAGTATTTAGAAAGTATCTTGACATGTTCATGATTATTTTTATTGACAATAATTTGGTATATTCTAGAGATGAGAACACCATGCCAATCACCTCAAAATCACTTTGCAGATAAGATAATGAGTTATATGCAAAGTTTTAAAAGTGTGAGTTTTGGCTCAAATTGTTGTATCCTTAGGCATGTGGCTTCAGAAGCTGGAATACGAGTAGATACCAAAAATATTGGCGTGGTTCAGAAGTGGCCTAGACCAACCTCTCCGAAAGATATAAGGAGTTTTTTGGGGTTGTCTGACTATTACTGCAGATTTGTTGATGGATTTTCTTCCATATCCATACCATTGACTAGACTGACTCAGAAGAAGGTCAAGTTTCAATGGTCCGATGAGTGTGAGAGGAGTTTCTAGTAGTTGAAGACGAGGTTGACTACTGCCTAGTGTTGACCTTACCTGATCGAACGGATGGATTTTTCATCTAGTGCGATGCTTCGAGAGTGGGATTGGAATGTGTGTTGATGCAGACAGGGAAGGTTGTTACCTATGCTTCTAGATAGCTTAAAGTGTATGAGAAGAACTATGCCACTCATGATTTGGAGTTGCCACTAGTGGTGTTTGCTCTCAAACTGCGGCACCACTATTTGTATGGGGAACATGTTGATGTATTCACATACCACAAGATCCTGCAATATGTCTTCACCTAGAAGGAGTTTAATCTGAGGCAAAGGAGATGGCTTGAGTTACTCAAACACTTTGATATGAGCATCCTCTACCATCTAGGTAAAGCTAACGTAGTTATTGGTGCCCTTAGCAGGTTATCTATGGTCATGTCGAGGGAGAGAAAAGGAGTTGACTAAAGAGGTTTACAGACTGGCACGATTGGTAGTTCAATTAGATGAATCATGCGAAGGAGAAGTCCTTGTGCATAATGGGTCTATATCATCTCTAGTAGTGGAGATGAAGGAGAAACAAGATCAAGATCCTATTTTATTACAGTTGAAGGAGGATGTGCATAAACAGAAAGTGATGGCTTTCGCCAAAGGGGAAGATGGAGTATTGAGGTATCAAGGCAGATATTGGTCCCAGATATTGGTGGTGTTCAAGAGAGGATCATGGAAGAGGCCCATAATTCAAGTTATTCCATCAATACAGGATCGACCAAGATGTACCATGATTCGAGAGAAGTTTACTAGTGGAGTAAAATGAAGAAAGATATTGCTCAGTGCTTTTCCAAGTGCTCGAATTGCCAACAAATGAATGTTGAGCACCAAAGGCCATGTGGAGTAGCTTAGAATTTTAAGATTCCAGAATGTAAAATTGGAGATGATCACTATAGACATTTTCATCGATTTACCGAGGTCTCGTCGATAGCATGATTCGATTTGGGTGATAGTTGATCGAATGACAAAATATGCACACTTTTTAGCGGTAAGGACGACTGACACTACAAAGGATAATGCCCGACTGTACATAAAGAAGATTGTTAGATTTCATGGAGTCCCTCTATCTATCATCTCAGATGGAAGAGCCCAAGTCATTGCTTAGTTTTGGAGATCCTTTCAGAAAGGCTTAGGTTTAAAGGTGAACCTTAACACTGTTTTTACCCACAGACCGATAGAACGCACAATTTAGACTTTAGAGGATATGTTGAGAGGATGCTTCATTGACTTCAAAGTTAATTGGGATGACCATTTGCCTCTGATTGAGTTTTCCTACATCAACAGTTTCCATTCGAGTATTCAAATGGCCCCAAATGAGGCACTCTATGAGAGGAGATGTAGGTCACCAAATAGATGGTTTGAGGTAGGTGAAGCAGAATGGATTTGGCTAGAGATGGTACATTAGGCTATGGAGATATTCAACACCATTTGAGAAAGGTTGAGGACTGCACAGAGCCGGTAGAAATCCTACACCGATGTTAGAATGAGAGACTTAGAATTTAAGGTCAACGATTGGGTGTATTTGAAGGTGTCACCTATGAAAGGTGTTATGTGATTCTGGAGAAAAGAAATCTTAGTCTGAGGTGCATTGGACCGTATCAAATCATAAAGAGAGTAGGTAATGTGGCTTATAAGTTAGAGCTACCATCAGAGTTAGCGACCATCCACCCAGTCTTCTACATTTCTATGCTCAAGAAGTATTTAGGAGATCCACATTTTGTTGTGTTTGTTGAGAGTATTGGAGTAAAAGACAGTCTGAGTTATTAGGAGATCCTTATCCAGATCCTTGATGGTCAGGTTCGCCAGCTAAGAACCAAAGAGATCGCATCTGTCACCGTGTTGTGGAGCAAGCAATTTGCAGAAAAGGCTACTTGGGAGGTAGAGGAGGACATGAAGGCCAAGTACCCTAATTTATTCCTACCTGCTCATGATGAGAGAGTTGATGGTACTGATTTCCTTCTAAAAATGTTAACTTTCTATTCTTTGAGTTTTCCTTCCATTCTGAGTTTCATAGACAATAAAGCTCTAGAGTCCAAGTGAGGATTGACTGATATGTTGATTATTTATTTGTTTTACTTGCTGAGTTCTTGATTGATTGATTGCATGAGTAAGATGAGAGTAGCCTCATTGTTAGAGTCCATAGAGAGATTCGTGCCTTGACTATATTTCTTAGGTTTCTCTTCATTCAAGGACGAATGATCCAAAGGGGGAGATAATGTAATAACCCCTAATTCTTTCCACCTAGCCTGAGTGTATGCACAGAGAAACCTGAGAGAATGACTAAGAAAAATTGTTGAAGGAGAATCCATGAGGGCCATTTACGACCCGTAAAAGAGGCCTCATAACCCTTCCCCCCCCCCCCCCCAAATGACTTGGTGCAATTTTCCAAGTCTGAGGCCATTATGCTAGACAATATACAACCCATAAAGAATTCCATGGCCCATAGATTAGTTTCGTGAATTGGTGGTCCAGATACCAACTTTTCAGTATCTTGAATTACGAGTTATCAGATGGCTCGTACAAGTTCTTACAGCTCATAGAATAGGTCTTGTGTTGGGTCTTGAGTATTTACTTGTAAAAATGGAATTCATTGTTTTGTAATGGATAGTTGCAACTCCATAAAAAGAATTCAGTCAAATTTTTTTACATTGAACCATTTCTATATCATATATGTGTGTGTGTAAATACAGGTACCATATATATATTTTATATGGATATATGGATTCGTTTGGTTCTTTTTATCCTTGATCGAGCTGGATGATTAAAAATTATCATGTCCAATTCCCTCGGGGATGGATCTATAAAACTTCATAACTTGAATGATCCTGTATTAAGAGCTAAATTGGCTAAGGGTATGGGTCATAATTATTATGGCAAGCCCGAATGGCCCAATGATCTTTTATATATTTTTTAGTACTAATTCTAGGTACTATTGTATGTAATGTAGGCTTAGCCATTTTAGAACCATCAATGATTAAAAATTATCATGTCCAATTCCCTCGGGGATGGATCTATTAAGAGCTAAATTGGCTAAGGGTATGGGTCATAATTATTATGGCAAGCCCGAATGGCCCAATGATCTTTTATATATTT
The DNA here is from genome assembly GCA_029948455.1 of Solanum rostratum. NCBI lineage: Eukaryota > Viridiplantae > Streptophyta > Magnoliopsida > Solanales > Solanaceae > Solanum > Solanum rostratum. Next base: position 35,102,539 of record CM057049.1, on the reverse strand, counting down.
TTTTAGTACTAATTCTAGGTACTATTGTATGTAATGTAGGCTTAGCCATTTTAGAACCATCAATGATTGGTCCATTTGCAACCCCTTTGGAAATTTTACCTGAATGGTACTTCTTTCCTATATTTCAGATACTTCATACAATGCCCAATAAATTATTGGGAGTTCTTTTAATGGTTTCAGTATCTGCGGGATTATTGACAGTACCTTTTTAGAGAATTTTAATAAATTCGAAAATCCATTTCGCCGTATTCCAGTAACTCAGATTCTGGACCCCTCATTTACAAGAGGACATCTACGGCTCGTAGAATGGTCTACGGCCCGTAGATGGGGTCTCGTAGACCCAGTCGATAGTCTTTAAGAGGGGTAATTTTTGTCTATTCCTATCCCTTTCAAATTAAACCCTTGGATGTTTTAGACTTAATTAAAGTCTTTTAAAAAAACCCTAAGGGTATTTTCACTATTCATTATGCTTAAGGATTTCTTAAGAACATCCCAGTGGATGGAGAAGAGTGAGGGTTTCAATTCAAAGATGAGGATCGATTGGAGTTTGTTTTTTCTTCTATTTTTAGATATGTAAGGCCTACTAAAGTGTGAAAATATGTTCGTTCACACACCCCTTTCACCTATTTGAGTCAGAATTCAGAACAAGAGTTGAATTTTAAAAAAACCCTGTGATCTAATCATCGAGTTTTCACATTTATTATGAGTTCTTATGATAACATATGAGATCATTATCATGTTATATGATTACTGATATGAGATTAACATAACTGTTTTATACTTGGCATCACGAACCCTAGATTGAATGATCTTTATTGAACCTATGCATGGATTGAGTTGGGATTTGAGTTGATTATATCAGTAACTTGAACATTGTCGAGCATGAGAAACATGTTGCATTTAGTCACATACCCTACTCTATATCTTGCTTTCATTACATGATGACTCTTATTGAGAGAGTCTGAATGACCGTTTGAGTCTAAGTTGAGTTTGATTGTCTTTATTGGTTGACTGAGTTGATGAGAAACTGAGATGAGTTGATATGAGATAACCTAATAAAGTTGAGAGCTGATGTGATTAACTAAGCATTGAGGATTGAGTTAATTGATAAGTTGAGCATTGGGAGGAGTATCGAGCACTGAGCTGGGCGCGAGTAAATATCTACTCTAACCCACAAAACTACATTGTCAGCATAGAATAGTCGTACATCACATTTTGGCGACTTATGTCCCAAAAGGTGGACATTTATTATGGATCCATGAGAGAGTTGATCTTCCTTTATAGTGCCAAGTTTAGGACGGGTGTGGCAGCGACGTCGCCTTCATTGTGCATCACCAAACAAAAGGTGATGGGATTGGATGTCAGTTAAGAGATCTCATAAGCAAACACTAATTGAGCATAATAATTGTATAGTAAGTTTTCTATTGAGCCTATTTTTAGAGCATGATTTATTCAAACTTACATATCTATTGAATTGAGTATGAGTTGTTGAGTTGAAGTGAGCGAGTGAAGCTTTACTTTCTTGAGCTATGTTACGTACCAGTATATTCCATATACTGACGTCTATTTAGACATGTATCATTTCATGATGCAGATACAGGTGATAGAGGACTTCAGCCTATGCACCGTTGAGGTCTAGATAAGTGTATCCCTAGAGTTGGTTAGCCCTCCTCGCTTTTCGGAGGAGCCCTTTTCATCTTCTTACTTTTATTGAGTAGTTAATTTCTTTGATTTGGGGTTTCTATGGCCTGTCATGGCACTATCTAGATTGTTCAGTAGTGGCTTCATAGACGTTGAGTAGAGGATTGTTGAGTATTTTGTATTTCCAAACTTGTTCATTTGAAATTTATGTTTTAATAGGAGTTATATTTATCCATATGAGGTTCTTTATTTTGAACATTTTCTTTCCCTATGGAGTTGATGTGATGATGAGACCAGGTGGTTCTCTTGGGGAATCAGCAATAGTTCTTCAAGTATTGGTCATGCCAAGGATACCCTTCCAGGGCATGACACCGATTTTGGGTCATGACAATAGGGAACGTGTAATTCCCAAAGATAATATGTTAAGAATAAACCTTGAGTTTTGCATATGTTTACTTAAGTACTGAGATACTTCAAAAGCAATTTCCTCTTTTAAGAGACTACTTTGAGTAATTACTTCAAACATAGAAAAGATGATGTTTTAAACACTGAGTTGAGCAAAATAAAGTATTGAGCATCGATTTAAATATGATTTTAGATAATTCCATCCCCATAAACTACATAACCAGTGTAAGATTGGATCGTACAAATATTTGTATGACTCCTCACTTTTTCCTGAGAAGGACTATTTGATGAATCCTTGAGTTGCGTTCGTCCCTTACTCTAGCATAGTATGGGATGGTTCTGGTAGCCTAGGCAAGACATTGTATCATCATGAGGATCATAGTGATGGTTACCGGTTAGAGAAATTTTCCAAGAAAAGTAAACGTACATTATTTTAGTATTTGATATTATTGTGTATCTTAGTTATAAAGTTTTACACGTGTTCATTACATTCATGTTTTACCTTCAGTCAATTTACTTTTAGTACTTCATTCAGCATGAGTATTCAGCTTAGTTCTTATTATTTTCACTTTATTTATGTATCATACACTCCATGTACTAATGCTCTTTGGTGTTGCATCATTTTATAATGCAGATTTTGTTACTCAGGAAAACCAGACATTCAGTAGATTATCTTCCCATCAACAGTTGGTGAGACCTCCTCGCTTTCAGAGGGCGCTAGTTGGTTAGTTTTGCTTTTCTATTTCATAATCAAGTAGTCGTGCGCCATGTCTCAACACCTATCACAGTTTAGTAGAGGTTTCATGGACTAAGTTAGTGAGTCAATTTAGTTTATTCATTCAAATATTTTTAAACGTTATTACTATATACATATTAAGATATTTTCTAGGATTTTGTGTAAAGTATGATTGAGATTTTTTGAGTTTTATTAAACATTTTTAAAGGTTCACCCTATAAAGCTTCTGCATACATGATTAATTCACCAGTTTAGTGAGTCATCTAAGCCAAGGGTTCGTTTGGGACAAGTAATGACTTTTGATTGATGGTTACGTCTGGTTGTAGGATTGGGGCATGATATATAGCTCTAGTTGCACCATTTCTTATAATATTTTTAAAGGAAAACGAAGAAGTTGAGGTTTGAACCATGGAGTAAAATTTTAATTCACTTCTAGTCTCTGAATAGGTTGTTATCTCCCTCTATAATTTCTTCTTATACATGTGATATTAAACAGTATTCAGTTCCTACGCATCTCATGGTTTTCATTCTTCTGACAAGTAGGTGGTGCATGCAATATTTTCATTATAATAGTTTTGGAATATATGCGTTGCACTTGTATCCTAAAATAGTACATACATTTTAGAACAAACAAAAAAATATTGTAACAGGTGATCATGCTTTTACATTTTGAAGGGGAGGATTACATGAATAATTGAGGGTTATAGACAATTAACTTACCTATTTATTACAAACTGAACAAGTAGGTCAAACTAAAATAGCAATGATCTTTGATGGATGATAAAAATATGCCAAATTGATAATAACTAATGCTTAACGGACAAAAAAAGTAGGAAAAGTGGAAGTGATAAAATAAACTGAAGTATCAACTTCATAAATTCTGTCATGTTCTGCAAATCATTAGTTAGTCCAACAGTAATGCCATTGCCATGCTTTTCTTAACAAAAAATTAAAATACACAAAGACAGTGATTTAAAGTATTCGTTGTTGTATATATACATGAAAGATGCATTACAAGTAATATCTAGATATTGTTAGGCCTACTTATGCCATCGAGATTCATTGTTTTGTTGAGATAGATGGATATTATTGACGGTTTGTTCAGGACTTTGATCACGAACCAACCCATCGAGCCGTGCGGCCACCTATTCGAACACCTAGATAGGAGAACTCTCAGTTCTCAACCAACTAAAGAATGTGGAAAATGAAAGGAATATCAAATAATACTAAGTAAACCTTTAGATTTATCAAATACAAGATATAATTCAATTTACATTTTTTTTCGAAAAAGACATCTAACATACCAAGGATTCTAGTCTAAGAAGGTACAAGAGCTTCTAATAATACAAAGTGCAATTGAAATAAAGAAATATCTCCCACCATAGGAAAGAAAGGATAAAAGTTATTGGAGATCACCTTCATTTTCACTTAAGAAGCATCATCGATCCAGCAATCGGACTATACCAAAAAGGTATAGCAAAAGTAGTATCAATACAAATACACATAATGGTAGGTATCATCAATCAACCTCAAATCCACTACACAATATAAGCAATAGTCAAAAGAAAGATGCAGGAATACAATACACCGTTCTTGTTCTCTTACCACATACTTTTACCATTCTAATTAACCTGAAACACCAATAGTAGGTAAAGTGATACCAACTCTTTTATTATCCCACTAACTACTCTGATAAATCAGGTTCTAATCCTTCTATTCCTCCTAAATAGACTTCCCGAACTCACAACCGCGAACCCAGGTGAGATCATTTTACCCCTTTTAATTTATTGACTATCTCACCTGTGAATGACCACATTTAAATTGTTTAAGTCTTCTCTGCCCTTACCCATTTTGGCTCACTGTGGAAGGGCCTATCCTGCTGTGGCAGCCCCACCATAGAGGAATTCTTCTTGCTACTATGGCCTACATGGAGGCAGAATCTTGGACTCTGTTTCCCAAGTCCCAATTAACACACATAACCATGTCGTCAATTTATCACTTAATAATCTATATCCTATCTCCACTAGGTCATGCCACTCCATATCTGATTATATGGAAATAAATAAAACAACCACAATGTCGCTCAATAGATGATATACAATCAATTTACAAGATAGTCATATAGATAACATCACCATGAGAAGAAATTTAGTAACACTTCAACTTCTAGTTCTGAGATACCAATTATTACACATAATGGGCAAGATCAATTATAATTATGTCAATTTCTCTTGCCACTGCACATGTAATTGTATTCATTCATGAGTAACAATCAACAGCGGTCCTCTCATGGAACCCACAGCCAAATAGTTGGCATGTTGGAACGTAATACCCGATCTAATAGTTAGTGTGTCAGAATGTGACACCCGGTCTAATAATGTGTTGGAACATGACACCCAGTCCAATAATGCGTCAAAATGTGATACTTGGTCCAATAATATGCTGAAATTTGACACCCGATCAAATAATCACAATCACAATGAATAAGTCACAACTTGCCAAGTTCAAGTAATAAGTTCATTGCATTCAATTCGATCATGAAAAGTCATTTATGAGGTTCATTCTATCATTCCCATATTCACATGCATCCAGGATTTACCTATCATGTAGTTAACAAACATATAAAATACAAATGGGAGTCAACAACCATGATCTTCAATGCAACCACCGCACTTGAAACTACAAGGAAATGATATGTTCATTATATGATACTAACAACAGGAAGATCATTCACATTTTCCTCTTTTAATTCATAATTAAGTATTACTCAAATATTTTACATGTATTGACAACAAGGACACACCCATATATATGTATATGAATAGCCAATCATTGGATCCCCTCCCCCCGATCATCACAAAGTCTCAGGATCCCACAATAACCCAATAATTTTCTGTAGACATAATCTCACAAGGACCATCAACCATCTCAACAAGAAATACGAAGGCAAATGATCAAGGACATGACTATTAAGACTATTCATAGACTAATCACAACCCATATAGTACTTTCCTTCCCTAACAAAAATGATCACACGCCTAGCCATGTAGACTCTATGCTTGAATGCCTAATCATCATCTCTGGCATCAATCTACATTATACTATGCAATGGGTATGGGTTTACTAATATTCAAGAAGGATAAACTAGCCATGCCAAGCAGATGTGAAAAGATGATAGCATAATTTCTTACTTTCTTGCTGCAAAACATTAAAGAAAGGCTTGAATTGTAGTCTTCATTGCATTAGAATTGCTCCTCTCCCTTCTTCCCAAGCCTAGAGCAGCCTTTTGAGGGTTTTCAGAGTAACCCTGATTTATTCCGGCACTTAAGGAAAGAAGAAGATAATAAAAGTTTGCATTTTTTAATTTTGTTCTGTTGATACCGCCACTGTGGGTCCACTCAAGTCTAGGAAAAACTAAAGTAGAATAATTTGTCCCACCCTAGTATGACGGTCCTGATCGTTATAACATTTCTTTGATTTAAGAAAAATTATCACGTCTTGGATAGCAAGGCCACATTTTTCAATTTTCTTTTTTCATTCGATGTTGTGTACATGCATTGAAGTCAGACTTATTCCGACTCACTCCACATTGTGCCTCATTCAAGTCTTTAACCTTATAGCTTCTTGAATAAAAATCTGAAATTCTGTACAATACTGCTTAACATTTTATCCTTTTATGTATCCAGTAAATTTAAGTAATTTACATGTAGAGTGATGAGAGAAAAGTTGAGAGTCACGTTAGTAAATGAAAGGCCATATTAAGAGAATTAAAATATTTATTTCAGAGAATTTTATGGCCACTATAGTTGATGAAATTGGTAAGTGAAAAATGTTACGAATGAAAATTGAAAGGGAACAAAATGGGAGTACGTGGAACAATATTCCAATTATTACACGATATTAATGTATATGTTTTTACTTTTTAGCTTAATTTAACATACATTTAATTGCAGGAAAACAAATGGCCAAAATTATCTTATTAAAAATGGATCATGACCAAACTTATCTTATTAAAAAAGGCCAAATACATAAACAGACACCTAAACTTGTCCTCATTTTTCACTTAGACACCTAAACTAAGACAAGTTCCTAATAGACACCTCAACTGCTCAGATTTGATCCCGTTAAACACTTTTATCCTACTTGGCACTCTCCAGTACTTTTTTTTTAATTTTTCAGCCAAAAATAAATAGTTGCGGTCCAAAATTTTTTTTTTCATAAAAGTAGATTCTCAAAATTCTCAGGTAACCATGTGCAAAAAATTTTTATTTAAAATTATAATAATTTTTTTTCGCATATGGTTAACGGAGAATTTTGAGAACCTACTTTTATGGAAAAAAAAAATTTTTTGGATAACTAAGAATTTTGAGAACCTACTTTTATGAAAAAAAAAATATTTTTGGACGGCAACTATTTATTTTTGGCTGAAAAATTAAAAAAATAGTACCGGAGAGTGCCAAGTAGGATAAAAGTGTTTAATGGGATCAAATCTGAGCAGTTGAGGTGTCTATTAGGAACTTGTCTTAGTTTAGGTGTCTAAATGAAAAATGAGGACAAGTTTAGGTGTCTCTTTATGAGTTAAGCCTATTAAAAATGGGCCATAACCAAATGGCTACCACATTATCTTACCTCATCACTTTAGTATAAAACTAGTTAACATATTCACACTTTTTGGGTAATAGACACACACACACACACACACACACACACACACACACATATATATATATATATATATATATATATATATATATATATATATATATATATGTATGTATGTATGTAAAATGAAGAAAAATAAATGAAAAGAAGTAGCATGACTACATTAAACACTTCGGCATCTAAAAAATAATGCTTTATGTCTTTGAAAGACAAAGACTCAAATTAACCAATAAAGAAACTTCATCCATGACAAACGGCCTTAGAAAGGTTTTTAATGGTTCTCTCCAAAACTTCGAGTTTGATCTAGAAGGACCTTCCATGGGGATCTAGAGACTTTTGGGCTAATCCTGAGCCCCATTATGGAAATTGTCTTAAAATGAAGCTTGGGTGTGGGACGTACTATTTATTGAAATGATCTCAATTGGAAGTTTTGGCAACTTCATTTTCCAGATTACCTAATTTGATAGGGTAGCAAATTTCACATGTGCGCATGGAGTTCTAAACGCATTCCAAACATCCTATCGGAGATTCTGGCATTGGCGAAAATCAATGGATGTACATCAGCTGGTACAAGCCATATTTCTCCTTTGTATTCACAAGCAGTGGACATGTTCGGAGAGGCTAGTGAATTGGTCTCCACCACCGCAAGGCCTAATTCGTGTTCCCAAAGTCTTGGTTGGCTACCTTATGTCTTCAGGAAGGCTATTGTGTTCACAGAGGCCTGGGCAATTGCCTTCTGAGACCACGAGCCTTCCTCCACTTTTTGAAGGCCATTTTGGGTGGACCTCCGTGTTTGTAGACCTCCCTTTTGCGATCACGAACCTCTTCTTTGCAATCATGGAGAGTAATTGTTCGGTCTTTTAATTAAAAGACCATATGCAAACTAGCCTTTACTTCAAAGTTCCAAGTATAATTTTGAGAGCTATATACCTCTAAATTGAGTGATTTCTTTTTCATTGTATGTGAATTGTTTGGAGCTACGTGTGAGAGTGTTCAGAGAATTTCAAAAAGCATGCATTAGAGGTAATTTTTGCCTCAAAGGGGTTGTTCAACTTTCTTTATTAAGCTTTAATGGTGATTTTGGTGCATGTCTTAGTTTGCCGCTTTATGAGCCTCTGTGTCCCATTTGGGGTACAAGCTCAATATTGCATTTAGGCACTTTTTTTGTAAATTCAATTTTGGGATTCTTAGTGCAGGTTCCACATTTTCATTTTTGACTTAATTTTGGATTCATCTTGAATCATTGCATTTTTGGTGTCTAAATGATTGTCTTGACATTGTTGTCTATTTTTGATAGCATGGAAGTGTTCAAGACTGCTTAAAAGGGTAATCTCTAGAATTGTGAATTTAGAAGGCACACGTTCTTCATTGAGGTAGGCTACAATATTTCAATCTTTAGATTAAGCATGAAAATGTACATTCATGTTGAGTAGTTGAAATTTGAGTTAGGTTGCTAGTTAATCATACTTAGTTATTTAGAAATAATTTTTTTTGTTATGTTTTGGGCATCTCAGGACTTGTTCGCATTTTATTCTTCTTTGGTAATCGTTCTTACCTCGTAGCTTGAGTTGCACTTATTTTCTATTGTGGTAGAGAGCATGTTGTGCCTTAGTATAAGTGTATACTAGTGCATACTTTAGACTTGCATATTTAAGAGCCAATAGTCCTTAGAATCTATCCAATGTTGCTTCAAACAACTTTGCTTCCTATAGACTGATATAACTGACTTGGGTCTAATAGTTGAGCCTCAGCTAGGCAGTAACTCAGCTTTTATGACCTTTAATTTATGATTCCCTTCATGTGTGGCCCAGTGATGGTTTGATTGTATTTTTGGTATCATTTGACTTATCAAAATTGGATGCAATTTAAGATTGGAGTGATTTATTGATGGCACTCCACATGGGATATCTACTTAGATGCTTGTAATTGTCCTGCACTCAAGGTTTGGTCACCTTAACTCTTTTGTCTTGATTCAAGTCCTTGACACATCTTTTTGCCTTGTTCAAGTTTCTAGTGCACTTTTTTTGCTTCGACTCGAGTCTCTAGCACACTTCTTTTCCTCAATTCAAGATCTTGGCATATTTCTCAACCTCAGTTTGAGTCCTTGCTTGGTATATCTCTATTAGTTTTGGGTCAAATCTAGGCATCACCCTTAGTCGTTGGGTTCAAGTCCTAACATGGTAATTTTATTTGGGTTCTTTAGGGTGCCTTAGAAGCTGTTCAAGTCGTGGATGGTCTTTTAGTCTGGAATTTCCTAACCTCTTTGGATAGTATTCTTAGTCCTTTTGTATACTCATCAGGCTTACAGGGTCTATTTGACTTTTACTTAAAACTTGCGCAAGAGTATACCTTTTAGGCATATAAGGTCTAGTTAGGCTTTAATTAGCTGTTTAATTTAGTTTAGTACTTTCTACACTCACATGTATTATTGTTAGACTTTTGCACCTTGACCTTTGTTTTATTTAATACTTAATGTTCATATTGGTTTTACTTTATTTCTTAGTTAGGTTATGATGCCTATTGAGCACTTGTTGTCTTCGTACTCATACTACACTCTGCATCTATTTTTATGATGCACGTTCGAGCATCAACTATCATCAATGAGTTTTAGTCAGCAATTGTCGTATTCGAGGGTAAGGGGGAGCATATAGTGCCCTTGATCACGCTCGTCTCCATTTGCATTTAGTTGGTTAGTCTTTTGTATTTTGAGACAAGTTTGAATGTATCTTTTGTCCATTTTTGGGATTTGTACTTTTTTTGAAGTAGCTCTGTACTCATGACTTCCATATGTTGGGGAGGATCTTTTGGCATTTATATACTGTTATGCTTCCTCTTATTTTCTTTGGTTAATTCTACTAAGTTGTTTACTTTTGCTTTGGTTCTACCTCATACCTATAATTCGTCATTTCAGATTACGAATTTACTTACCTACTGGTGAAATATAGTCCTGCAGACCGTGTGGAGACATGCATAATCTATCTTCGGAAGGCTACAATATAATGTAGGAAGATTCTTACTTTTGGTTCATTATTGTGCATTGGTTGTCATATTGGTTTTTGAAATCTCACTTGTTTCACTCTTTCATTGGATAGCTCGTATGCGAGGTGCCAGCAGATAGAGCCCAACTATCTTTATAGTTGATAATTGCATGTTGCTTTCTTATGAGGTGATTCCAATAGTTTCAAAGTGAGAGATCTGGTGATGATTTTGGGTTCAAAAGCATGAACACCGAAAATGGGAAATGGAATCAACAATAAAATTTACATATTAGTTCTCGGACTGCTTATTACCGAATTCATGTTGACAGATTATGCTGCTTTCATCTTCATGGGATTTCAATTTATTCTTTATTTGCAGTCCTAATTGTGGATAAGTATGAGACACATATGTTTCAAAGTCATTATCTTAAATTTTTCTTCTTTTATTCTCTATTTGTTTGCTCCATTTTAAGGTGCGACCTGATTGAAATCTGACTTTAACGGGTCGTTTGGTGTGAAGAATAAGTGCAAATAATTCTTAGATAAGAATAAAGTGCCCCTTAAATTGATGTTTGGTTGGCAAATCTGGGATAACTTATCCAGGACTAATAAATAGTACTAGGATAAGTGATACCTCTTCTTAGGAGGCATATTAATCCCGGGATAATTTATCCCGGGATAAAAACGGTAAATGACAAAGATATCCTTTTAAACCTTTTTTATGTCACATTTTGTATATTTACATTATTCTTAATACAATATATAATAACATTCACAACCTTCGCTCCTTATTTTTATGATACTTTTTCATATTTTTTTATTAAAATATTGCGTTATATAATGTAATTTTATTTTATTGGCTAATTCTCATTATATATATATATATATATATATATATATATATATATATATATATATATATATATATATATATTTAAATTTTTCACAAATCCTTTTTTACTTTAACAAACTTAAAAATAGAAGTTCTATTTTTAAATTAAATAAGAAGAAAGTTTTATTTTAAATGAATATGGTATTATCATGGAAATGTACGCATAAAAATATTTAAGCTAAATAAGATTAAAAAAACTTATTTTAAAAATAAATATTGAATAACTAAAGTTAGCAAAGAAAATATATAAAAACAAAAACTAATAAAGTGAAGGGTATTTTTGTAAACATACAACATATTCTTAAAATTTATACAACAAACGAAATACCAAATAAAAAATAATCTCAGTATAACTTATCTCATCATTACTAATCCCAACATAACTCATCCCATCATAACTTGTATTCAAATCAAACGACCCCTAAATATTAATCCAGCAAACCCTAAACCTAGAATTGATAGACAAACTAGTTAAGCTATTTGAATTTAAATAGAAATTTATTCATAGTTAAAAATATGGAAATTTCTCGAGTTTGTAATTGAATAATAAAAAATATGATAGCAACTACAAATACCCACTAGACTATTGAATTAATCATAAGCCTTAGTATAATACAACAACAACAACTATAATGACTCGAACCATCATTATTTAGAGGGAACAAAACTTGTGAATTGAAAATCTTCCTGGATTGGCGTCATCCGATCATAGCAGGAATATTCCCCGCATAGCAGTGTTTCCATAGTGTGATGGATCTTGCCATAGTGGGATCGACGGGCTAGAAATAGAAATGCAGATCATTATTTACCATTTTTTCCTTTGAATGCCTAAAATAGACAAAAGTCACCCTATAAATCCTTAGATGGTTGCTCTACACCTGGGAGGAGGGGGGATTCTAGCGTAAGGAAGCTACAACCCATGAAATTAAAGCTTGCCACCACCATCCATCACTGAGAGGTAGGGATTATGCTGAAATCAAGCAACATTCACTTGACACCAGGTAGACTAGATTTTTCTTGTTGATTAGGTGTAAACCTATTCCTATCGCATAGTATGATATAAATTGATAATAGAAATTACACTTAGGCCTTTAGGCACGGAGTTAGGATGGCTAAGTGTGATATCTATTACCTTTAGGAAGGAAATGTACTATGTGGGCCATGATTAACCTGTGACTAAAGGTAATAGCCTAGTCCTTTATTATTTCCCTTAGTACTTTTTAAGGGCTAAAATGCAACATGCAGTACAAACTCACATCGAAAATCTCGATACTCGATCCGACCATGCTTGTAGCTTAATGAGGGCATTTTCAAAACTGATGAAACTTTCACAAAACCATTTTTTATATCGTTTACCTACATATTACTCCAAGTCAACTTTTCAAGTTGAAAGGCCTTCAAATACGAAAAACTGCACAACTTCCAAACGAACGATCAAGCGATTGAGTAACAAGTGCTAGCAGGTCATAAATAACTGGGGGCAGCTATAAAAATACACTTAACACTAGAAATAGCAGTACGAGTAAAATGACCTAGAGGGTCAATACGATATCCACTACTAAAAGAACTTTCATCCGCTAAAATAAGGATCAAGTCATACTTGAGGGCTCCAATAAGCTGGGAACTGCTCCTGCATCTCCTGCTTGGTCTCACAGGTAGCCTTCTCATTTGGATGCGGTCTCCACTAAACCTTAACTACAGGAATAGACGTAGAACAAAGTTGGTGGACATCCCTGGCTAGTATATCTATTGGCTTCACAACAATGGTCAAAAGGTCATCCAACTCAATAGAATCATAGAGAAGTACGTGGGACTCATATAAAATGCACCAGTATAGTATAGAAGCACAAAAATGGATTGATAGCTGAAAGTGTTATAGGCATGGCCAACTCATATGCAACCTCAACCGACCCACCTCAAAATCTCAAATCACCCAATATATCGAGGGTTAAGCTTGCTTTGCCTACCAAAACTCATCATGCTCTTCAAAGACGATTCACGTAAAAACACCCGAGCACCAACATTGAAGGATAAAGGGCAGCGTCTATGGTCCTCATAACTCTGGTGTTGTCTTTGAGTTGTCTTCAGCCTATCTTGATTCACCCGAACTCTATCCTAGGCCTCTTGAAGTAGATCTGGCTATGCAGCCTATTGTCACGACCTGTGAAGACGTGGGCGTGCCGACAATGAGTTCTGCCATTGACCTATTGTTGGCGGCAATAGCAATGGCCGTTGGTAGCCTCGTATGCATGTATCTGGCCGAGTTAGGCATGCCAACTCGGTTTAGTTTGGGGATCTTGTCACTAGTCGTAGACTTAACAATGAAGAGGATCATGCAATGTACTTGGCACAACTGGTCGAAAGTTGTTCTCGCTTCCCTGATGAGCCTTTGGCAGGGCAAAACCGGTTGGCACGTCCAAGGGGGAAAAAGGGCTAGTATCAAGGTGAGGATGGGCCTTGGGATGCCGCACAGGCGCATTAGTGAGCGTAAGAATCTCAGCCCATGACAAATGGTATCAGAGCAGATCGTATGCATATTGTTCGTATATTGAAGAGAGGGAGGAGCCCCGCACATCTCAAACGGGAAGAGAAGGATAGTTCCATTTTGCGAGAGAGTTGGAACGCGGACGCAGCCTAATTGAGAAGAGGGTGAAAGGTTCTTTACAGCCAGCACATGAGCAGTATCTTACAAAACGATCCTTGGGTGGATTCTCTCTCTCTAGCACGAAAAAGTGTCCCTCAGGTGCTGGAAGGGGAAGGCCCCGGTAGAGACCACAAAGAGGGACGACATGGAAGTGTGTGGCTGTCCAAAGGTGGAGACTCGGAGTGCCAACAACATTATTGTGCCGAGGGCGTCGCAACATGAGGTGGAGGAGAGTGTCCGGAACCATGAAGACATGAGTGTGCCGACAATGAGTTCTGTGATTGGCCTATTATTGGCGGCAATAGCATATGGGTGTTGGTAGCCTCATATGCATGTATCTGGCCGAGTTAGGCATGCCGACCCAGTTTAGTCCGGGGAACTTGTCGCTAGGCGTGGACTTAATAATGAAGGGGATCATGCAATGTACTTGGCACAACTGGTCGAAAGTTGTTGCCGCTTCCCTGATGAGCCTTTGGTAGGGCGAAACCGGTTGGCACGTCCAGGGTGAAAAAAGGGCTGGTCTCGGGGCGATGGGTGGGCCTTGGGATGCCGCACGGGCATGCTGGCGAGCATAAGAATCTCGAGTCGTGACACTATGCTTTAGGTGCTCAAACCAACCAACAGCAGCATGACAATGACTATTATATAGGGCCTCAAACAGGGCCATCTTAATACTCGAATACTAGTTGTTATTATATGCAAACTCCGCGAAAGGCACAAATTGATCCCACTAACCCTCGAACTCCGATACACAGGACCGCAACATATCCTGTGATGACCCCCATTTTAGGAGCCTTGAGTGCAGAAAATTTGGCTTGAAAATAACGTGATATCAGGTTCATGAGGGTGACTTACAACCCATAGGTGTACTGACGGCCCATAGGATTAGTCCTTAAACATGAGACTTCAGGAAGGGGAAACATTTCTAAGTGTGGGGTAATACATGGGCCAAGTGATGACTGGTAGGATACATTACGGTTTGTAGGTAGAGTCATGAGTGAGACTATCAGACCTGAAGAAAATATAGAGTTTGCTGGAAGGTGACCTACATATTACCAGACAACCTATGAAACATGATATGACCCGTAGCATATTTTGCGCAATGAGGTCAAGAAAATTAATAAAAATGGCTAAGTGTGGAAGGACTCTACTAGTCTAACCACTACCCATAGGTGGTTATACGACCTATAACGAGGCTTTGTGGTTTAGGGACCAGCAAAGTCAATTTTCAAGAATTTCAGATGTTTCACCGGATGAAGGGGACCTATAGCCCATGTGTTGACCTATGGCCCGTAAATAGGGTTTCGTAGGTTAAATCTGGTAGTTTTAATAAGGGCTAGTTTGGTCAATTTCGTCAATCCTATTCCTAAACTATGTCATTTTGGAATAAAAAATGGGACCCCATCTCAGCCTTAAGACCCTAAGTGCCTTATTCAATCCCTCATTCTTCCACTCTAAAATTTCTAAGGAAACACTCTCTCAAGAATAGGGCAAGGCAAGAACTAGGGTTTCCAAGAATCTTTTCAAGGCTTCAAGGTTCGGTTCTCCTAAGTTTTCCCAAGGTATGTGAGTTGATTTATGGGTACCCTTCCACCCATAAAGTTTCCTTTTAAGTATTTTACCTTTTCTTTAAGTTCTTTGAGTTATTATGCATGCTTATGATGATTTCATGATATTTATGTCATTAAATGCTACTCACGATATCTTACAACTATTTTACTAAGTATATATGCATGTTTGAGCTATTGATGATAACCCCATGATAGGTTTCGATAATGATAAAGGATGGACGTTTTTTATAATCCTTAAAAAGAGAAATTTCCCTATGACTTATGCGATTTATGATTGTTCCATTTAAAAAGCCTAGTCCACCTAGTTTTCAAGTAAAGCTTTATATGATTTATAAAAATGATTAGGGCATTGAGGAAGAACTTTAAAGTTAAGCTTGTCTAAGATATAAATATGTTGTCAATTGTCCTAAAAGATGTTAAGATAGGTCCCCAAGATAAAAGGACAATCCTCACTTGGTGGTTCCTAAGTTTGAGCTACTCTTATGATTTGATACTTATGAGTCTAAGTTATGTTTTGAAGATTCTGTGGGATGACTTAGCATCGAGTGGAATTGAAACTACGACTCATGCCGTTAGTTGAGGCATGGCCCATTAAAGCTAAATCTCAATGTCCCTAACTATGTGCCACCATAGGAGTTCTTGTAGGCTAGGCTAGTGGATCCACGTAATCCCATATGTTATAAAAGATGCAATTTCGAGGTAACTAAGTTTTGGACATCTACCTTGGCAAGTAGATTCCCCTTCTCCCAATGGAAGGAGCTCATTGGCCTTTTCCTAATGGAAAGAGTTCATTTAATTCCATGTAGTAGCTCACATCATCTTATATGTCGGTTATTGTCTACTCGCACAAGTTTATAATTCTATGATATGTTTCCTTTCTCATGCATTGACTCTTATTCATATTGAGCCATATTCCTTGTGCATGCTTAAGCTCACTTATGTATCCTTATCTCATATATGTTTATATGTTATATTTATGAATGATGGCATTACAATTTTATACATGCATTAGATCTCACATACTTAGTACATTCGAATGTACTGACGCTTATTTTGCCGACATGATTTAGACATGTAAGGAGAGGCAATCCTCCACTGGCTCGTGGCTAGTACTCGGTGATCAAGACTAGCATTGTTATTTGTGGTGAACCCTTAGTTCGGGAATCTACCTTTGTTCCACTTTATCTTGTGTTTGTTTTTGAGATAATGTATTTGTAGCCCTTTTGAGGCATTTACTTTCTATGTTGGACAACTACAGATTTTTTTCTATTTGATGGAGATCGATCATTATTGGTCCAGTCCATCGATGTAGTAGTTGGTATGCTTATGGACAGTTGACGTTAGTTATTTCACTACGTTTTAGTGTTGCTTCATTGCTTAAATGGATTAGTCCCTTTTCCCTTATTTTTCCACAAATGTAATCATTGAATGCCTATGAATGCTTAAGATACTCGAGATGGATTGAGTAAGGTGCCTTCGGGTATCTCATTCACCCTGTGGTGACTAGGCCCCTAGGTTCGGTTGTTACATATCATGTAGGGCCTAAATAGTACACTCTAATTAACTATCCGTTTGGGGTTGAAATGTAGCATAGAAGTCCACCTGTGTGCTTTTCCCTTTGAAAGACTCTCCAGAAGCTAGATGTGAACTTTGATCCCTGATCTGAGATAATAGCCACTAGCCTCCCATGTAAACAGACCATCTTCTTGTATATAAACCTGGGCTAGCTGCTTTGCACATTAAGTAGACCGTACTAGGAGGAAATGAATAGACTTGGTCAATCGATCCACGATGATCCATATACTACAATACCTCTAGAGGTTCAAGGTAAACCTATCATAAAGTCTATCTTTTGATCTACTCCCACTTCTATTCCTAAAAGGGTAATCTCTGAAATTCCCGACTAGGGCTCTGATGCTCGTCCTTCACCAGCTAAGAGCTAAGGCAATATGACACATAGTCTGTAATATCTCTCCTCAAACCATGCCACCAATAATGTTGCTCAAATCACGATGCATCTTTGCAGTGCCCGGATAAATAGAGTATCTAGATTCATGGGCCTTACAAAGGATAAATTAAATCAAATCTCCCACGCTAAGAACACATAGGAAATCGTTATACTACAATACCCCATCTAATCTAAATCTATAAAAGCCTGGCCACCCTCGCCTTGCAACACCAACTCTCGCAACTTAATCAATACCTCATCCTCAAATTACTGGCCATAAATCTAATCAAGTATGGAAGAATGAGTGCCAACAAAGGCTAATATAAACCCAGAGTCTAAAAGATCTAGTCTATCCATCCTGTTAGCGAAAGATTGAATATCTAAAGCTGAGGGTTGCTCCATAGCAAGTACGTAGGCTAAGCTGCCCATACTCGCTGTCTTCTAACTCAAGGCATCCGCCACCACATTCACCTTTCCTCGGTGATAGAGAATAGACAAATAATAATCCGCTAGGAGCTAAATCCAATGCCACTGGCTAGAACTTAGGTCCCTCTAGCACAGAATATACTATAGGTTTCGGTGGTAAATATAAATCTCACAATGGATCCATATAAAGAGTGCCGCCAAAAGCGTAAAAACTACCACCACCAACTTTAGATCATGAGTGGGTAATTGCACTTATGTGCTCTCTACTCGACCTTGCTGCATCAAAACACAACCTAGGCTAACATCGGACACATCATAATATATAGTAAAACCCATGCCCTTAACTATAAGAGTCAGGATAGGTGTGGTGGTAAGTAACCCCTTAGGCCTCCAAAAGCTGATATCACACTCCTCATACCACTCAGAAGGAATGCCATAGCAGGTCAATCGGGTCAATAGGGTGGCCATACCCAGGTAATTCGATGAAGCTCCGCACCTCTGTGATAGATATGGACCTAGACTAATCATAAATAGCCTTTATTTTCATCGGATCAACCATAATTCCCTCCTTGGACACCATGTATCCTAGAAATGTCATCGACTCCAACCAAAACTCACACTTTGAGAAAGTAACATAAAGTTGAAGATCTCTCAAAGTTTGGAGTACAATCCTAAGGTAATGTACATGGTAATCTCTGCTCCGCGAGTATACTAAGATATCATCCATGAATACAATCACAAAGGAGTTAAAATAGGGCCTAATTACTTGGGTCATCAAATCCATAAAAGCAGTAGGGGTATTAGTAAGCCCAAATGACATCATTAGGAACTCGTAGTGGACATAATAGGTCAGAAAGGCAGTCTTAAGAACACCTGCTACCTTAATCCTCAACTGATAGTAACTGAATCTCATGTCAATCTTAGAAAACACAGTTTCCATGTGAAGCTGATCAATCAGATCAATCAATATGTAGCAGGGGCAATGGTTCTTCATCATTGCCTTATTCAGATTCTTGTAATCTATGCACATTTGCTAGGTCCTATTATTCTTCTTAACAAATAGGACAGGAGCACCCCATGGCGACACACTCGAGTGGATGCAGCCCTTACCTAAGAGGTTCCCAAGCTGAATACTAAGCTCCCGAGCTCTGCAGAAGCCATCTGATAGAATAGAACTAAAATAGTCTTAGTGCCTAACTTCAAATCTGTGGCAAAATTAATATCTTTGTACGCTAGGTAGGTTGGTAGAAAATACATCAATAAATTTGTGGACCACAAGTACAGAATCCTAAGAGGGGTCTCATTAGACACATCACAAACATGGGCTAGATAAGCTAGATACCCTCTAGAAACTAACTGTTGAGCTCGCATAGAAGATATGATACTCAATGACCAGAGGAATACCAGGCAGTGCTAACATAATGGTCTTGGCATAACAACAAAATGACATAATGAGGAGATAATCATCCCATTCTTAGAATAACATCAACATCCAACATATCAAGTAAAATAAGGTTTGCTCGAGTATCATGCCCCTGAATAGTCACAACACAGGACCTACATACCTGAGCGACTACTAAAGATTCTTGTACTGGGGTAGAAACACAAAATAAGACCTCTAACGGCTCTGAAACAATAACCCACAGGGGAGCAAAATATACAGACACATAAGAGAAGGTAGAATTTGGATAAATAAAGTTGAAGTGGCCTGCTGACATATGTGGATAGTACCTATGATAACATTGTCTAACACCTCATCCTCTACCCTTGCTGGAGCAGCATAAAAGCGGCCCTATCAGCCTCTACCTCAACTGTCTTTCCTATTGATTGTCCAGCCTCGTCGGGAATTGTAATGACCCTGAAGTTCATTTTTAGTATTTTTTGACCAAATTACCGTTTTGTCCTTCTTGAAAGTTGCCTCAAATCATATTTGGGTTAGTCTAAGAGTCGGATTTTGAAAATCTTGAAAAAAGTAGGAGTTTTGCAAAAGAAAGAATTTAAAAGGCTTAAAGTTGGAAATTCTGAGTTTTGTAGTCATTTTGAGTTTCGAGTGTCAAAATTTGATTTTGTCAATTCCATTAACTCTGGAATGTCGAATCTGGTCTAGGAGAAGTTGCAGAACCAAATTCGGAGTTAATATGGACATTTTAGGCTCAATGTTGCATTTTCAATTCATTTTGGATCATAGGTTTGACTTTGGTCAACATTCAGAGTTCGAGAGCTCGTATCAAAGTTTTGTCAGTACAAGTAGTTCCGGGTGGTAACTTATACTAGAAGTGCCTTCATTGTAATATTTAGAGGTTTTGAGAATATTTTGAGTTTTTGAGTTCAAAATTAATTTAAGTGATCCTTCTCGAATTCGGGGCCACAGAGGTTCTGAATTTGAATTATGATGGTTCCATTGAGCCCGGATCGTTGTTTTTGGTAGGGTTCCATGTTTGGTTTCTGTTCATAGGGTTTTGAAAAAATTCCTGAGGGTTTAGTTCCTACTGTTGTATTGTTGTGTTGTGCTGGTTTTGTGGTTTCCGGTGCATGTAGCACCAGTGATTCATATTCATGCCTCAACATCCACATTTGTGGAGGTCTAAGATATTACACCTCTTCATTCGCAGAAGGAGGATCCGCATTCGCGGAGGCTTGCTATCCTCTAAGCTCTGCGTTCGCAAAGAACTAATGCGGCCTGAACAGTGAACTTCATTAAAACACGATTTTAACTCATTTTTCACCAATTTCAACTCTTCAAGCTCTATCCTAAGAGAGGATTTTCAAGGTTTTGAAGGCAAATTGATTAGGTACCTATTTTTAAACCTATTTCAACTATCTTCATTGATTAATTTATGTTTTAACTTCTAAATTGGGGGATTTAGTTGTGGAATTTAGGGATTTTCTAAATTGAGTATCTTAAACGTAAATCGCTGATTTATCCCTAATCTTAGCTCTTTCATCATTGAAGTTCTTATTACGTTGTGAGCATTTTCATACATACATTCTCAGTTTTTAGCTACGTCTTTTGGCATCAGATTTTGACCATTTTACCCTTTCTTTTCGAATAAATTAATTTTAGTGTCATTAGATTTGTTATGTGATTGTGATACTATATTTTAATAGATTGTGGTGATTTTGAATACCGTAGAAGGGGGAATGCGACAATTTTGACTGTGGTACTACCCAAGGATCCGACCACTTTCTTGAAAAATTACACCGGCACGTCCATAATGAGCCAAGCAAAAGCCCAAGAAGGCTTGGCGGAGCCGCAAGATACCTAATAGGATTTTATGGGCCAAGCAATAGGAAATAGGCGATTTTGACATTTTTTTTCGTGGGTGTTAACCCATGGTTTGTAGAGCTACCCAGGGATTCGATCCAACTTCACTGAAAGATTTTACTGACCCATCTGTAATGAGCCCGCAGAGCCCCAAGTGGCCCAACAATGTCGTAAGACGCCTAGTAGGATTTTATGGTCCAAACAACAGGAAATAGGTGGTTTCAGTAGTTTTTCGTTGGTGTTAGCCCATGGTTTGTGCTGCAGCCCGTGGATCTAAGCCAAATTTCGTAAAATGTTACATTCACCTATCTGTAACGAGCTAGTAAAGATCCCTAGGTGACCCGACAGTGCGGCTAGACGCCTACTAGGATTTTATGGGCCAACCAAAAGGAAAAAGGCGATTTCAGTTGTTTTCGTGGGTGTTAGCCCATGATTTGTGGCATTGCATGGGGATCTAAGCAAAATTTCCCAAAACTTTACACTGACCCATCCGTAACGAGCATAGTAAGATCTCGAGGTGGCCTGGTGGCACCGCAAGACACCTGGTAGGATTTTATGTGCCAAGCAACGGGAAACAGGTAATTTCAATAGTTCTTAGTGGCTGTTAGCCAATAGTTTGTTGCGCTTCCCAGGGATCCAGGACAATTGCGCCAAAATATTACAATGACCCATTCATAGAGAGCTCAACAAGAGCACCACGTCACCTGGTGATTTTGCAGGGTACCGGTAGGAATTTATGGCCCAAGCAATAGGAAACAGGAAATTTTAGCAGTTTTTCATGGGTGTTAGCCCATGGTGTGTGGCGATGCCCAGGAATCCGGGCTAACTTTCCCAAAAAATTAGCACTAACCCATCTCTAACGAGCCTGGCAAGAGCCCTAGGTGGCCTAGCGGCTCCACAGAATGCTTGATAGAATTTTATGGCCGAAGCAACTGGAAACAGGCGATTTGGCAAGTTTTTCATGGGTGTTAGCCCACAGTTTATGGCGTCGTCCGGGGATTCGGGCAAACTTTCCCAAAACATTGCATTGACCTATATGTAACGCAACTAGCAAGAGGCCCAGGTGGCTCGACGGCGCTGCAGGATACCTGGTAGGATTTTATGGAACGAAAAATATGGAAAAGGCAATTTCAACAGTTTTTTGTGGGTGTTAGCCCACAGTTTGTGGTGCTGCCCGAGGATCCTGGCCAACTTTCTTGAAAAATTACACCAACCCATATGTCACGAGCCCCACAAGAGCCTTGGGTAGTCCGACGATGGCGCAAGGCGCATGGTAGGATTTTATGGCCTAAGCAACTGGAAAAAGGTGATTTCAGCATTTTTAATAGGTGTTACCACATGGTTTGTGGCACTTCCCGGGGATTCGAGATAACTTTCCCAAAAAAGTACACCAACCCATTCGTACCAAGCCTTTCAAGAGCCCTAGGTGGCACCACAGGATCCTTGGTAAGATTTTATGGGCTAAACAACTGGAAACACGTGATTTCAGTAGTTTTTCGTGGGTGTTAACCTACATTTTCTAGTGTTGCCTAGGGATTCGGGCCAATTTTCACAATAGATTATGCTGATCCATTCATAATTAGCCCAGAAAGAGCCCTTGGTGGCCCGGCGGCGCTGCAAGACGCCTAGCAGGATTTTAGGGGACAAGCAACAAGAAGCGGACAATTTTGACAGTTTTTCGGGGGTGTTAGCCCATGGTTCTAGGCCAACTTTCCCAAATTACTACACCAGCCCATCTGTTACAAACCCGTTAAGAGCCCCATGTGGCCCGGCGGCACCGTAGGATTCCTGGTTGGATTTTATGGGCCAAGAAACTAGAAACTGGTGATTTCGGTAGTTTTTCATTGTTGGTAGCCCATGATTTGTGGTGCTACCAAGGAATCTGAGCAAACTTTCTCGAATGATTACACTGACCCATCTATAATGAGCACGGAAAGAGCCCTAGGTGGCCTGGTAGTGCCGCCAAGCGCCTATTAGGATTTTAGGGGTCAAGCAACAAGAAACAGGTGATATCGTCAGTTTTTTATGGGTATTAGCCAACGGTTGTGGCGCTGCCCTAGGATTTGAGCCAAAATTCTCGAAAGATTATACCGACTCGTCCGTAACGAGCCCGTAAAAGCCTTAGGTGGCCCGACGGTGGCGCAGGATGACTGGTGGGATTTTATAGCCCAAGCAACTACACACTCATCGAAAATATTACACCTACTCATCCATAACAAGCCCGTCAAGAGGCACAAGTGGACCAGTAGCACCGCAGGACGCTTGGTAAGATTTTATGGGCTAAACAACTAGAAACTGGGAATTTCAATAGCTCTTCATAGGTGTTAGCGCATGGTATGTGGCATTACCCAAGGATCTGAGCCAACTTCCCCAAAAGATTACACCGACCCTTCCGTAACGATCCTGAAAAGAGCCCCAGGTGTCCCGGTGGCATCGCAGGATGCTTGGTGGGATTTTATGGGCCAAGCAATAAGAATTAAGCGATATTGATAGTTTTTTGTTGGTGTGGAGATCCGTGCCAACTTTTCCTGAAATATTACACATACCCATCTCATACATTTTGTAATGCTGCCTAGGGTCCGAGCCAAATTTTCCTAAAATCTACATCGGCCTGTCCATAACGAGCCCAAGCAACAGGAAACATGCTATTTCAGTAGTTTTTTATAGGTGTTAGCTCACAAGTTATGGCACTCCTCAAGGATCTGGGCCAACTATCCCAAATATCTATACTGACCCATCCGTAACAAGCTTGGGAAGAGCTCCATGTGTCCTGGCGGTGCCGCAGGATGCCTAGTAGGATTTTATGGGCCTAGGAATAGGAAATAGGCGATTTTTGATAGTTTTCGATGGTGTTAGGCCATAGTTTGTAGCGCTACTCGGGGATACAGGCCAAATTTCCAAAAATTTTACACCGACCCATTCGTAACGAGCTCCGCAAGAGCCCAAGTAGCTCGGCGGTGCTGCAAGATGCTTGGTAGGATTGTATGTCCCAAGCAACCGAAAATAGGCGATTTCGACAATTTTCATGGGCAAACAGATGTCCCAAGCAACCGAAAATAGGCGATTTCGACAATTTTCATGGGTGTTTGCCCATGGTTTTTGGCACTTCTTGGAATCTGGGAAACATTCCCAAAATATTTCACTGACTTGTCCATAATGATCTCCGTAAGAGCCTCAAGTGGCTCGGCAGCACAGCAGGACACCCTATTGGACTTTATGGCTTGATGGCACCGCAGGATGCCTTGTAGGATTTTATGGCCCAAGCAACCGGAAATAGGTGATTTCGACAATTTTCATGGGCGAAAGCCCATGGTTTGTGGCACTGCCCGGTTATTGGGGCCAACTTTCTTGAAAACTTATACTGAACCATTCATAACAAGCCTGGAAAGAGCCTCTGTTGGACGAGCGGTGTTGCAGGATGCCTTGGTTTGATTCTATGGGCCAAGCAATAGAAAACAGGTGATTTCGACAATTTTTATGGGTGTTAGTCCAAGGTTTGTGGTGTTTCCTAGGGATATGTGCCAATATTCCCAAAATATTATACCAAACAATCTGAAATGAGTCTAGCAAGAGTCCAAGGTACCTAGCGGCACCGTAGGATGCCTGGTAGGATTTTATCGGCCAAACAATAAGAAAAAGGCAAATTCGATAGTCTTTCATGGGTGTTAACCCACGATTTGTGGTGCTGCTGGCGATATGGTCCAACTTTCCAGAAAGATTACACCAACTAATTTATAATAAGCGCAGCAAGAACCCTAGGTGGCCCAGAGGTGCCGTAGGATGCCTGGTAGGGTTGTATGGGCCAGCCAACAAGAAATAGATGATTTCGATATTTTTACATGGGTGTTAGCCACAGTTTGTAGCGCTAACCGGGGATCCAGGATAACTTTCCTGGAAAATTACATTGAATTGTCCATAACGAGCCCTAAGTGGCCGGGTGGCGCTACAAGGCACATGGTAGGATTTTATGGGCCAAGCAACAAGAAACAGGCGATTTTTGCAGCTTTCATGGATGTTAGCCCACCGTTTGTGGTGCTTCCCGAGAATCTGGGCCAACTCTCTCAAAATATTACACCGACCTATCCGTAACTGGCCCGGCAAGAGGCTTAGGTGGACCGATGGTGCCGCTAGACGCCTGGAAGGATTTTATAGGCCTAGCAATAAGAAACATGCAATTTTGGCTATTTTTGTGGGTGTTGGCCCATGCTTCGAGGTGTTTCCCAGGGATCCGAGCACACTTTCCCAAAATATTACACTAACCCGTCCGTAACAAGACCGGTAAGAGGCCCAGGTGCTCTAGTGACAACATAGGACACCTTGTAGGATTGTATGGGCCAAACAACAGGCAATAAGTGATTTTGGAAGTTTTTCATGGGTGTTGGCCCACGGGTAGTGCAGGAGATCGGGGCTAATTTTCTTTAAAAATTACACCAACTCACCCGTAACGAGCCCAACAAGAGGCCCAGGTGGCCCGGCGATGCCGCAGGTAGCTTGGTAGGATTTTATGGGTCAAACAATAGGAAACAAGGGATTTTGCTAATTTATTTTCATGGGTGTCAGCCCACGATTTCTGGCGCTGCTCGGGCATCCGGGTCAACTTTCCAAAATATTACACTGACCTATTTGTAACGAGCCTGGTAAGAGGCCCAGGTGGTCCGGTGGTGGCGCAGGAGGCGTCATAGGATTTTATGAGCTAAGCAACATAAAGCAGGTGATTTTAGTTGTTATTCATGCGTGTTAGCCCATGATTTGTGATGCTTCCCAGGGATCTAGGCCAACAATCCTAAAATATTACACAACACATTTGTAAAGAGCTCGACAAGAGGCCCAGGTGGCTCAACGGTAGCGTAGAATGACTGATTGGATTTTATGGGCTAAGCAATAGGAAACAAGCGATTTTTGTAGTTTTTTGTGGGTGTTAGCCCATGGTTTATGGCGCTGCTCGAGGATTCTGGTGACCTTTCTTAAAATGTTACACTGACTCACCCGAAACAAGCCTGACAAGTGGCCCTAGTGGCCCAGTGGTGCTGCAGGATTCCTAGTAGGATTTTATGGGCAAAGCAACAGGAAACAGGTAATTTTAGCAGTTTTTTGTGGGTGTTAGCCCACTGTTTGTGGCGCTACCCAGGGATGCAAACGAACTTTCCCAAAAATTTACACTGATCCATCCGTAATGAGGCAAAGAAAAGGACCATGTGGCCCGATAGTGTTGTAGGATGCCTGGTAGGATTTTATGGGCGAAGCAACAGAAAAAAGTGATTTTGGTAGTTTTTTGTGGGTATTAGATCATGGCTGGTGGTGGTGCTAGGGGATTTGGGCGAACTTTCTCAACAAATTACACCAACCCATCCGTAACGAGCCTGATAAGAAGCCCAGGTAGTCTGGTAGTGCCGCAAGATGCCTAGGAGGATTTTATAAACCAAGCAATAGGAAAAAGTCGAGTTTGGCACTTTTTTGTGGGTCTTAGCACACGACTTTTGATGTTGCCCAGGGATCCAAGCATCTTTCCGAAAATATTACACTAACCCATCCGTAACGAGCTTCATAAAAGGACCAAGTTGGCCCGGCAGCACTGCTGGATGCCTGGTAGGATTTTATGGGGCAAGCAACAGGAAACGTGCAATTTTGGCAGTGTTTCGTGGGAGTTGGCCAACGGTTGATAGCGCTGCCTGGGGATCCGGGCTAACTTACTCGAATAATTACACAAACCCATCCTTAACAAGCCCGACAAGAGGCCTAGGTTACCCGAGGCACCGCAGGATGCCTAGTAGGATTTTATGGGCCAAGTAACAAGAATTAGGAGATTTTAGTTGTTTTTCGTGGTTGTTAGCCCACGGTTTTTGGCGCTATTCGGGAATTCGGGAAAATTTCCTCAAAAATTACGCCGATCTATCTGTAACTAGCCCAGAAAGAGGCCTAGGTGGCCCAGCGGTGCCGCAGGATGCCTGGTTGGATTTTATAAGCCAAGCAACTTGAGACAGGCAATTTTGGCAGTTTTTCATGGGTATTAGGCCACGGTTTGTGGCGCTGCTTGGGTATTTGTGCCAACTTTCTCAAAACGTTACACCAACTCATCCATAACGAGCCCAGAAAGAGCCCCATGTGGCCTGGTAGCACCACAATATGCATGGTTGGATTTTATAAGCCAAGAAACTAGAAATGGGCGACTTTGGCAGTTTTTCATGGGTGGTAGCCCAGGTTTGTGGTGCTGCCTAGGGATCCGAGTGAAAGTTTCCAAATTATTACACCGACCCATCCATAATGAGCCTAGCAAGAGGCCTCGGTGGCCTGGTGGCACCGCAAGACTCCTAGTAGGATTTTATGAGCGAAGCAATAGGAAATAGGCATTGTTGGCAGTTTTTCATGGGTGTTAGCCCACTGTTTGTGGCACTGCCAGGGAATCTAGGCCAACTTTATCAAAACCTTACACCAACAAGTCCATAACGAGCTTGGCAAGAGTCCCAAGTGTCCTGACAATGTCGCAGGAGGTCCGATAGGATTTTATGGGTCTAGCAACTGGAAACAAGTGATTTTGGCTATTTTTGGTGGGTGTTAGCACATGGTTTGTGGCACTGCTCGAGGATCCAAGCCAACTTTCCGAAGAAATTACACCAACCCATCTGTAACAAGACCAACATGAGGACCACGTCTTTTGCACGGCGCCATTGGAAACGTGGTAGGATTTTATGGGATAAGCAATAGGAAACAAGAGATTTTTGCAGTTTTTCATGGGGATTAGCCCATGATTTATGGCGCTGCCCCAGGATACAGGTCACCTGTAAGGACTCGGAATTTCGTACGACCTTAAGGAAGCATGAAAATTGATTTCGGAAAAGTTTTAGACCAAGGTGGCACTTCATGGGAGCCATCACAGTCCGTGTGAGGTCACATGGCCCGCGTGAGGTCACACGGCGCATGTGGAGCCTCCACGGAGTGGCCTTTGGACCATGGAGGATGTTTGGCCCTTAAACGTGGTGTTTTAAACTAAGGCACACCACACTGGGACCCCTCACGGTCCGTGTGACACTTCATGGATCGTGTGGTGGGCCGTGTGATGGCCTTGTCTTGAAATCCTATAGCTTTGGGACCAATTATGGTTACACGGCCAAGTGCACGGCCCGTGAGGTCATCCGTAAAGCTTCCGGAGTGAAATATCTCAAAGTACGGGACCTTCATGCTCAAACTAAGTTCACTCTCAAGCCTTCAATTCAAGCTTATCTATGTTGTTTAAGATCATCAGGGGTCTCCTACATCAAGTCAATTTCAAAGGAATTCCCTTGGCTAAATTATTCTCAAGTGCCGATAGAAGGGCCAACTTTAAATAGGAATATCTCTTAGCTCAAAATGAACTGGGTGACCCACAACCTATCAAATCGAAGCTCTTTGAATCATCTTTCCATACCCCATTTTGTAAAACCTGTCTGGGCTAGACGGGAGCATTCACGGACCATGAAGAGTTTCCCGGCCCGTGAAACCAACCGTGTCAAGGCTCTCACGAAATTTAAAGATCCATTTTATCAAGGTGTCTTTGATATTTTTATTCATCTCCAAGGCTTTTTATGACCTTTAAAACGACACTAAACCCAAAAGCTTTTCATATGATTCGGTAGAAGGGTCAATTTTAAATGGTCATATCTCTTAGCACAAAATGAACTAGGTGCTCTACAATATATCAAATTAAAGCTATTTGAATCACCTTCCCAACTCATCTAGTTTTACCTAATTCCGAGCTAGAACCAAGGAGTTATGCTTGTTTTCATCAAGCCTGTTCGTGCAGGCAAGCCACATGGCTACCTACACGAACCGTGTGGTAGAAAACGGTCTGTGAGGCAGAAGTCACTCACTATTTTCTTGCCAAATTGTGTTCGAAGTGTGTCTCCTTCCTTGGTACCTTCATACGGACCCTTGTACGACCTGTGAAGCATCACACGGTCCGTACGACCTTCCGTTGGAAGCCCTTGGCTTGAAACAATTTGCTGAAAATTCTATGTATTGTCACACGGTTACTGTTCACTGACCATGTCGTTGTTCACTGGCCGTGAATAGTGTTGTGAACAGTACTTAATGTTTTTACCCATTTTCATTTTGGTTTTTACATAAATATAAATTGGTCTGAGGGTGTTTTGGGTATTTTCCACCCCTCCTAAGTCCATAAATCAGCTGAACTTCTCTACATTTCAGCCATTTCCTCATTTTTCCTCTCACTCTCTCTAAAATTCCTCCCACAAGATTCTCCAACATCTCTCTAGGATCCTCCAAGTCAAGGTTTTCAAGTTGGAGTCTATTTTGTCCTCAAGTTCATCCTTAAGATACAGGTATGTGGGTTTTGATTCTTGGTCTCTTTCAACCAAGAAGACCCAAAGTTCCGTTCAAACTACTTTATGAAATTGTCTACTTAAAATGTGAATTTTTACTACTTGATCTTGGTAACTTTGAACAATGCATGTGTTATACATCATTTCGGATTTTGAGTTGTATTAAGCTCTAGTATGATGAATCACTTTGGGTTGTGAAATCTTGAACACGCATGTCCCTTTAAAGATATTGTTATGCATGGGTGATATCTACTATAATTTTCATGATTAATTTTATTATGGGTTTCCTAGTTTTTACATTATATTGCTATGTCTTAGATATACTCTATATTACCCATGTTATCCCTACATTATGCATTGCATCATACTCATGACATTGATACATGGAAATTTTGGAAATGTGGGATTAAGCCCAATTTTGTTTTAAAAAGGGAATATGATATGATTTTTGGTAAGACATGGGATATGACAAGAAGGTGATCACCGGTATGTCTATGATTTTGGCTCTTGGAGCATCTTGGGTGCTTGTACTATCTTGTACTATGGCTCTTGGAGCATCTTGGGTGCTTGCGCCATCTTGTATTCTGGCTCTTGAAGCATCTTGGGTGTTTGCACCACCTTGTACTTGGCTCTTGGAGCATCATGGGTGCTTGCACCATCTTGTATATGTAGATGAGCTATTCTTTGCATGAACCATGTGATCTTGATCTTGTGATTTGGCATTTGAGCCTACATGTGCATTTAACATTTTGAAATGGATATTCGACTCTCTTAAAAGCATATATGTGTGTGTGTATATATATAAGTATTCTTGTGGGATGTGTAAGACTTAGCAACGACGGATTGGGGGCGTTAGGGATATCCCCAAGGTCCCTCTCCCTTTCCTTGAATTATGTGCCAACATAGGGACGGATGTTATTCATCTATTTGTTTATGTTATGACATGTCTTGATATGATTCTGTAAACCCTTCCGAAAAGTGTGGTCGTAAGGAAGGTGACCATCGACCGAAAAGTGTGATCCTAAGGTGTGATGTAGATTACCCTTGGCAAGTAATTTTCTCCCTACCGGTGGGAGGTCCCAATTGGTCCAGTTCATGTAATAGATCGCATGGATTTGTTTTGTCGGTTATAGTCCATCCCCGTTATATAGGTGCATTATCGCATTGCACGCATCATAAATTCCATGGCATCTTGTATACTAAATTCCTTTGCTTATATGATCCTTGTATATTATGTGCCCTTGCCATCTAACATTGATATACAGGTTCAGTAAGTTATATGCATTGCATGCCCGCATACTTAGTACATTCAAACGTACTAACACATACTCTATGCCTACATGATTTTACCATGTAGGGACCGTGTGTTATTATCATCCACCACTTGACGGGTAGCTCGAATTTGGAGAGTTGATATTGTGGTGAGTCCTATCTTCCAAGGACAAGCCACCTTCCTTCTACCTATGTCGTTTTCTATTTATCTTCTTAGTTTAGGGTGAGCCCGGGACATGTCTTGGGCCCCGTCCTATCTTATGACTAGAGGCATTGTTGGACATCTTGTAAACTCTCGTCGATTATATATGTTATGTGTTGTATGTGAAGCTTATGACTTAGTTATTTATTGGATATGGCTATCATGGATTTATTATGGGATTATGATATGTATATATATTTGAGGTGGAGATGTGAAAGATCCTAAGCCCCGTATTTCCCCCCATAGAGTGAGTCATACTTACCCGCCCCTTAGTTCTTATGTGCTATGTGCTATGTGAATCCATGCAAATCCCTTTCCCTTTGATATCCCCATAGCGTGAGCGCTACTTTCCCATCCCTTAGAACTATATGTTTACTATTTGAATGCGCTTCCGAACCGATGATGTGGATTTGGATACTTTGAGACTTGTTTGGGGACTCCCGAGTCTCCATTTTTCGTGTCACATCTAGGCCCTAACCACGGGCCGTGACACCAAATTTCCTAAAAAATTACATATTCAATCCGCAATAAGCCTGGTTAGAGGCCCAGGTGGCCCGGTGGCACCGGAGGATTCTTGGTAGGATTTTATGGCCAAGCAATAGGAAGCAGGAAATTTTGGCAGAGTTTCGTGGGTGTCAGCCCATGATTTGTGGTGATGCTCAGGTTTTAGTGCCAAATTTCCCAAAACATTATACCGACTTGTTCTTAGCGAGCTCGGTAAGAGGCCTAGGAGGCCTGATGGGACCGCAGGATGCCCGGTAGGATTTTATTAGCTAAGCAATAAGAATAGGCAAATTTGACAATTTTTCATGGGTGTTAGCCTGCGGTTTGTGGCGCTGCTTGGGGATTCGGGCCAACCTTCAAGAAAAATAATACCAACCCATCTGTAACAATCGTGGCAAGAGGCCCAGGTGTCCCAATGGTGCTACCGGATTCCATGTAGGATTTTATGTGCCAAGCAACAGGAAACAGGCAATTCTCGCAGTTTTTCATAGGTGTTTAGCCCATGTTTTGTGGAACTGCCCGGGGATCCGGGCCAATTTTCTCCAAAAATTACACTGAACCCTTCATAACAAGCTCGGAAAGAGGCCCAAGTATCCCAGCGGCGCAGTAGGACGCCTGGTTTGATTTTATGGGGCAAGTAATAGGAAATATGCGATTTTCAAAGTTTTTCGTGTGTATTAGCCCACAATTTATGGCGCTGCCTGGGGATCTGTGCCAAATTTTTCAATAAATTTTATAAACCCATCCGTAACAATCACGTCAAGAGGCCCAGGTGGCCCGCCGGCACCGCAGGACTCCTAGTAGGATTTTATGGGCCAAGCAACATGAAACAGGCGATTTGGGCAATTTTTCGTTGGTGTTAGCCCATGGTTTGTGGCCCTGCCTAGGGATGCGGTTGAACTTTCCCAAAACATTACACGACCCATCTGTAAAATGCCCGACAAGAGGCCCAGGTGGCCTAGTGGTGTCGTAGGATGCCTGGTATGTATTTTCAGGCCAAGCAATAGGAAACATGTGATTTTCATAGTTTTTCTTGGGTGTTAGACCATGGTTTGTGGTGGTACTTGGGGATCAAATCCAACTTTCCAGAAAATTACACGACCCATTAGTAATGAGCTCGGCAAGAAGCCCTGGTGGCCCATCTGCACCATAGCATACTTTGTAAGATTTTATGGGCCAAGCAACAGAAAACAGACAATTTTGGCAGTTTTTCGTGGGTGTTAGCCCACGGTTTGTGATGTTGCATGAGGATCCAAGACAAATTCTCGAAACATTACACCATTCCGTCCATAACAAGCTAGAAAATTGGCCCAGGTGGCCCGGTGGCTCCGCAAGATGCCTGGTAGGATTTTATAGGCCAAGCAAAAGGAAATAGGAGATTATGGTAGTTTTTCGTGGGTGTTAGCACATGGTTTGTGGCACCGCCTGGGGATCTGAGCCAATTTTCTTAAAAGGTTACACCGTCCCATCCATAACAAGTCCATCGAAAATTTCAAGTAGCTTGGCGGCACCGCGGGATGCCTGGTAGGATTTTATTGCTCAATCAATAGGAAACAAGCAATTTCGGTAGTTTTTTTAGGGTGTTAGCCCATGGTTTGTCGCGCTGCCAAGGGATCGGGGCCAACTCTCCAGAGAAATTACATCGACCTGTATGTAACAATCCCGTCAAGAGGTTCAGTTGACCCAATGGTGCCGTAGGATGCACTGGTAGGATTTTATGGGTCATGCCAAAGGAAATAGGTGGTTTTGGCCATTTGTCATGGGTGTTAGCCCATGGTTTGTGGTACTACCCGGGGATCTAAGCAAACTTTCCCAAAAAATTACATCGACCCATCCCTAACAAGCACATCAAGATGCCCAGGTTGCATGGCAGTTACGCAGGACGCCTGGTAGGATTTTATAGGCCAAGCAACAAGAAACAAGAGATTTTGGCAATTTTTCGTGGGTATTAGCCAATGGTTTGTGGTGCTGCCTGGGGATCCGGACCAACTTTCTTAAAAGTTTACACCTGCCCATCTATAACGAGCCTGGCAAGAGGCTTAGGTGGCCCAGCAGCACTGCAGGATGCCTAGTAAGATTTAGGTTAGAGAACTCAATATTCTTGGAGAGAAAATTGTTGAGAGAGTCTTTGAAACACTTGTGGTATAATTCAATCTTAAAGTTTGTGATTTTCATTGACATTGGATTCGTTTGTTCTTAATTCAATTGTCTAAGCGTTTAATTATGTCTTCTAAATTCATAATCTCTTCCTCTACACAAAGCATGAGTAGCTAAATCCACAACTAGGGTTTTAGGAACCATAAACAATTAACAAAGTAAAACCGGATAATTCACGATTCTTGGAGGGTTTATATACATGTATTAATTAACTCTCTTCGTTTTGCATGTTTTCTGATGGTGGCCAACATTAGAACCCGCCTAGTTTTACTAACTAGACCAAGGTAGTAATGAATAGGAAAAGAGATTAATTAATTGGATTCGATTGATGTGTTCTTGTATAATCAACCAAACTCGGCCAAGGGGGGTTGTCCTGGGACTTATAGGTTATGGTTAGTAATGCACATTATGGAGATCGGCCAAGTCGCATACTGAAATTCGCCTCTCGCCTTTGACCAAAAGGCTTGGTGAACTTAAATTATTGTCCTGCATGCTATACACTAGACAAGAATTAGGTTATCCAATGATACTTAATTAGGGAATCATGGGGAACACAATATCCTATTTTCTCTCCTTTGTTGATTTTTCTCTCTTGATAGTTAGTTAGTTTATTTTTCTCATTGATTTTGCAAACCCTCCCTTTGGGGAATTGAGTTGATTAACTACTCGGATTGGTTGTTTGTGAATTTGTCTTGAGTCTACATCTTCCCTGTGGGTTTGACCCTAACCTTGGTTAGGTTATTTCTTGACTGCGACTGCGACCGCTTTATCCTCTAAAAAAAAGGTGTAACTTGGGCAACATCAAGATTTTGGCATTGTTGCCAGGATTACGGCTCGACTTAGTGAATTCATTTGTAATTCGAGTATTAATCCTTATTTCCTATATTTTATGTTTTATTTTTGTTTTTGTTCTTTTTCTGTTTTTTTTCTTATTAATATGACACCCTCTATTGAAGAAATATTGGATGATTATAGTATTGGGATGAGAGGGGTTGTACATAGTTTTTTGAATCGTAATGTGTACTTCTTGAAAATATTAGAAAATCTCAACTTAGACAACTATGTGCTTCTGTCAGATGTTCATCAATTTGGCTAAGATGTCCACATTTTAAGTAGTGAATTGAGTGTAAAAGTTGATATGTTCGATGCTCAATAAGCTAGTTATGAATTGAGTGAGGAAGAAAAAATGCTTACAAGCCAACTTGAAGAGCTAAAATTGGAAGGTCAACTTCTTGATCATACTATTGTTAATGTTGTCACTGTTGAGAAAAGTACACGAGAGTTATGTGAAGAAGTAGTCAATATTATCTTTAAAAACTCTAGTGTGTGTAAACATGAGGATGTAAATAATAATATAATTCATGAATTAGGATGCATTAGACCTCATTCCAATCATTTTTCTACATTATGTTTAGATGATGAGGTATTAATCGAATCATCTAAGCATATAGACGAATGTAAGGAGGAAAAATAGTTATATTCTTGAATTTATTGGGCACAAGTCAAAAAGTGACATTCCTCATTTAAAGGCCAAGACGTACAACATGTGATCTCTATTGTTTGCTTTCCTTGTTAATATACCACCACCCTTTAACCATAATAGAACATTGGACAAGAAATTTGGAGTACAATTCATAAGTTCAAGGTAGACAAAGAAGTGGAAGGTCTCCACCTGGTAGTATAACTTCTTTTTTCTTATATAGTCCTTTTGCTTTTTATTTTGTGTCAATTTTATTTTTTAAAGATATAGGTGAAGTCTGAGTAACCAAGTTGTCTATATCGTGTCACGACAATAAATCAGATGTTGCTTGGGAGGTAACCCAAGGTACACACCGGTGCTTAGGCACCCAAGTAGGTTTTTTGACCGCTATATATTTTATTTTGCTTTAATTTTGTGCATTGGGGACAATGCACATCTTTTTCGATAGGGTATGGGTAGCTATGGCTCTCAATGAAGTCTGAGTAGCTTATGGTCCATAACTATCCTTATCTTTTATCTTGGGGTTTTCTTTCCTATGTTATTTTTCCCTGTGGATATTTAATTTCTGTTGAACTGGCATGTTTATGATGTTTAGATAATATGTGTAGCATATCGTACCAATATTTATGGCATATAGCATGATTTTCTATTTTGTTTGAAAAAATGGTACCCACCAAAAATCTTGATTAGTAGTTAGATAGTAACCATGCATGTTTAAGTGATTGACAATATTTGTTCTGATAAATAAGGGTAAATTGAGATAAGAAGCATGATCTGAGATTTTTTCATTGATAATGTAGGCCATGCCATGTGAGTGTGAGCTTTATTTGATAAATTCCTGTGTTTTGTGTTCATTCAGAACTTGCACAGTTATTTTAAGTTAGATTGTAGATTAGTTGGATTAGGAAAGGATCTTAAGTCATTGTTCTTAATAGTCCACGTTAGCGTAAAAATAATCAACCAAATCGATGATATATCCCTTGTTCCTAATGTTTGAGCCTAACATGTATCTATTCTTTCAAAACACCCAATTAACCCAGCCTTATCTACTGAAAAATCCTAAATTTGGCCCTGGTCCTTCTTTCAACATCATGTACCTTGACTGAGGCAAAACACCTAAGTTGAGGATGGCTACCAAAAGTGGCCCTAGTTTTGAGGATGGATAGTGTGCACCTCAACACAAGCCAAAAGCCTAAGTTGAGGGTGTCTAGTGTAAGGGTAAAACACAAAAATACAAAGGAAAAGGAGAAAAAGCACATACTGGGTGCAAGAAAAATGAAAGACGTCTTAATTGAAATCTAAAAAAACAAAATGAAGTGTAAAAACAAGGCAAAAAGCTGAAAAATGAAAAGAAAGCACCCAGAAAAGCTTGAACAAGGAAAAAGGGAGAATAAGGTGAAAATAACAGATTTGGTAGGGCAAAAGTGTAGATATAACAAAGTTTGAAGGAGGGCCTTTAGTCACTATTTTTCAAAATATCATACAAAAGCCCCCTGAGCCTACGTTACAAGCCTAGAAAGTCCTAGAGTTATCCTAGTCCAATTAGTTGAAGGTCTGAGTCATGAGTATAGGGACAAGCTTATGGTATTAATCATTATGCATGAATATTTGTTGTGAGGGTGAGTGAGTTTGCATAGTCCCAATACTAAAACATGGAAATATCATTGAGTATCAGATATGAGACTTCTTTCTGTGAGGGCACTTGCATTGCATTGTTAGCATTAGACTTGTTCAGTGATTGTGGATTGTTGATAATACCTTTCTTGTCATAGTTGTGTTGTCACATGCACCAGTTTGCATTGGTTTTCTGAATAGCTATCTTATCCTGTTTTGAAGAGTTGGTGTGGGTATCTGAGTCTGAGATGTATGTGATGTATGACATCGAGTTAAGGTTTGTGTATGACTGTATTGTTTATATAGATTGAGTCTGTTGCTTGAGGACAAGCAATAATTTTAAGTTGAGAGTGTTGATATGCTGCAAAATACAACACTTTTGATGCTTAAAACTTAGGATTTTGTGTGTTCTCAATGCGACTTTAGTTGTTTTTTATGTTTTTTGTGTTTAGATTTGCAGGAATACAGGTTGGCCATGATTTAAGGAAAATCATAGAAGTTTCTAGTTTTTTCTTTTGTACGAGACCATCTATGGGTCATAGAGCACTCTACGAGTCGTAAAGGTGTTTCATAAGGAATTCCAGTGAGGGGCCAAGATTCAGAAGTTAGTTCTACGAATATGCAGACAAGTTGGATCATTGTACGAGTCGTAGATGACCTTCATGCCCTGAGGATCAGAGAAGTGGACTTGCAGGAAAGTTATCAGATGAAACCCCCTTTATGGGTCGTAAACCACTTATGAGTGGTGAAGGGGTGTCATAGAAGAAAAGTCCAAAATTTCAGTAGCTGATTACGAGACCCCGACTACGAGTCCTAGAGGACAATACGAGTTGTAAAGTACTTTCATAAAGTTTACCTACCAGTTTTCCTAATTTGTTTAGGATTTGTTTTACTTATTATAAATAGGTTTTTAGGGTTATTTTTCAAAAGGAGCGAGAACAGTTCATGTGAGTTTGGAATATTTTAGGTTAGATAACCCAATATTTTGGGAGAGAAAATTGTTGAGAGAGTCTTTGAAACACTTGTGGTATAATTCAATCTTGAAGCTTGTGATTTTCATTGACATTAGATTTGCGTGTTCTTAATTCAGTTGTGTAAGTTTTTAATTATGTCTTCTAAATTCATAATATCTTCATCTACACAAAGCATGAGTAGCTAAATCCAAAACTAGGGTTGTGGGAACCATGAAGAACTAACAAAGGAAAACCAGATAATTCACAATTCTTGGAAGGTGTATATGTATGTATTTAATTAACTCTCTTCGTTTTTTATGTTATCTAATGGTCGCCAACATTAGAACCCACCTAGCTAGTGTTACTATTTGGACCAAGGTAATAAGAAAAGAGATTAATTAACAGGATTTGATTGATATGTTCTCGTCTGATATACCAAACTTGGCGAAGGGAGGTTGTACTGGGACTTATAGGTAATGGTTATTAATGCACACTATTGAGATGGTCCAAGTCTCATAGTGAAATTCACCTCTCACCTTTGACCAAAGGGTTGGTGAACTTATATTTCCGTCCGGCATGTTATACACTAGACAAGAATCTGGATATTCGGTGATATTGAGTTGAGGAATCATGGGGAACACAATACACTAGTTTCTCTCCTTTATTGATCTTTCTCTCATGATAGTTAGTTTATTTTTCTCGTTGTTTTTTGTGAACCCCCCCCCCCCCCCCGGAGAATTGAGTTGATTAACTACTCAGATTGCTTGTTGGTGAATCTGCATTGAGTCTACGTATTCCCTGTGGATTCGACCATAACTTTGGTCAGGTTCTATTTCTTGACAATGACCGCTTTCTCCTATAAAAATGATGTGTAACTTGGGCGACATCACATGGCGGCATCGCAGGATGCCTGGTAGAATTTTATGGGATAAATAACAGGAAACAGACCATTTTGGTAATTCTTCATATGTGTTAGCCCACAGTTTGAGGCGCTGCTTGGGGATCCGAGACAACTTTCTCAAAGAAATACACCGACACGTCGATAATGATCCTGGCAAGAAGCTAAGGTGGCTCGGTAGTAGCGAAGGATGTCTGGTTGGATTTTATAAGCCAAGCAACAGAAAATGGTGATTTTGATAGTTTATCGTGGGTGTTGGCCCATGGTTTATGGTGTTGCTCGGGTATCTGAGCCAACTTTCCCAAAACCTTATACCAATCAATGCGTAAAGAACCCGAAAACAGGCCCATGTGGACTGGTAGAACCGCAGGACGCTTGGTAGGATTTAATTGGCCAAGCAACAGGAAACAAGGAATTTTGGCAGTTTTTCATCACTGTTAGCCTACGTTTTGTGGCGCTTCTTGGGGATTCGGACCAAGTTTCCCAAACTTTTACACTGAGCTATCTGTAATGAGTCTCAAAAGAGGCCCAGGTGTCCTGGCAACGCCACCGGATGCCTGGTATGATTTTACAGGGCAAGCAATATGAAACAGATGATTTCGGTAATTTTTCATGGGTGTAAGCCCAAGGTTTGTGGCGATATTCGGGGATCCAGGCCACCTTTTTTTAAAAATAAAACCAACCTTTCTG
The DNA here is from genome assembly GCA_029948455.1 of Solanum rostratum. Taxonomy (NCBI): domain Eukaryota; kingdom Viridiplantae; phylum Streptophyta; class Magnoliopsida; order Solanales; family Solanaceae; genus Solanum; species Solanum rostratum. Next base: position 35,063,286 of record CM057049.1, on the reverse strand, counting down.
CAACGAGCCTGGTAAGAGGCCTAGGTGGCCTGACGGACCCGCAGGATATCTCGTAGCATTTTATGGCCAAGCAACAGGAAATAGGTGATTTTTGCAGTTTTTTCGTGGGTGTTAACCCAAAGTTTGTTGCGCTGCCTGCGGATCCGAGCCAACCTTTAAGAAAAATTACACCTACCCTTTTATAAAAAGCCCTCCAAGAGGCCCAAATGGCGTAGTGGCACCGCAGGATGCCTGGTTGGATTTTATTAGCCAAGCTATAGGAAACAGGCGATTTTAGCAGATTATCATAGGTGTTAGCCCACAGTTTGTGGCGCTGCCCGAGTATTCGGGCAACCATTCACAAAAAATTATACCGACTCATTTGTAACAAGCTCGTCAAGAGGCCCAAGTGACCTGGCGGTGCCGCAGGATGCCTAGTAGGATTTTATGGGCCAAGCAATAGGAAATCGTCGATTTTGGCGGCTTTTCGTGGGTGCTAGCCCACAACACCCATGATTTTTGGTGCTGCCCAGGGATCCGGGCCAACTTTCCTGAAATATCAGACCAACCTATCCGTAATGAGACAAGAAATGGGCCCAGGAGACACGGCGGCACCACAGGACGCTTGATAGGATTTTATGGGCTAAGAAACAGGAAAAAGGTGATTTTGGTTGTTTTTTGTAGGTGTTAGCCCACGGTTTGTGGCGCTGCCCAAGGATCCAGGCCATCTTTCCCAAAATGTTATACTGACCCATCCATAATGAGCCCAGCAAGAGGCCCAGGTGGTCCGGCGGCGCCACAGGATTCCTGGTAGAATTTTATTGGCCAAGAAATAGGAAACAGGTAATTTGGGCAGTTTTTTTGTGTGTGTTATCCCAAAGTTTGTGGCGCTGCTCGGGGATCCAGACCAACTCACCTTAAAAATTACTCTGAGCCATTTCTAATGAGCCCATCAAAAGGCCTAAGTTACCCGGCTGTGCCACAGGACACGTGGTAGGATTTTATCGGCTAAGAAACTAGAAACAAGCGATTTTTTTTTCGTGGGTGTCGGCCCACAGTTTGTGGCGTTGCCCGGGGATCCAGGTCAACTTTCCCGAATCATCATACCACCTGTCTAGAACGATCCTGGCAAGAAGCCCAGGTGGCCCGGCGGCGCCGCAAGATGCCTCAGAGGATTTTATATGCCTAGCAATAGGAAATAGGCAATTTTGGAAGTTTTTCGTGGGTGTTAGCCGACGGTTCGTGGCGTTCCCCGAGGATCTGGGCCAACTTTCCTGAAAATTATCCCAACCTATTCGTGAGGAACCCAAAAAGAGGCCCAGGTTGCTTGACACCACCGCAGGACGCCTGGTAGGATTTTATAGGCCAACTAATAGAAAACATGCAATTCTTGTTATTTTATATGGGTCTTAGCCCACAGTTTGTGGCGCTACTCAAGGATATTGTAGAAGTTTCCCAAAAAGAATAAACCAAACCATTTGTAACGAGCCCGGCAAGAAGCTCAAGTGGCCTGACGGCGTCTCAGGATACCTGGTAGAATTTTATGGGCCAAGCAATAAGAAACAGATGATTTTGATAGTTTTTCATTGGTATTAGCCCACGGTTTGTGGCCCTTCTCGGGGATACGGGCAAAATTTCTCGAAAAATACACCAACCCATCCATAATGAGCCCGACAAGAGGCCCAGGTTTCAAAGATGCACAGCAGGATGCTTGGTAGGATTTTATTATAACATCCCACATCTTACCTGTAATAGTCCAATGCATATGAAACATGATATGGCGGCGTCAAAGCAGCGCACATTTTAAAAAGTGCTTGACTTTCATATTAGAGGACTATATGTACGTCTAACGCTCAAGAATACTGAGTGTATATAAGTTTTAAGTCAAATTGAGGAGATCGTGACCTTAAGTGAAGTGAAAGGAAATGAGGTGCTTATGAGACTTAGGAAGCTAACAGGTGTGTCACCTATGTGCTTAGCTTAAATACGCTAGGTAGACGGAGACGAGGCCCAACACCAAATTTGTTCAAGTTCGATAAAGAATAAACCCCGATGTAAGGATGTCATTTGGGCCCATGGTTTAGCATCATAAAAGGACAACATTTGCAGCCCAAGATGAATAGGAAAAGGGCCAAACTACATTCACAACCCAATTCACAAATAGGGCCCAAACTAAGTGGGTGTAAAAGAGAAATATTTGCAGCAAAGCCCATCCAATTGAAGCCCAATAAGGCCCAAGTGCAAAAGGGCAAGTTGCTGCATCATCCCCTTAATAAAGTAAGGCTTGAAATACAAAAGAAAGTCGGCCAAAAGTGGCCCTTTAAAAGGGGCAAAACTCCAGCAACTTTTAGTCATTTTCTCAAAGCCAAAAATCAGATTTTCTTCAAAGTTTCTCCTTGTTCTTTCTTCATTTTCTAAAGTATCCAAGGCACACCTCTAGGGTTCTTGAAGAGAACCTGATCCTTGAGGTCTAAGATAAGTAAAAATACCTATGGTTTGGTATAATTTTTCCATGAAAAACATGAAGAGTATGCTAGTTGTACTTGTGCAGGAATTTGGGACAGCATGTGTTCCAAAGATTGTTGTCCACTTTTCTTGTTTATTAAGAGGCTTTTCTCTTGTCGGTTGGCTGGATTATGAAGTAATATTTATGTTTTTAACAAGGTTTGGTTCTGTAGTGATGTAAGAAGGCTGCCGCACCATTTTTATCTTTCCGCAAAAATGAGTTCTTATATGATACCTTAATTCCGCTCTTAGTAAGAATTCGTGTACTGAATATTGGGAATTGTTGTCTCATGTTTTACATCTACTTGGTGAATTTTTTAGAATTTTCTTTGTGTGTAAATATGTTGAGAACAGTTTCGTTGAGGTTGAAACGGATTTGGAATGGTTGACATCAAAACGTAACGAAAGGACGCAATATTGTGTTGCCTACTTGCGTGTTGTGTAGAGTTGTTGTATGTTGTACTTTATGAGCTGTTGTAACGCTGTTATGGGACTAAATATAGCTGGACATGACATGTATATGGAAATGTGTATTAGAAAATACAATTAGGTGTGGAAATGTTGAAAGAATACTCCTTGATTGCTAATTCCGAGCTTGCTGCCCGGATATTATTTTTGGGTGAAATTGGACTACCAAAATGTGTCTATTAGCTGCTAACACTAGTTTTATCACCTACTATATTGCAGATAAGTATTTGGAGGAAGAGGATACTATTCCGAGGTAGTAACGATGTAGTACAACGAGGTATGTAAGGCTACTTGATTTCCTATTACTTGGCATGAAATCTAGGTTCTTCCTTGGTACATAAAGGCATTTACCAACTCCGACATAACTAATAACTGTGTCTCCACTCTTTACCATGTTCATATTTTCCTATACATAGCCATTGTCAAATCTGCATACATACTTGGATACCGAAGATACATGAGTTCCTTTTTACCGAATAAAGCCCATGTGTTGTTTAACCTCCTATACGTTTTATTAGTTGTGTAACTCTCTTTTCATTGTGGTATAATCTTGTATGGTTGTTTATATGTCGCATGTCATGTCTATATTCCTATAGCTCTAAATGTTATGACCACCAAAAGAATCATCTGGAAAGTAAATAAAAGATAACTCAAAGTTGCTTATTGATGGGTGGTATCCCAGGGTTTGAAGAATCACCTAGCAAGGGTCGATCCCATATTACGGGGGTATCCCAGGGGTGAAAGGAAAGCCAAGCATGGGTCAATCCCGATATTGATTTACCAATGATCAGCTGGTCATTTACATGATATATTGTGCACAGATTACAAGAAAGGTAAAGTAGTAAAAAGACATAAAGTACATGATTCCACAGTATGACTAAAGGTGGTCTTTTATCCTTACACACCAGTGTGTGATTTCATTTGAGTTCTTATTTCATATATAGTATTTCCTGCCTTACATATTCATTACATTATCTCGTACTGATGTCCCTTACAGGGGACCTGCATTTCATGCTGCAGGTATAGGAGCTACTAGATCTCCCCAGTAAGAATACAGGATTTCCAGTTGCTATTACTGATCTCCAGGTTGCTTCGGGGCTTGTGTGTCTAGAGTTTTTATTTTGTATTGTATAGTTGGTCATGAGGCGGGCCTGTCCCGACCCATATGGATATTGTTACTTACCTAGAGGCTTTGTAGACTATGTAAATTAAAGTATGGTCAAGTAGCGTACTGCAGACATCGGGACTCCAATGGCATAGTCTTATGCATTTACTTTTGGCTTGTTAATACAGTTACTTTCTTTTGACAGCATGTTGAATATGGAAACCTCTTAAATGTTCATAGCAGGTGCATAGTTATATGTTGGTTCTCCCGAGTCTTGTCGGCAACGGGTGCTAGTCCGCCTTAATGGGATTTAGGGCGTGACATTTATGGACAAAGCAACAGGAAATAGGCGATATTCGTACTTTTCGTGGATAATAGCCCACGGTTTATGGCGCTGCCCGGGGATCCAAGAAATATTTCCTTAAACATTATGCCAACCCCTCCATAATGAGCTCGAAAAGAGGCTGAGGTGGCCCGACGACACCGCAGGAAGCCAGGTAGGAATTTATGGGCTAAGGAACAGGAAACAGGAAATTTCGAAAGTTGGTTGTAGGTGTTGGCCCATGGTTTATGGCGCTACCATGGGATTTGGGCCAAAAATTTCTTAAATATTACACCAACCCATCCATAGTGAGTCCGGCAAGAGGTCAAGGTGGCCCAGCGGCACCATAAGTTGCCTGGTACGATTTATGGGCTAAGCAATAGAAAACAAGCAATTTTGGTAGTGTTTCATGGGTATTAGCCCACGATTTGTGGCGCTGCCCAGGGATCTGGGCAAACTTTCCTAAAACATTACATTGACTTGTCTGTAACAAGCTTGGGAAAGGGCCTAAGTGGCCCGGTGATGCTGCAGGACGCCTGGTAGGATTTTATGGTCCAAGCAACTGAAAACATGCGATTTTGGTAGTTTTTCGTGCGTATTAGCCCACGGTTTGTTGCGCTGCCCAGGGATCTAGGCCAACTTTCTCAAAAAATGATGTTGACCCATGTGTGATGATCTCAGTAAGAGGCCCACGTGGCCTGGTAGCGCTGCAAGATGCTTGGTAGGATTGTATAGGCCAAGCAATATGAAAGAGGCAATTTTGGCAATTATTCATGGGTGTTAGCCCATGGTTTGTGGCGCTGCTCAGTGATTCGGGACAACTTTATTGAAAAATTACACCAACCCATTCGTAACAATCTTGGAAAGAGGCCTAAGTGGTCCAACAATGTTGCAGAAGCTTGGTTTGACTTTAAGGGCCACGCAACAGGAAACAGGTGATTTTAGCAATTTTCATGGGTGTTAGCCCATGGTTTATGGCGCATCCTAGGGATCCAAGTCATCTTTCCTGCAAAACTACATCAATCAGTCCATAACAAGTTGGGAAGGGGATCCAGGTGGCTCGGCGGCGCCGCCGAACGCCTGGTATAAATTTATGGGCCAAACAACAAGAAGCACACAATTTTGGTTGTTTTTTATGGGTGTTAGCCCATGGTTTGTGGTGCTGCGCAAACATTTGAGCAATCTCTCCTGAAAAATTACACCGACCCATCCATAACAATACCAACAAGAGGCCCAAGTGTCCCGGTGGTGCCACAGAATGCCTGGTTGGATTTTATAGGCCAAGCAACATGAAACATGTGATTTTGGTAGTTTTTCATAGGTGTTAGCCCATGATTTCTGGTGGAACCTAGAGATTCGGGCCAAATTTCTCAAAACATTAAATTGACCCGTCCATAACGAGCCCAGCAAGAGGCTTAGGTGGCTCGGCACCACTTTAGGACGCCCAATAGGATTTTATGGACCAAGCAATAGGAAACAGGCGATTTCGGCAGTGTTTTGTGGGTGTTAGCCCACAGTTTATGGTGCTGCCCGGGAATCCGTGCAAACTTATCCAAGTAATTACGCTGACCCATCTGTAACGAGCCCAGAAAGAGGCCTAGGTGATTCGACGTAATCACAGGATGCCTGGTAGGATTTTGTGGGCCAAGCAATAGGAAATAAGTGATTTTTGTAGTTATTCATGGGTGCTAGCCAACGATTTATGGTGCTACCTAGGGATCCGAGCTAACTTTCAAAAACGATTACACCGACCAGCTCATAACGAGCCCAGCAAGAGGCCTAAGTGGCCCCAAAGCACCATAGGATGCCTGGTAGGAATTTATGGGCCAAGCAGTAGGAAACATGCAATTTTGGCAATTTTATGTGGGTGTGTTAGCCCGCGGTTTGTGGCGTTGTCCCGGGATCCAGGCCAACTTTTTAAAAACATTACACTGACCCATCCGTAATGAGCCCAGTAAGAGGTCCAGGTGGCCCGGCGGTGCTGCATGATGCCTAGTAGCATTTTGTGGGTCAGGCAACAGGAGACATGTGATTTTGGCAGTTTTTCGTGGGTGTTAGCCCACGGTTTGTGTCACTACCTGGGGATCCGAGCCAACTTTTTCAAAAAATTACACTAACCCTTCCGTAACAAGCCTAGCAAGAGGTCCAGGGGGCCCGACAGCGCTACAGGATGCCTGGTAGGATTTTATGGGCCAAGCAATTGGAAACAAGTGATTTTGGCAATTTTTCGTGGGTGTTAGCCCACAGTTTGTGGTGATGCCCGAGGATTTGGGCCAACTTTCCTTAAAAATTACACCCCACCTTTCATAACAAGCCCAGCAAGAGGACAAGTTAGGCTAACATTGTTGCATGATGTCTGACAGGATTTTATGGTCCAAGCAACAGGAAACAGACGATTTTGGCAGTTTTTCATGGGTATTAGCCCACGGCTTGTGGCGTTGCCCGTGAATCCGAGATAACTTTCCTAAAATATTACACCAAGCCATCCATAACAAGCTTGTAGAGAGTCTTAGACGGTCAGTGGCACCGCAAGATGCCTGTCAAGATTTTATGGTTCAAGCAACTGGAAATAAGGGAATGGCAGATGTTCGTAGGTGTTTGCCTACACGTTGTGGTGCTACCCGGGGATCCGGGCCAACTTTCTCAAAACACTATAGCAACGCATTTGTAACTATCTCGGTAAGATGCCTAGGTGGCCCGGCTGCACCGCAGGATGCCTGATAGGATTTTACGGGTAAAACAACAGGAAATAGGCGATTTTGGAAGTTTTTTGTGGGTGTTAGACCACTATTTGTGGCGTTTCCCAAGAATCCGACCCAACATTCAAGAAAACATACATAGACCCATCCATAAAGAGCCCAACAAGATGCCCAGGTTCCGTGGCGGCGCCGTAAAATGCCTTGTAAGATTTTATAGGTCAAGCTACAGGAAATAGGCGATTTTAGCGATTTTTCACGAGTGTTTGCCCACGGTTTGTGGCATATCTTAGGGATCTGAGCGAAATTCCCCGAAAAATTACACGATCCAGTCCAAAACAAGCCCAGCAGCACCACAGGATGCCTTGTAGGATTCTATGGGCCAAGAAACGGTAATAGGCAATTTTAACAGTTTTTCATGGGTGTTACCATGTGGTTTGTGGCGCTGCCCGGGGATCTGGGCCAACTTTCCTGAAAAATCATGCCCACCTATTGTGATGAGCCCATCAAGAGAGGCCCAGCGGCCCAGCTGCTACACAGGATGCCTAGTAGCATTGTATGGGCCAAGCAATAGGAAACAGACGATTTTTGCAGTTTTTTGTGGGTGTTAGCCCATGGTTTGTGGCACTGCCCGGGGATCAGGGCTAACTTTCCTGAAAAATTACACCAACCTATCTATAACGAGCCCGACATGAGGCCTGGGTGGCCCGATGGTGCTGCAAAATGCCCGGTAGGATTTTATGGGCCAAGCAACAGGAAATAGGTAATTTTGGCTGTTCTCATGGGTATTAGCCACAGATTTGTGGCGCTACCCAGGGATGCAGTCAAACTTTCCCAAAATATTACACCGACCTGTCCATAATGAGCCCGTCAAGATCCCCAGGTGGCTCGGCAGCACCGCAGGACACCTGGTAGGATTTCATTGGACAAGCAACTGGAAATAGGCAATTTTGGTAGTTTTTCGGGGGTGTTAGCCCATGGTTTGTGGCGCTGCCCGGGTATTCGGGCTAACTTTCTTGAAATATTACTCCAACCCATCCATAACGAGACTGGAAAGAGCACCAGGTGGCCTAGTGGTGCTGCAGGATGCCTGCTAGGATTTTATGGCCCAAGCAACAGGATACAAGCGATTTTGGTAGTTTTTCATGGGTGTTAGACAATGGTCTATGGCGCTGCCCTAGGATCCGAGCCAACTTTCCCAATAAATTAAACTGACGCATCCTTAATGAGCCTGTTAAGAGGCACAAATGCCCCGGCAGCGCCGCAGGATGCCTTGTAGCATTTTATGGGCCAAGCAACACGAAACAAGCAATTTTGTCAATTTTTCATGGGTGCTAGCCCATGGTTTGTGGCACTGCATGGGGATCCAGGCCAACATTCTTAAAACATTACACTGACCCATCCATAACAAACGTGGAAAGAGGTCCAGGTGCCCCGAAGGCACTGCAGAACACTGGTAAGATTTTATGGGCCAAGCAACAAGAAACAGGCGATTTTGGCAACTTTTCATTTAGGCTCAGTTTGTGGCGCTTCCTTGGGATTCAAGCCAACTTTCTAAAAAAATTACGCCATCCCATTCGTAATGAGCCCGACAAGAGGCCCAGGTAGCCCGACGGTGCTACAGGACGCCTGGTAGTATTTTATGGACCACGCAATAGGAAATAGGTGATTTTGATAACTTTCCATGGGTGTTAGCGCACGCTTTGTGGCGCTCCCTGGGGATCTAGGCCAAATTTCCCAAAACAATTCTCCGAACGGTCTGTAACAAGCACAGAAAGAGGCCCAAGTGGTCCGGCAGTGCTCTAGGAAGCCTGGTAGGATTTTATGGGCCAAGAAACAATGAACAAGCGATTTTTATAATTTTTCGTTGGTGTTGGCCCATGATTTGTGGCGCTGCATAGAGATTCGAGCCAAATTTCCCAAAATATTACACCGACCGATCCTTAACGAGCCCGGCAAGAAGCCTAAGTGGCCTGGCAGTGCCTCAGGATGCCTAGTAAGATTTTATGGGCCAAGAAACAAGGAATAGGAGATTTTTTACAATTTTTCGCCGATTTTAGCCCATGGTTTATGGCATGCCAACATTCATTATATATTACACTGACCCATACGTAACAAGCATGTAAAGAGGCCCAGGTGGCCTAGTTGCGCCGCAGGATGCTTGGTACGATTTTATGGGCCAAGCAATAGGAAACAAGTGATTTTGGCATTTTTTTTCTTGGGTGTTAGCCTATGGTTTTTGGCGCTGCCTAGGGATCTAAGCCAACTTTCTTGAAAAGTTATACCGACCTGTCCGTAACAAGCCCGGCAAGAGGCCTAGGTGTCCTGATGACACTGCAGTATGTTCGGTAGGATTTTATGGTCCAAGCAACAGGAAACAGGCGATTTTGGCAGTTTTCATTGGTGTTAGCCCTTGATTTATAGCGCTGCCGGGGGATTTAGGCAAACTTTCTGGAAAAATTACACCGACCTATCCGAAACAAGCACAACAAGAGGCTTAGGTGGCCCCGAAGTTGCTTAGGATGCCTGGTAGGATTTTATGGTTTAAGCAACAGGGAAAAGGCAATTTTAGCAGATTTTCGTGGGTGTTAGCCCACGTATTGTGGTGCTACCCAGGGATTCGGGCCAATTTTCTCAAAATATTACACCGACCAGTCCATAACAAGCTCGTCAAGAGGCCCAGGTGGTCCAGTAACAGTGAAGGATGCCTAGTAGGATTTTATGGGCCAAGCAATAGAAAACAGACGATTTTAGAAGCTTTTAGTGGGTGCTAGCCCACTGTTTGTGGCAATGCCCGGGAATCTATGCTAACTTTCTCAAAATATTACTCTGTCTCATCCGTAACGAGCCCAAAAGAGGCCAAGGTGGCTTGGCTGTGCCACAGGGTAGGATTTTATGGGCCAAGCAATAGGAAATAGGCGATTTTTGAAGTTTTTCATGGATGATTGCACAAGATTTGTGGCGCTGCTTGGGTTCTGAGCCAACTTTCCCTAAAAATTACACCGACCAGTCTGAAACAAGCCTGGCAAGAGGCTGAGGTAGCTCGGCGGCACAGTAATACGCCTGGTAGGACTTTATGGGCCAAGCAACAAGAAATAAGTGATCTTTTTATAGTTTTTCATGGGTGTTGACCCATGCTTTGTGGCGCCACCACGGGATCTGGGCCAAATATCTAAAAATATTACACCAACCCAACTGTAACGAGCCCGGCAAGAGGCCCAAGTGGCCTGGCAGTGCCGCAGGATACCTGGTAAGATTTTATGGGCCAAGCAATATGAAACAAGTGATCTTTGCAGTCTTTCATGGGTGTTATACCACGGTTTGTGGTGTTGCCCGGGGATTTGGGCCAACATTCCCAAAATATTACATGAACCCATACGTAGGGATCTTGGAAAAAGGCCTAGATGGCTCAGCGGTGTCGCATGACGTCTGGTAAGATTTTATGGGCCAAGCAATAGGAAACAGGAAATTTGTATGGCTTTTCGTATGTGTTCACCCACGGTTTGTGGCGTTGCATGGGGATCCAGGCTAACTTTCCCAAAACATTATACTGACCCATCTATAACAAACCCAGCAAGAGGCCCAGGTGACCCGGCTACACTACAGGACGTCTGGTAGATTATATGGGCCAAGCAATAGGATAAAGGAGATTTTTGTAATTTTTCATGTGTTAGCCCACGATTTGTGGTGCAGCTCGAGGATCTGGGAAAACTTTTAAAAATATTACACCGACCCATTCGTAGCGAGCCCGGTAATAGGCCCAGATAGCCCGGCAGTGCCGCAGGATGCCTGGTAAGATTTTATGGGCAATGCAACTGGAAACAGTCAATTTTGGTAGATTTTTATCGGTGTTAGCCCACGGTTTGTGGCGCTGCCCAGGGATCCAGGTCAGCTTTCCCAAAATATTGCATGAACTCATTCTTAATGAGCCCAACAAGAGGCCTAAGTGGCCTGGAGGCATCGCCAGATTCTTTGAAGGATTTTATGGGCCAAGCAACAAGAAATAGGTGATTTTCGAAGTTTTTTGTGGATGTTAGCCCACGGTTTGTGGAGCTGTCCAGGTATCCGTGCAAACTTTCTTGAAATATTGCACCTAATCATCAGTTTCGAGCATCGCAAGAGGCTTAGGTGGCCCAATGGTGCCGCATAATTCCTGTAGGATGTTATGGGCCAAGCAACAGGAAACAGGCGATTTTGGCAGGTTTTCCTAGGTTAAATCCCATGATTTGTGACACTACCCAGGGATCAGGGCCATCTTTCTCGAACAATTACATTGGCCCATCTGTAATAAGCCCGAAAAGAGGCACAGGTGGCCCAACGGCACCGAAAGACGCCTGGTAGGATCTTATAGGCCAAGCAACAGGAAACAGCTGATTTTCATAGTTTTTCATTGGTGTTAGCCCACGGTTTGTGGCATTACCCAGGGATCCAGCCAAACTTCTTCAAATATTACACCAAATCATCCGTAACGATCTCAAAAATAGGCCCACGTGCTTGGTGGCGCCGCAGGACGCCTTGTAGGATTTAGTGGGCCAAGAAATAGGAAAAAGATGATCATGACAGTTTTTTGTGGCTGTTATACCACGATTTGTGGTAGTTCCTGGGGATCCAAGCCAACATTCCCAAATAATTACACCAATCCATCCGTAAAAAGCCCGTCAAGAGATCCAGGTGGCCTGGCATTGCCATAGGATGCTTTGTAGAATTTTATGGGCCAAGCAACAAGAAACAGATGATTTTTGTAGTTTTTTTAGGTGTTAGCCAATGGTTTATGGCGCTACCCAGGGATACAGGCCAACTTTTCAAAGTAATTACACCAACCCATCTGTAACAAGCCCGGCAAGAGACTCAAGTGGCCCGACAAAGCCGCAGGACGCCTAGTAGGATTTTATGGGCCAAGTAATAGGAAATAGGGGATTCTCGTAGATTTTCGTGGGTATTACCCCCAAGGTTTATGGTGCTTCTAGGGGATCTGCCAACTTTCCTAAATAATTATACCGACCCATCCATATTAATCCCGGCAAGAGGTTTAGGTGGCACAACGGCGCCACAGGATGCTTGGTTGGATTTTATAAGCCAGGCAATAGGAAATAGGCAATTTTGGCAGTTTTGTGCGGGTGTTAGCACACTTTTATTAACGCTACCCAAGGATTAGGGCCAACTTTCCCAAAAAACTATAGTGAACCTTCTGTAACGAGCCCTACAAGAGGACTAGGTGGTCCGACGATGTCGCAAGACACTTGGTAGGATTTTATGGGACAAGCAATAGGAAATGGGCAATTTTGGCAGTTTTATAATATGGGTGTTAGCCTGCGGTTTGTGGCGCTGCCCAAAGAAATCAGGCCAACTTTGCAGAAAAATTACACTAACCCATCCATTCTGAGCCTGGCAAGAGGCCCAAGTAGCTCGGCGGGGCCTTAGGACGCCTTGTAGGATTTTATAGGCCAAGAAACAATAAACAGGCGATTTTGGCAATTTTTTGTGGGTGTTAGCCCATGGTTTGTGGCATTGCCCTGGGCTCCAAGAAACATTTGCCAAAAACGTATATTACCCATCCGTAATGAGCCTGGCAAGAGGTCCAAGTGGCCTGGTGATGCCGTAAGACGCTTGGTAGGATTGTAACGGCCAAGCAACAGGAAACAAAATATTTTGCCAGTTTTTGTAGGCTTTAGCCCACGGTTTATGGCGCTGCCTAGGGATTTGGGTAAACTTTCTTGAAAAATTACACCGACCCATCTGTAACCAGCCTGGCAAGAGGTCCAGGTGGCTGGTGGTGCCACAGGACGCCTGGTAAGATTTTATGGGCCAAGCAATAGGAAACAAGCGATTTTGGTAGTTTTTAGTGGCTATTAGTCTATGGTTTGTGGCGCTGCCCAGGATTCGGGACAACTTTCCAGTAAAATCACTTCGACCCATCCATAACGTACCTATCAAGAGGCCCAGGTGGTCCGGTGGGGTTTCATGATGCTTGATAGGATTTTATGGGCCAAGCAACAGGAAATAGGTATTTTTTTAGTTTTTCGTGGGTGTTAGCCCACGTTTCTAGCGTTTCCCTAGGATTCGGGACAACTTTTCACAAACATTACATCAACCTATCCATAACAAGTGTCGCAAGAGGCCCAGGTGGCCCGGCGGTGCTGCAGGATACCTGGTAGGATTTTATGGGCCAACCAATAGGAAACAGGCGATTTTGGAAGTTTTATATGGGTGTTAACCCACGGTTTGTGGCACTGCTCAGGGATCCAGTGCAACTTTCTCAAAACATTAAACCGACCCATCCGTAACGAGCCTAGAATGAGGCCTAGGTGGCTGGCGGTGCCGCAGGATGCCTGGTAGGATTTAATTAGCCCAGGGTTTGGGGCACTGCGTGGGAATCCGGGCCAAACTTAATGAAAGATTACACCGACCCATCCCTACTGATCTTGTAAATAGGCCTAGGGTCGCCTAACGGTGCGGCAAGACGCCTGGTAGGACTTAATAGGCCAAGCAATAGGAAACAGAGGATCAAGGTAGTTTGTTGTGGGTGTTAGACCATGATTTGTGGTGCTGCCCAGAGATCCAGTCCATCTTTCTAAAAAACGTACTCCGACCCATCCATAACAAGCTTGGGAAGAGGCCCTGGTGTCCCGGCACTACTGCAAGATGCATGGTAGGATTTTATGGGCCATGCAACAGGAAACAGATAATTTTGGTAGTTTTTCGTGGGTGTTAGCCAATGGTTTATGGCGCTGCCCAGGGATACATGCCAACATTTCCAAAATATTACACTGACCCATCCATAACAAGCCCAGCAAGAGGCCTAGGTTGCCCATCGGAGCTGCAGGATTCCTGGTAGGATTTTATAAGCCAAGTAATAGGAAATAGGTTATTTTGGTAGAATTTTGTGGGCGTTAGCCCAAGGTTTATGGTGCTTCCCCGGGATCCGAGCCATATTTCCCAAAAGATTACACCGACCCATCCATAACAAGCCCAGCAAGAGGCCTAGGTGGCTCAGCAGAGCCACAAGATGCTTGGTAGGATCTTATGGGCCAAGCAATAGGAAACAAGCGATTTTTAGCAATGTTTCGTGTGTTAGCAACTGCTTGTGACGCTTCCCATGGATTGGGGCCAACTATCTCAAAATATTATAGTGCACCCTCCGTAATAAGCCCTACCAAAGGCCCATGTAGCCCAATGATGCCGCAGGACACCTGGTAGGATTATATAGCCCGAGCAACAAGAAATAGGTGATTTTGGCAATTTTTTCGTGGGTGTTAGCCCACAGTTTATGGCGCTGCTAGAAGATCCGAACCCGCTTTCCCAAATAATTACACCAACCCATCCGTTCCGAGCCCGGCAAGAGGCCCAAGTTGCCTGGTGGAGCTTCAGGATTCCTGGTTAGATTTTATAAGCCAAGTAATAGGACATAGGCGATTTTGGTAGTTTTTCGTTGGTGTTAGCCCATAGTTTGTGGTGCTGCCTGGGTCTTCGGGCTACATTTCCCGAAATTTTATACCGACTCATCCTTAACAAGTTCGAAAAGACGTTAAGGTGGTTTGGTGGTGCCGCAGAATACCTATTAGGATTTTATGGGCCAAGCATTAGGAAAAATGCGATTTTTGCAATTTTTCATGGGTGTTAGCCTACGGTTTGTGGCATTGCCCCAGAATCTAGACCAAATTTCCTAAAATATTACACTGACCCATCCATAATGATCCCGGCAAGAGGCACAAGAGACCGAGGGGATCCACAGGACGCCTGGTAAGATTTTATGGACCAAGCAACAGGAAACAAGCTATTTTGATAGTTTTTTGTGGGTGTTAGCCCATGGTTTATGGTGTTGCTCGGTGATCTGGGCCAAATTTCCCAAAAATTTAGACCAACCCATCCGTAACAAGCCCAAAGAGACAACGTGGTCCAGCGATGCCGTAGGATGCCTGATTATGGGCCAAGCAAAAGGACACTCAAAATTTTTGTAGTTTTTCATAGATGCTGGCCCACGTTTTGTGTCGCTGCTTAGGGTTCGAGAAAACTTTATAAAAACAAATTGCACTGATCTATCTGTAAAGAGCCTGGCAAGAGGTCCAAGTAGCCCGGCGGAGCCGCAAGATACTTGGTAGGATTTTATGGGCCATGCAACAAGAAATAGGCAATTTTGCCAGTTTTTTGTGGGTTTTAGCCCACGGTTTGGGGCGCTACCTGAGGATCTGAGCCATCTTTATAGGAAAATTATGATGACCCATCTGTAACCAGCCCAGCAAGAGTCCTAGGTGGCCCTACGGTGCCGCAGGACACCTGGTAGGATTTTATGGGCCAAGCAATAGGAAGCAGGAGATTTTGGTAGTTTTTTTGTGGGAATTAGCCCACGATTTGTGGTGCTATCTGGGGATTCGAGCCAACTTTCCAGTAAAATTACATCGGCTATCCAAAACGAGCCCGTCAAGAGGTCTAGGTGGTCTCGCGGGACTGCAAGACCATTGGTAGGATTTTATGGGCCAAGCAACAGGAAATAGTTTATATTTTTAATTTTTCGTGGGTGTTAGTCCACGGTTTTTGGATCTACCCGAGGATTCAAGCCAACTTTCGATGAACATTACCCCAACATGTCCATAATGAGCACAGCAAGCGGCCCAGGTGGCCCTGCAGAGCCATAGGATGCTTGTTAGGATTTCATGGGCCAATTAATAGGAAACAAGCAATTTAAGCAGTTTTACATGGGTGTTGGCCCACGTTTTGTAGCGGTGCATCGGGATCCGAGCCAACTTTCTTAAAAACATAAACTGACCCATCCATAACAATCCTTTCAAGAGGCTTAGGTGGTCCAATGGAGTTGCAGGATGCCTGGTATGATTTTATGTGCCAAGCCACAGGAAATAGGCAATTTTGGTAGTTTTTCGTGGGTGTTAGCCCACGGTTTGTAGCACTGCCCGTGGATCCGGGTAAACTTTCCCAAAATATTAGACTGACCCATCCTTAATGAGCCCATCAAGAGGCTCAGTGGCCCAATAGGGTTGCATGATGCCTGGTAGGATTTTATGGGCCAAGCAACAGGAAGTAAGTGAGTTTTTCAGTTTTTCATGTGTGTTAGCCCACGGTTTGTGGTGCTGCTTGGGGATCCAGGCAAAATTTCCAAAAACATTTCACCGACCTATCTGTAACGAGCCCGACAAGACACTTAGGTGGCCTAGTGGAGCTTCTGGACACCTGGTAAGAGCTTATGGGCCAAGAAACACGCAACAGGGCGACTTTGGTAGTTTTTCATGGGTGTTAGCCCAGAGTTTGTGGCGCTGCTCGATGATTCGAGCCAAGTTTCCTGAAAAATAACACCAAGCCATCTATAACAAGCCCAGAGAGAGTCCTAAGTGGCCCAAAGGTGCCACAAGACACCTTGTAAGATTTCATTGGCCAAGCAACAGGAAACTGGAAATTTTGGCAATTTTACGTGAGTACTAGCTCACGAATTATGGTGTTGCGCGGGGTTCAGGCCAACTTTCTTGAAAACTTGCATTGACTCATCTATAACAAGCTCGGAGAGAGTCCTAGGTGGCCCGGTGGTATCGTAGGACGTCAGGTAGGATTTTATGGGCCAAGCAATAGCAAACTGGCGATTTTGGCAGTTTTTCATGGGTATTGGCCCACCGTTTGGGCACTGTCCGGGCATCCGGGCGAACTATTCCAAAATATTACACTGACCTATCCATAATGAGCCTGGAAAAGGCCTAGGTAACCCAACGGTGCCGCAGGACATCTAATAGGATTTTATGGGCCAAGCAATAGGAAACAGATGATTTGGCAATTTTTCATGGGTGTTGGCCCACAGTTTGTGGCGCTATCCGAGGATCCGAGCTATCTTTCTTCAAAAATTACACTGAACCATCTATAACAAGCCTGACAAGAGGCCTAGGTGTCTTGGAGGCACTGCAGGACACACTTAATATGATTTTATAGGCCAACCAACAGGAAACTAGTGATATTGGAAGTTTTTTGTGGGTGTTAGCCCACGGTTTCTGGCTCTGCCCGGGGATTTGGGTCAACTTTCTCATCAAATTACACCGTCCCATCTGTGACAAGCCATTCAAGAGGCCCAGGTGGCCCTGTGGGGCTGCAAGATACCTGGTAGGATTTTATGGGCCAAGAAACAAGAAATATGCAATTTATCAGTTATTTGTGGGTGTTAGCCCACGATTTTTAGTGCTTCTCGGGGATTCAAGCCAACTTTCACAAAACATTACACTAACCTATCCGTAATGAGCCCATCAAGAGGCTCAGGTGGCCTTGTGGCGCCGCAGAATGCCTAGTAGGATTTTATGGGGTAAGGAATATGAAATAGACGATTTTGGCAGTTTTTCGTAGGTGTTAGCCCACGGATTGTGATGCAGCTTGAGGAACAAGGAAACTTTCCCAAAAAATTACACTAACCCATTTGTATCGAACCTATAAAGAGGCTCAGGTGCCCGAGGGGGCTGCAAGATGCCTGGTAGGATTTTATGGACCAAGCAACAGGAAACATGTGATTTTTTAAGATTTTTCGTGGGTGTTAGCCCAAGATTTGTGGTGCTGCCCTGGATTCTAGAACAACCTCCCCAAAACATTACACCGACCTATCTATAATGAGCTCGACAAGAGGCACAAGTGGCCAAGCAACGCGATAAGACGCCTGGTAGGAGTTTATGGTCCAAGAAAGAGGAAACAGACGATTTTTGCAATTTTTGTGGGTGTTAACGCATGGATTGTGGTGTTGCCCGAGGATCCAGGTGTCACGCCCTAAGCCCCATTAAGGCGGACTGGCACCCGTTGCCGACAAGGCTCGGGAGAACCAACATATAACTATACACCTGCTATGGACATTTAAAAGGTTTCCATACTCAATATGCTGTCAAAAGAAAGTAAACTGTACTAACAAAGCAAAAGTAAATGCATAAGACTAGGCCGTTGGAGCCACGATGTCTATAATACACTATTTGACCACACTTTAATTTACATAGTCTATAAAGCCTCTAAGTAAGGAACAATATCCATATGGGTCGGGACAGGCCCCGCCTCATGGCCAACTATACAATAAAAAATACAAGTTCTAAACACATAAGCCCCGAAGCAACCTGGAGCTTAGTAATAGCAGCTGAAAGTCCTGTACTCTTACTGGGGAGATCTAGTAGCTCCTATACCTGCAGCATGAAATGCAGGTCCCCCGTAAGGGACGTTAATACGAGATAATATACTGAATATGTAAGGCAGAAAATACTGTATATGAAATAAGAACTCAGATGAAATCACATGCTGGTGTGTAAGGATGAAAAGACCACCTTTAGTCATACTATGGAATCATGTACTTTGTCTTTTTTATTACTGTATCTTTCTTTACTATATAATCTGTGCACAATATATCATGTATATGACCAGATGGTCAGTGGTAAATCTGTAATGGGATCGACCCTGGCTAGGTGATTCCTTCACCCCTCGGGCTACCACCCGTAAATGAGATCGACCCTGGCTAGGTGATTCTTCCACCCCTCGGGTTACCACCCATTTATAAGCAACTGTAAGTTATCTTTTATTTACTTTGAGATGGTTCTTTTAGTGTTCATAACCTTTAGAACTGTAGGAATATAGACAGGTGACATATGAACAACCATACAAGATAATACCACAATGAGAAGCGAGATACACAACTAATGAATTGTATCGGAGATTAAACAACTCACGGACTTTGCTTGGTAAAAAGGAACTCATGTATATTTGGTATTCAAGTACATATGCAGGTTGACAATGACTATGTATGGGTACATATGAACATGGTAAAGAGTGGGAACACGGTTAGCAGCCATATCGGAGTTTGTACGTGCTTTTATGTGCTAAGGAAGATTATAGATTTCATGCCAAGTAATAGGAAATCAAGTTGCCTTACATACCTCACTGTACTATGCCGTTATTACCTCGGAGTAGTATCCTTTTCCTCCAAACACTTATCTACAATATATTAGGTTATAAAACTAGTTTTAGAAGCTAGTAAGCACATCTTAGTAATCCAATTTCACCCAAAAATAATATCCAGGCAGCAAGCTCGGAATTAGCACCCAAAGAGTATTCTTTCAACATTTCCACTCCTAATCGTATTTTCTAATACACATTCCCATATACATGTCATATCCAGCTATTTTTAGTCCCATAACAGCATTACAACAACTCATACAGTACAACATACAACAACTCTATACAACACGCAAGTAGACAACGCAACATTGCGTCCTTCCGCTACATTTCGACGTCAACCATTCCAAATCCGTTTCAACCTCAACCAAACTGTCCTCAACATATTTACACACAATTACAGTCCTAAAACAGATTAAAAACAGTCCTAAGTAGATGGAAAACATGAGACAACAATTCCAAAAAAACAGTCCACGAATTCTTACTAATGAGCGGAATTAAGATATCATTTAAGAACTTATTTTTGCGGAAGATACAAGTGGTCCAGCAGCCTTCTTACATCATTACAGACCCAAGACTTGTTAAAAACATACATATTACTTCATAACTCAGCCAACCAACAAGTTAAAAGACTCTTATTTAACAAGAAAAGTGAACCACAATATTTGGAACACATGCTGTCCCAAAATTCCTGCACAATACAACCAACATACTCTTCATGTTTTTCATGGAAAGATTGCACCAAACCATGGGTTTTTTATCTTACCTTAACCCTCAAGGATTAGGTTCTCTTCAAGAACCCTAGAAGTGTGTCTTGGCCGCTTTAGAAAATGAGAAGAGAGCAAGAAAAAACTTAAAGAGAAATCTGAAATTTTGGCTTGAGAAAATGACTAAAAGTTGCTGCTTGTTGCTCCCTTTTATACGCCACTTTTTGCCGAATTTCTTTTGGGTTTTCAACCTTATTTTATTAAGGTTATGGGGCAGCAGCTTGGCCCTTTCATTTGGGCCTTATTGAGCTTCAAATGGGATAGGCTTTGTGGCAAACATTTCTCCCCTAAGCCCACTTAGTTTGGACCCTAGTTTTGAATTGGATTGTAATTGTAATTTGACCCTTTTTCCTATCCATCTTGGGCTGAAAATATTGCCCTTTTATGATGCCAAACCATGGGCCCAAATGACATCCTTAACTCGGGGTTTGTTCTTTATCGGACTTGAACAAATTCGGTGTTGGGCCTTGTCTCCGTTTACCGAGCTTATTTAAGCTAAGAACGTAGGTGACTCACCCACTAGCTTCCTAAGTCCCACAAGCACCTTAATTATTTTACTTCATTTAAGGTCACACTCTCCTTAACTTGACTTAAAAATTATTTACACTCGATCATCTTAAGCGTTAGACGTACATATAGCCCTTTAATCTAAAATTCACGCACTTTTAAAAATATGTGCGGATTTGACCCTGCCATATCATGTTTCATCTGTGTTGGACTAGTACATGTAATATGTGGGGTGTTACATCCTCCCCCCTTAGGAACATTCGTCCCCGAATGTAAGCATAATTGAATAGGTTAAACAAGTTCGAACTTCTGTGTAAACAGACTTTTGAAAACATAATAAGAATTCATATTCACGTACCTACTACTCCTTCAACTCTGTATCTTGGACTTCCTCTTTAGCCTCAAATAAATAAGGGTATTTAGACCTCATTGCTTCTTCAGCCTCCCACGTTATCTCTTCTACCGGTTGGTTCCTCCAAAGCACTTTTACTGAAGGTATTTCTTTATTCCTTAGCTTTCTAACTTGGTGATCTAGGATAGCAATAGGTACCTCTTCATAGGTGAGATCTTCCATAACCTGCATATCTTCAATAGGAGTAATACGAGATGGATCACCTATGCATTTTCGAAGCATTGAGACATGAAAAACTGGATGAACCATTGAAAGCTCCTGGGGTAGCTCTAATTCATATGAAACCTGTCCAAACCTTTTAATAATCTTATATGGCCCTATGTAACGTGGGCTTAGTTTCCCTTTCTTACCAAATCTCATAACACCTTTCATTGGGGACACCTTTAAGAATACCCAATCTCCTACTGAGAATTCCAGTCCTCTTCTTGTGGCATCTGCATATGATTTTTGATGACTTTGGGCTGTTTCTAGCCGTTGTCATATTACCTTGACTTTTTCCATGGCTTGTTGGACTAGATCTGGACCAAGCAAGGTGGTTTCGCCCACTTCAAACCATCCTATCGGTGATCTACATTTCCTTCCATACAAAGCTTCATACGGTGCCATCTTGATGCTTGAATGGTAGCTATTATTATAGGCAAATTCAATAAGTGGCAAATGGTCCACCCAACTACCTTTGAAGTCCAATGCACACGCCCGCAACATATCTTCAAGTGTTTGAATGGTGCGTTCTGCTTGACCATCTATCTGCGGGTGGAAAGCTGTACTTAAATTCACTTGTGTCCCTAAGCTCCTCTAGAAGGATTTCCAAAACTTTGCGGTGAATTGAGCTCCCCGATCAGATATAATGGAGATTGGGACCCCATGTAGTCTAACTATCTCCTTGAGGTATAGCTTTGCATACTCTTCAGCCGTATAGTCACTCTTAACTGGTAAGAAGTGTGCTGACTTTGTAAGTCTATCAACGATTACCCATATGGAGTCAAACTTCTGAAATGAGCGAGGCAACCCAGTAACAAAATCCATATTAATCATATCACACTTCCATGTTGGAAGCTCTATACATTGCACATAACCTCCCGGCCTTTGGTGCTCTACCTTAACTTGTTGGCAATTCGGACAATGAGACACAAATTCTACAAGGTCCTTTTTCATGCCTTCCCACCAAAACATTCCCTTCAGGTCATGATACATCTTAGTCGATCCTGGATGGATAGAATATCTTGAATGATGAGCTTCTTCCATTATCCTCCTTCTTAGTCCATTTATATTAGGAACGCACAATCTATTTTGGCAATAAAGTACTCCATTTTGGGTAAGTTCAAAGCCCTTCATTGTGCCTTGACTCACCTTCTCCTTAAGTCGCCGTAGAATAGGATCTTTGAACTGTTTTTCTTTTACCTCTGTCACCAATGAAGACTCCGCAGCATTATGCACAACAACCCCTTCTTTTGGAGTTTCAATGAGATGAACTCCCAAATTGGCTAGTTGATATAGATCATTAGCGACTCCTTGACTTACCGCGGTCTGATCATCGATATTCATAATTGCCTTGCGGCTCAAAGCATCGGCTACCACATTTGTTTTCCCTGGATGGTATAGTATATCAACATCGTAATCCTTTATTAGCTCCAGCCACCTCCGCTGCCTTAAATTTAGGTCTTTCTATTTAAAGATGTACTGTAGGCTCTTATGGTCAGTATATATGTCAACATGGACTCCATACAAATAATGGCGCCATATTTTCAAGGCAAACACAACAGCTGCTAGTTCAAGGTCATGCGTCGGGTAGTTTTTCTCATGTGGCCACAGTTGTCTCGAGGCATAAGCAATTACCCTACCATGTTGTGTCAGTACACACCCTAAGCCAACCCCCAAAGCATCACAATACACCGCATACCCCTCTGTGCCTTCTGGAAGCACTAATACAGGTGCAGAAGTTAGCCTGCTTTTCAACTCTTGAAAGCTCCTTTCACATGCATCATTCCATTGAAATTTGGTCGCCTTATGTGTCAACTTTGTTAGAGGTGCAGAAATAGAAGAAAAACCTTCAACAAATCTTCTGTAATAACCTGCCAACCCTAAGAAGCTTCGAACTTCTGTGGGTGTTGTTGGCCTTGGCCAATCTTTCACCGCCTCTATCTTTTGTGAATCAACCCTTATTCCTTCATCGGATACAATATGACCCAAGAATGCCACTGATTTCAACCAAAATTCACATTTGGAAAACTTGGTATACAATTGCCAATCACGAAGAACTTGCAATACCTGCCGTAAGTGATTTGCATGCTCCTCTTTTGATATTGAATACACCAGAATGTCATATATAAATACTATCACAAAGACATCCAAGAATGGCTTGAATACCCTGTTCATTAAGTCCATAAAAACTGCTAGTGCATTTGTCAGCCCAAATGACATAATAAGAAATTCAAAGTGACCATAGCGTGCCCTAAAGGCTGTCTTGGGTATATCTTTCTCCCTCACCCTCACTTGGTGATAACCTGACCTCCAATCAGTTTTTGAAAAGCATTTGGCACCCTGTAACTGATCAAATAAATCATCAATCCTGGGGAGAGGGTATTTGTTTTTAATTTTCACCCTATTCAATTGCCGGTAACCAATACACATTCTCAAGGTGCCATCCTTTTTACGTACAAATAACACTGGTGCACCCCAAGGGGACACACTAGGTCTTATAAAACCCTTCTCTAGCAAATCTTTTAATTGCTCCTTTAATTCACGTAACTCTGCCAGGGCCATTCTATATGGAGGGATAGAAATAGGTTGAGTTCTTGGAAGTAAATCAATGCCAAAATCTATTTCTCGTTCTGGAGGCAAAGCTCTTCGGGAAACACATCAGCAAATTCATTCACTACCGGAACAGATTGAAGAGTTGGTGATTCAGCCTCCATATCCCTTACTCTAACTAGATGACATATATACCCCTTTGACATCATCTTCCTTGCCTTAAAATAGGAAATAAACTTCCCCTTTGGTGCCCCAACATTACCTTCCCATTCAAGGACTGCCTCATTTGGAAAGTGGAAATACACTCTCTTAGTTGGCAATCCACAGTAGCATAGCAAGAAGCTAACCAATCCATACCCATTATAACATCGAATTCCACCATATCTAACTCAACAAGGTCCGCCCACATATCACGGTCACAAACAGTTACGACACAGTCATAATAGACCCTTCTAGCTATAATAGATTCACCAGTTGGCATAGACACTTCAAATGGCTCATTCAATAATTTAGGTGTTCTTTTAAGCTTCCCAGCCACTAGTGGTGTGATATATGATAATGTAGAACCAGGGTCAATTAATGCATACACATTATGTGAAAAGATGGACAATGTACCTGTGACCACATCGGGTGAAGCTTCTAAATTCTGCCGACTCCCCAGAGCATAAGTGCGATTCTGGGCTCCGCTGGGGCTAGCTGCTCCTCTACCACCTCTACCACGGCCTGTAGGCATTTGCTGACCCCTACTGGGAGGAACTGACGATGATGATGCAACAGCTGACTCAGCAGGTTGTGCTATATCACCCATATGTCTTCTTGGGCAATCTCTTATCATATGCCCTGGTACACCACACCAATAACAGGCATCTGTCCCAGCACAACATATACCTGAATGACTCCTCCCACATTATTTATAAGACTGCCTAGGAGGAATTTGCTGGCTGGCCGAATATCCTGTTGTCCATGCACCTTGTCCCTCACTTCTTTGATTAAACTGATTACCTCTAGGCCCTTGAAGTTGCGGTGGAGCACTGACTGCAGAATAGGAGGATGATGGTCTAGGTGGTTTACTAGGAAATCGGGGCCTAACGTCACCTTGGGACGATACAAACTGCCCCGTAGATCTGGCTCTCTTGGACTGGCCCCTTTCTATCTCTTGTGTCCTTCTCCTTTGCCTCTGATCCTCTAGTTTCTGTGCAAATGCTTGCATCCTTGCTATATCCATGTCTTTATTCAATGAAGCAATGGTACAGTCTCTTACCAGATATGTATCCAACCAATCCACATACCGATGAACTCTATCTGCCATAGTAGCAACTACATTAGGAGCATACGTGGCCAAGGAGTTAAACTGGAGGCTATACTCCCTCACGCTCATACCCCCTTGGTGGAGATTCAGAAATTGATTTGCCCGGGCCTCTCGGATCTCGTATGGCAAGTAGTGGTCAAGAAAGGCCTCTTTGAACTCCTTCCAGGTAGTTGGAGGTGCATCTATACCCTTAGATTGCTTCCAAGCTTCATACCACAATATAGCTACACCTTTCAATCTATATGCTGCCAGTTCTACAACTTCTGTACCACTTACAT
Source organism: Solanum rostratum (assembly GCA_029948455.1). Classification (NCBI taxonomy): domain Eukaryota; kingdom Viridiplantae; phylum Streptophyta; class Magnoliopsida; order Solanales; family Solanaceae; genus Solanum; species Solanum rostratum. Next base: position 35,038,280 of record CM057049.1, on the reverse strand, counting down.
GCATAACATCTAAAGTGCGCTGGATCTGGTTGATGAAGTCTTGCGGATCTTCATTAAAATCTGACCCGGTGAAAGTTGGAGGGTCCAAATTAAGGAAGTCACGTATCCTCGTGCTAGCTGCCCTATTCGCACCATCTGCACCTACAACTGGGCCTTCTTGTCTTTGGCTTTGGCTAGCAACTATGCGAGTCAATAATTGGACCGCATTTCTCAGATCCTACACAGCAGCATCGGCAGGTGGTTCTGGGGGAGTTTCACTACGACCTGGTTCATCAGGAGCTGGAGGAGTTGGAGATGTTTGGGACAGAGACTCATCTTGGGCCTCATCTCGTCGTCTCACCCGACTGGGAATACCAATTACCACTTCCACCTCCTTTCCCTTGCCTTTGCTTTTCCTTGTTTCAGGCATGCTTACTGTACAAAATGATTTAGAGGTTAGAAATAATCAACCTACAACACTTGGCTCTATGGCACGATCTAAAGAATGAAAAGAAAGTGACAACTCCTAAATGCCACGGAGCCTCCTGCTTATAAATGTGGTGCACAACACATCCATAAACAAGACTCTACATAGACACGGCTTTGTAGACTCCCTAGGACGACCCACTCTGATACCACTTCTGTCACGCCCTAAGCCCCATTAAAGTGGACTGGCACCCGTTGCCGACAAGGCTCGGGAGAACCAACATATAACTATACACCTGCTATGAACATTTAAGAGGTTTCCATACTCAATATGCTGTCAAAAGAAAGTAAACTGTACTAACAAACCAAAAGTAAATGCATAAGACTAGGCCGTTGGAGCCACGATGACTATAATACACTATTTGACCACACTTTAATTTACATAGTCTACAAAGCCTCTAAGTAAGGAACAATATCCATATGGGTCAGGACAGGCCCCCCCTCATGGCCAACTATACAATACAAAATACAAGTTCTAAACACATAAGCCCCGAAGCAACCTGGAGCTTAGTAATAGCAGCTGAAAGTCCTGTACTCTTACTGGGGAGATCTAGTAGCTCCTGTACTTGCAGCATGAAATGCAGGTCCCCCGTAAGGGACGTCAGTACTAGATAATGTACTGAATATGTAAGGCAGGAAATATTGTATATGAAATAAGAACTCAGATGAAATCACATGCTAGTGTCTAAGGATGAAAAGACCACCTTTAGTCATACTGTGGAATCATGTACTTTATGTCTTTTTTTTTACTGTATCTTTCTTCACTGTATAATCTGTGCACAATATATCATGTAAATGACCAGCTGATTAGTGGTAAATCTGCAATGGGATCGACCCTGGCTAGGTGATTCCTTCACCCCTCGGGCTACCACCCGTAAATGAGATCGACCCTGGCTAGGTGATTCTTCCACCCCTCGGGTTACCACCCATTTATAAGCAACTGTAAGTTATCTTTTATTTACTTTGAGATGGTTCTTTTGGTGGTCATAACCTTTATAACTGTAGGAATATAGACAGGTGACATATGAACAACCATACAAGATAATACCACAATGAGAAGAGAGATACACAACTAATGAATCGTATCGGAGATTAGACAACTCACGGACTTTGCTTGGTAAAAAGGAACTCATGTATATTTGGTATTCAAGTACATATGCAGGTTGACAATGACTATGTATGGGTACATATGAACATGGTAAAGAGTGGGAACACGGTTAGCACCCATGTCGAAGTTTGGACGTGCTTTTATGTGCTAAGGAAGATTATAGATTTCATGCCAAGTAATAGGAAATCAAGTTGCCTTACATACCTCGCTATACTATGTCGTTATCACCTCGGAGTAGTATCCTTTTCCTCCAAACACTTTTCTACAATATATTAGGTGATAAAACTAGTGTTAGAAGCTAGTAAGCACATCTTAGTAATCAAATTTCACCCAAAAATAATATCCGGGCAGCAAGCTCGGAATTAGCACCCAAAGAGTATTCTTTCAACATTTCCACTCCTAATCGTATTTTCTAATACACATTCTCATATACATGTCATATCCAGCTATTTTTAGTCCCATAACAGCATTACAACAACTCATACAGTACAACATACAACAACTCTATACAACACGCAAGTAGACAACGCAACATTGTGTCCTTCCGCTACATTTTGACGTCAACCATTCCAAATCCGTTTCAACCTCAACCAAACTGTCCTCAACATATTTACACACAATTACAGTCCTAAAACAGTCCATAAACAGTCCCTAAGTAGATGGAAAACAAGAGACAACAATTCCAAAAAACAGTCCACGAATTCTTACTAATGAGCGGAATTAAGACATCATTTAAGAACTTATTTTTGCAGAAGATACAAGTGGTCCAGCAGCCTTCTTACATCATTACAGACCCAAGACTTGTTAAAAACATACATATTACTTCATAACTCAGCCAACCAACAAGTTAAAAGTCTCTTATTTAACAAGAAAAGTGAACCACAATATTTGGAACACATGCTGTCCCAAAATTCCTGCACAATACAACCAACATACTCTTCATGTTTTTCATGGAAAAATTACACTAAACCATGGGTATTTTATCTTACCTTAACCCTCAAGGATTAGGTTCTCTTCAAGAACCCTAGAAGTGTGTCTTGGCTGCTTTAGAAAATGAGAAGAGAGCAAGAAGAAACTTAGAGAGAAATCTGAAAGTTTGGCTTGAGAAAATGACTACAAGTTGCTGCTTGTTGCTCCCTTTTATAGGCCACTTTTGGCCGAATTGCTTTTGGGTTTTCAACCTTATTTTATTAAGGTTATGGGGCAGCAGCTTGGCCCTTTCATTTGGGCCTTATTGGGCTTCAAATGGGATGGGCTTTGTGGCAAACATTTCTCCCCTAAGCCCACTTAGTTTGGGCCCTAGTTTTGAATTGGATTGTAAATGTAATTTGACCCTTTTTCCTATCCATCTTGTGATGCAAATATTTCCCTTTTATGATGCCAACCATAGGCCCAAATGACATCCTTAACTCGGGGTTTATTCTTTATCGGACTTGAACAAATTCGGTGTTGGGCCTTGTCTCCGTTTACCGAGCTTATTTAAGCTAAGCACTTAGGTGACTCACCTACTAGCTTCCTAAGTCCCACAAGCACCTCAATTATTTTACTTCATTTAAGGTCACACTCTCCTTAACTTGACTTAAAAATTATTTACACTCGGTCATCTTAAGCGTTAGACGTACATATAGCCCTTTAATCTAAAATTCACGCACTTTTAAAAATATGTGCGGATTTGACCCTGCCATATCATGTTTCATCTGTGTTGGACTAGTACATGTAAGATGTGGGGTGTTACACCAGGCCAACATTCCAAAAACATTAAACCGATCAGTCTGTAACAAGCACGGGAAAAGGTTTGGCTGTCGCGCAGGTGATGTCGCCCAAGTTAAACCTCCTTTTTAGACAATAAAGTGGTCGCTCTCAAGAAATAGAACCTAACAAAGGTTAGTGTCTAACCCAAAGGGAATACGTACACCCAAGAGAATTTAATGATCGCAATTTGAATAATTAACCAACTTACTTCCCTGAAAAGGGGAGAGGTTCTTGCAATAATCGATGAAAAGTACAAATACACTAACTAACACAAAAGAGAAGTCAATATGGAGAGAAAATAGGGTGTTGTGTTCCCAATGATTCCCCAACTTAGTATCACTGGATAACCTTATTCGCTTCTAGTGTATAGCATGCAAGATAGTAAGTTATGTTCACCAAGCCCTTTGGTCAAAGGTGAGAGGTGAATTTTAGTATTCGACTTGGCCCATCTCCATAGTGTGCATTACTAACCCTTACCTATTAGTCCCAGTACAACCTCCCCTTGGCCTAGTTTGGTTGATTAGATGAGAACACAATAATAAAATAACATTATTTAATTTATTTTCCTATTCATTACTACCTTAGTCCAGTCAGTAACACTAGGTGGGTTCAAAAGTTGTCCACCATCAGAAAACATACAAAACAAAGAGAGTTAATTAATACATGCATATACACCTTTCAAGAATTATGAATTATTCGGTTTTACTTTGTTAGTTCTTCATGGTTCCCACAAACCTAGTTGTGGATTTTGCTACTCATGCTTTGTTAGATGCAAGAATTATAGATTGACAAAACATAATTGTACACTTACACAATAGAATTAAGAACAAACAAATCCAACTTCAATAAGAATCACAAGATTAAGATGAAATTCAAGCACAAGTGTTCTCAAATACTCTCCAAATTGATCTCACAATTTTCTCTCTTTTTCTACTAAGTTCTCTAAGTAATAGATGAAAACTTAGCAAAAACTATCGGCTCCCCCAAAAGATAACCTAAAAAACATATTTATAATAAGTAAAATATAAGTTTTAACTGAACCAGGATAACTGGTGGGCATGCCATACAAAAGGGGTTTATGGGTTGTATTGTATTCCACGGCCTGTAATCGGGGTCTCGTACTCTGCTACTAGAAATTTGTACTTTAACTCTATGACTCGTAAAGTGATTTATGACTCGTAAAGTGATTTATGACCCGTAAAGGGGGTTTCGCATGAGGAACTTCAAAAAGTCCCAATCTCTGATCGTCGGGGCAAAAACCATCATCGACGACTCGTAAAACCTTCTACGACTCATCTGCATGTTTGTAGAATGAACTTTAGAAAATAGTCCCTCATTGGAATTGTTAACGAAACCACCCTATAGCCCGTAGAACGATCTATGGCCCATAAAGGGTTTCGTATAATAGTAAAAATCTGCAACTTTTGCTTTTTTCCAAAATCAAGGCAAACTTGTAATCCTGCAAATACAAATAAAAAACACATAAAATCAACTAACATCACATTGAGAACACACAAAATTCCAAGTTTTGAGCATCCAAAGTGTTGTATTTTGGCAGCACATCAACACCCTCAACTTAACATTGTTGCTTGTCCTCAAACGGCGGACTCAATCTAGATAGATAATACAGTAACACACAGACCTCAACCCCATGGCATACATCACATAAACCTCAAGCTCAGTTACCCACACCAACTTTTCAAAACAGGATTAGATATCTATCTAGCAAACCAATACAAACTAGTACATGTGACAACACAACTATGACAAGCGAGGTAGTATTAACAATCCACAATCACTGAATAAGTCTAGTGCTAACAATGCTATGCAAGTGCCCTCACAGAAAGAAGTCTCATATCTGACACTCAATGATGTTTTCATGTATAACCTTGGGCCTATGACAAATCACTCACCCTCAGAAGAGATATTCATGCATCATGCCTAATACCATAGGTTTGCCCCTATACTCATGAATAAGACTTTCAACTAACTAGACTAGGATCACTTTAGGACATTCTAGGCTTGTAATATAGGCTCAGGGGGCTTTGGTATGCCATTATGGGAACATAGTAATTAAATACCCTCCTTGACACTACGTTTTTCTACACTTTTTCCCTAGCAACTCTTTTATTTTCACCTTATTCTCCTATTTTCCTATTTTCAAGCTTTTCTGGGTGCTTTCTTTTCATGTTTTAGCTTTTTGCCTTATTTCTACACTTCATTTTGCTTTTTAGCTCACAACTCAGGCATCACTTGTTTCCTTGCACCCAGTACATGATTTCTCTATATCACTAATTCACCCCCTCATTTTTGTGTTTCACCCTTACACCAGCCACCCTCAACTTAGGCTTTTAGCATGTGTTGAGGTGCACAATATCCGTCCTCAGAATCATTTTCACTTATGGTAGCCACCCTTAACTTAGACCTTTTGCCTCAGTCAAGATGCATAATGTTCAAGGACCAGGACCAGGACCAGGACCAAGGCCAAATTTACTTTTTTAATGTACTTCACTTTGTTTTTTTGAAAAAAACATTTTTAGTGCAAATCATATCTTTTAAAATAATTCAAATTTCTTTTGAAAAAATTATTATTATTGTTATTGTTGTTGTTGCTGCTGTTGTTGTTGCTGCTATTGTTGTGGTTGCTGTTGTTGCTGCTGTTGCTGCATTTCTTAATGTTTTTGAATATTTTTTCTTAAAAAATAATCCTAAACGTCTTTATTAAATCACTTTCCTTGATAAAATCGGCCCCCTTCAAAATTATTAAGTTAGAAATTTCTTTAAATAATTTAATTGTCTATTTCGAAATGATTGGCCATCTTTGAAAATTTCACTATTAGACACTTTCTTAAATTGTTTTTTAAATTTTTTTTATAATTTTCCTTTATTTTCTTAAAGTGAATATTTCAAAGTTAGTTAAATAATCTTTCTAAACCATCGGACAATCGCGTATTAGCGATCGTTTCAAGTGCGTAAAATTTTCTTGAAATTGAAATTTGAACTCGTATTCATTCTTTAGAATTTTAAAAAGATTTTTCTGTTTAACTCTTTTAAAAACTATTTTAATGATTTATCTTGAATTTTTCCTCGAAAAAAAGAATTAAGTGGAGACTTTTTTATTTCTCTTAAATTAAGTGGAAACTGGCATATTCCCACATAAACAATAGTATTCGAGGATGCATTTTATAACGATCCTCAAGTCGTTTTGACAAATAGAGCGTTTTATTCCATAAAAGATTTATCTTAAAATTTTTAAAGGAGTTTTTTGTACTATTTGATCATTTTTATTATTTAGTTGAAGGATATCTTTAAATAATTAATTAATTTATGAACTATTAATAATCTGTACTACTTATTTTATATTTATTAAAAATATGTGGTAGAGTTTTTCATTTTTAATATATAATAAGTGCGGAAAAAAATAAAGAAGAAGAAGGGAATCTGCGTAAATGATAGCCTGTGCGGCGAGCGAGAAAGAAACGAAGAGAAACAAAACGTGATTCACGTATGCACCAACAATGTTCCAACTGATTCAACTTCTATGAATTATGTATATCTTAACATTAGTATGATACTATACCTTTATGGGAAATATACTGCAGCATATATGTAAAACATTTATATATTACAATTGTTTCGTAACCCAATGGAATTAAACAATTGGCCAAAACGTCTAGGTTGATTTGTTGATTTGATAGGTAATAATGGAATATCATGCCAATGGTTGGAATATTAGTAAATTAATATAAGAAATTATAAAGTAGCACAAGTTTGCATATTTCTTTTTACGAGGACAAGTTATAGATTTCCATGGTCAATATGATTGGGATTTTCTTTTAGCAATCAAGTTTTAAAATACCTATATAGGTAGTTAAACATCAAGTGCATTGCATTATATAAATATCATTAAATTTTAATATGGGAGGAATTAAGACTTAATTCTAAGTTTGAGATTTAGGAAATTATTTATAGAATCGAATTTAGACTAGATATTTAGGAATATGGGTGTCTATGGACTTGTTTGCTTATGAACATTATATATTTGATAGATTCGAAACATTTGGAGATATTGAAAAAAGGAAAAGTGGTGGTGAACTAGCCTGCTTGACTTCTGTTGAGGTAGGTTATGGTTTGTTTTACTTAATAGAAAACTCTTAATAGTGATTGATAGTCATCGAGTAAAGCTGTGAAATTTTCTATGCATTTAATTGTTGTGGTTTGGTTGACTGATATATTGTTGTGATTGGTCTGCAATTCTACGACCATGAAATCCATAATCTTGATCTTGATCTCTCAAAGTAATGTCTTGAATAAAGAAGGTTTGATGAAATAAAGAATGATAAACTAAATATATTTGGATCGGGTGTCACGTTCGGACACTATATTATGAGATCAGGTGTCATGTTCCGACACGATATTATGGGATTAGGTGCCATGTTCTGACATGATATATATGGGATCGTGTAACACCCCACATCTTACATGTACTAGTCCAACGCAGATGACACATGATATGGCGGTGTCAAATCCACACACATTTTAAAAGTGCGTGAATTTTGGATTGAAGGGGTATATGTACGTCTGACGCTTAAGATGACCGAGTATATATAATTTGTAAGTCAAGTTAAGGAGAGTGTGTCCTTAAATGAAGTGAAATAAGTGAGATGCTTGTGGGACTTAGGAAGCTAGCAGGTGAGTCACTTACGTGCTTAGCTTAAATAGGCTAGGTAAACGGAGACAAGGCCCAACACCGAATTTGTTCAAGTCCGACAACGAATGAACCCCGAGTTAAGGATGTCATTTGGACCCATAGTTTAGCATCATAAAAGGACAACATTTGCAGCCCAAGATGAATAGGAAAAGGGCCAAATTACATTCACAACCTAATTCACAACTAGGGCCCAAATTAAGTGGGTATAAAGGAGGAAAATTTGAAGCAAAGTCCATCCAATTGAAGCCCAATACGGCCCAAATGAAAAGGCCAAGTTGCTGCATCATAACCTTAATAAAGTAATACTGGAAATCCAAAAGAAAGTCGGCGAAAAGTGGCCCTATAAAAGGGAGCAAACACCAGCAACTTTTAGTCATTTTCTCAAGCCAAAAAATCAAATTTCTCTCCAAGTTTCTTCTTGCTCTCTCTTCATTTTCTAAAGCATCCAAGGCACATCTCTAGGGTTCTTGAAGAGAACCTAATCCTTGAGGGTTAAGGTAAGTAAAAATACCTATGGTTTGGTGTAATGTTTCCATGAAAAACATGAAGGGTATGCTGGTTGTACTTGTGTAGGGATTTGGGACATCATGTGTTCCAAAGATTGTGGTCCACTTTTCTTGTTAATTAAGAGGCTTCTCTCTTGTTGGTTGGATGTATTATAAAGTAATATATATGTTTTTAACAAGTCTTGGGTCTGTAATGATGTAAGAAGGCTGCTGGACCATTTTTATCTTCCACAAAAATGAGTTCTTATATGATAACTAAATTGCGCTCTTAGTAGGAATTTGAGGACTGAATATTGGGAATGGTTGTCTCATGTTTTCCATCCACTTGGGGGACTGTTTTTGTACTGTTTTAGGACTGTATTTGTGTGTAAATACGTTGAGGATAGCTCGGTTGAGGTTGAAACAGATTTGGAATTGTTGACGCCGAAATGTAGCGAAAGGATGTAATGTTACGTTGCCTACTTGCGTGTTGTGTAGAATTGTTGTATGTTGTACTTTATGAGCTGTTGTAACACTGTTATGGGACTAAAATAAGTTGGATAAGACATGTATATGAGAACATGTATTAGAAAATATGATTAGGAGTGGAAATGTTGAAAAGAATACTCTTTGGTTGCTAATTCCGAGCTTGCGGCCCGGATATTATTTTTGGGTGAAATTGGATTACCAAGATGTGTTTATTAGCTGCTAATACTAGTTCTATCACCTACTATATTGTAGATAATTTTTTGAAGGAAAAGGATACTACTCCGAGGTAATAACGACATATTACAGCGAGGTATGTAAGGCTACTTGACTTCCTATTACTTGGCATGAAATCTACGTCCGTCCTTGGTACATAGAGGGCACTTACCAACTACGACATAACTAATAATTGTGTCTCCACTCTTTACCATGTTCATATGTTCCCATACTTAGCCATCGTCAAACCTGCATACGTACTTGGATACCAAATATACATGTCCTTTTTACCAAACAAAGTCCACGTATTGTTTAATCTCCTATACAATTCATTAGTTGTGTATCTCTCTTTTCATTGTGGTATTATCTTGTATGGTTGTTTATGTCACATGTCTATATTCCTACAGTTCTAAAGGTTATAACCACCAAAAGAATCATCTGGAAAGTAAATAAAAGATAACTCACAGTTGTTTATTAATGGGTGGTATCCCAGGGGTGGAAGAATCACCTAGCGTAGGTCGATCCCATATTATGGGGGGTATCCCAAGGGTGAAAGGAAAACCTAGCATGGGCCGATCCCGTTATTGATTTACCACTGTTCAACTGGTCATTTACATGATATATTGTGCACAGATTATACAGTAAAGAATGGTAAAGTAATAAAAACACATAAAGTACATGATTCTGCAGTATGACTAAAGGTGGTATTTTCATCCTTATACACTAGTGCATGATATCATTTGAGTTCTTATTTTACATACAGTATTTCCTGCCTTACATATTCAGTACATTATCTCGTACTGACGTCCCTTATGGGGGACCTGCATTTCATGCTGTAGGTACAGGAGCTACTAGATCTCCCCAGTAAGAGTACAGGACTTTTCGCTGCTATTACTAAGCTCCGGGTTGCTTCGGGGTTTGTGTGTTTAGAACTTGTATTTTGTATTGTATAGTTGGTCATGAGGCGGGGCCTGTCCCGACCCATATAGATAGTGTTCCTTACCTAGAGGCTTTGTAGACTATGTAAATTAAGGTGTGGTCAAGTAGCATATTATAGACATCGTGGCTCCAACGGCCTAGTCTTATGCATTTACTTTTGGCTTGTTAATATAGTTTACTTTCTTTTGACAGCATATTGAATATGGGAACCTCTTAAATGTTCATAGCAGGTGCATAGTTATATGTTGGTTCTCCCGAGCCTTGTCGGCAACGGGTTCCAGTAAGTCTTAATGGGACTTAGGGCGTGACAGATCGGGTGCCACCTTTCGGCATAATAATAATTAAAAACATATTAAAATGATTTAATATACTCAATTTCAAAGAACCTATCTCCCAAAAGAAGCGTGGTGTGGAGGCATGAGTCCTGATATGTATTCTTGATATTGTTGATTGGTTATATACTTGTTTCTTGTTGTTGCCACATGTTAAGTTTTATGGTTGATTTCCTGCTATTATTTTATGCATATTGATTTCTCTTTTGAATCGATCAATGATACCTACTCAATACATGTTGCCCGTATTGACCCGTACGTGTATTTTCTTTACTTTATTTTGTGAAGTGCAATGAGTGTTCTATCGACTTCGACTCGCCCTCAACTCTAGCTAGTCGTCAACACATCAGATTCTAGGGTGAGCTATCCTCCTAGTTCATGTCAGAATCTTTCGGTCGTGGAATAATGTCCTTAACTTTCACATCTAAACTATTTTATTAAATTTTTTTTGTTGTAGATATGCTTAGATTTGCTATTTTGAGATTAGTGTCCTTAATGTGATGACTTTAAAATTTTGGGGAATATTATGTAATAAACTTAGCTTCCGACTATGATCATATTTTATAAGTTGAAGTATTAATATAGATTGATATTTATGTGTTGGTTCGTCCACCTATGAGAGTAAGTGTGGGTGCCACTCATGGTCCGTTTTGGATCGTGACATGTTTGGGGTGAATCTTAGTCTCTTTGGTGCTTTGTATGGAGACTTTCTAAGATTTAGTATCCTTTCCTAGTTTGGAAGTCATGATGTAGCCTTGAAATAGTGGTTATTACCTGTCTAGGATTGTGAGCAACTATTGTCTCTATTTATGAAATAAGTGTTAGATTCTGTTGTGTTCTCTCCACAGTCATTAGGCGGATTTAGCCATGCTTGTATCATTGGAAACATATTTTCAATCAGATTTAGAGTTTATAGATTGCCTCTTTTAACACTTGTTTTCATAATATCCTCGATATCCAGTTGGAGTTGAGATCCTTTTGGCATTATTGTTGACATGCGGGTTATATTTAAGTCCTAGCCTTTGATATTCTTTCGGGGAATTTCTGTGCTCTAAGACTTAGGTATTTATAGCAATACTTGGATGATTGTATGTGTTGGTTGGATTGTGGTGATGGCAAGCATTGCCTTGGTTGTTCTTCATGCATTCATAATACGACCTTGAATGCATGTATTGGTTCCTGGCATATAGTTTTAAGAAAACTGTGTTACCCGCACTATTATATACTAATTTTCTAAATGGGTGTCATACTACTTTTACTACTTGAGACTTGGACTAGAGGCATCCGGGATGCACTCATTATCTATTTTTGGGGATGGGGCATTTGGAATGCACTCGTTATGCTTTAGGCCCAGTCAATGAGCCCCTGACCCTTCTATATACCAATTTGATTTATTATCTTCGGCATATGGTAGAGCTGATCCTAGAGATCGAGGATTGAAATTGATATACAGATATTGTGATAAGACCTGGATTGGGACCAGGAAGGTATATAGGGACGTTTGGAGCCCTCTATGGCGATCTAAGAGAGGTTCATGGGTCCCACTTCTTGGCCAGGACTGGGAGTACGTATATACACCTTGGATTGAGATATATGACACTGATGGTATTGTTGGTTTTTATTGCATAACTCTCATTCGTGTGCATTTCCTATCACCAGCATATTGGTAAGTACTTGTCGGTAGTATAGGATGTTGTATTGGTTTTGTTTGATTGTGTGTGAACCTTCTGGGAATAGAAGGGCTCAATAAGGTATTGTTTGAAAACATATGAACTTGTGGCCACATAAAGAGTGTTATCTTGTTTGAAGGTAGTTATTGTCCTTGTTCTTTTTTATCTGGCCTTTTTATGCAGGGATTGTGTTGACATAGCCCTTTGGTCTTTTATGTGATAATTATGTGATAGTATATTAGGATTCCTTTAGTTGAGTTGTTCTCCTTCGTAGTGTGTCCCCATGATCAGGTTTTGGGCTAGCGCCACCAGGTACATCTTTGGTTTCCTTTGTTTGTGCCCCTTTATCTCCCCTTCCTTAAATTAGTTATTGCTTATTACAGGTATCATATTATTCCTATTTAGTTACATGTGATATATCTTCCCTGCTTACATGTTATTTATACTTGCTTTATCTTTGGAGCTCAGTTGGCCTATGCCTATTGAGTGTCACTTGTTTGTACTCATACTACACCTTTACACCCCGGAAATCATAGTACAGGTTCTTATTGTTCACTTGGATATAGTGCAGAGCAGCTCTTGTGATTTGGAGTCTTGGGTGAGCTTCTAGCATTCGGAGTTGTCTATCTCCTTCTATTGTTTTTTATTAGAACTAGTCTTCATCTTATATTTGGAGATGGTTCGTACCTTTATTATTGTTATTATATCAGTAAAAGCTTTGAATCTTTTTATTTTGTCTAGTTGCCCGACTATCGGCTGCTACCAGGTATTAGGGGTTATTTTGTTATATTGGTTCTTATTATTCTTTTCTTATTGCTGTTATTATTATTAATTTTTGTTCTTTTCTTCCATTTGTGGCAGTCTATTGTCTATGGTTTTGGGCTATAGGGTTAGGCTTACCTACTGGTAGATTGATGGTAAATACCATCATGACATGAGAAATTGGATCGTGAAAAAGTGATATTAGAGCTAAGGTTCACAGTATCATCAATAAAAGAGCAAGTGCCTAGTAGAGTCCAGCAGATCAATGTGAAAACATATGTATTCTATCTTCGAAAGCCTATAGGGAATTCTTAAGGAAATTCCATTCTTCATTCTTTATTGTGTGGTTCTTCTTTGACCAATCTCTAAATATTTTCTTGAAATTCATTCCTCCTTAAATGGATAACATCAGCTTTTCGGTGGGCATGGACAGATCCTCAACACATGCCATTCAGATTTAATTCATAGCCAAATTGAGCATTTGTCAGGCACAAACCTTGAAATTGGTGATGTTCTTCAACATTCAGAGAGTTTCGTTGCATCCTAAGCTTTGATAGTATCAATGACCACCCCGACTCCTTCAATTCTAGTATTGGAGTTTTGAAACTAGACGAGGATACCTTATTAGCATGAGTAGTTATAGGTGTACCAAGTGTTTTGTAGCCTAGAGTTGGACTTGTAGGTCCTCAGTAGGGTGCTTCATTATTTTTTAAGTATGTGGTAGAGTGTCTTGAGTAGATCGAATAGACTTCCACTTTTTTCCCTATGGAGCGGGACATGACTCAATGATTTATTGGTGGATTGACTATGCCACCCCTTTTAGCATCAGAGCATCTAGTAGCAGTTGGATTTATGTTCCGTTAGGTGGTTAGTTATGTGAGATCTCTGTCGTAGGCATATATTGAGACTTACAGAGGTAGAGGTAGGAGGCCCCACTGTCAGTGTAGCAATAGTAGTATCCCACTTTGGGGTAGGCTTCCTCCTAGAAAGCGACACCCTCACTCTCGACCTACCAGGTCTATGGTGGGTACAATTGATTCCAAACGGTCCAATGACAAGTTATAGTGCTCATGGTGTACAGAGTTCACGACAAATTTCTCAGGGTATGTTTTTCGGTCATTTAGGTTTTGGGGTTCATTCTATGCCATCTAAGCCACCTCAATGGATTGTTTTTAGCAGGAGATGTTAGATATGCCACGAATTAGGGCATTTTGCGAGAGATTGTCTTATAATCACACATGGCTGATGTCAAGCTTATTGGGCCTAGGGACAGTCGACCAGGGATAATCCCCAGAGTTTTAGTCATATTTTTAGTTTGGCAGAGATAGTGCAATGCAAATTGTGATTAGTTATACATATGTTTAGTTCGGGTTTAGGTGTCATCCATCCTATGCTCTTGCAGGCCAACACAGAGAATGAGACTTCAATTATCAGTTAGACTTGTGTAAATTTATTTCGAATCTTCCTTGCTTGTAGTGCTTGAGTGTTAGGGTCTTCGCACGCATCGATACTTACTTGACTAGTTAAATTCACCCCATGGTTCTAATAATTGCTTTATTTGGATCTGTGTGGGTGTGCTTACTTAACCTGATTATTTTCCTAGTGTTTTGATGATAGTCTTATTTGAAATTATGTGTATGTGTTTATCTCCTGTAGGTGATTTCTTTTAGTAGTGGATCATGTTGGCTTTGTTATGGTGTTGTAGTAGTGGTAGAATAGTATCTTGTAGCTTGTAATTAGTTGACTTGCTCTAATTGGTTTCTGTTGTAGTTATTTTAGGGTTTTCTTGATTTAATTTTTCCCTTCTTTGTTACCTTCCCCTTTTCTAGTATGCTTAGTTGATGTGAGGTTGTTGTCTAGAGAAGGATGTGTATATAGGTGTAGCCTTTGTGGCGTACATTAGACCTTGTTCATCCATTCATTCCCTCGCTTAAATCATGTTCGTAGTTCATAGGGTGGCAGAGTTCAGGTTGATTTGTTTAATTTAGTTAGGTTGTATCTTCATGGTAGGTTTGATGGCTAAGTCAACTTTTTAACTGGTTTCATAAGATAGTACTGGGTGATCATGTTGAGTTGGGAAGAAAATTGGAAGAAGAATTGTTCCTTCGTGTTCTAAGTATGGCTAGGTAGATTTTGGAGGTGTTGTTCCTTGTTATGGCTCGTTATAATGTAGTAGATTCTTTGTGTTGGTAGTAGTAGCTTTTAATGGTGTGGTTGTTGAATTGTATATGTTCGGCTAGGGAATGAGATTTTGCATAAAGGATTCATCTACTGAATGGGGTCAAGGTAATTCGTGGAGTTTGTGAGCTTGTGATGGCACTTGGAAGTTGTTTTGGCATGCTTGATAGGTTGTGGTGTTAGTGAGTAAAATTGGTGTTGTCGGTCCAATACGGCTCAACTAAGTATGTATATTTGGTTGCCTACCGACTTAATAATTCTTGGATTGAAGTAGTAAAACTTAGGTTTTGATGAAAGAGTAGCTTGTGGGCTTATGATAATTTTTTGGATGTCTCTTTGGTTACAAGAGGTCATTTGAGCTAGACTTGATGCACCCCTATCGTTAATAGGATGATTTTCTTTCGTGGTAAGCATTTAGAAGAGTCATTTCAGCTTGAAGTTGTTGGTTTTGAGGGCTAAGTATGAATTTGGGTTTTTGATCTAGGTAGGTTCATTATTTCGGTCTTTGTTGTCCTCTGATATTCAGATGGTGTGTATGGTTCTTTCGAAGATGGTTGATGTCGCCCAAGTCACAAGTGTTCTCAATACTCCCGAATATAGTCTCACTTTTTTCTCTCTCTAATTACTGAGTTTTCTGTGTACTGTGCGAGAACTTCTGAAAAATAACCTAAAACCCCTATTTATAATATTTAAAATACATGTCCTAAACAAAATAGGATCGTTGGGTCGACATGCCTCATGAACTGGTTTACAAGCCGTATTGCATTCTACGGCCCGTAATCGAGGTCTTGTACAAAGCCACTGGAATCCTGGACTTCAAGTCTACGACACACTCTCTACAACTCGTAAAATGGTTTAAGACCCGTAGCGTGGTTTCTTCTGTTGAATCTTCAGAAAGTCCCAATCTCTGATCCTCAGGGTATGAACTATGTTCTACGACTCATAAATCATTCCATGACTCATCTACATGTTTGTAGAACCAACTTCAAAAAATCAGCCCCTCACTGGAATTGTCCACGAAATCACTCTACAACCTGTAGAATGACCTACGCTCGTAAAAGGTCTCACACAGCATAAAAAATCAGCAACTTTGGTATTTCTTCCAAAAATCAAGGCCGACCCTAGAATCCTGCAAATATAACACAAAACACATAAAACCAATTAACATTGCATTGAGAACACACAAAATCCCAACTTTTAAGCATCAAAAGTGTTGTATTTTGATAGCACATCATCACCCTCAACTTAAAATTGTTGCTTGTCCTCAAGCGACGGACACAATCTACATTGGTAATAAAATAACACACAGACCTCAACCCAATTGCATCCATCACATCAATTGCAAACTTAGATACCAACGCCACTTTTTCAAAACAGAATAAGATAGCCATCTAGCAAACCAGTACAAACTAGTGCATGAGACAACACAACTATGACAAGTGAGGTACTATCAACAATCCACAGTCACTGAATAAGTCTAATGCTAATAATGTAATGCATGTTCCCTCGCAGAAAGAAGTCCCATATTTGTCACTCAATGATGTTTTCATATATAACCTTGGGACTATGCAAAATCGCTCACTCTCACAAATGATATTCATGCATCATGCCTAATACTATAGGCTTGTCCCTATACTCATGACTAAAACCTTCAACTACTAGGACTAGGATCACTTTAGGACTTTCTAGGCTTGTAACGTAGGCTTATGGGGGCTTTGGTATGGTACTTTGGGAACATAGTGACTGACGACCCTCCTTGACACTGCATTTTCCTACACTTTTGCGCTACCGACTCTTTTATTTTCATCTCATCCTCCTTGTCTCCTATTTCAAGCTTTTCTGGGTGTTTTCTTTTCATTCTTTCATCTCTTTGCCTTGATTTTGCAATTCATTTTTCTTTTTAACTCACAGCTAAGGCATCACTCATTTTTCTTACACCCAGTACATGATTTTCCCTTTTTCTATGTATCACTAACTCTCCCCCTCATTTTTGTGTTTCATCCTTACACCAGCCAACCTCAAATAAGGCTTTTGGCCTGAGTTGAGGTGCACAATATCCATCCTCCGAACCAGGGCCATTTTTGGTAGCCACCCTCAACTTAGACTTTTTGCCTCAGTCAACTTGCACAATGACCAGGGACAATTTCAGGATTTTACAACTAACAAGGTTAGGTTAATCAGGTGTTTGCAAAGAATAGGTACATGTTAAGCTCAAACATTAGGAACAAGGAATATATTGCAATTTTGGTTGGTCATTTAAGGCTAAGTGGGCTTTTAAGAATAATGGCCTAAGATCCTTTCCTAATCCAATTAATCTACACTCTAACTTAGAGTAACAAGGCAAGTTCTGAATTAGCACACAACATATGAATTTAGCAATTTAAAGCTCACACTCACATGGCACTGGCTAGATTATTAACAAAAGACTCTCAGATCATGTTTTAATCTCAATTTCTCCTTACGTATCAGAACAAACATTGTTAACACACCTAAACATGCATGGTTACTAGCTAAACTACTGATCACACTTTTTGGTGGGTATCATTTTACAAACAAAACACAAATATATGCGATATGCCACAGGTATTAGTATTATACGCTACAAATATTACCTAAACATCCTAAATGTGTCGGTTCAACAGAAAGTAAATATCCATGGGGAAAATGAACATAGGCTAGAAAACCCCAGGATAAAAAATAGGGGTAGTTATGGACCCAAGTTACTCAGACTTCACTGAGGCCTCTAACTACCCACACCCCATCGAAAAAGATGTACATTATCCTCAATGCACGTAATTAAAGCAAAACAAAAAGATGTCAAAAATCATACTTGGGAACCTAAGTGCCGGTTGTGGCTGAGTTTGACCACCCTCAACCTGTGTGGTGGTCTCCTTAGTAGTAGTACTCTGTTCGGAGGGGCCAGCACCTCTCAAAGTTTCAAACACTCGAGCCTATCATCTCTCCTCCTCTTGTCTCGACTCCCTCAAGACAAGCTTGAGATCCTCTTGCTTAGTAAGCCCCACATGAAATCGTACGGCATCAGGATCATCATCCGGACGGGGCCTCTTCCGTGGGAAAGCTGGATAAGCTCATCAGGAGCAAAAATATCTACTAACAACATCGGGGGTGTAGTCTCTAGTAGTGTAATCATTGTTTCCAGTGTTGTTGTCTTCTCGGCCCAGAGTCGTTGGATCTCCCTTTGAAGGGCCGTCAAGTCTGATGGTTGGGTCGTGCTCAATTTTTGTTGTACCCTTGCCTCAAAGGTGTCATTGTGGGTATTCATAATGGATAGATGGTCCCTAATAGTAGCGATCTTGAATGCCTGCATGCGTCTCTCCGAGTCTGAAATCGCCTAGCGAACCCATGGCCTAATCTGCTGAACAAGCTGAGTCAACTGTGACTCGGGATGAGATAACCTTTACGCCATGGCTTGTAAAGATATGGTGGACATGTAAACCATGCCCATGGGAGTAGCCTGTGATGATGAGGCATGTGATTCAGGAATAGAAGTAGTGGGACCCCTCTTCTCATCTACCTCGGACCGCGGGGGCCTATCCTCTATAGCAATAACAGTGGTGGTGGTAGTCGTAGAACCTCATGCGGTGATGCTGGGGTGAACATCTCAGGCATAGGAGTAGGATGGTGATGTGCTCACTGTAAATGCCACCAGGTTCTCTTCACCCTTGATCAGGTTATTATCCAAGGTACCTAAGCCTTGATCAGGGAGTCCAGCTGGTACAAGCTCTCCACCCTCAAATCTAGACAAAGCCTATATATCAAGCAAAGGAAAAGGATGGAGGTGGACCTCTTCAAAGCGGCATCGTGAATCTTCTTGGTGATGAGGCGGACCCAATCAATCTCATAACCAGCCAAGATGTTGGCAACCAGTACTACACGCTACGGCGTCAAAGTGTTATTAGCAAGAGTAGGCCAGATGCGTGCTCTAACAACCGCCCACTAAAACTTGGCAAGGAAACTGAGTGAAGCCTTGACAATAGGCTCCGAGTATGTGGCGACCCATGCAGATTCCGGACCCTACTCAGTAATATAACCAATCACATATCTCATCAAGCTGGCTTTGAGCTTTGGATCCCTCATCAATAGTGGGTCCCTCGTCTACCCTACCCTGTAGTCAAACGCTGTGGTGGATCAGGGGCAGGAAACTCTCCAAATAACATCCAGCGGATGGTGGTCTCCGATATATCCACCTGTGAGCCCCTCACTCTTATCTCAGTTAGTCTAGTATGAGTGAGGGGATTCTTCCCCTTGGGAAAAGTCCTGTGAACTGTGGCTGCATATGAAGCATAGAACTCCCTCACCATGGTTGGGGAGTATCGTCCAAGTGATCTGGTCAGCCGTTAAAGCCAGTATCTGATCATCGTGTCCTGGAGACCGAGGACACTAACGAGTCTGTTTGGGATGACTCGGGGCTCGCACCACCGACTAGTAAAAGCGTCAGGTGATGATGAATGAGGCAATGTAGAGGACTCCATCTCTAAGCATCTCCAAAACCTGACTCAGAGTTGGATTCCTCTCTGGATGGAGTCATCTGAATAGAATTGCTCTTTTTGTTGCCTCCCTCATCAAAATAGGTAGTGCGGACGACAATAGCATGAGTCTTCCAGCTCTTACGAATACTCTAGTCTGAGGTCTAGTAGCCTTCGGGTCCGGGTTGATGCCCAGCTCCTCTAGTGATCCACTTAAGGCCGAAGTCTGCTCATCTCCCCAAGACTCATCTCTGAGCCTCCTCTTTAGGGCCCTGATCTCATCACGTCTAGCTTCCGAGGCCATAGTACTTGAAACATGAACATTTACACACCTTGGTTAGCCCCACAAATCAAAAACAAAATGCAAAAAAATTTCAAACTGAGTTGTAGAAGGATCTTTGAAAGCATCTTTATGGGTCATAGTGGATACTATGAGACATAGAGAGCTCTCATGAAATAGTGGTCACAATAATTTTTGGACACTGGAAAAATCTATGAGACCAGGTACGACTCGTAAAATGGTTTATGAGTCATAGACTAAGTCGTAGAAAGCTCAGTGTCTGATCTTATTTTAGGCAAGAATTTACGAGATCTGTCTCCTGTTTGATAGATATTCAGAGACTCTAAGTTTCTAGAATCTTGTATGAGGGAAATTACGACTGGTGAAATGTTTCACGAGCAAAAAAGTCACTCGTAGACCAGAAACACAGTTACTTGAGATTCCAAGTCCATCACCACGGACCCAATACAACTTTTTCAACTTTATTCTAACAGCATCGAAGCAAAAACGCACACCCACATGATTTTCTGACCACAACCAAGACCCAACATGTTATTCAATGTGTATAACCCATCAAAAATATTAAGCATATTTCCCCAATCCTTCCGACCATGTACGAACAATTGCACAACAAAATTAAGCACCTATGCCATCACCCACCAAATTACACATAAAAATCATTCCCACATGGAAGGTGATTCAATAGGTGCCAAACATATTATTCAAATCATACTATCAAGGAAACAATACCTAATTCCGGACTTAGACAAGCATTCAAACATGGGCAACCATAATTCAAATTTCACATATGGATTTTGTATCTAAACTACCATACCCGACATAATTTTCAATCCAATCGTAAAAACATAGGCAAATTAAAGGTTTTTAACCAAGTGAAAACTCACCAAGTTGTATGACTAACTTGTAGAAGATGAAAGAGGGGAAGAGACACTAATACCTTAGCTCATCGGAAAATCTTACCGGAAAACAAGGGTACGATCACCGTCAGTGGTCGAAATTTCTTGGGGGTGGAGTTGGTCGGGTAGATTTGTAAATTAGGTTTAAAATGGGTCAAAATAATTTGACCCCATTATTTATACCTTGACCGGG
Source organism: Solanum rostratum (assembly GCA_029948455.1). Taxonomy (NCBI): domain Eukaryota; kingdom Viridiplantae; phylum Streptophyta; class Magnoliopsida; order Solanales; family Solanaceae; genus Solanum; species Solanum rostratum. Next base: position 35,017,299 of record CM057049.1, on the reverse strand, counting down.
TCAACTTAAATCTAATGGCCTGGACTCAACAAAACGCCAATTACAGGTCGTAGAATATTTTACAGCTCGTAAACTGTTATTTCGTAGAACATCTAAACCCTAAATTTCAGGACTGGATTTCATGGACCAGTCTACGAGCCGTAGAATGATGTACGAGTCATAGAATTGGTTTTAGAAACCCCATCACTTGGAAAATTTCAGAAAACTTACTTGGGGTCCATGAGCCCCATTCACGACCCGTAGTTTTATCTACGGATTGTAGAATTAGCTCGTGGATTGGAGTGAACAACATTTTGCTCACTGGGAATATTTACAAGATGGTGTACAGGTCGTAAAGTGTTTTATGACCCGTAGAACCAGTCATAGAGACTCGTCTTGATGCTCTTTTCAGCCCAAAAAATGGTTGACTTAGCCATATAGCTGCATATTCTTCATAGTTAACATTGTGACCCTATATGCAACCAACCAGTGTTCAAAATTACAACAAAATACAAGAAAATAAACTACCTATGAGTCCAAAACATAAAATAAAGCTACAGCTACACTATTACATCAAAGACCTTGGGTTGCCTCCCAAGTAGTGCCTGATTTATTGTCGCGGCATGACTTGGACAAATTGGTTACTCAAACTTCACCAATTTCCTAGACTTCATTCTTCAAATCATATGGTCGTTTCATGGTCTGGCAAATATTGAAAGCAATTTCTTCGTTGTTCAATCTGAACCTGAGTTGATCGGCTTCCATAACCACTAGTGCTAGCCCAGTGGCTAGAAACGGTCTTCCCAGGATGATTGGAACATTGAAGTTGAATTCGCAATCTAGGATCACAAAGTTTGCGAGGAATATGAACTTTTCAACTTTGACCAACATGTCGTATAGTATCCCCACAGGCTTCTTCACCATGCAATCGGCCATCAATAACCACATGCTCGTCAAAGTAGGGGCTCCCAATCCTAGATTTTTGTAGACGAGAAGGGGCATTAGATTAATGTTGCCACCTCGATCACATAGTGCCCTTGCAAGCTCCATATATCCAATGGTGCAGGGTATGGTGAAAGCACCGATATCATCTCGCTTATGAACCAAGGACCTTGTAGTAATAGCACTGCAATGTTGAAGCTCTTGGGAGAGCTCCTGACTCACTGTGCGCTTTTTGGTAACCATGTCCTTCATGTATTTCGCATACTCTGGCATCTTCTCTAATGCCTCAATGAGAGGGATGTTGATGGAGAGTTGTTTCAGCATGGAGAGAAAGTGCTTGAACTTGCCTTCTTTTTCCCTCTTTTTGATTTTTTGAGGGAAGGAATGAGGAGGCCTAGGAATGGGCTTCACCGTTATGGCGTATCAGTAGCTTTACTCACCTCATCCTTGACATAATCATCTCCTGTGTACATCCTTGGCCACAACTATCTCCTATCGAATATCATTCTCATCAATTGGAATGGGAGGATCAATGGTGTGTTTGCCACCACAAGTAGTAACCTCCATATATTGCCCTTCATTCTTAGGATTTTGAACTGTGTTACTAGGCCAGTGTACCCCTCTGACGCTGATTTAGTTGAGTTGACACTTGACCAAACTGTTGTTCTAGCTATTTGATAGCCACAAAATTAGAAATCTCAGATTTTATATTCCTCAAAGTCTTATCCTTTGTCTTGGCTTTCTTCAAAAAGTGATCAAACATATCCTTGATCCTCGAACTACTTGCACCTGCGTCACGATTATGGGGCGGCACATAGGGACTATTTCTGAAGCCATATCTGTGACTCCAATCTGCATCTCTCTCTGGACCCCTGTTCTGATCATAGTATCCTCCATGATTGTCCCTAAAAGCTCCATCTCTGTTGAAGTTCTAACCTTGGTTTCCTTGAACTTGGCGCCAATAGTCCTAGTTGGACCCTTATGTGTTGGTTTAAAAACCCGCTGTCTAGTCAGCAACAAAACATGTTTCCTCCTCATAAAAAGGCTCATCATACATGGGTGCACGTGGAGGTTGATGAACCACTACATTGACTCACTCCTGGTTTTGCTTCATTATTAACTCCATACCTGGGCAGATTCGGGCAAGCTCTTACATAATTTCTTCATTGATCTTTGCTTGCTCCGGACAAACACTGACAGCGCACGAACTTTTGGTAGATGCTTTGTGTCTCTGCTCCTATGTATGATAGCCGTGACCACTCTCCATCCATTCTTCTATCCTTGCGAATGTCTGATATAAGAGCATGCCCACTATGATATTGTCAGCACAAGCCTGAGTGTTCTCATCAAGGGCACAGTAGAAGATCTCCACCAAGGCATCATCAACTATCTTGTGGTCTGGGATACTCTTTAAGCATTTGGTGAATTCCTCCCAAGTAGTGTTGATCGAATCACTAGGAAGTTTCTCAAATTTGTTACTCTGGTCCTTCAACTTAATCTTCTTCGATCTAGGGAAGTACCTCTCCAAAAAGAACTTCTTCAATTCTGCCTAACTAGTTATCGAACTCTGCAGTAGCTCAGACAGACATAATGTTGCATTGCCAGTAAGAGACAATGGGAAGACATGAAGTCCCACAATATCCATAGACAGATTTTGTGTTCTCATCACACTCTTGAAGACAAATGCAACATTGTTAAGATGGCTATGAGGATCCTCCGATGGTAAGCTCGCAAATAGCCCACGATTTTGCAGTATTTGAAGCAACCCACTCGAGACTATGAACTTTGTGTCTACCGATAGAGGTGGCAACAATAGCTCTAGTCAGCACCATAGCCATAGGATTTATCCTATATTGGTTCCACTAATAAGTATTGGCATTAATGTCATGTGGCTGTGGAGAAATGTCCTTAAGAGAAGGTGGGTTCTCATGATCAGCATTTTCACTCTCATTCCTATTCAGATCTGCAATAGTTGCATTATCGGCATTATATTTGGCCATTCTTCTTAGTGTTCTGTGGATCTCTGGGTCAAATAGAGTCAAGGGTTTGCCTCGACTTCGTGTATTGGGCATACACTACACTTACACCCTGCAAAGAAAACAAAAATAACAAAAAACGTAAAATATGGGAAATAAGGATTAACACCCAAATCACCATGAATTACCTAAGTCTAGTCGTATTCCCTGGCAACGGTGCCAAAATATTGATGTCACCCAAGTTACACCTCCTTTTTGAGGATAAGGCAATCGTTCTCAAGAAATAAAACCTAACCAAGGTTAGGGTCGAATCCAAGGGAATACGTAGACTCAAGAGAATTCAATGACTTCAATTTCAGTAATTAATCGACTTCCTTACCCAAAGGGGGGAGGGTTTGCAATAATCAATCGAAAAATTAGACTAACCAACACAACAGTGTAATCAATATAGAGAGAAACTAGGGTATTTTATTCCCATGATTCCCTAACTTAGTATCACCGGATAACCTAATTCTCTTCTGGTATATAGCATGCAGAATGGTAAGTTAAGTTCACAAACCCTTTGGTCAAAGGTGAGAGGTGAATTTCACTATGTGACTTGGCCCATCTCCATAGTGTGCATTACTAACGCTTACCTATTAGTCCTAGTACAACCTCCCTTTGCCCAGTCAGGTTAATTAGATGAGAACACATCAATCGAATCCTATTAATTGATTTCTTTTCCTATTCATTACTACCTTGGTCTAGTCAATAACACTAAGCGGGTTCTAATGTTGGCCACCACTAGAAAAACATGTAAAATGAAGAGAGTTAACTAATACATGCATGCACACTTTTCAAGAATTATGAATTTTCCAGTTTTGCCTTATTAGTTCTTTATGGTTCCCACAACCCTAGTTGTGGATTTAGCTACTTATACTTTGTGTAGATGTAAGACTTATGAATTGGAACAACATAATAGAGCACTTACACAATTGAATTAAGAACAAGCAAATCCAACTTCAAAGAGAATCACAAGATTAAAGATTAAATCAAAGTACAAGTGTTCTCAATACTCTCCAATGTAATGTCACTATTTTCTCTCTCTAATTACAGGGTTTTATATGTACTGTGTGAAAACTTCTGAAAAATAATTTAAAAAACCTATTTATAATATTTAAAATACATGTCCTAAAATAAATAGGATAGCTGGGTCGGCACGCCTCACGAACTGGTTTACGAGTCGTATCGTATTCCACGGCCAGTAATCAGGGTCTCATAGAAAGCTGCTGAAATTCTAGACTTCAAGTCTATGACACACCCTCTATGACCCATAAAGTGGTTTACGACCCGTAGGGAGTTTTGTCTGATGAATATTCCGAAAGTCCCAATCTCTAATCTTTAGGGTGCGGACCATGTTTTATGACTCGTGAATCATTCCACAACTTGTCTGCATATTCATAGAACCAACTTCAAAAAATCATCGCTCACTAGAATTGTCCGCGAAATCACTCTACGACCCATAGAATAACCTACGACCCGTAAAGGGTCTCGCGCTGCATAAAAAATCAATAACTTCTATATTCCTTCCCAATATCAAGGCCAACCCTAGAATCCTGCAAATATAATACAAAAACACATAAAACTAACTAACATCGCATTAAGAACACACAAATTCTATGTTTTAAGCATCAGAAATATTGTATTTTGATAGCACATCAATGGTGTTGCAAGTTATGGCATTTAGACTACATTGGAAGTGTTTACAATGGATAAGGATTGTCAGGATACTCCTAATAGATGGAGATGATGGGTTTTGGAATTGAGGTAGGTAATTCAGATGGTGGGGATGTTTTGGTTCCTTCAATGATTTCACATTGCTGAATTCAATAATTTTGGTATGGTTTTGGTTTTTTCGAGTGGTTTTGGTTTTTTAGCTACTTCTGGTTCGGTTGAATGTGGGTTGGTGACAAGGAAAGATTTGGAAGAATTTTTGAAATTCTTGATGCAAGTTTGAAATTTTCTTCTAGGTTGGAGTTTTATACTACATTTTTACTTCGTGAGGGTGCCTATGGGTCTGGCAGAGCATGCGGGCCTAGCATCCTCATCATTTTGTGTCTTAAGGTTGTGGTTATCCTTGAATTTCAAATATGAAAGTCCTCGTAGTAGTTGATGTCGTAATGACTTTTTAGTTCATTTCCTTCACTCTCCATTCTTTTGGCAGTTAAAGCCTTCTTGTAACAAACCCAAGTCATTATGACTTCCTGGCACTAATAGTTTGGTCATCTGTTCATTTATTTAGATTTTGTGCAACTTTCTGTTTGTTGAGGTTCTTATAACTTAAAGAGTTAGCTACGGTCAAACATGCAGGTAAACGATCTCAAAACAGAATTTTGATGATTCCATCAATACTAAAATGGCCAAATCAAGCTAGAATTTTGGTCAGCACAAGCACTAGGCCTTCAGTGCGAGTTTAAACCATTTAGCATTTTGGTTGTTGAAATTTGGCCTAAACTTAACTTTGCTCAACATTCTTGAAAATCTTGTGGTTAGCTCTAGAACATCTACTTCGGTGTAGAATAACCCTTTTTGCATTTCTCGAGGCTTCTCGTTTCATTTTGAGCCTTTCGATGGATTTTGGTTTAAATGGTCCTTAGGTGTGAGATCCACTTTCTGTCAAAATGACCTCGAATGGAATTTCAATTGCGCCGTTGAATTTAGCCTGTCGAAGTTGAAGAAGTAGAAGGGTTTGTTTGCACGCACAGGGTTTTAATGAACCCTGGGAAACCCATCTACGATTTTTGGACTTAGCCAACATTGATGTTGCAGCCAATTCTGTTGCAGTCGCTTTAGCATCCCTAGCGTTACTTAAGAAGCTACTGTAGCACCGCTTTAGCGATAGTCAGCCAAAGGGAAGGCATTGGTTTAGTGACACCTGGCTTTGCTTATGCAATCCTCACTTTTGCGGCCATGGGCTCGCATCAGCAAGGCCTGCCTCTTTGAGGCCGGTCGCTTTTGCGACCTGGGTGGTCGCTTAAGCAATACCTGCAACTCTTTTAAGTCTATTGTGGGACTTATTTTCAACCAAATTTCATTGGATAATTCCTTACCATTTGAACTCTAAATTTAGTGATTCCAAAGGCTATTTTGCATAGTTTTTCAAGAAGAACGCATTAGTATGGTCGGAATCTATTTTTGAGCCCTCATTTGAGGTAATTTCTACTCAAAAGGGGCTACCCTAGCTTCTCTTTTAAAGATTTTAAGGTATTATGTATGTTTGGTTGATTTCTTCTGTTTGAGCATAAATTTGTGCTCCATTTTAGGGTACAAGCTCTATAATTGAGACTTTTCTGTGGAGTTGATTTCGTAATTTTTGTTGCGGGTCCCATAATAGCATTTTTGACCTAATTTTGGACCTATCTCCAGAAAATGTGATTTTAGTGAGAAAACGTCGGTGTTGATAAGATGATTGATTTTTTAAAAACGTGGCGACATTTGGAGGAGATTTAAGCATTTAAAGTTATTAGGAAGTGGACTTGGAGTATGCTGTTCGGATTTAAGGTAGGCTATGGTCTACTTAATTTTGATTGAGCTTTATAAGATATTGTTTAGCATAAATTACTAGTAATTTGGATTGTATCTGATGAGTTAGGCTTCAACCTTCGTTCCTTATTTCCTTGTCCCCGGTTAGAGCCTTAGATTGGGTTGTCCTTATGGAATTCTTACCTGGGATGGTAGAGCTGTTAAATTATGCCTTAGTTTACTCTTATTAGCCTATTTGGTAAAATTCATCGATGTTTGTGGTTGTAGGCTCAAATAGTATTGGAGGATGAGTTTGGGATGAACCTTAGTCCCTTGAGTGCTTATTATGGAGACTTTTTGAGATTCAATAACCTTTCCTAGTTTGGAAGTTGTGATGTATCCTTGGTATAGTGGTTTTCACCCGTCTAGGATTGTGAGCTATGGTTGTTCCTACATCAGAAATAAATGCTAGATTCTTTTGTGTTTCCTCCATAGCTATTTGGGAAAGTTAGTCGTGCTTGTATCATTGGGATATATTTTCAGTCAGATTTAAAGGATATAGACTGCCCTATTGAACACTTGTTTTCATAATATCCTTCTTGATATCCAATTGGAATTGAGATCCTCTTAGCAGTATTGTTGACTTGCAGGTTATATTTGAACCCTAGGCCTTAGATCTGAGATTTATGGTGCTTTTGGGTCAATTCTATGCTCTAGGACTTAGGTACTTATACTAATACTTGTATATGATTATATGTGTTGGTTGGATGTTGTTGATGGCATGCATTTCATTGGTTATTCTTCATGCATGATTGTAGTATGACCCAAAATGCATGCGTTGGTTACTGGCATTGTTTTTAGAAAATCTGGTGTTACCTGTGCTATTATCTACTATTTTTCTAAATGAGAGTTGCACTACCTTTACTATTTCGGACTTCGACCGAAGTCATTTGGGATGCACTTACTATATATTTTTGGGATGAGGCATCTGGGATGCGCTTGTTATTATTTTCGGCCACATGGTGGAGCGAATCCTAAAGATCAAGGATATAGATTGATATACATATATTATGATAAGACTTGGATCAGGACCATGTAGGTATATAGCGGCATTCATGATCCCCTCATGGTGATCCTAGAGAGGCACATGGGTCTCCTTTCCTAATCGGGACTAGAAATGGGCGTATATACCTTGATTAAGATATACGGCACTAATGGTACTACTAGTTTTTATTGCATAACTCGTATTCATGTGCATTGCCTATCACCAACATATTGGTTTGTACTTCTTGTAGTATGGGATGCCCTACGGATTTTGTTTGATTGTGAGTGAAATTTCTAGGCACAATGGGGCTTTGTAAGGTATTGCTTGACTATATGTGCACTTATGGCAATATAAAGGGTGGTATCTTGTTTGAAGGTAGTTACTGCCCTTGTTCTTCTTTATCTAATATTTTTATGTAAGGATTGTGTTGACATGGTTCTCTAGGCTTTTATGTGATAATTCTCTAGTAGTCTATTAGGATTCCTTCAGTTGAATTATCCTCCTTCGTAGTGTGTCCCCGTGATTAGGTTCTGGATTGGTGTCACCAAGTACGTCTCTTGGTTCCCTTTCTTGTTCCCCCTTTTTCTCCCTTTCCTTACATCATTTATCGCTTATTGTAGGTATCCATATTATATTTGTTCAGTTACTTTTGATATATCTTCCCTGCTTACATGTTCTTTATACTTGCTTTATCTTTAGAGCTCAATCAACCTAAACCTACCAAGTGTCATTTGTTGGTACTCATACTATAGTTCTGCACCTTGCAAATCATAGTAAGGGTTCTTATTGTTGACTTGGACATCGTACGGAGCAGTTCTTGAGATTTGGAGCTTTGGGTGAGCTTCTGGCATTCGAAGTTGCCTATCTCCTTCTATTTTTTTAATTAGGACTACTCTTCATCTTGTATTAAAAAATGGTTCATACCTTTATTATTGTTATTATATATGTGAATACTTTGTATCCTTTTATTTTGTTTAGTAGCTCGACTACCGACTAATACCAGGCCTTGGGGGTTCTTTTGTTGTATTGTTATCACTCTTCCTTTCTTATAATTATTATTATTATTATTATTTATTCTTTTCTTCTACTTGTGGTAGTCCATTGCCTATGGTTTTGGACTGTGGGGTTAAACTTACTTACCGGTGTATTGATAGTAAATACTATCATGAACTGAGAAATTGGATCGTGACAAGGCATTATCTCGCGGAACCATTGCAGATCTCGGTCACATTTGCGTGTCTCCAATAAAATGGCCATAACTTTTTACACCAAATTTGAAATAAGGCAAACTTGATGGAATTGTAAAGAAAATTCGAAGACCTTAAATTTGGAAAGTTACAAGCTCACCTAACTCTATATATATTGAGAGTTATGGTCGTTTAAAGTTGATCCTTATATGAACTTATGCCAAAACTTAGCCGATAGGAATTATTTGAACTAGGCTTGGTGTTTGAGATCCCTTATGACCCTAAACCACATCTAATAGACTATGAATACTTAAGAATTGATCCTAACATATTTATACAATTAGAATATGTTGGATGTCTTATATCAAAACACAATCGGTAAAGAAGTTTTTCGCCAACTTTATGCTAGAGGGTTCTTGTAGTCTTAATTTATCTCAAAATATACTCTCACACTAAAGAATTGACTTTAACAATTACGCTCAATTAAGAATCATCTGTTACAACCTTATACGCATATGAAGGATGGCTCATTCATAGCTTAAAAAATTTCAAGGGTGTACATGTTATAATGACCAACTCAAGATCAAGATCCCAGATTCAAGAACAAGCTCAAAACCACTAAATTCAAAAACAAGTCAAGATCAAGTTCATCAAGTTTATGTCTATATTGAGTTTATCAAATTCATAAATAAAGATTAAGACTAAAAATTCAAGATCAAGCCTAATCCTAAAATCTTTGAATTCAAGTAGAAGTCAAGATCAAATTCATCAAGTTCAATAATATTCAAGATCAAGCTTACAAGACTTTGAATTTATATTCAAAAAGGTGAATTAGAGGATTCATAGAGATTATAGCGCTTATATTTTAAAATCAAATACTAAGATATCTGTTCTTGGTTATTATTTTCTCGAAGGGAATTCTATTGTCTACACTCATATTCTCTCCTTTGCAGATCCATTTAGGAATCCTATTATATATATCCTCCTTTTCTCTTTCTTATTATTCAAACTCCATTAAGGTACCATTGTTATTTTTGCCTTTTGACAACCATTTTTTTAAAGAAACAAGTATTATACTTATTTCTTACGTATGGCCAATGGCATAGCTCATTCAATTAGATCATACTTTTTTTTTCATTATGGCCGATGGAGTTGTTGAATTTGTCATAATTTATACCCAATTCATTCAACCATACATGACTATGTACGAATTCCATACGTACAAACATATGAAACAACAAAAATGTGAAGATACATTAGTTTTTACAAAAACTTTAGATTAAAATAATGAAAGCACGCCTAAGTGATGAGCCGGGAAATTTGACTCATTTAGGACTTAAATGTTAAGAACATAGTGGCCTTAATGCCTAGTTTATGTCCATAACTCATGCTAAATTATTCATTTGTTGCCATGAAGGTTAAAGGACAAGGCGAGAACTCTATGTTGCAAAAAGAAGGCAAAAATAGTAAAAATAGAAGCTGAACATTGCCTAAGGGTACCTGGACACACACATACTGGACCCATACATTGTCCAAAAGTCCTAACAAATAGGCTAACAGTAAAGTCAACTAGGTGATCTAAGAAGCAAGGTTGGTAACTCACCGACTTAAAGGGCGAGCACGAACTGGCTTGCCAAAATTTTCTTATAAGCATGCTGGTTTAAGAAATTAAAGGAAGAGTATGGACTCCAAATGGCGACTCGTGGACCAGGAAGGCAAGATCTCCAAAAGATTCTAAAACTGTTAACGGGAAATGATGGAAAGAAACCCTTAATCAGTGATTCAAGGAACGCTTGGTCGAGCTCGACTAATTTTGCTAAAAAGGTTCCATAAGTCTTTTTCTACTATGTTTTTTAGAAAGATATAAATGGCTTCAAAGAATGAGAATTCAGTACTTTTCACTAAAATAAAATTTTGGGGTTTGTGTGCTTGGTACTTGAGAGGTTTAGGAATTTTGATATTGGGTCTTTGAATTTTCGCTTATACTTCAGCTGGAATTGATGAGAGATAGCTACTTTAGTACATTTCTTTTTAGTTTTTCAATGCTTAGCTAAAACCCCTCTTTTAGGGGGTGCAATGTTGTTAATTCTTACCTTTGAATATGGGTTTATATATTAGCTTGATTTGTGTTGAATTGATATGGGTTTTGTTAGTTCATCATATTTAATTTATTAATTGTGGTTGCAAACTTAATTCTATTTTAGATCTTTGCATTTGCTCGAGAAAAATGTATAGAGCGGGTGAGCTAATAAATAGCCATTAACATTTGTTAATCATGATTCCACTTGAGAGGGAACATTTTGCAAAGGATAATGTTTTTTTAATTTTAATGACCCTTGAGCGAAGAGCTGAGCAACACCCTCCGTCCTTAGCATTGATATAAAAATCTATATAAGGAGAGGGACATAAAACCTTACCTACGAAATCAATCGATGCCAAATTCTGTTTTTCTTTCGGGAGAAATACCGGGCAGGTCATCCAAAAAGACATCAAGGAATTTACTAACAATGGGAATCAAATCAAGAGTAGAAACATCGGACTCAACATCCCTAACCCGAACAACATGATATATTCACCATTTAGAAATGATTTTTTGTAGCCTTTATATAAGAGACAAACTTACCCTTCAACACCAAATTTGTTCCCTTCTACTTAAGGATGGACTCATCAGGAACTTGGAATATGGCCCTATAGGTTCAATAATCAATAGAAGCATAAGATACATGCAACCAATCCATACCAAGAATAACATCAAAATTGGTCATGTCAAGTTCAGCAAAATCACATGGAAAGACTCTATGTGAGACCGATATGCGATAATTTCTATATACTTTCTAAGCATGGATCGACTCACCAATTTTGTATAGACCGAATAAGGTTCCAACAAGACTTTGGGAGACATATCAAACTTTATAGCAAGGTTAGGAGTAACAAGGGACATATTTGCACTGGGTTCAAGTAACGCATACACATCATGAGCAACACTCTTAACATACCGATAACCATAGTGGAAGCCTCCTCAACCTCTTGCCTAACATGCAAAGCATAGAATCAGTTGCCACGTGGACCACCTTCTTGAGCTTAGGCACCTTGTTGCACTTGCCCTCTTTGAGTTACTTGGACTTGAAGACGCCCATCCTTCACTGTATTAGCAACATTTGGACACTCGGAGATCTTGTGCGCTATCTTACCACAACCAAAACATGCACTCGTTCCTCATAAGTAATCACCAATGGTTCCTTCTACACTTGGGACACCTAGGAGGAATAACACCACCACTCTTGGGGCCATCTACTTGAGCATTAGGGTTAGGCGCCCTATCTTTAGTAAACCCTTGAGTATTACCTTTTAATGACCTTTGGCTATGCTGGAAGCAGCCACCACCGATATTAGCATGTGAAAAGCCACCATCAAAATGAGCCCTTTTAGACTCCCTCATCTTCATCGTTTGAAACTTTTCACTCTCTATTTGCTTGACATAAGTCATAAAGAGAGAAATATGCATCCTTTTAATGATCATTTTGACTTTATATTTCATCTTTACCAAATTAGATACACTCATAGTAAACTTGTTCATACGGGCCTTAGAGTCGGCAACCAAAGAGGGAGCGTACTTATACAACTTTGTGAACTTGAGGGCATACTTACTCACACTCATGCCACCTTGCTTCAAATTCATAAACTCCATCACTTTATATAACGACCCCCAATTTAGGAGCCTTGAGTGCAGGAAAGTTGCCCTGAAAAATGAATAAAGACCTGGTTCACGAAACAATCTACGGGCCGTGGATTTTCCTATAGCTCATAAAATGGTTCGTGAGTGGAATCCCAAACATGAAGAAATTTGGAGTTTTAAGGAAGTTAATCCACGACTTATTAGACGTCTCGTAAAACGTTATACGGCTCGTATAAGGTCTAGTAAAAAAAGGGTCAGATACAAGGTGAGAATTTGGCTAAGTGTGGAAGGACTCTACGAGTTCAACCATGGTCTGTAGAAAATAGTAAGGTCTATCTTGTTTGTCATAATTCCCAATTCAACAAAAGGCCATATTTCAGGATTCTCTAGTGAGCCATGAGACAAATGGGTCTACGGCCCGTAAAACCATCTAAGGCCTATAGTCGGGGTCTCGTAGATGGCTTCCGATAGTTTTAATTGGGGGGAGTTTGGTCATTTCTCGTAATTATATTCCTATACTACATCATTTAGGGGACGAAAAGGGGGATCTATATTAGTCTTTAAGCCCTAGAAACACCCTTGTTCTCTCATTCCTTTAATTCTAAATTCCTAATGAAAGAGCTCTCAAGAACAAGGCTAAGGTTTCCCAAGTTCCTTCCTTAAGACTTCAATCCGATTCTCCCAAGTTTCTCAGGAACGTGAGTTGATTTATGGTTATCCTTTTATCCATAAAGTTCTCTATTATGCATTTTACCTTTTCTTTAAGTTCTGAAGCTTTAATACATGCTTATGATGATTTTATGATTCGTATGCTACTATATGATGTTCCTAAAGTTCAATAACTATTTTTTAAGTAAATGTACATATATTTTTGGAAGTGTGATATTGATTCTAAGATGGTTCTTGATATGATTAAAGTCGAATGATTTTGATATTTTCTTTTTATGAAATTTCTTAATACTTGTGTGATTTATGATTGTTCCACGCATCAAATAAGCCCACCTTATTTTTTAATTAAAGTCTTTATGAATCATTAATATGAATAGGGAATTTATGAAGAGCTTAGAAGTTTAGTTTTTCCAAAGACATGTGTAAGATGATTATTGCCCTAAATGATATTTAAGAAGGATTCTTAAGTTCGAGCTTTTCTTATTGATTTCTACTTATGATTCTAAATTATGTTTGAATATTCCGTGGGATGACTTAGCACCGAGAGGACTTGAGATTAGGACTCATCTCGTTCGTTGATGCATGACCCCTTGAAGCTAAATCTCAATGTCCCTAAGTATGTCCCACCATAAGAGCCTTGTAGGCTAGGCTAGTGGAGCCACGTAGGCCCCAAAGTTATGAAACATACTAAGTTTCGGATATCTACCTTGCCAAATAGATTATCCTTTTCATAATGGAAGGAGTTCATTGAATTTCACGTATCAGCTCACATGGTCTTACTGTCGGTTATGGTCCATTCCCAGAAGTTTATATGATTCTATGATATGTCTTGAATTTGTGTTTGAAATGTGCATTATCTCATATTGTTCTAACTCGTATTCCTTGTATATGTTTGAGCTTATTTCATGTCTCATTAACCTTATGTATACTAAAATGTTATATTTAATTGTGATGGCATTACAATTTCATCCATGCATTGCATCTCACATACTTAGTACATTCAAACATACTAACGCATATTTGCCTGCATGATTTAACCATGTAGGTACAGGTACTCCTCCACTAGCTCGTGGCTAGTATTTGGCTCCCAAAACTCGCTCTACTATTGTGGTGAGTCCTTAGATCAGGATTCCTCCATTCTTTCCTTCTAGCTCGTATTTAGCTTGATTTGAGATGATGTTTGAAGCCCTTCCGAGGCACTCTTTTAGTAATGTATTGTCTAGATTTCTTTTTATTGATGGAGAATGTCTGTTACCAATCCCATCGACTTATGATGTAGTTGGTATGCGTATGGACAAAGTAATGATTTAGTTATTCTCACTATTTTAATGTTACTTTATTGTTCAAAAAACCCATAGCCCCTTTTCCTATGAATGCTTAGATGGCTTGGTAAGGTGCCTCCAGGACCCTCATTCCCCGTGTGACTTTAGGTCATTACACTTTAGCTTCCCTTAGTTCAATTGGGAAGAAACGATCAAGAAAGACAACCCCAGACACCTCATACTCAATAGAACCTTCTTCAACCCTTTCAGACTTCCATTGTGTGAACCAAACTTAAGCAACTCCCTTAAGATAGTAAGCCACCAACTTGGCTTTCTCTTCGGGGATGCCCCCATAATCCCCACCACCTTGTAAACCTTATCAATAAATTCTCTTGGATCCTCATCCACCTTGAACCATGAAACTGCAGAGGATTCATTCTAGAAAAATCTCTCGCTTTTGAAGCCGAAGTAGGAGTCTTTGGAGAAAATGACTTGAGTCAACATAGTAATAGCAGCCTAAACTCCTCATTAGTCACTTGATTGTCTTGAGGGCCTTGAATAACTTGAGAAGCCAGAGGAAAATATTCCTCATAAGTATCAACTCCCCTGGGCAATGGAGCACTTCGTGGAGGCATTTTCTGAAAATATCAAAGGAAAAGTGTTAGAAAATGAGAGTCTTAAAGGCACGACAGATATCACAAAAAAGTGAAGATTTCCTATATGTCTTATAGCCTCTCACTTATGGGTATGGTATGCTTCACACTTATGAACATGACTCTACTAGATGCGGCATATAAGAGTCCCTAGGATACTTTCAAACCTTGTGCTCTAATACAAAATTTGTCATGACTCAAACCTAAGGCATAACAGTGACACGGCGAATGTGACACCCAAAGGTGCCCCATCCAAGCCTCTTGTTCATATCATAAGCATATATAAGTTAAAATAAGAAATTCATAAGAGAGTAAGCAAGCTGAACATAATAACATAAGAGTCATAGTTTCCCTTTAAGGGGAATTGCAACATCATAAGTCCAAATCATGCCTCTATATCATAGATCTTGGCAGAGTTTAGAACATGCTACTAACTCACCCTAAAGATGGAACATGAAATGAATCATAAAGTCTCTTCATAACAAAGCATAAGCAAGAACTAGGTTTACCCCCGAAGCATGGGAACTCACAAAGCACAATCCGAATCTATCCATGGAATGGATAAGTAATCTCTTTGTCGCTCGTATCTGCATGTGTTAGATCATGTAGGTAAAAGTATGTGTTAGTATATTGAATGCACTAAGCATGTAGGTATAACATGCATCAAGGAAATATCATAACATAATATCAATATCCATAACCATAGTAATAAAATAAGGACAACATATGCATGAATAATGCATGCTTAAACTCATGAACAGAAACATCATAAATGCCTTTCATAACCTATCATACATATGTACGAATAAGACCATAACCGATAATAGGACCATACAGGTTATTACATAGGATCCCAATGTTCCCTCTACACCAAGCAAAAGAGAAGTCTACTTTGCCAAGGTTGACACGGCCCTCACCCTATAGGCTCTATCTTAGCCTGGTAAGGATCATATGTACATAAAGACCCCGTCTTTTAGGCTTAACCCTAGCACCATGAGTATTAATTAACATAATACTATATAGATCCATTTGTTAGTGTTATAGGTACATAATCATAAACTTATGGAGGCATGTAGTTATGAGACTTGAAAATTTATATAAGGACCCTTGGAGATAGTTTCCCTCACACAAGCTTATTCGGTGCTGAGTCATATACCATAGAATACATAATCATGCATATACATAGATTTCATCATAGCTCATACTTTATCAAAATCATAAAAACATATCATATCATAGGAGTAATATATCTATATAACTTTGCATATGGTGTGGGTATACAACCCATCTTATAATCATTTCATAATTATTAGGGTTTTAAGATACCCTCATCATCATATCATCATCATCATCAAAGCATACTTTCATACTTAAAATCATATTCATGAAAATGATAACTTTGTTATAGGAAACCAGGGCCATGTGTGGGTTCATAAGCAATCGAATTTAAATCATGCAATTAGATGAAAATTATATATGAATCATGCAATTGAAATCAATTTGAATCATTAGTAAAGGAACCCATATCAATTCAACAAGCCTTAATCATCATGTACTTGAAATCAATTGAAAATCATAGAAATCATATAATTCTTCATAATTTATGCATATTTGAGTATAATAATTATGTAATAATCATAATCTGATCATTTGGAATAGCATCATGGAAACCCATAATAAATCATCATTTAAATTGAAGAAAAGGAGAGTTTAAATTAGGC
Source organism: Solanum rostratum (assembly GCA_029948455.1). Classification (NCBI taxonomy): domain Eukaryota; kingdom Viridiplantae; phylum Streptophyta; class Magnoliopsida; order Solanales; family Solanaceae; genus Solanum; species Solanum rostratum. Next base: position 35,000,688 of record CM057049.1, on the reverse strand, counting down.
TTCATGGATGAATCTAACCCATGAATGAAGCCCTACATACCTCAAGTGAGAAACCTTAGAAATTAGAGTGAAATAACCTTGAAATCCTTAGCAAAAGTTTGAAACCCTAGCTTTAATGGAGAGAATCCTTAGAGAGAAAATTTGAGAATTTGGGAGAGAATTTTGAGAGTGAATGAGTTAGAATGGTTCGGTAATAGGTTTTATAAGGTTTGAGTCAGTTAGTTAGTTAATAGGGTCAAAATAACGTAGTTTAGGAGCCAAACATATAAAAAGTTACAAAAAAGTCCTTCCGTTAAAATTTGTCGGACCCATCTACGAGCCATGTTTACGAGGTGTAAACTGGAGTGCGGCCCATGCTTAGTCTTCTACTTTGGATGGACCAAACTTTTAGCTACTGAAATTTGCACCATCAATCCATGAGCTGGTAGTATGGTCTGTAGTTTTATTAACGAACTGTAGATCCTCTTCGTAGAAGCCTCCTAGACTTAGAAAATCATCCCGTAGGGTTTCATCCACGATCACCTTTTAGGTCTATATACAGAAGTTAGTTAGTTAATAGGGTCAAAATAACGTAGTTTAGGAGCCAAACATATAAAAAGTTACAAAAAAAGTCCTTCATTAAAATCTGTCGGACCCATCTATGAGCCATGTTTACGAGGTGTAAACTGGAGTACGGCCCACGCTTAGTCTTCTACTTTAGATGGACCGAACTTTTAGCTACTGAAATTTGCACCATCAATCCATGCTGGTAGTATGGTCTGTAGTTTTATTAACGAACTATAGATCCTTTTCGTAGAAGCCTCCTAGACTTAGAAAATCATCCCGTAGGGTCTCATCCACGATCACCTTTTGGGTCTATATGCAGAAGTACAACTCATAGAATCCTTTCTACAATTACTTTTAGTGACCAAAAATTTTACCGACTTTTTGGACCTCAACCACGAAAGTTGTCTATAACTGGTGTTCTGACCCATAAGCCGCAGATTGACATGTAATATCCATCTAGTTCAAAATTTCCTACAACGTTTCTATGATTCATGCTTTTCAACATGCATGGTGTTATAAGGGTGCTCCAGTTCTGTTTGTAAAGAAGAAGGATGAGTCTATGAGGATGTGCAACGACTACAAATAGTTAAACAAGGCAATTGTCAAGAATAAGCACTCTTTTCCTTGGATTGGTGATTTATTTGACCAGCTTCAGGGTGTCGCAATGTTCTCCAAGATAGATTTGAGATCCGAGAATCACCAGTTGAGGATTAGACTAGCCGACATTCTTAACACATCTTTCCAGATGAGATACGATCACTATGAGTTCTAGGTTATGTCATTTGGGTTGACCAATGCACCCACCTCATTTATGGAGTTGATGAATAGAATATTTTGGCCGTATTTGGATTGTTTTGTGATTGTATTTATTAATGCTATCTTGGTCTATTCTAAGACCGAGGCTACCTAGGTTAGGCATTTAAGGATCATGCTTTTGAGGTTTAGAGAAGAGAGGTTTTATGCTAAGTTCTCTAAGTGTGAGATTATGCGCAGTTTGATAGTATTTCTTAGGCATGTGGTGTCCAAGGAGGGCATCAAGGTTGATTCAATGAATGATGAGGCTATAAAAAGGTGGACTAGACCTACTCTACCATAGAGATCAGTAGCTTTATAGGTTTAGTTGGATATTATTAGCGCTTTGTGCAAGCTTTTCTAATATAGAGGCTCCCTTGGCTAGGCTCACTTAGAAGAATGTAGCATTTTTTTGGTCAGACGAGTATGAGAAGAGCTTTCAAAATCTCAGGAATTTATCGACTACCATGCTTGTCTTGGCCTTTCCAGAGGAGGGTGTCAATTTCACGATGTATTGTGATGCATCTTGAGTTGGGTTAAAAGATGTGTTCATAAGGTGATTGACTATGCCTCAAGGCAATTGAAGACTCGTAAGAAGAACTCTCCTACCCATTATCTAGAGTTGGTTGTTGTTGTCTTTGTTTTGAAGTTGTGATGGCACTATTTGTATGGAGTTCATTGTGAGACATTTACTTATCATTATAGCTTACAATATATTTTCATCTAGATGGACTTGAATTTGAGACAGAGGAGGTGGATTGAGATTCTAATGTATTATGACTTCACCATTCTATACCATAGGAGAAAGGCCAATATAGTGGCTAATACTTTGAGTAGGAAGACTTCTAGTATAGGTAGGCTCGCAGCCATTCAGGTAGAGGAGCGACCCTTAGATGGGGATATTCAGAGATTATCTAATTAATAGGTTGGTTAGATTATAGCTTTTTAATGATGGTGGTTTGCTTGCATTCTTAGAGGCCTGATCTTCTTTGATGGATTAGATCCATAAGGGATAGTTTGAGGATGAGAAGTTACGTCTTATTCGGGACAAGGTGATTAGGTGCAAGGCCAAGGAGGTTGTACTTGATGGCGATAGGGTTTTGACGATTAGGGAAAGATTTGTATGCCTAATGTGAGTGACTTGATTAGGTTGATACTTGAGTAGGCTTATTATGCTTGATTTTCCATTCATCCAGGAGCAACGAAGATATACCATGATTTGTGCCAGCATAACTGGTGGTGCAGTATGAAATGGGACATAAGTAAGTTTGTGTCCAAGTGTTTGACCTGCCAATAGGTCAAACATGAGCATCACAGGCTTGGGGTGAGTTCTAGAGGATGCCCATTACTACCTAGAAATAGGAGCGGATCATGATAGATTTTGTAATTGATTTACCCACTATTGTAGGCAGATTTGACTCTATCTATGTTATTATACGCTTGACCAAGTCTGCGCACTTTACTCTGGTCAAGTTCAGTACACGATGGAGAAATTGGCCATCTATATATCAATCAGATCATGAGACTCCATGGGGTACCCATTTCTATTGTATCTGATCGAGGTTTTTAATTTATTTCCTACTTCTGGAAGGCCCTACAACATAGGTTGGGCACTCAATTGGACTTGAGTACAACATTCCATCCTCAAACAGAGGGCAGTCTGAAAGGATTACTTTAGGTGCTAGAGGATATACTTCAGTGTGTGTTGTTGACTTTGGTGCTAGGTGGGATCAGCATTTGACTTTGAAGAAGTTTTCTTACAACAACAATTATCATTACAGCATCTAAATGGCTCATTTTGAGGTCTTGTATGGTCGGAGATGTAGATCACTCATAGGTTGGTTTGATTCTGTTGTGATGGCTAACCTTGATATTGACTCACTTAGAGATGTCATAAAGTAGGTTCGTTTGATTCAGTGTCGATTACTAACAGCCTAGAGTCGACAGAAGAGTCATGTTGATAAACATGTTCGATCCGTGGAGTTTATGAAAGGTGACTGGGTTTGGTTGAGGATCTCACTTATGAGGGGTGTCATAAGGTTTGGGAAGAAAGACAAGATTAGCCCTAGGTATATTAGTCCTTTTGAAATTCTAGAGAGAGAGAGTGGGATGGCTTACAGACATGCCTTGCCACCTAGTTTATCTTCTGTGCATCCAGTGTTCCATGTCTTTATGTTATGGCATTGTATTCTAGATGAGTCTCATGTGACATCTATTGATTCGATAGAGTTGGGTCCATATTTGACTTATGAGGAGGAGCCAGTGGCTATTCTAGACAGACAGGTCCAAAATTTGAGGACCAAGGAGATAGCTTCAATAAAGGTTCAGTGATGGCATTGACCCAATAGAGAAGCTACTTAGGAGACAGAGTTTGATATACAGACCTGTTACCTTCATCTTTTTGAGACTTCAGTATGTTCCTCGTTGTATGTTCAAGGACGAACATAGTTTTTAGTGGTAGATGATGTAATGACTCTAAAGATCTTTTTTTACTTTTTCGATATAATTGCTATTTTACCACTCCTTTAGAGGCTTTGAGTCACATTTGATTGATTTTTAAAATTAGTTTTTGAGAATTTTTGTAAAAGTTGAAAAATAATTTCTAAAGATTAGATTTTTGAGATTTAAATTATCTAATTTTAAAGTTTTGAGTCATTCTATGATTCGAGTATCATAATAAAACTTTATCAGTTACATCAGTTCTATAATGTGAAAATGGAGAGTTATTAAAATCAGATTTGCAGTTGTTACATAGAGTTTAGGTTCGGAGTTGGAGATTGAGTTAAGTTTAAGTTTGGTTTGACTTTGATTAATGTTTTGAGTTTCGGTGTACAAATTGATTTCCTGATGATTCTAATAGTCTCAGGAGGTGATTTTAATGTTAAAAATAATTTTGCCTTAATTTCTTTGTGTTCCCGATATCCTTTTGATGTTTCAAGTAGCCTAAGTTAGATTTAAGGTGTTCAATTGGTATTTGATTAAGGAAGCCTCGGATTCGACTTCCAACGGTTCCATTGAGTTTGAAACATTGAATTTAGTGAGGCTGCATGTATGGCTTGTGTGCACGCGGCTCTGAATAAATCTTGAGGGTTGATTCCGAGTCTTTGATATGGCTTGAAAATATTTACTGTGATCTGGTATGCATGCCAAGCTATAACGAAGGCCTGGTCACTAAACTGAAGCTGCTATATTGACCAAAGCATCGCTATAGCGAAGACCTCTTATTTTGCAGGTGTCGCTATGGCGATATCACAAAGGGTTTTTCAAACCCCTGGTTACACTTTTTGAACATTTTCTCCATTTCGAAATTTTGAGGGCTCAACTTGGATGACTTTTACTTATTTTTTGAAGGCTTTTCATTGAAAAATGTATTTTATTTTCACTGCCCTTGTTATTATCCATTAACTATCCGTTGATTTAAACATCAAAATTTGAATATACAATTGAGAAAATTGGAGATTTTTCATTAACTTGGATTTTTGTAAACTCATTTCAACTCCATTTTTGAATTACTTTTCACTGATGGTTTCCTAATCATGAGAAGAATATTTTTATCTAAAAATTTTCAGATTTTAGCATTGATTTCTGATAGTAAATTCTTGAACGAATTTTTCATTTTCCCTGAATCGCTTGATTTTGATGTTGTTTGTTTCGAATTGTGACTATGAATTTATTTTCAAGTAGATTGTGGTGCTTCGAATTTGATTCATAAGGGGAAGGCATTGTCTTTGGAGTGATTGATTGGCTACTTGAGGCAAGTGGACTCTAAACCTTGTTGAGTTTGATTGAACTTAGTATTTCCTTTTTATGTGAAATTTTGGGGGTTAGTGAATTGTTCTAGCGAATCTAATTGGGTAATGGGTATGTTGAAGTTATGCCATGTGTGAATTGATTTGTAAAATGATGTCTAATTGTTATTGATTAAGACTTATGAGTTGATATTATGAATTGGGCTTGTAATGCCACTTTTTAAGAATGTAAAAGTGTTCATGTTGTTATAATTATTGAAATTGATTCATATTAAATAGACTTGTCTATAGAAGTGCATTATGTGAAATATTGAACTAAATGTATACTTTGAGACATTATTGGAATTGTTGAACTAAGTGTTGTCAATTGTGGACTTAATGATGAATTGTCCAAAGTTGTGATGACAAGCGGTTATTAACAGACTTGAGCTATGATATGATGTGGTTGCTATATAATGTGTTGATGATGACTCAAGTGTTGTAAGAATAAAGAAAATGATTGATGATTATTGAATAAATAATTCATGTGGACATCTTGCATAGCCTTATACTTGTGAAAGTAATTATTGTGTTATGATGACATGTATTGTTTGATGTTCTAATGATGATGAAAAGCCAGAGGGAAATGATTTTAGCTATACTTGTGAAACTAATTATTGTGTTATGATGACATGTATTGCTTGATGTTCTAATGATGATGAAAAGCCAAAGAGAAATGGTTTCGGCTAGAAAAAGAAAAGAAAAGAAATGGAATGAAAAGTCAAAGGGGAATGGTTTTGGCTAGATATGAAAGTAAATGACGAAGGAAAATGGTTCTAACAGACATATGATCCAAGTGTCTCCCCTATGGATTTCAGTCTGATTAAATCATTGGATGTGTATCGTAGGATAGACATGTATTACGATTAATTGACATTTATACTGTATTGCTTATATTTCATTCTATTTCATACCATTCCTTACTTGAAAGTTGATATATGCACTAAGTGTGATATATTGAATGACTTGAATCTTGTATATTGTTGAGATTGAACTATTGAAGTGTTGTGATATATGTTGAATGAATTGAGCCTTGTATATTATGAAGATTAGACTATTGATACATTGTGATATCAGACTGTAATTATTTTTATTATCTAAATTGTGTATGTTCGCCTTTCCTAGGTGCAGGTTGTGTAGTCCAAAGGTTTATGGTTGGGATGGAAAGGAGTGTTTAGTTCTTTATTCTCTACATATGATTAGATCCTCTGATGGATACCTTGGTACTCACCCTTGTTTTTCTACACATGTATATACGTCGTGAGCCTGCAGCCTACTGACGTTCTTCTTCCTCTTTTGGACCGAGCTATTGATAGTTGAGAGGTAGTTGCTTGTTTCTCTAGCATACTCTCAAGACTGTCGATTATCTTGTATTAATATTGTTCTATTTGAGAGATAAATACTATTGAAACTTGTATTATTTCTTTCTTATTCTGATTATTAGAGGCTTATACCATGTAACAACCAGGTCAGGGATGGTTTTAGTTTGGATTTGTGCCCCTTATGCTTTATAGCCTTGTTTTTATTAATGTTATGTTGTTTTAGCTTCCGCATTATCTTGTATTATGTTATTGTGTCCTATTTAGGCTGCTTGTTTCCATGGGTAAAGACAAATGTCATCACACTCAATTTTGGATCGTGACAAAACCCTAACCAAGCCTCTTAGCATAACAAGCATACATAAATAAAACAACAATAGGAAGCAAAGCAGAAGAAAAGTCTCAAATAAAGTCTAATAATAAAGGAAAACTCAAACTCAAATAAATGAACTTATACACCTTTGTCTAATATGCCTTTAATATCATAGGTGCGCATAGTACAAGATCCTAGCTCACCTGAATAAAAATAATAAAAGTCAAATCTAAAACATAAATCTCAAGTGGGTCGTCCTCAAAGCAAGAGGACTCACCAATTGAGTGATCAACAACTTCAACTAGCTACAAGCGTGGTGTGTAAGGTGATTGTTTGTCCCTACAGTATAACATAATGCAAGAAAATAAGTACATATTAGTACTTTTTATGTACTAAGTATATGAAAAATATAATGTAAAATATCATGACTTACAATCGATCAAGTTAGAAAACATGATAGGTAAATCATTACCGCATAATAAACAATCATGAGCAAGGCCAATACAATTAAAGGATCGTCGTAAAATCTTAGGAAATCATGTGCAATATAGAAATAATCGTAAGTCATGATAGTAAATTATAAAATCTTGTAAAGTTCATAAATCATAATGAGAGATTCATAAACCTTTAAAAGAGATACCATAAACTTTGTGAGAAATATAATTAGTCATAGTAAGAGATACCTTATACATTCTGAGAGAAACGTTTTTGCCTTTGTGAGAGCTACTAGTAATTGACATAAATTATATGAGTTATAACATGAAGTTTTGATGTTGCCCCTACACCAGAGGAAAGGGAAAGATTACTTGACAAGGTAGACTCTATTATGCCTAAGTAGATCCATTAAGCTACATAAGAGATCAATCTCTACTAATGGGTGACTCTTTCTAAGAGATCAAGGATTTACTAATGGGTGATCCTTATTATCCTATAGTGACATGTAGTTGTGGGATAATGGAATTCTACCAACGGATCATGACTCATCTAGCAAGTGAGCCTTAATCCCAAAGTCCTCTCGATGCTAGGTAAACTCTCAATGGACTATAAATCATAAGTCATAGAATTATATCATACGGAGAGAAATATCTACTAACTCATCCATTTCGTAGAAATTAGAACATAGAACAACTTTTTAAACCATGACTTATGTAACGTGAGTGTAGGTTTTTCATCATTACATATTTATGCTTGAGTGAGAAAACTCACCATCATTCATACTTGTCATGACTAGCATCATAAAAGTTTAATTCATATTTTTTATATAACATTCTTGAAAACCTTATCAATTTATGATCATAATGCATAACTCATCATTAGAAAGTATAGAATAATGCAAAGGATCGTATGAAAATAAACTTAAAATCATGTAGTTGGATTGAAATTATACATAATCATGTAGGACAATTTCAATTAAACTATGATTGAGAGGAACTATTAGGAAGTTCATAAATTCTTACTTGATATTAGCATAATACATGGTTCTAGGTAATAATCCATTTAAATCATGCAATTTAACTTGAATCAATTAAATCAAAATTAAAGAAATCCATAATTAATTTCATAAACCCTAGATAGCATATAAGAGAATTTGCATTAAAATTCTTGAAATCATGCAATTGATAACAGTTCGTGTACTAGTTAGATCAATAATCATAAATAAAGCTTAATACATGTAATTGAATGAGAAATCATGAAAATTCATAAAGTTCATACTTGAATTGGTAGATAAAATGGAGATTATTTTGAGCTCCATGGATGAATATCCATATATCGTGAGTGAATTTCTCAAAGAAAATTGAGAATTTAATAGTAGAATTTAAAAATCCTAGCTTGAGCTTCAATGGAGTCTTGTAGGAGAAAAATGCCTGAGAGAATTGTGAAATTGGAAGAATAAATAACAATGGGGTGAAATTAGTACAAAAACAGTTATGGGTATATTTATAAGGTCAATACGACATAGTTTAGGAATTAAGAGAGTAGGAAATGTCCTAAATACCATTAACTAAAATATATTGGACAGATTTCATAGATCGAGTCTATGGCTCGTAGACCCTTCTACGGCCCATAGAAATCCATGCGTAGAACCTAGGCCTCAAAATACCCTCTCTGGATCTCATGTACAAACCAATTTTATGGATCTATCCTGTTTGTTATGGCCCATAGAATCTCTTTGTGGTTGAAATCATGCAACCTCTTAGAGATGACAATCAATGACTTAAGATTATGAGTTGTAGAAATGAAGACGAGCCATAAGGCTTGTGAATTTGTCCAAAATTTCTAAAAAAATTCTCAGTGTCAATAGATTCCACAAATTCAATCTAAGATCTATCAAAATAATCATGATCCATAAATATCTCTCGTCCCGTCTAAGTTTAATTTGCTCTCCTCTGAGTTTCCATCAACTGCCTCATTCTACAAATCGTAGAACCAAATATGATTTGTCTTAACCCTCTCGTCACCTAAAGTCTGAAGGCAGAAATTCTTAACAGGTTCCACAAGCATTTTACAGTTTGTACAAAAGACTCGTAGTTCTTTGCTAGTGTTCTTTTCAAATCTATTTCTATTAATTTCAACTTTCGGGATATTACAATGGACTTTCCTCCACTTACTGTGGTCATATGCTTTTGACCTAAATATTTTTTTAAATGTGGCAAGTTAGGTGTTTTTAGAATTATATACCTCAATTTTTTTTCTTTTTTATATTGCTATCATTTACTTTCATGTGTACCTATAGAAGCATCACTACTATTTGTTGAAATTTTTTTGTCAAACTCAAACAAAATTCTGTTTTAGAGAAAAAGTTGGAGAAAACTATTTTTCCCCGTTTAGTTAAAATTGTCACTCAAGTCAAGGTACACTACTACATAATAATGCTAACTACTATAACTAATGTAAGAACGATATTAGTATCATTGTTCTCTAAGAATAATATGAGGATGTTTGAATTATTTTTATTTTGGCACAACTGGAAAGGAAGGGAACATGAAATTACTTGATCTCTCAAATCATTTAATATTATAAATAAGAATAAGAATGGAGTAAATGTTGCTCAAGTGAAAGTTCTCAGTTGCAATACGAATGTTATGATTTTACCACCACAACTTGCACAAGGCTGTGTGTGTGGAAGTAATTGTCACGTAATCTTAAGACACAAAAGTAGATGAATTGGGAATTTCTGAGTACCTTTAACTAAAAGAGAACAATTTTAAAATACTCTATAATTTTGCACTATATGAAGTTGACAAGTCCTGCATATTGTGGTATATATGTAATAAGTGAGATTTTGAGGCCAAATACATTTGAGTTAGAGGAGATTGGCCCAAGAGTTTCTAGATGGTAGATAAAGTTTATTTTGCTCTTTTGCTTCTTTCTTGTCATAAATTGGAGTAGGTTATTGCATCCTACATGTTCTGTTGACCTCGTGAACAATACTTTATTGTTGAGCCTTTTTCATTAGTGAATATGTGTAATCCATGGACTTAATACACATGTTCTTTCCCCTTCTATGGTGAACACGTGTAACCCATGAACTTAAATAGTAGTGCTCCAAGATATCTTTAACTTTTTGTTGCTCTTATATATGCAAGTTTTGAAGCGCATTTTGCTCATTCACATTTCATAGTTTCTTCAGTTATTCACAAAATCATTTATGAAGAATTAATTTTCTTGTCCTTTATCTGTAAACACGTTTTTTGGCATCATCTTTTTCAGCAAATAATATACAATTTGTTCTCGGTAATGCCCACAACGCGAAATATCAAATACTTCATCTCATTTCAATATGCATTCTATAATCCACTTTATCATTCTTCTTTCTCAGCTACAATTTCATCATCATTCTACATTGTTCTTTCCCTTGATTTTTATGATATATTATTTATTATGAAATTAGTTTATGGTAAATAGCTATTAACAGTCAAATTTCACTTTATTGAATTTCGATTCTCATTCTTTATTTGTATTGTAAGTGAAGTGTAAATTTCATAATTTGGACTCAAGTTCTAACCATTGATTTAGGATCATAATTTAAGTAATATTAAAATTTTAAAGCATCTCTTATGTGGCCCTACTTGCACCGCTCATTGGTTTGTCAGCTAAACTCTTAACTATTGATTTTCTCTAGCAAACTCCAATTATATTGTAAGTGCTTCTTACTCTCCCAACAATCCACCTTTTACTTTAGAATGCCCCCTAAAATTAATCAATTTATATGTTCTTATTTTGTTCATTTGGTGAAACAGGATACTTAAGAGAGAAGAAATCATCAAAAGTGAAGCAACACTTGAAACAATAGAAAAAAGATAAAAATCACTATTCAAGATAGCTAGTTTTCATAAATATTTTGAGTTCTATTTGATTATCAAGTTTAATTATATGATTGTTGTGATTTTTTCTTGGTGCTTCTTATATTTCTTTCCTCCCTGAAAAGAGGAGTTAGTTGTTTGACATGCTAAAGCATAAGCAATATTTGCACTTTATCATTTATTTTTAATTGTACCTTTATATTATCTTAAAAATATTGGCTAGCGACATATATAATTTAGAATTGCCATAGTTATAGACTCCAAAAATTACTATGTAGATGAAAAATTCTTCCGAAGAATAAATATATAGCTCTATAGACACTTGTCCTTGTCACTAAAAGTGAATTTTGGATGCAACAATACTTAGTAATAAAATATTTGAATTTATGAACGATACATTAAATATATGTTAAAGAAACATGTTCTATGAGCGCCTCCATGTTACGGAATGATATTGGAGGGTCAATTTGTGAACAAGATGATGTCGATATTCCAAATTTTTATTTTAAGAGTGAAAGGTCGGAGCCGTTACAATATATCAAGGAAACATATTGTCATGATTCAAAATTGGATTGCAACTAAAGAGAATAAAACTTAGACAACACAACCACAACACTTAATATAAAATCCCAAAACTTCGAGTCATGAGTACAAGAATTTCTAAACATATGAAATAGTAAAGACAAGTTGTCTGATAAAAGCAAAAACACAAATACTGGAACAAAGATACAACATTTAAAATGAATTAGAATTAAGAAATAGGATTTTAGGGAATTAAACAAATCAGGGATAAATCCAAGCGACCTTTTCTTAAATTCAAGCGATCTTTTCGTAGGCGTTTGCCCTCGATTCAATCGGGGGATCGAATTGATTATAGAAACATGAGTTTAATTTATTAGTGAACAAGAAAAAATATTATCAAGACGTGCGAATAGATTGACCTAACAACGATTAATTACTCTTGTTATAAAACAAGCTCATATTTTATCTTTGTTACCTTTTCTCAATAATGAAAAACAATTCGAAAGAACCGAGTCGACCGCTAGAATTACTGGTTTTAAAGTCCGAAATAAATAGGCTTACTTTTTTCACTTGAATCATAATTACAAGAATCTAGATTTGAGTATCGTGTCATAAGAAAAAAAACGAATCAAAAGAAATTATTTTTATTAAAAGGAAACTCAATAGTACAACAGAGACTTGATCACTGAGCCTCATTGTTGTAATCTGGGGAAAAGAGGAAGAAATTCGTCAGAATATGAATAACTACCATGGGGGAGTCCTTGTGCTCAATCTGCGGGGAGGAAACATAGTAGAGATGAGTACACCGAAATATACCCAGTAGATTCAACTGACTGGGTAGGAGAAATCGGGTAAGGATATAATAATTAAGAATTCCTATCACCTGCAATGAAGGGGTTAGTACACAATATATATATATATATAAGAACAGACGAAGAGAACAAGTATATTTATGATTCAGTACATATGAAATGAATGAATGCAATGCATGGTGTGAAATCATAACTGTTGTACAACCAATGTACACATCTACCAAGCTAAGACTATCAAGTAGAATACCATGGGAGCCTCGCAGACCATGTATTGAAATCTCTCAACCTTGCCACCTCCACGTGGTCAAGAGGTGTTATAGTATCTCAATCTTGCCACTTCAACGTGGTCAAGGGGTTTTAAAAAGTGATACTATCTCACCCTTGCCATCTCCATGTGGTCAAGGGGTTTTAAAAAAGGTGGTATAACATCTCAACCTTGCCACCTCATGGTCAAGGGATAGTACAAATGCAATATGAGATGAATGCATATCAATGCCAAAAATCAATGTATAGGACAACAATATAATGAGATAACCAATAAATAACAATCATAGTATCATAAAGGAAATTTCAAGTGTCACAACTAGTACCATAAGCCATCAACATGTCTCGGAACACCTCAATTTCACCAATAGCCAAATATATCGATAACACCAGACTTCGCAAGTCCCAAAATATATACATTAGTCCCAGAAAGTATCTCAAATAACATCAATTACTACAATGTTTCTCAAATGGTATCACAAGGCTCATATTACCACAACAACATCCAAAAGTATCTCGAATATCAAGATAACATCTCAATTTGCCACCAAATCTGTAATTTACTCCAATTTCAATACAACTGACATCAAATTTTGACCAAAATATTATCATACCAATCCAATTATTCATGAAACAATTCAAATCTTACAATTATCACATAAACATACCCAATAACTCAAATTCAATCTTAAAAAGGTCAGCTGAACCTACCTCGATGTCAAAACCCCACTCAAACTAAGCTTCCAATCGCTCCAAGCCTCCAAAATAATCTCGAATCAATCAACCACTATAAAGAGTAGATATTACGCATCAAGACATGAATTTTAATACACATATTGACATGAATTAGATCCAAGGGTAAAATGTTTAACATTAGAACTAAAATTTGAGGTTCACGAATATGGAATTAAACTAGAAATTATGGTTCTACCTGAGAAAAAGGGTTTGTGTGAGAAAATTTCACTGAAATTGAGCTCAAATTGAAGAAAAATCAACAATTAAAATTTTCAAAGCATAGACATGGAAAACTCAATTTTAAACATCCAAAATCATGGAATTCAAGATAAAGTCAAGAGAAACGTAATGAAAATTATTAATTTCGAGGAAAGAAACACTTACCTAAAGTTTTTACGAAAATCCCTGAAGAAATCGCCCAAATTCAATCTTGAAATGTCAAAAATGGAGTAAAATGGTATTTCAACTTAAAAACTGTTCAGGCACGAAGATTCTCCGCGAATGCGAAGAAGGGTCCATAAATGCAGAGCCTAAGAAATTACATACCTCCGCGAGAATGGAGCCCGCGAATGTGGAGCTCAACACTGTATACCTTTGCAAACGCGGGGATGGGGCCTACGAACGCAGAGATCACTAACGTCAAGCCTCCGCGAACGCAGAAAAGAAAAAGGGCATGCACCAGATTTTCCAAAATCAGTTCAATTTTCAACTCAGAACGGACCCCTAAAGTCCATTTGGAACTCAGAACGTATAAACTAGACATGTATCCCTATCAGAAACGGCGATCTGGACTCAATGGAACTATCAGAATTAAATTTTGGGTCTCCTTGACTCGATTTTTTAGAAAGCTCGTAAAAATTAGTTAAAATTTAAAATACCCAAACTGCCCTTGAAAACTCCAAAAAATGCAATGAGACCGTTTCTAGTGTTAGTTTCACCATCTAGAACCACTGGAACTGTTGGGATTTTGATTAGAGCTTCCGAACTCCGAATGTTGATCAAAGTTAAACTTAGGCTCCGGAATCAACTGAAAATGCAACTTTTGGTCCAAAATCTTCGCTTTAACTCCAAATTCAGCTCTGTACTTCTCCTAACCTAATTTAATATTTTGAAGCTAATAGAATCAACACATTTCCGATCCGATACCTGAAATTTGTATAGTACAAAAATTCACTTTTTTAACAACTTAAGCTTCCAAAAATGCCAAAAACTCATATTTTTCACTTTTAAAACACAAGATCTAAGTTCCAACAACACAGATATTTCAAAATAGGTCCAAAGCAACTTAAGAAAGGGAAAAATAAAAATTTTCACAGATAAGCTCAAAAATGACCGACAAGGTTAGTACACATACCTTATGAACGTCTTCTTAATGCAGACCAACAATTAGAGTGCCAAGATGTAAACAAGCTTATTTTGATGTTTTCAAAATTTTAAATTATTGTAAATATGTAGTTCAATTAAATTTCTAACTTCATGTAGGAGTTCGCATGCATTGTCATTGTGTACTATAATTATTGAGAACTAATGAAATATTTATGGTATTCTAATGCAGGTTGATTCACTTGTGAAGATTTTTTCTGGTGTTGCACTAGGCTGATTTATGAGTACAAACATAAAAATTGAGTGACTATAAGATATGTTGAAGAACATACCAAAACATGTTTGAGTGATTTATAAAGCATCCGAAGTAAGTTGTTTGTATTGTTATAATTCAACCTTGATTTGAATATATTCTAACCTACAATTGGATGTTGAATTGTGCTTTAATGTTTTAATTTAGAAAACTTGCCTTTAAAGTGACTATAATTCTTTTTACGCAATTTAAAAATTAAATAATCAATCACCTCTTTACTTCAAACTAGTGAATTTGGTAAAGGGAGGTTTTCCCTCTACTTTACGCAACTTTTTCCCGCCTGTTCAAAGCACTTTTTTTAATACTCCCCCATTTTAAAAAATAATGATCTAGTTTAACTTAACACATAGTTTAAGAAAATAAAGAAGACTTATTAATCTTATGGTCCTAAATTAAAGTTAATACTAAAATGTCCTTTAATCTTGTGGCCTTAAACATGCCATGTGGAAAATTGAAATTAAATTATTGTCAAAAATAAAAAGGGTCCCTATTTTTTAAATAGACTAAAAAGGAAAGTAGGTCATTCTTTTTAAAATTGAGGGAGTAGTTTTTACTTGGGGCCTATTGGAAAGTCACCATGTAAATTTGAATTTAGTTTAATTGGGTGTAATTATATTCTTTGACTCGTTTGACAGGGCAAATAATTACTTGATAAGACAGGAAATGAGTATGATTGAAGGGGTGCAATTATACTCTTCAATTCCCAAGAGAGGATAAGACAAGAAATGAGTATGATTGAAGGGGTGTAATTACAATCTTCAATTCATGAATCCTGGGTCTTTCTCACCTATTAACGTAAGACCATCCGAATGAGGAATTAGAGCAACTTTAAACTTCCTCATGAATTCAATTCTCAGCAGAACATTAAATTCATCAAATGACACTGCTGTCAAAGTATGCACATCATACCAGTGTCCAATTTTCAGAGGCACATTTGCTGCCATGCCATAAAGCCTAGTTGTGCAGCAAAATTGATAGCCTTCATCTTTGTTGGACAATTAGACACTTTCAGTCCATATTCTTTGATGATATTTGAAGCCACAAAAGTGTGAGTAGCACCAGAGTCTACCATTACAATCACATTTTTGTCCCCAATTTTCATATCAACATACATTAAAGTTCCACAAGCAACAGACAAGCCTATACATTTAGTAACACTTACACAGGACCACAATGGCAAGCTGTGCATGGTAGGATCTGGTTATGGCATAAGCATGTGGCCAGGCACGAATCTGGGCAGCTAAGGTATTGTGTTGGCATCAAATTTCAAGGATGACTGTGTATGCCTTGCACACACATGAGCAGTTCACAGTTTTGACAGTTTCTAGCCGTTTGAGACTTGTCAACATTTTTAGATAAGCTTCTAAATTTGAATTCAAATGTTGGCCTATTAGTTTGGGATGTCAATTGAATTAGTAGGCATATGACTGGCACATGACTGGGTGTTTTGCCTACTTAAAGGCACAGACAGACCAGTAACATGCAGTATTTGGCTTGGACAAATTTTGTAAGGCTAAGTGTTTTGTGTTTTTCTTTGTGGCACGAGTTAAATACAAAGTTGAGACTTGTTCTTGTATATGTGAAAGAATTCTTGTCACTATTGTTGGATATCAAAAACATGTTAGATAAAGATAAGTCACACAATTTCATTTCTGGAATGTATGGGTGGGCACAAAATGAGTTATATAGGCAGAAAGTGCAAGATTTGCCTAGTGCAATTGTTGCTGCAAATGCCTTGATCTACTTTCGGTCAAATAGTGTAACACTGACCCAACTCATTCTTCAAAGACAAAGAAGAATGAGAAGGGAAAAGACCGGAAGAAAGACAAACGAAGGCAAGAAGGAAATGACAAAGGCAAGGGAAAAGTGGATGTTGCTTCGTCTAGTCAAAACAAACAAGGTGGGGAAAAATTTGTTTGAATTGCTATAAATCAGGACATCAACCAAGGAACTGTCTAAAACAGGGGAAGATTAATCCACTCCTTGCTGAGGAGGAGAAACAAACAAGCGGGAAAGGACAGGATATTGATGCATATGTCAACCTACTATGTTTGATCAATAGTTTGTCTAGTGTTGGTGGGATGGACATAGACGAAGGAAATGCCACAAAGGATATTGCCTGTGTAAGTGCTACTGAATCTATAGACTTTTTTGTTGCTTATATAACTTTAATGTATGTAGATATGAAAATTGAGGACCAAAATGTGGTTGCAATGGTAGACTCTGGTGCTACTCACACTTTTATAGCTTCAAAGATCATAAAAAAAGTATGGGCTAAAAGTAATTAATTGTCCAATAAAGATGAAGACTGTTAATTCTGCTACACAACCAGGCTATGGCTTGGGCAACAAATATGCCTTTAAAAATTGGCATTGCTCTGGTATGCATACTTTGACAGTAAAGCCGCTTGATGACTTTAATGTTCTACTGGAAATTAACTTCATGAGAAAGTTTAAAGTTGTCCCAATTCCTCATTAGGATGGTCTTATGTTCATGGGTGAGAAAGACCTAGGATTCATAAAGGGAATAAATCCTTTGGTTGTAAAAGATAACAAGAACAATAGAACTACCGCATTGTTGTTGGCTATTGGTTTCGAGAAAGGCTTGAAGAAAGGTGAACCTACATATCTTACTACTTTGGTGGAACTGAAGCCAAATGTGCAGATTGAAGTTCGTGAAGATGTTACTAAGTTAATGAATGAATACAAGGGTGTCATACCTTCGAAATTGCCAAAAAAGTTGCCTCCAAGGAGGGAAATTGATTACATGATTGACTTGATTCGTGGATCAGTGCCACTAGTACGACCTTCTTATCAGATGTCTTTATTGGAGTTGACTGAACTGTGAAAGCAATTATCTAAGTTACTTAATGTTGGAATGATTCAGCCTTCAAAATCTCCATTTGGTGATCCTATTCTATTTTCAAAAAAAGCAAGACGGTAGTCGTAGAATGTTTGTTGACTATAAAGCATTAAACAGAGTGATAGTGAAGAACAAGTGCCAGTGCCGTTGGTTAAAGACTTGTTGGATAGGCTTTCTAAGGCTAGTTTCTTTTCTAAGTTAGACTTAAGGTCTGGGTATTGGCAAGTTCGCATAGCCAAGGGAGATGCCCCAAAGACCACTTGTGTAACTTGATATGGTAGCTATAAATTCCTCATAATGTCATTTGGATTGACTAATGCCTAGGCTACTTTCTGCAACTTAATGAATAATGTTCTTTATGATTATCTTGATGACTTTATAGTATTCTACTTAGATGACATAGTCATATATGAAGATCATCTTCTGCATTTAAAGAAGGTGTTGCAAAGACTTACAGAGTATCAACTCTATGTCAAGATGGAAAAATGTGAACCTGCTAGTTGAAAAATTAAGTTTCTACACCATTTGGTAAGTGAAAACCAAGTGCGCATGGATCCTAAGAAAGTGCAAGCAATAGTAGAATGGTAGGCATCCGACGGGGTTAAGGAACTGAGATCATTCTTAGGACTAGCAAACTATTATCGAAAACTCATTGCAGGCTATTCGAAAAAGGTTGCCCCATTGACAAATTTGCTTAAGAAGAACGTGAAATGGGCTTAATCAGATGCAAAGGAGAAGGATTTCAACTCATTTAAGAAGGTCATTGCTTCTAAACCAATCTTGTGGTTGCGTAACTTTGATCAACCATTTGAAGTGTACACAGATGCCTTTGATTATGTTGTTGGGGTTGTGGTAGCACAAACTAATCATTTTGTTGCTTTTGGGAGCAAGAAATTGAATTCTATAGAATAAAGGTATTCTGGACATGAAAAAGAGATGGCGACAATACTCCATTATCTTTAAACATGGCAGGTGTATCTCCTAGGAACAAAGTTTGTGGTCAAAATGGACAATGTGGCAAATAGTTACTTCAAGACTCAATAAAAATTGAGTTCGAAGCAGGCAAGATGGCAAGAGATATTAGCAGAATATGACTTTGTGTGGATACATAAGTTGAGAAAGCAAAACCAAGTGACCGATGCATTAAGTCGTAAAGAGGTATATACTACAGTTTATGCAATTACTAAACTTGAATCTGATTTCCTTGGTAAGATTAAGTTTAATGGTGCATATAATTCATTATGTGTTAAGTTAATGGATCAACTTCGAGAGGGCACAGTTAGACATATTGGATCGAGGATGATCTGTATTATTTCAATGGGGAGAATTCTTGTACCTTAAGGTGATGGGCTGCGAAGAAAACTCCTCAAAGAAACACTTGATACTATTTATGTTGGACATTTTGGTGCTGCAAGGATAATATCATTGTTGCCCGAAGTTATTTCTGGCAAAACATGGAAGATGACATTGAGGTCAATAAAAAATCTCATTTAGTATGTCAACTAGAAAAGACGGAACAAAAGAAGAATGGTGGTTTGTTACAGCCTTTACCTATTGCGGAGCATCCATGAGCTTTTGTTTCAATGGATTTCATTAGCGGATTTCTAAAGGTGGATGAAAAAACATCAAACAAACCTATTGCGGAGCATCCATGAGCTTTTGTTTCAATGAATTTCATTAGCGAATTTCTAAAGGTGGATGAAAAAACATCAAACATGGTTGTAGGTGACAGGTTCTCAAAATATGGCATCTCTATTGTTACCCCTACTTTATTTTCTTATAAAATAGTTGTTGAGTTGTTCTATAAGCATATTGTGAAAAACTTTGGTGTTCCATTGGATATTGTGAGTGATCGTGATGCTAGGTTCACTAGTCAATTTTGGACTTTTTGTTCAATATGATGGGAATTTGAAGTTCTCAACGGCAAACCACCTACAAACTGATGGACAAACAAAAAGAATCAATCATCTACTTAAGGAATATCTCAGATATTATGTGACTACGAACCAGAGGAATTGGTTTAAGTTGTTGGTAAGTGCATAATTTTGCTATAACTTGAACAAGTTGGTAATATAAAAAACTATTTGAGTTAATGTTGAGCATGAAGCCTAATATGCCATTTGAAGTCACTAGATCCAATTCACAAGGAAAATGTCCCGCTACATATTTTGGGGAAGGTAACAAAACAAATTAAAAAAGTATGTTGACAGAAATCAGCGTGCTTTAGAATTCGAAGTGGAGACAAGGTGATGGTGAAATTGACTCTAGAGATTTGGAAGAAAACTAGTGGCCTAACCATTCATCGTTCATTAATAGCAAAATATGATGGAATTTTTAAGGCTATAAAAAAAGTGGGTGAAGTCGCGTATAGGTTGAAACGGCCGCAAATACTAAAGATTCACCCTGAATCTCATGTGAGCTATTTGAAACCTCTTCATGGAGATGTTGAGGACCCAACAAGGTCAGAACCAAGACGTGCTCCTCCTGTTGTACAGATATAGTTTGAAGACTAAATTAAGAAGATTCTGGATCATAGAACCTTGGGGCTTAACAAGATGAACAAGCGAACAGAGTTCATTGGAAAAGAAAGTAGGTATGTGATGCAACATGGGAGAAATGGTCATCATTATGGCAGTTTGAGGACCAAATTAAAGTATACCTTGAATATGCCTCATTGAGGATGATGAGCTCATCTACTAGGAAAAGTTTGTCAGATCCTCAGTTTGATGGTTCGAGTGGCTCGGACATGGCTAGGGATTTACCTGATGAACCTAGCCAAGGATCTATGACTGCAGTCAAGGTTAAGTTTTAGTGAAGGAAGACCTTGACATTGGTATGGCTAGGGCATGCAAGGCAAGACATGGTTAAGGCATGAAAAGGGCTTGGCAAAGGCAAGGCAAGGCTATGACGTGGTATTGTTGTGGCTAGATAAGTTTAAGGCTAAGTGTTGAAAAAGCGTAATGGCACAAGAAAGTGGACTACAATGGCAAGTTGTGCAGGGCAGGACTTGGGCATGGCACAAGCACGTGAGTAGGAGGCATTGAGTTGGCGCCAAATTTGGAGGCTGCCCGCATGTGCCTTGCACATGCATGGGCAGTTGGTAGTTTTGGCAGTTCCCAGTCGTCTGAGACTTGTCAGCATTTTTAGAACAACTTGTATATTCGAATTTAAATATTGGTCTATTAGTTAGGGATGCCAATTGAATTAATGGGAATGTGGCTGGCACGTAACTGGTGTTGTGGCCTATTTAAAGTCAAAAAGAGAATAGTCATAGGCACTATGTTGGCCTGGATAAATTTTGTAAGGCTAAGTGTTTTGTGTGCTTCTTTGTGGCATGAGTTAAAAACAACTTTGGGACTTGTTCTTGTATGTGCATATGTTCCTAACTTCATAGTCATTGTTTCTGTGTTGGACTAGATCAAAAGTAAAAAAGAAAAAGGGCTGAGTCTAAGGGTGCTAGGCGGCCTAAGTGGTTTAGACTGCAAGGGTTTAGGAACCTATGCACAAGGTTGGTTTAAAATGTGACTTGATTTTAAGTATCATTAACATCAATCTATTTATTCTAATAATCTACTTAAAGATGACTAATATATTTGAAATTTAATGTAGGCTTTATATTAGAACCACAAAGAAAAAGTGAATAATGAAACAACTTTTTTTTATAAATCTATATAGAGAAAGGAGATGAAAATTACAAATCAAAAAGACCACAAATCACATAAATATGGTCACTAGTCATCTTTCTTGATCCATTATATGATATATTAACTGAAAATGTTTCTCTATATTTTGTACGCAACTTATTTGGGGACCGACCATCAAATTTAATTTTGTGTGTCATATATCTAGAACCTAGAAACTTCTTTAGATGACATAGTATCCTAAAGTAAATCTGCATCTATACCTCTTCCTATTCAAGATTATTTGTTCTAATGGAAATAAAGTTATTAATATGTCAATTTCTTGATTGTCTTGAGTTATTTTTTGAGTTAATTATACTGAAAGTTACTATACTTTGAAAAATGACGTTCAAGTTCTAAACTTTTTAATTTTCACATTGTGATTGCTCTTTTTATTGGGAAATATGAAGAGGAAAGTAACTATTATGACAACTGTAGTAAGGCATTAAATAATGTCACTTTAGTACTTTAGTTTGGCTGAATCACTAACCAAACCAATTGAGACGACGACACACTGTCTACTACTATCCTAAGTTGTAAAAATGTTTGTAATTAACAATATAAGAGTTTACCTGTTATTCTTACGTGAAACAAATGTATCATTTAGTTTATCTCTCTAATGTTTATTTTTGTACTACTCTCAGTTTAAATTTCTTTAGTTAATCGTTGGTGTTTATTTCAGTTTTTTAAGGTACGTAATGCCTCCATATTATGCACTATGCAACAAATGTTAGCTATTAGGTTGGAAACAATAGCTCCAACGTATTTGAAGTGATGAATTAAGACGTGCTTGAAGAGGGTGGGGTGTGTGAGTGATGTTTGAATATAGTTATACCAGACCATATGCTCATCTCCTTCATATAGATCGTATACAAAAATAGCTATTAATAATAATGATGTACATCGAAATCCTTTGTTATGATCTGTTTTTACATGCAACAAATTATAACAACAACAACATATCCAGTGAAATCCCACAAGTGGGGTCTGGGGAGGGTAAGATGTACGCAGACCTTACCACTACCACATAGATAGAGAGGCTGTTTCCTGGAAACCCTTGTCAAAAAAACCCATCAGCAGAATAAGCTAGATATGGTAAACAAGCAAGAAAGAGAAGAACACATGATAATATATAGATACAGGATAGTAAACATATAAATGCAGATAAATAACATATAAAGGCAGACAATTACCACTCCTTCCTATCTACCCTATTAACCTGCTACTCTAATTCTCGACCTCCACCCCTTCCTGTCTAAGGTCATGTCCTTGGTGAGATCAAGTTTCACCAAGGTCATTATAATTTTCAAATAATGTGCATTGCATAGTGTGAAGGTTATTATAGTGTTTGATGGATTTAGAATGCTTGATTGATAAGAGTTTGCGATTCTATTCATAGATGGTGGGATTAACTATTACCCAATAGTTGTAACAATATTTGAGTCTTTTGTTTTAAGAATATTGGTGTGATTTTTTATTTTA
This sequence comes from Solanum rostratum, assembly GCA_029948455.1. NCBI lineage: Eukaryota > Viridiplantae > Streptophyta > Magnoliopsida > Solanales > Solanaceae > Solanum > Solanum rostratum. Next base: position 34,977,633 of record CM057049.1, on the reverse strand, counting down.
ATTCACCGACGAACAATTATGCGATAGCTTAGTCTTAGGTGGAATAAGAACTTAATCACCTTGTAGCGACCTTGAGTTCTTTGTTTCAAGTGCATTGATATGCTTTTCAATTTTAATCCACCGATGAACGATTATGCAATTATTTTATCTGAGCTAAAATGACAACTTAATTATCTTGCTAGACACACTATATAATTTTAGTTCCATATAATACATGGTAAAAAACTTCTACTACTAGTGAAAAGTATTAAATTGATGCAAAATAATTAAAAATTTTTATCTGCACCTTTTGTTAAATAATCTATAAACTCGTTTCCTTTTGAAATCTTGAGAATTCGATCATGCTTTCAAGATTCTTGAGTTAAGTTTTCAAAATATCATTGATGAAATTGTTCATAACCTCCATGGCCTTGCTAGACTCCAATATTTGAATCAAGTTGTTTGAACACCTTGTACATGCAAATCTTATATTTTTAATGTTCTTCTTGGTATTCTTTAATTTGTTCTTATCTATCTTATCCTTTGCCAAGAGTTTTTTTTTCAACATATGATTTCTTCTCTGCCACAAAAATCATGAAATATATTAAAGAGAGTGAAAATTTTAGAGATAGTTGAAAATAGAAATAAAAAGAATATTCAACATTAAAAAGAGAATGTGTGTGTATTATTTGATTTTTATCATCCTTCTATTTCAAAAGAAAAAAAAAAAGAAGAGTAGGATGATGAATTATTAAGTTTGAAAACACCATTTGAGACAATTTCACTCTGAACTAGAGGTTTTGAGTTCAAGTTTTGAATATGTAGAAAATTTTATTGGAAGTGTCACTTTCAAAAGAGTCTTGTAGTATGCTCCAATATGAGCTCTCAACACAGAGTGAAAAATAAAATTAAAAACACTTTAAAAATCAATTCACATAAATTATCAATTACCAACTCCCATAAAATAAACTTACAAGTGTGAAAAGAATCCTCTGACAAAATCTACCTCAATCTAATACGTTTTGTAATATAAATTATATTTAATAAATAATAATAAATTTCTTAATGTATTGTAATTTATGATATAAATATAAAATCTTAAATATATTAGTTTATTTTGTGATTTTTCCTTCATGTAATTAGCTCTAGTAATAGAGTCAGGTGGGCTTGACTCCGGGCCCATCCAATTTCAGGTTTCTTTAGCCCAAACTCCACACTTCCCCTCTCTTTCACAAGAAAAACCGTTCTTCATATAACGCCGATACAAACACAAATCCCAAATTCACTTTCTTCAATCGATTTATTCACATATATATATATGGAGCTCTCGCAGCATCAACAGCAGCTATACTAGTTTTCTTCTCTGTTTAACTATATAAATTTAATTTAAAAGAAATATTATAGAACTAGGGTTAGGGTTTTGCTGTTTAATCCGCTTTCATGGCGGAAGACGAAGATTCTGTCAATAAACCTATCATGGCCGACGACCAAAAACTTGCTGGATTGGCCGCCCCGTCACCCACACCGGTAGTTGAGAGCGATACGCCTTTGACGGTCCCGGATGTGGGCCCACCAGGGGAACAATCCGAGGTTGCCATAGACAGCTCACAGCACGCTGGTGTTGATGATGCCGACGGAGTTGAGGCAGTTTCGGAGACTGAGAATGAAGCGGTGACAGAGGAAAATGTAACGACCTTGGAGAAAGATGACGTGACTGGGGCGGCCCTGGAGAGAGATGAGGTGACAGAGGAAAATGTAACGGCCTTGGGGAAAGATGAGGTGACGGAGGCGGCCTTAGAGAAAGATGAGGTAACACAGGAAAAAGTAATTGCCTTGACGAAAGATGTGGTGCCGGAGGCGGCCTTAGAGAAAGATGAGGTGACAGAGGAAAATGTAACGGCCTTGGAGAAAGATGAGGTGACAGAGGCATTGAACGCCACAAAGAGCGAAGCAGACAGTTGTATGCCAGATGCCGCTGGCGATGAGAAACTGGTTATGACTACAAATGGAACTGAGAATGAAGAAGTTTTGACTAGAAATGATAATATCGAGGGTGCGGAGAATGGTGAGACAGTGACAGAGGTAAACGTTTCTACTCTTCAAGGTAGTGTAGGTTTAGGGAAAAATGAGGAAAGGGAGACAGCTGAATGCGAGAAAGTGGAAATTACTCCTGTTGTGTTGGATGATAAAGGAGGGGTCACTCTAGAAAAGGAAGACGAAGCAATGGATACTGATGATAAAACTGCTAATGCAGAAGAAAATGATGATGTGGTGTCACATGTAGATATTTCAGGTGTTGAAGCTAGAGTAGAATCAGAGAAAGATGTCGAAATGGATGCGATGAAGCCGGCAGAAGTGGAATCTGTTCCTCTAGATGAGGAGGAAAAAGGGGCATGTGCTAAGGATGAGGTTGCTAATGGGGAGAAAGTGGTTGTGACTCGAAAGAAGGAAGATAATGAAGTGTCCACAGAAGTAGATATTCCAGATGTTGAAGCTAGAATAGAGTCTGAGAAAGATGTCAAAGTGGATACAAGGAAACATAAAGCAGAGGACCCCGTTCCTTTAGATGAGGAGGATAAGGCTGCAAATGGGGAGAAAGTGGTTGTGACTCAAAACAAGGAAGACAATGCAGTGGCAACACAGGTAGATACTTCATCTGTTGAAGCTAGAATAGAGTCTGAGAAAGACATCGAAATGGCTACTATAAAAAATGAAGAAGAGGAACCTGTTCCTCTAGATGAGGAGGGCGAAGGGACCAATGCTGAAGACAAGGTTGCTTATGCAACTACTACTGAAATGGATACAATGAAACATGAAGAAGAGGACCCCATTCCTCTAAACGAGGAGGACGTAGGGACCGGTGCTGAAGATGAGGCTGCTAATGCAACTACTACTGAAATAGAGACTGAAACTGAAATGACTGAATCAGGAAAATCTTCTGGAGGAAAGAGGAAGAGGAAGAATACGAAGAGTACTGGGAAGTCCAAGTCTGGAGGAAGAGCTTCAAGTAGGAAGATTATAGGAGAGGATGTTTGCTTCATTTGCTTTGATGGAGGGGATTTGGTGCTATGTGACCGTAGGTAAAGTTTGTTTATTTTTGGACCATATTTCTGTCGAATTTTGCTGTGTTTGTGTTTTTTTGGATTTAGCTCACGTGGTGGTTGTTTTTGTTTTATAGGGGTTGTACCAAAGCATATCATCCTTCTTGTATTGATAGGGATGAGGAATTTTTTCGTGCCAAGGGTCGATGGAATTGTGGTGAGTGCATGAGTCTACCTTTTTGTTGAATCATCTGACTTTATTGAGTAACATGATTAATGTACCACCAAGTTTTGTTGTATTAATTTTGTTATTAAAGATAGAAATACACATTGATATGTCTTCCACACTTTGATTTGTAAGCTTCTCTAAATAAGCCAACAATACTCTCTATTTTGAAATTTAAAATAAATCTTGTGGGACTATATTTTCGTTGATAAATCGAACTTTATTCATTAATAACACACCAAGATGGCTTAGCTACCTTAAAATAACATCCTATTCCTTTTTATTCCAAATAATCCGAAGTTGCATGATGGGGTGGTTCTCAAGCTTGTTTCTTATCTTTTCTGATCTTCTGAACGTTAGCTGGGAACTGCATCTTTAGTGGGATCCAGCATTTTGGAAAAACAGTTTGATGCTATGGTTGATTAGAGTGAAAAGGGATTAGGTAATGCAAAGGAGTGAAGGGGTAGTGACCATTTTTCCATTCAAAGCGGAAGGAGTAAAACCCAAATCTGTTCCAACCCATCAGAAATTGGATATAGATGAGGGAGAAAATCTCCAGCCATTCCCTAGTGTGATGATAAATATGATGTCTGATGCATATTCAGTTTTTTACATTCTGATATTATACAGTTTTGGTTGGGAGTTTAAACATCTTCGCTTGGTAAAATGGCGTACAGTTTGTTACTTAAAATTTATTGATCACTTGAGTTTAGTTGCTTTTGGGGGGTTATACTGTAGTACAAGGTTGTCAAAAGCTAGAACATTATTCCATTCTATATTTTTAGTAGTGCTCTAGAATATTTTTTTACTTATTTTGTTTTTGTTGGCTTATTTTTTTTACTTTCCTTTCCCTTCTCTTATTTTCGTTTCTTCATTAAATATATTTTTTTGAGAAAAGGGTAACTGTATTCCATTTCAAAAGATTCATCATCCAAGAGATGATGAATGGAAACTTACTTCCCACTTCAAGGGTACATTACAAGTTTCCTATGAAATCTACTAATTCTACTGACTCCCCTATCAAGCTACCTTTACACCAAAAAAACAAATGACTAATACAATTCATTTTAATTCTCTGTAGGTTTGACTTTCCCTTCAAAGCATCTTGAGTTCCTTTTTTTCCATAGAGTCCACCAAATGCATGCAGGGATAGTTTTCCACCAGTGGTTTTATTTATGTCTATTCCTCATCCCTTTCCAGCTGCTTAGTAGCTCCTCTGTTGTGCCAGGCATCACCCACTTAACTCCTAGTATGGCCAGGAACATGTTCCATAAATACATAGCAGCTTTACAATGAAGGAATAAGTGATCATTAACTTCAACTTCCTTCTCGCACATGAAACCTAGAACTGATCTGCCACCCTTTCTTTTGTAGAACTTCATGAGTTAGACAAGCCTTCCTACACACCAACCAGGCAAAGCAGGCAACTTTCGGAGGGCTCTTGGTCTTCCAGTTCATCTTCCAGGGCCATCTGTTTGTCCTAGGCTGCAAAGTGTTGAGGTTCCAGTAGCAAGATTTTACTGTAAATTCACATTTTGCTTGGATTTTCCATCTCACAGTCAGATTTCAAGGATAGACCTGGGTGAGAATGTAGTACTTCCAGCAGTCTTGCAAAATCCCCAATCTCCCAATCTGTATTTTTCCTACTTCCAGTATCTTGAAAATACATGACAATAATTCATTCTTCAAAAAAATAAAATACATGACAATAATGTTAACGGAACTTTGTTAACCAAAGACTTAGATTCTTGGTTTATCAGAACATGGAAGATCCACATCACATCTAAATGGCGGAGAAAGGACCACAATTTTTTTTTAAAATAATCTAAATACACTATACATCTTCCGCACTATTTTAATGGTGTTTTACATGCTTGCTTATTGAGAAAAGAACAGAACAATAGCTTATTCCTAGCCACATAAAAAACCCATGAAATGTGCTGCAATGATAGGCGTACTCAAAAGCACCAATTGTTTTTAGATGCCAATGAACTTTGCCATTGTTTCTGCTAATTAGATATAGAAGCCACCTGATTAACAGAGAAGTGGAAATTATTGAACTCAGCAAAATCTCAGCTCAAGCAAAAGTCACATTTACTACGTGAGATATTGTAGTACAACCTAAAATGCAGAACAGTGACTTTGGTATCAAGACGAACATATAGGCTCCATTTATTGCCACTTAACGGATTCTTGAATATGAATCATTCTGGGCTCAACCTGTTAAGTGCCTTGTTTTTTCTTTCTCAACCACCTACCAGCTCTTACGACCTATTAGCTTTTAATTGGTCTGATTTAGTCATTATCCACATATTGTCCAAGTCCTAAAATACTAAGATGTTAACTTGAAGATCTTGTGAATATAACATTACAACTGTACAACTACCTCCGCCACCAATTTTCTTATAACCTGCAATCACTATCAATCACTTCTATCACCCGCATTGACTGCACAACCATCTCTGTCAGCGACCACCACAACCACCCAGTACATGTACCATCAACCACTTCCACCACCGTCAACCATCTTCACTGTAACCTCCCCTGCGTAGCCACCACTATGTGCACCTTCAACAATCTCCTCCAATAGAGCCACCACCAGCTACCTCTACTACAAACTTCCACCACCCCCACTACCACCAGCCACCACTAACCACCACCATCTGCTGCAAATGCACATCCATCATCTCTTGTCATCACCGCACAACCACCACCGATGACCTTGTGCACAACCACCATCACCGGCCTCCTTGACCAGGCACTACAAACCATTATCGTCAAGTACCACCAAGGCCCACTTGCCCGGCCGACAAGTTTGGAGTTTGGTTCATCAAATAAACAATTATACCACCAAGGCCCACTTGCCCGGCCCACCTGTGCCGATTTCTATGCATAGTTTGTGTGGGATTTACCTTATGTGGGCAGTGAACAATCAATGACTTACTTTGGGTTCTTGAGTGGAGAAATGATGACTTTTGGGAACATGTAAAGTTGCTAGAGTTATATTGTTCACTTCTGCAACTGATTCCTAATTCCTTTGTTTCCTTGAGATGATGGAAACTTCTATTGGCTTGTGCTTATAGTATTGCATGGAAAAATTCATTAACAAACTATTAGATTGATAAAGTTGATTAAATAAAGAAATTCGATCCTTGAGGGCTCTAAGGTGTCACCTTAAGTACCCTTCCTCATTTATCTTCAGGACATGTATGAGTAAACTGCTATCTGCTATTTTTGTCAAAAAAACAAACAGCTATCTGCTATATCGTTTATTAAAACTTCAAAATATGTTTCTTATTCTAGTTGCCTACTGCTTTTACAGAGTAGCTCTTTGTGTACTTTTTTCAGGTTGGCATCAGTGTACTATTTGTCAGAAGAATGCGTGCTATTTGTGCTACACATGTACATTTTCATTGTGCAAGGGATGCATCAAAGACGATGTCATCCTATGTGTAAGAGGAAACAAGGGCTTTTGCAAGAACTGCATGAGAACTGTCAAGCTAATAGAAGGCTTTGGCAAAGAAGACAATGATGTATGTAGTTCTACCATACTTGCTATCTTCTTGAACTGTTGATTGGATTATGTCATTCTCAAATGTATGTTGTCGCACATCCCATGCAAATGCATAATTTTTTTTTACTATGATTACTATACAGTTAAATTATAAGTTGCTGCAAGTTAATTGAAAACGTTTATAAAGAAAGATTCCAAGAAAATTAAGCTGAATTCCTCTGGAATTACTCTGGAATTCCTATCTTTCCGTATTGTCCACCATATACAAGCTGGAACCGTTCTCCATCTTCTGTCTCTGGCCTCCAAATCTGCTTCTTCCAAGTTGCTTGAGTTTCAGAAATCTTTCCGGGCATTACCCATGTGATTATTCTGAGTGCCAGGAACATCCTCCATACTTGACCTGTTATCTTGCAGTGGAGGAAAAGATGATTTACTGTCCTGCAGTTTCCCTACATAGGCAGCATCTGGGGCATCTAGTAATTCCTCTTTTCATCAAGTTATTTTGAATAAGAACTGCTTCTGTGGCCAAAAGCCAGACAAAACATGAAACGTTATATGGTATCTTAGTCTTCTAGATGTGCTTCCAAGGCCATTCTACTTTTTGATGATTGGTTTGGGTTCATATGATATCCGAGCCACTTAAGAGCATGGTAATTTTGATTGTTAACTTTTATGCTACATGCCTACATCAAGCTGGTTACGAGAGACCTAGTTAAATACTCTAGGTGGGTTGGGTTTATTGATGGTGTAGTACACATATAATATATAGATGTTGAAATCAATTTTGGTTTGTTTAATTAAATTAAATATCTAAAATATCATCTGATATAGTATAAAATAGAATGTCTTAAGTTCTCTTTTATGCGGCTGCTAGGACCATGAACAATTCTGTGTTTTTAGTTTCTGTTTTTCTGGTGGTAATTTATTGATTCTTCTAATTTCTTCTTTAAGCTGGTAGTCTTTCTAATCTAAAGCACAGTTCTGAGCTTCTTGAACTTTGCTGGCCCAGGGTCCGATAGATTTTGATGACAAGAGTAGCTTTGAATATCTGTTCAAGGACTACTTAATGGATTTAAAAGCGAAGCTATCTTTATCTTCAGATGAAATTGCTGATGCCAAAAGTCCTCGGAAGGGAGGTGATATGTCAGCTTCTAAAAAAGAACTGTCTGAGGCACAATTTGACTATAATGAGGATGGAGGTTCTGGTTCAGATGCTTCCGTTGAGACATTGGAAGCCAGTAAAACTAAAAGAAGAAAGCTAAGAAAACGTCCGAAATCTCTTGGAAAGGAAGAAGATGCCACAACTACAGCTGTTACTATTAGCGAAGGCTTCTCCACAGCTGGCACCACTGAGTGGGCATCAAAAGAGCTGCTTGAATTTGTTAAGCACATGAAAAGTGGTGACACTTCTGTTCTTTCTCAATTTGATGTGCAAGCTCTGCTGCTTGAATATATCAAAACAAACAAACTGCGGGATCCTCGTCGTAAAAGTCAAATTGTATGTGATTCAAGACTTGAAAGGCTTTTTGGAAAAGCACGTGTTGGGCACTTTGAGATGTTAAAACTACTTGAGTCTCATTTTCTTATGAAAGAGGATTCTCAGACTGATGATGTTCAAGGTAGTGTAGTTGATACAGAATTTAATCAGTTTGAAGCTGATGCTAATGCTGACACTCTTACAAGGGGAGTCAAAGACAGGAAACGTAAGCGCAAGAAAGGTGAAAATAGGGGACCTCAATCAAATCTTGATGAGTATGCGGCTATTGATGTGCATAACATCAGCTTAATTTACCTACGACGAAAGTTGGTGGAGGATCTTCTTGAAGATGATGATAAATTCCATGATAAAGTTGTTGGAACCTTTTTGAGGATACGAATTTCTGGTAGCGCTCAGAAGCAGGACCTTTATAGGCTGGTGCAAGTTGTAGGTAATTACATTTAGTTTTCAGGACATTGCTTTTGTACCTCCTTTTGTTTTCTCGCTTTTCTGATATCATTATGTGCATGCATTTTATTTGAAGCTCCTCAACTTCTTCTGAACAATTTGATCCTGGCTGTAGGTACAAGCAAAGCTGAACCATACAAACTTGGCAAGAGGACAACTGATATTGTGCTGGAGATCTTAAATCTGAACAAGACAGAGGTTTTATCAATCGATACAATCTCAAATCAAGATTTCACAGAGGTGATTAAATATGTGTTTCGCGTGTTACATCATGATGTACAGTTTGCCAGTTTGACATTCTGAAATTGGTGCAAGATAAGGAAAATGTTAGAAAAGAGAGAAAAGAGTACCTGGATACTAATTGAAATCCTGGTGAATAATATAATCAACAGAAAAGAGAGAAATTTCTCACAAATTTATTTTTTTCTTGTTTTCATGTCACAAGCTTTTGATTACTAATAGATTAAGGGGAAACACAAATTTTTGGTAAATTTTAGGTAATCCAAAAGCAAATTTCTGAAACTTGGCTCAGTTTGCAAAGGTGATTTTAACCCCCTTGACTGCAGTTTCCAGTATCTATTCTCACCTAACATGCCAAGTTACACGAAGATTGGTTTCATCTCTTTGTTGGCACATGAGCTTGGAAGAAAGAATAAGCCCCCATGTGGTTATTTGTTCCAGCAACTAATTGCCACATGATCATATACCATGATTAGTTGATTCAACCACGTAATTTTTATTATTATTCTTTTCCCCCTTTCATTTTTTGTTCTTTTTTTTCTTAGAGCACTGGATTTAGCCCAAAAACTAGAGTTGCAAATAAACTTGTTATAAATCTATTTTGAAAATGGAGTTCCAAAAATGCACAAGTATAAACAGATTTTTTTAGTTGAAATAAATGTAACTTGTTCAAAATGTTGTGATGATCAGACCAGCAGTGTGGTATGGACAGAGTGTTCACTGGTCAAGAACTTGCATGTCAAGAAAATGAGTAGCGGAATTGAGGATGTTGAGATGGATGTGTGGGCATACTAGGAGAGATAGAATCAGGAACAAAGATATCCGGGCAAGGGGGAGTGGTCCCTCTTGTGGGCAAGATGAGATGGTTTAAGCATGTGAAGAGAAGCATAGATGCACCAATGTAGAGGTGTGAGATGTTAGTTATAATGTGTATAATGAAAGGTAGAGGTAGACGAAGAAGTCTTGTGGAGAGGTGATTAGACATGGACATGAAAAGCTTGCAACTTATCGAGGATATGATCTGAGATTAGGAAGATATGGAGGTCGAGGATAGGGTAGAAAGTTAGTAGGTAGTCGAACATTGTCGAGTTCCCTTACAAGTAATGTTATCACTTCTATCTTATTCTTCAGCTTTAAATATTACGTGTTTTCTGTGCTTCACTTATTGTATTATTTGTTGTTGCTATTGTTCTTCCCCCTTTTTGTTTTAGCATGATCTCTTTGCTACTATATTTGGTTTATATACTTGATTTTTGATCCCTAGACCCCACTTGTGGGATTTAACTGGGTATGTTGTTGTTGTTACTTGATTTTTGATATGCTTTACTTGAGTTGAGGGTTTTATTGAAAACTACCTCTCTATCTTCATAAGGTAAAGGTAAGCCTCCCAAAACCCATTGTGGGATTACACTAGGTATGTTGTTTTTTAAAATATAGAACTGTAATTATGCTAAAAAATAAATATAGAGTTCCAGCCTAAGTTGCTTGGACTTTTTACTTTCGGTGCTGCACGTGTGTCGACACAATGTTTACGTGAATGTGGGTGTGGAATTGGTATATGATCTGGTCAACCGGTTTTGTGTACTTCAACCAAATTTAAAGGGAGAAATGTTGGACAGGTTCAGTGATTTCTATAATTTAAATAAAAACTACGGTGAAATTGAAGAAAATGGAATACCTTGTATTTATAAGTTTCTATTGTTACTCCCTTTCCTTTTATCTCCTTCCAAAGTTCTCCCCTTGATCAATATTTTTGCCTAAAGTTTTCCACGTAATAACTCATAATTTAGGTTTTATAACTCTATTTTTAGATATTTGAATTATTTTTAGCCAAATCCTTGCACTTGAATCCATGCATGGATTCGTTTCTCCGGAATCTTAAAATTTAGATCATAGATGATCCAACCCCTAGATCCGTATTCGTATCGGACACCCGCACAGAGTCCGGCCAACTTAGGTTCCAGCTAAACTTGATGCAGATTTGGCTGGAAAAAATGGATTATCAAAATACGAGCAAGTTTAAATAAATAAGAATAGATTCATTGAAAAATAGAGTTCTGGTCAAGCTTGTTACATGGATTACCGAAGGGCGCGAGTTTAAACGGAAATAATTTTATTCGAAGTAAAATGAAATGTTTACAATTAGAACTGTTACCTTGTCTAAAAAACTGATTACCTTACTATCTTTTTAAAGTTTTGTTTTGAAAAGGTGATCTAAAATATGCAAGACTAAAAAAATAATCGAATTTTTTTGAACTTCAAAAAATCCCACATACTTGGGGTGTGAAAAACCCACCAAATTTTCGTCCAGGGTAGAAGTAGACATTGAAAATTTTATTAACAGTGGTAATAAAAACCTTGAATAGTCAAAATGTTTAAGTTGCAAAAAAGCGAAGTTCTAGGAAGAATTTTTATTTATAAGCCTAAATTTTATGTAACATAGAAGTGAAAGCAATGTAATCAAGGTCACCAAAGTTCTTATCATGATATAGTGAAGCTTCTTGTTATACTTAAGAGTTTTCAGGAGGACTAAAAGTGCTGTTTAAAGCAAGGCCTCCAGGGCATCACTGGAGTTTGACTGCTGTTTGCATTGTTGTTTGGCAACTGGGGGGAGAGAGAGAGGGGATGGGGGTGGGTGGGTGGGTTATTGGAGTACTAGGGATTGGAGGGGTCACCCTTGGTTAAGTTTACCTTTTCCATATCTACTTTTTCTGCATGCCTTACAATGCCGTGTTTGGTATCAACCACCTTTCCTTGTCTTTCTATATCATCTTACACATAAAAGACCTTTGTTTGGTGGGTGTAGTTGGGAGGCATCACTCCCCATTCCCAAATAGAATCCTGGAATCTGACTGATATGCATACTTTCAAGAAATTTGAAAACTTTATCAATCTTCTTTTAATTTTATTCAATAAAACCGAATTGAGAGTGAATGAACTTAATATGTTGAACTGATTTTGGACAATAAATTGAACTCATTTCGGTCCATTGATCATTTCACGAATTTGTAAATAAAAAATTGAGTACACTGAATTGAAACTAACCGCAAAGCGATTGAATATTTACATTATTATGATTAGTAATAGATTTACATCGACTGAAATGGTGCACCTGCAACTGTTAAATTCTAGGTCTGTCTCTGATTTAATGAAATCATACTTGTCGAGAAATAGTATTTGTATTCTGTTCAAGCTGTTGACATACATCTTCTTCTGACGTTTCAGGAAGAATGCAAGCGTCTGCGCCAGAGTATAAAATGTGGACTCATTAACAGACCAACAGTGGTATGATGCAGCCTGATATTGATAATTACTTCAGGTTTGCACGTATTTTCATTTCTGCTGATTAACTTGGCTTATTCGCAGGGTGATATTCTTGACAAGGCCATGGAAATACATGCAGCAAGGGTTAATGATGTAGGTGAAATGGAAGTTCTTTTGACTATTTCTTTTGATATGCATAGGATAGTCATTTAAATATGTGCCAGTAATTAATAAGGTTGAAGAAAGTTATTCAGCAGCTGGTTAGAAGCTCCTTTTATGGCACAGATCCTTCGTTACATTCTTAGAACTGGAACCAAGGGAGTTTCTGTCTTATTCTGTGTGGCTGTGTATTCTGTCCCTGAATACATGTGCAATCTTCATGAGTTACCTTGTCGAAATCCGATTTACAACTGCCTCTTGGTGGACTAGCGAACTGTTTATTTGACCTCCGGTGCCTGGTCCTTGACATACATTTTATCTACCTTTATGCTGGGATTTACCCCTAATATAAATAAAATCTTTACCTTAAGACAGAAGTTCTGGCAGTGAGCACGTTGCAGATTAAGTGTCAGAGATGCTACTAGTGATCTAGGAGTTGGGATATTTATGAGAGAAAATAGAGGAGGACATATTGCAAATGGAAGAGGGAAATTTGTAGGTTTTAGATCTTTGTAACTGACCTTTTGTATTCTGTCTTTCTGAGGATTGGAGAAGTCTCATCAGCAAATATAACCATAAACCTTTTGGAGTTCAGTTTTTGCATTCTAAAGGTTCACTGTTTGATTTACTGACTGCTCGTTTTTGTCCTCTTAGGGGTCGCTTGGTTGGGAGTAAGTTATATTAGGATTAACTGAGGTATAAATGATGGGATAAACAATCCCATGACTACGTAAAACATCCAACCAAACAATCCTGGTATCTTTATGCGTTATACCTTACACTAAATGACTCCTTAGTACATAGCCATAGTTGGTTATTTCATGAAAAGATAGCTACTACTTTCTGAGGGCCTTTAACATAGAAATTTCTTTTCCTTTTGGTATGAACAAAATTTATTAGGGTATGCTCTGTACTGATTGTGTTCTTTGATTGCGCTTCTAATGGATTCCTTCTGCTTGTGGTCATCCGCTATTGGGCTACTAACTTGTTCTAATATATCTTTCATGATTCTTTTTGCTGCTGTTCAGTGGCTGGAATCAGAGATACTCCGTCTCAGTCATCTTCGTGATCGAGCAAGTGAGAAAGGGCGCAAGAAGGAATATCCTTTGTTCGTTACAATTTTATCATTTCTATTCTCTTCCCCTTCCCTCCTGCCTATATCAAACTGCAGTGTAATATTTGGTCTTCTTTGTTTTCATTTTCCTTCTCCGGAGGCAGGGACTGTTGGGTCCACAAATTGTGTGAAATGCTAGGGCCTAATAATAAATTTTCTTGATATCAGAGAATGGGTTAAAGTTTGCTAATGAAAATTATGAACGCTTCTATTCACATATGCACTTCGGGTTATGGAAGGGTTTGCATTAGGATTCAGTCGCCAGATCACTAGTGTTCTGTGCTCATGCAGTAATTCATGTGTTCCCATTTTTACTCATATCTCCTTTTAATTATTGTTATATGTTGAATATAGATGGGTATATTGGTGTTATTTGAGTAAACTTATCCTCAATTTGGCATTGCTTGAATTTTGGACCTTGAATACTGTGTTGTCCCGATTAATTATGGACGATCCACCTAACAAAAATGACCCCTTTAGAAGCAATTCTCTCATCCCCCATATATTGGTGTTTGCTTGTTGTATACTCCTTAATTGATGATTACACTTAGAGAATGTGTAGAAAAACTACAGCTCTTGAAGACTCCCGATGAGCGTCACCGTAGACTTGAAGAAGTTCCAGAAATACATGCGGATCCAAAAATGGCCCCGAACTATGAGTCTGAGGATGAGGACAGTGAAAGTAATGATAGACGAGGTTCTGTTAGTTCCCTTTCTTCCTATGTTACAGATAATATGCCTTGCTGTGTATAATTTGAAAGTTGCTACTTCTCATGCAGATGCTTTTATGAGGTCTAGAGATTCAGGTCTTAACCAGAGAGGACGTGGGCCAATTTCTCCAAGAAGCAACTTCCCTCCAAAAGATTCTTGGGGGGCTGCAGGAAAATTTTCTTCAAAGAACTTTGAACTGAACAGGAGTTCCTCTGGCAAAAACGTTTTGAGCCGAAGTGAAGATGGTGTGCATTCTGGAGGGGGACTGAATGAAGACACATGGATAGAAGGAAGAGATAGGGAGGCAGAATCGGAGAAGCCGGCTTCTATCGCTCTTTCTGAGCCAATGGGACGAAATAACCAATTTTTCTCTAGAACAGAATCATTCTCTGGTGCATCATCGGTTTCTTCTCCAGCTACACTCCAGGGTAAGGTTACGGAAAGTTCCATCAAGATCAATGAAGCTGAAAAAATATGGCATTACAAGGATCCTTCTGGAAAAATGCAGGGACCATTTTCTATGGTCCAGTTGCGTAAATGGAGCAATACAGGATACTTCCCTGCTGATTTGACAATATGGAGATCTTCGGATAAAGAGGACGACTCTGTTCTTTTAACTGATGCATTGGCAGGGAGGTTTGAGAAAGTGCCATCAGCAGTTGACAATATACTTTCAGCAACTGTTCTGCAAAATCAAAATGGAGAGAGACCTCAAGTCGACCAGAATGTTGGATCTCAGAATTCTCGTCGTTTGGTTCCCTCTGGAGGTGGAATGACTTCTGGTGATATCTCTGCTCTTTCTACAGAGAGATGGAGTAATGATGATTCTTTGAATCTCCCGTCTCCTACTCCAAAGCAGAATACTGCCGGTTGGGTTGGAGGAGATGGGCCTTCTATTGCAGGTGCAAATTCGTATTCTAGTGGCAATAGAGTTCTCCAATCTCCTCCAGCTATACCAGTTGATGGGGTTACTACATCTGCTTCTGTTCAAAATTTTGGTGGGCTTTCAGTTAGAGGATCGGAAAATAATTATGTGAGTTCTGTTAGTGAATTTGGTCCTGTGCCTTCTTCTGAGCAGGTAGTTGCTTCACAGTCTGGGTATTCCTTGCAAAATGCACAATCATTTGCAGCTAGTGAACAACAGACAGCACTGATGAATAACCAACTTGGTGCACAGCATGCAGCTCTCCAGTCAGAATCTCGTAATTTGCAGAACCCAAGTGTGGATGTCCATACATGGGTTGCAGCTGCGCCTTCTAAGGGAGAGCCAAGCGTTTCTGCTGTGACACCAGGGCAGTCCCAGGGATATGGTAATTGGGGTACTACGCCGTCACCTGTTCAGAATCTTGCTGGGAATTTTTCAAATGTAGGTTCCGCAGTTTTGCCTCAACCTGATTATTGGAATGCACCAGCTCAAGGCAGCCAACAGATCATACAGCCTACAGGTGTGCCTAGTGTTCCATGGGGTGCTGGTTTGCAAGATAATGCGAGTTCTGCTTCAGCGTTAAGACCTGAAAATAACCCTGGCTGGGGTATGATGCCTGGAAATCCTAATGTGGGCTGGGGTGGACCTGTACCAGCAATCATGAATGTAAATTGGGGAGCAGCTGTTCAAGCAATGGCTCCAGGGAATGTAAATACTGGTTGGGCTCCTACTGGGCCACTTCCTGGGAATTCTAATCCTGGATGGGTTGCACCATCCGGGAACCCTGGTGTTCAGGGTTTGGTGCCTGGGAACGCCAATCCAGGTTGGGTCGCTCCAACAGGGAGCGTTGGATCAACTATTCAAGGGCCTACATCAGGTAATGGGTGGGGTATGGGAACTGGAACTCCTGGAGCACTTGCCCAAGGACCTCCTCAAGGAGATCCCAATCAAGGTAGGGTTGCGCCTACTGGGAGTCGGGGGACAAGAAATAATGATCACCATCAAGATGGGAGATTCTCTGGTCCGAGGGACAACAAGGGTTCTCATGGTAGGAACTGGGATAGGCAGTCGTCTTTTGGGAATAGAGGGCCATCTAGAGGTGGGTTCAAAAAGAACGTCCCCTGCCCTTACAATACGAACAACCGATGCGTAAAGGGTTCGAAATGCAATTATCTTCATGGCTAATGAGGGAGAAACAGTAGTAGTAGGGGTAAAGTGATTTTGTACAGTGATTTCATCTCCGTTTTCTTTAGTATATAGGTCATTTTGGTGTTCTATAATTGTAAACTTTGTGCAGATTAGTAGCTCCGCCCTCTTCTGATCTGATGCAATTTTCCGAGTAGCTAGATTTATCCTGCTTATCATTTTCTAATAAAGCGACTGCAAGCATTATGGCCAAATATTCTCCTATGGAAATGTTCGTTTTTATGGATTTTGCTGTTCTAGACTTTGAATCAATGCATCTATGCGAACCCATGGATTGAGTTATCATACCGTTTGATGTCTCACGGAGGGTCTGGGACAAGTGATTTTTCCAGATATTGTTTATTTGGACTTGCTTTAAATCTTTCATACTCTTATTATAAGGGCGTGTGGATTGGAACACCCGGCGGGCTGATTTTTGTGATCAACTGATTTTGGTTTCACAGGTAGTTGCTAATTTACATGTCCAAAGTACCCTTTTCCATAAAAGGCCTGACTTCAATTTCCTCCTTTTCCTTCTTCTATAGCTCATAACAGTAACCTCTTTCTCATATTCCTTCTCTATTAAATTTCCAGTGATTTCATTTCTCTTGGAGTCTCTTCGGACAAAGGAAAAGCAAAATTTTATTTGCAGCATTACTCATGAAAATAGCTCCTTCAGCATAGTTCTAGACAAACACTACAAGATTAACCAAAATAAACTGAACTCTAAATAGTTTCAGATATAATTTTGAATTTCGCAACAAAGTCTGTTTCGTATATGCTGATTGCCTTCATAAAAAATACTTTGCTAATGAAAAGGAGGAACATGTTTTGCCTTCATAAAAGTTACTCTTCCTAATGAAAAAGGGAGGAATACGTTGAAAAGGTAAAAAGAAGATAAATGTTAACTGTGAAGACAACTTGAAAGAAATCGACCGTAGAAAAGAATTACACTTTATTTGAAATTTTTATTGCTGGAGTTGAAGTTTTTTTTTTTTTTTTTACGATAAATACTTGAACTTATTTTTTTTTTTTGTTTTACCTGAAATATGGTTTAAACTTGAAATTTAATTTATATGGGACTATCTTATAAGAATAAAAATTTTAAGTTAAATTCGAAAAAGAAAAATTTATAAAAGTGAAAATAGGGTTTTAGGCATTTTTTAAATTTCAAGTACAACTTCGAATTATATTTGAAATTATCATGATCAATTACTGGTTTTTAAATAAAATATTTTTTTTTCGAAAAAAGGAAGAATTTCTCATGGTTACTCCAATTTGAAAGAATTTCCTCTATCTCTATTTGCTATTTTGGGAAGAATTGGATGAGGTGGTGAGGGGCATACCAGTGACAAAAGCTTTTCATTGGGGGAGACTTTAATGGACATATTGGGGCTACTGATTGTGGGTTTAAAGATGTCCATGGAGGCTTTGGCTTTGGGGAAAGGAATGGAGGGGGGACGTCTCTCTTGGATTTTGCTAAAGCATTTGAGTTGGTTATTGCTAACTCATGTTTCCAGAAGAGGGAAAGTCACTTGATAACCTTTCAGAGTGCGGTAGCTAAAACTCAAATTGATTACCTACTTCTACGAAAAGGTGATAGAAGCCTTTGTAAGAATTGCAAAGTTATTCCGAGTGAGAGTATTTCCACTCAACATAGGCTTCTAGTGATGGACTTAGAGATTAAGAGAGAAAAGAAGAGGAAGATTGTTTATGCCCAACCGAGGATTAGATGGGGGGGCCTGACTCCTGCCCTCTCGCATGAGATGGAAGAAAAACTGAGAATCTTAGAGGCTTGGAGTAGTGGTGGAGATGTGAATAATATGTGGGACAATACTGCTGGGTGCATTAGAAAGGTGGCTTCTGAGGTTCTAGGGGTTTCAAGGGGAACCTGTGGGGGACGTCGAGGTGATTGGTGGTGGAATGAAGAAGTTCAAGACAAAGTAAAAGCTAAAAAGGTGACCTATACAAAGTGGTTGGAGGGTAGGGAGGAGGATGAAAAACAGAGGCTTAAGGAGATTTATAAGACGGCTAAGTCAGAAGCAAAGAGGGCGGTGACGAGTGCTAAGACAGCAGCGTTTGAGCGCCTATATGAGGAGCTAAGTGATAAAGGCGCGGACAAGCGAATGTATAGGCTTGCTAAAGAGAGAGAAAAGAAAGCTCGCGATTTGGATCAAGTGAAGTGCATCAAGGATGAGAAGGGTGAGGTGTTAGTGGATGTGACTTCCATTAAACAAAGGTGGCAAGCTTACTTTCATAAACTCTTAAATGAAAAAGGAGATAGTAATATTGAGCTGGGCAAGTTGGCACATTCCGAAAGTCACCGAGACTTTGGTTATTGCAGGCGGTTCAGAGTTGAGGAGGTTAGAAGGGCTATTAGTAGGATGAAGAGAGGGAGGGCACTCGGACCGGATGAGATTCCGATAGATTTTTGGAAGAGTATGGTTAAGGATGGCATAGAGTGGCTGACTAGACTGTTCAATACTATCATGAAGACGGCCAAGATGCCGGATGAATGGAGGAGGAGCACAATGGTCCCACTGTATAAGAACAAAGGTGATATTCAAAACTGTAATAACTACAGGGGTATCAAGTTGTTGAGTCATACTATGAAAGCATGGGAGAGAGTGGTGGAGATGAGGGTGAGAAAAATAGTTTCTATCTCAGAAAATCATTTTGGATTCATGCCAGACGGTCGACTACTGAAGCGATCCACCTTGTTCGGAGATTAGTGGAGAAATACAGGGAAAGTAAGAAGGACCTTCATATGGTGTTCATTGATCTTGAGAAGGCCTATGACAAAGTCCCAAGGGATGTCCTATGGAGGTGTTTGGAGATGAAAGGCGTTCCAATGGCATATATTAGAGTGATAAAGGACATGTACGATGGGGCCATAACTCGGGTAAGAACGGTGGGAGGAGACTCTGAATATTTTCCGGTTCAGATGGGACTTCATCAAGGGTCTGTGTTGAGCCCTTTTTTATTTGCTTTGGTGATGGATGAGCTGACGCGATCTATCCAGGAGGAAGTCTCGTGGTGTATGTTGTTTGCAGATGACATAGTACTGATTGATGAGACCCGGACCAGAGTTAATGATAGGTTGGAGGTTTAGAGACACGCTTTGGAGACTAAAGGATTCAAACTGAGTAGGACCAAAACTGAATACTTGGAGTGCAAATTTAGTGTTGCGAGAGATGAAGCAGACATTGATGTGAGACTGGCAGCTCACCTTATCCCCAAGAAGGAAAGCTTTAAGTATCTTGGGTCTATCATCCAGAGCAGTGGGGATATTGACGATGATGTCACTCATCGTATTGGGGCGGCTTGGACAAAGTGGAGGTTGGCCTCTGGAGTATTGTGTGATAAGAAGATACCACCTAAACTCAAAGGTAAGTTCTACAGAATGGTGGTTAGACCATCTTTGTTGTATGGGGTGGAGTGTTGGCCAATAAAAAATGTACATGTTCAGAAGATGCAGGTCGCAGAAATGAGGATGTTAAGATGGATGTGTGGTCACACTAGGAGTGATAAGATTAGGAACGAGGTCATTCGGGAGAAGCTAGAGGTGGCCCCTGTAGCTGACAAGATGAGGGAAGCGAGATTGCGATGGTTTGGACATGTACAGAGAAGGAGTATCGATGCCCCTGTTAGAAGGTGTGAGAGGCTAGATTTGGGAGCTACTAGGAGGGGTAGAGGTAGACCAAAAAAGTATTGGGGGGAGGTGATTAGATATGATATGGTGAAACTTGATCTCACCAAGGACATGACCTTAGACAGGAAGGAGTGGAGGTCGAGGATTAGAGTAGCAGGATAATAGGGTAGATAGGAAGGAGTGGTAATTGTCTGCCTTTATATGTTATTTATCTGTCTTTATATCTTACTATCCTGTATTTACGTATTATCATGTGTTCTTCTCTTTCTTGCCTGTTTATCATATCTAGCTTATTCTGCTGATGGGTTTTTGTGATAAGGGTTTCCAGGAAACAGCCTCTCTACCTGTGTGGTAGTGGTAAGGTCTGCGTACATCTTACCCTCCCCAGACCCCACTTGTGGGATTTCACTGGGTATGTTGTTGTTGTTGTTGATGAGTGACATAGAAGGATTTTCTTCAACGAGAGAGCAAAAGTTGTACCAAAGAGTTACAAAATGAAAAATGATCGATTCTCGAACGCTAGACCTCGCCTTAGATTGACTCTGCTTATTAGGGATGGTCGTTGATATTCACTTTGAATTTTTTTAAAATTTTGATAATCGGTAAATCAAATTTTGCTTTAGTATGGTATGTAATAATTCTCTATTGAAGTTTTATGGAATTGTATTACAAAGATAATACTATTGCTTCCGTTATTTCTATTTTTCTACGTGAAGGCACATTATGATACATGATTGACAATTAAGAAGACATCAAGAAAAGCAAATTGACACAACCAAAAAGCTTATAAATTTGGATCATTTATCTTTAGTCTTTATTTATTATTATTTTTTTGGACTTGTACTAATGAATAATGAAAATGTTGATATAACCTTCATTATGTAAATAATTCGGTATTCGGGAAATACTGAATACTAAATGGTACTAATGTCTCATATCAACCCCAAACTCCAATACCATAACTCTAAAATTTTACTCACAAATACTATACTAAATACCGAATTTTTGATTATCAAATTATCATAAATTTTGATTCGATTTTCAATATTTTATGCCCAACTTATATCACTACGCTAGGATCTTTGAGTTCAATCTTTACTTAACCCTATCAACCGCACCAAAATATCATTAGACCTATGAAACCACATATTTTTCAAATCTGAATATTTCTTTTCATCTTCAACTCTTCACTTTTTTTTTTCACAGAAAATCTCTTCGCCGAATAATGATTTTTCAAATTAAAAATTAGAAAGGGAACATCCTGTATTAAGAAAAGAGATATTCGAAAAATGTTTATCTTTTCGCATCTTATAATGCAAAGATTCTTCTTAAATTATTATTCTTCACACAGGCTTAGCCAACAAGGCCTTGTTAAAGAAAAAAAATCTCTAACAAAAAAGGAAAAAATAAACTGCTTCGAAAATATAGGATCTCAGCCACTGAGTTTCATACCGGAACCCTAACGCCACCATCGGTGCAGACTGGTGGCATCTGACGTAATGGCTAGCGGTCAGCCGCCTGATAGGGCTGGTGTCACGACTCAAATTCGGGTGTGATAACACTTACCTAACCCACCTAGGCGAGTTAGCCCAAAACCTAAATAACTCAATATAATAATGAAATCAAAAGATAATAACTATCTCATAAGATAGATAAACATATGAAACCACAAGCTACAATTTTTCAAGAACTAGTGTAACATGTACAAGCTTCTACTATAAAATACTCAAATGAAATACAAGTCTTAATGTCTAGTTCTCAAATAGAACAAAACATAAAATGGAATCCTCGAAGGCCTGCTGAAGATACAAATAGCTACCTTGCAAGTGAACCATAGCTCGATCCGAAATCTGAACAGTGTAATAAGAAGGAACGGGTTCACAACCTACAAAAATGTAGCAAAGGGTGAGCACTAAACAACACGATACTCAGCAGATGAAAACTAACCTAAATTAAAGCAATGAAAAACACAAGTACTCCTTAACAACCCAACCACATATCGCCAAACTACTCACATGTGCTCAGGAAAGTCCCAACACAATACTATATATAAATATAACATAGCGATATCTCTCAAAATATCCAAGTGATATACAAGTCAAATGGTACAATAAATGTCCAATCTCATAACAAGATATATAATAATAACAAGTATGAAATGACATGAGATGGAGTGGATGCCATGAGATGTAAACAATGCAATGAAATGTCAAATAATCGTGATGCATGTTTGTCCTATGATACACATCCGCTGATAACCTCATACTGGAACGCATAGGGGACATGCAAAGACCATGCATCCGTGAACATTGTCGGCAATAACCTCGGCCAATGCTCACCCGATTAGAAATGGCCTTAGTCCCAATATCATCCAACATATTACCTTTGCTCGAAAGCAACAACCTCGGCTAATCATTGATCGATAGAGACCTCGGCTACTAATCTACATGTTACCTTACTCATCTCTCGGCCGTAGCCATCACAAGTATCAATGCACAAATATAGTAAATGCAATGTGCTCAATGTCAGTTTCATCTCAATATTCAATATCACAATGATTGCAATATCATCACAGTTTCAATATATCAATCTCATCTCAATAAAACATATCAAATCATTCACAAGATCACATGTCTTACAGGTTAAAAATTAATTCACAAGTCAATATTGCAGTGTAAGAACATAACTCAATCTGAAATCTCATGATCAAAGCCTACGTTGATACAATTTTATCTCAAAATACTCAATTCCACACACATAGGAGCATACAAGGTTCAATCATATCAATAAAAGGTTTGAAGTCCACTTGCCTTGAAAAAAGTCTCGAATCAAGTCAAATCCACGACTTTTTTCCTTTCTTGATAATCCAAATCACCACAATCTATTTAAATATAGCATCATAATCACATAATGAACACTAAAATCAATCAATTCGGGCAAAAAGAGAAAATTATCAAAAAATTTATATCAGAAAAAGTAATCGGAATCTAAAAATTAATATATGGAAATGTTCTCCAAGTAATAAGCAATTCAACGGTGAAAACCATTTAAAAAATGGAGTTAAAATGAGGTAGAAATTATCAAATTAGCATTAGGAATAAATATCCAAAATATTCCCAATTTCTACAATTAAAAATCCCAAAATTACAAGTTAAAAACACAATTTAATCAATGAAAATTAAAGAAATAGGTTAGAAAACAGTTACCCAAGAGATTTGCCTTGAAAAACCTTAGAGAATCGCCCAAAAATGAAGCTTGGAAGTTTGAAAATGGAGGAAATATGTTAAATCCGCCACTTAAAAGAAGCCTACTGTTCAAGCACGATTTACTCTCCCCGAATGCAGAGCTCAGGGCTCCCTAACCCTCCGTAAACACGGAGGTCATATGGCTGACCCTCCGCGAACACGGTGGCCCACTTCGCAAACGTGGAGGTCTAGTACCCTATTCCTTTGTGAACGTGGATAACAAAAGCAGATGCACCAGATACGACAATTACACAACACACCACAATTATGAAAAGGACCCTCGTAATTCATTCAAAAACCCTATGAGAAACGACGTTCCGGACTCAATGGAATCTTCAGAATTTGAATTCGAGTCTTCCTTGGTTCGAAATATGAGAAAGATTATTTAAACTAGTTTAGGACTCAAATACCCAAAATAGCTTCAAAAACATCAAAAATTACAACGAGATCATTTCTAGAATTAGTCTCACCATCTGAAATCACTACAATTGAAGAAATCCTCATTCGAGCCTCCGAATGCCAAATGTTGACCAAAGTGAAACTATAATCTAAAATGGACTAAAAATGCAACTTTGGGTCTAAAATCTCGGTTTTAACTCCAAATCAGTTTTGCAAACTCTCCTAGACCAAATTCGGCATTCCAGAGCCGATGAAATCGACAGAATTACAATCTAACACTTGAAACTCAAAATGACCACAAAACTCAATTTTATACTTTAAGCCTTAAAAAACTCTTTTTTTTAGCAAAACTCCAACTTTTTACAAGGTTTTCAAAATTCAACTTCTAGACTCACCAAGAAAACATTTGAAAAGGATAAAATAATAATTTTATTGAAAATGCTAGAAATAACATTCTAGGTCATTACATCTGGACAACCTGTTACTTATGCTAGTTTGCTTAAACTGTCTTCTTCGACTGTTAAACCTGTACCTTTGAAACCTATCTCATACTTGCATGGTGAATCTATTTTTATGAGAGGAGAATGAGATAAACCAGATGATCATTAATGAAGATCTTGAGTATGCTATCATTGAAAAATTTTCTTATGGCTGTTCGAATATTCATGATCTATTGAAATTGATACTGAAGCAGTGTGAACTTAAGAGTAAATGCAAAATTGGAATGTTCAACAATAGGTATGTGCTTATAAGGGTAAGCCTTTTGGAATATTATGTTCATTTGCTATCACACTTGCATTTTTTATTGCACATAAGAATTGGATCTATCCTATGAGAACCCTAAAATGGGACCCTATGTTTAATCCAGAGGAAGAGGCTACAATGGCGATTGCTTGAATTTCATTTTCGTCTCTACCTCCCTATTTCTTTGGGAAAGAATAGTGTTTTCATTGGTAGCAATGGTAGGGAAGCCTCTGCAAGTAGATATGGCCACTAAAAACCAAGGCCTAGTTGTGCAAGGGTGAAAGTAGAGGTAGATCTACTTGGAGAATTTTTGAATAGGATCAAAATTGGAATCAAAAAGTCAAACGGGGAAGTGGATAAAGATCAAGTATGACTATATGCCCAAATATTTCAATACATGCATGATCCAAGGGCATGATGAACAACAATGTTATGTGGGGTATCTAAAATTGTACAAGAAGAAAGAATCTGGGGAGAAGGGCCTAGACACTAGGAAATTATCCTCCCCGAGCCAACAAATTTAGAAGGATAAGGTCCAAGATGAGACTGACGACAAAGCACAACGCGTTAGTGCTACCAACGATGAAGGTCCTAATGGGGGAACAAGTTGCAGCAAGGAAAACACCTTGGGAGGTAAAAGTAAATAAGGAAGAAAGGTGTGGAAAAGGCTAGATATTCCAATAGACAATCAGTTTGGTGCCTGTAATGACTCGACCTAGGAGCCTAGTCATTACACTGTGAATGAGATATCCGAAGGCATCTCACCAAGCCATCTTAAATATCTTAAACATTCACAGGCAATGCCATAAAGATAAGATAGAGAACCAAGGGGAAACAGGGCTAAGGGCCACAAGTTCAAAGCATAATGAATCAAAAGAACTAGATACAACCATAACATATGTCCAACAATACCTTTAACATAACTTGATGGGGGCTAAGACATGTTCAAGCTCATCCTCAAATACAATCGTAGCAAAATTATAAAATTAAAAACTAAAATGTCTTAATACATCAAGCTATAAAGAAGACTGAGATGTCATCCCCAAACTAGAGGACTCACCTACTTCCGTCTTTAACGATTCAAAGCTAGCCACATGGAGGATCTCAAAGAGCGCCCCATAAAAGTATGCGTCAATACTTTGAATGTACTGGTATGTAGGTATGCAATGTATGACATGAAAACAATGATGAATTTGATTCATGATAAGTCTCATATTAAAATCATACATTTATAAGGACATTAGTAAGTCATAATCAAGACAATATCATTTAAAGATAAAAAGGCAACTTTAAAAAGAACGTAGTAGGATGCATGGATAAATATAATCCTGAATAAAGAAATCATATAAACTTAGAACATACATATGGATGATCATTTAAATATTTTATTTTTACCATAGAACATGAAATAGTGCACATGAGAAATAAAGAACCTACCCTTACTTGAATGCATGATGAGGCACATAGATTTAGATTAGTGAGAAAACACATGTTGTTATGAACAATTAAAATACTAATATCCTCGGGTGAACAATACATCACTTTACATAAAAGACTATTTTACTATGAAAGAAACATTAGTAATCATAGTGGAGACCACTTTACATACTTGAAGACATAGCCATTTACTTTTAGAAGAAATTTCATTTGAACTTGTGAAACAATGGATCGTAGGAACTTTAAAATAACTTTGAACATAATATGAAGGAACCATCATAAATCATCATAAAAGGACACCTTGAGAACATGAGAGGAATATAAATATATGCGAGAGCAACTTTTAACAGACATAAACCATGTGAGCTAAATCATGGAGTCCCGATATTTCCCCTACACCAAAAGAAAGAGAGAGATCACTTACCAAGGTGATTTCCTAAGATGCCTTAGTTGATCCACTAAAGTCTTCTATTGAGCAACCTCTACAATCAGTTGGTATAGAAATCAACCTCTCCTAGTGAGTGACTTCTATTTCCTATGGGGGCATGTAGTTTTGGGACAATGAGATTTTATTAATGGTCTCATGCCTCTTCTAATGGGGAGCTTCCACATTCATCCCAAGGTCCACTCGGTGCTAAGTAGAACTCTCATGGAATAATCATAAGCATAAATCACAGGGTCATTTAATATGGAGAGGTATTCTACTAACCCATCCCATAAACATTTAGAACATTAATCATCATCAATGGAGAGGTATTCTACTAACCCATCCCATAAGAATTTAGAACATTAATCATCATCATAAAGATAGCTCTTAAATATTGTCTATGCTTCTACTAACAGGCTATCATCATCTTATAATCATAGTTAGGTAAGAGAACTCACACTTGACTTCAATATCATTCTAAGAGCATGTCATGTCATGGGATATCTCATGATACAATGCACTAATACATGTAAATTAGCTTTAAGATCTTGAAACTTGAAGGAAATATGCATACTTATATGTTTTCATGACAACCAACCCATACTTGAAGTAACCCATAAACCAATTCACAAACCCATTACTTGTAATTAATGAGAAATATGTGTCAATACATCAATTCATGAAATTTATATGTGATTTAGACTTGATTCATATACAATAATAATAAAAGAAGTATGAATTTAAGTAAAATCAAGCAAACCTCCATCAACTTCATAACCCAAAATTCCATAAGTAAAGAAAAATCAGAATTAGTCATGAAATCATGAAAATTACTAGCTATTCATGTATAAGAGTAGTAGGATTTACCAATTTTAAAGATAATTTAAGAAACCCATATCATAATCTTCAAACCCCCAAATTGGCTTGAAAAGAAACCTCAAATAAGTTCATAAATTTCAAGTAAGACAACTTAGTTTATAGTTTCTCATGCATATAGGTAGTAGAGTCCATCAATTTAACACTAATTTTAGAAAATCCATCAAATATCTTTAAAACTCTAACTTCCAGAATATAGGAATTCAAGATTTAATATCTATCCCATGAAGTTAAATATTATTTCATAATAATATAGGTTAACTAAAATCAATAAATTCATAATATAAGCGATTGGAATCATAATATGAAAACCCATGAAGAATTACATACATGAAATTAAAGAATGAAGTAGGGAATACTTTGGGTCTCCATAGTTGAAAGGAACCCATGGATGAAACTCACATATCTTGGTAGAAGAACTATGAAAGAACCTTGATTTAGGAAGAAGAAATTAATACCCTAGGTTGGTTTTGTCTTGAATTTGAGGAAGAGAGAACTTGAGAGTGAGTTGAAATATTTTGGGTTTAATAGTTTGATTGAGAGACTTTTGAGTGTATTAGTATAGGTATGAGAGGGTAAAAGGGTCCAAACCTCCCTTAGGGTGTTGAAACAATATGGGGAAAATGACTCGAAGGACCCCATTTAAAAGCCAAAAGAATTCGTGGATGGAACCTTCTAAGAAGACCATCCACAACCTGTCAAATACACTACTGGCGGTAGTGTGGGTCGTAAGGTGCAGAAAGCCTGATAGTGCTTCACTAAAATGGGTATAACTTTTTGGTCCAAACGAGGTAAAATTAGTGGTGTTGAAAAGATAATTCAAAGAGAATTCATTTGGTAGGTCGTCCAACATCTAATTCGTTGTGTGCTAAAAGATATGACCATTTGAAGTTGACACATATATGAACTCATGCTAGAAATTAGTTGATTGGAATAGTTTGCACTTGGCTTGATGAGAAAGGGGCTTGGAATTAAATGAGGGGTCATGGAGGGGCTAGCTAAGGCTATTAAGGGCTTAGGGGATAGGAAAGGTAAAAAAATACTATTCATAAAGCTGGCCAAATCAATCCAGGAAGGCCCGATTATGGGCCGTAAATGAATGCACGACCCTTCTTGCATGTCGTAAATCAAGATCCAGAAACTATCCCACGAGGTTCCAAAACCACGAACCCGTCCACGATCTGTAAGGTTTACCACGGGCTGCAAAGCCCTTCGTAAATCCCTCCTATGCTTAACAAAAATGTCCAATATCTAGGACCCCATATACGACCGATTATTATGACCCATAGAGCACTTCATGACCCATAGAATCTTCTCATACTTTACTCCTAAAATTTGAATTTTTCCCAAAGCAAAACCCTTAATCCACGAGGCCTTTGTATGGTCCGTGAACTAAACCATGACCCATACTTAGGTTTCATGCTTTCATTCCAGTGATCAAATTTTCAAATTATGCCTTAGCCTCAACCTCAAACTTATGGGTTGTTGTAGTGCGCTTGCCAATATTGTGGAAAATGGAAAGGAGGTGGAAAAAAGGTGTAACAACCCATCTTGAGATGAGAAGTCCTATATTGACAAAACACAAGAGAGATGCTGGGTATATAAGTAAAGGACTGGTCAATATACTGTGAGGCGCCTTTTGGGGTGAACCCAAAGGGACAAATCCGCGATGGGCTCAGCCCAAGAGCACACAATACTTAATAGTGTTAGGCTAGGTCATTAAGGGTGGTATCAGAGCCACTCTTATGTCAGCCTTGTCGATATGGTCAGTGTTCAACTAAGTTTAGGTGAATCTTGGTGAGGTGGGGTAAACCTCAGTGCTGAGTCTAGGCAAATCCCATGTGATAGGGCAAACCTCAGCGAGGACACTGAGTCCATAGAGGGGGTGTATGTAACAACCCATCTTGAGATGAGAAGTCCCATATCGACAAAACACAAGAGAGATGCTGGGTATATAAGTAAAGGACTGGTCTATATACTGTGGGCGCCTTTTAAGGTGAACCCAAAGGGAAAAATCCGTGATGGGCTAGGCCCAAGAGTAGACAATACTTCATAGTGTTAGGCTAGGTCGCTAAGAAAGGAGAAGGGGTTGCCCTACAGAATGGTACAAAAGTTGTTGGAGTGAAAATTTCTACCAAAGATTAGGTGGAAAAGAATTTTGAGGTTACTAAAGATGTTGAGGTGGAAGCTTTGTAGAGTGGTACAGAAGGTGATAAGGTGACTCACTCTTCAAGTTTCCAAGAAGGAGCATATATAAGGGATGCACAAGACTCTTCGCTTTGTAAAAGGAGTAAGGAGAATCAAGGACATGATAGACATATCCTAAGGAAGAATTGTAAATCTAAAGGGGGTAATGCCAATCCTGTAGGTGATACCAGTCACATAGACAATAATGCTATTTGTATAAAGAGTTTATAGGGGATAAGGAGGCTGCAGTTGAGGACACTCAAAGTTTGGTCCAGGAGGATGAGGAGGGAACAATTGATTATAATGTCGAACAAATTAATAAGGCTGGAGATTTATCTCCACGACATACTACTAGCCTCAAGGTAAAAAGGAGTAGGCCAACTATCTCACTCCCGGTGAGAACAAGGAGAATAAAGGTGGTATATATTTAAGTTTCCAATGATAGAAAAGGTGTTATATTGGAATATTAGATATGTTAATACTCAAAATGCTTTTTGGAGGTTAATGGATCTTAATAGAATATATAAAATACACTTTCATTGTCCTCATGAAACCTTTTCTAAATCCAAGTGATGTGGTAAAGTTCGGATTTGATTTTACTAGGGTGAACTGCTCTAGTAAAATTTGGATCTTTTGGAAGGAAGGTGGGAAGGTTTGGTCATAATTGATTCTTACCAACAGATTACGATGAAGTTCTGCTGTAACAATGATTCTTTCTTAATTTCTACAATATATGCAAGGTGTAGTGTGTCTGGAAGGCTTAAATTATGGGAGGAATTGGAGTCCCTTGATTCATATGATATTCCTTGGATGGTTGGTGGGGATTTTAATGTTATATTAAATAAGGAGGAAAGCTGGCTGGATTAGAGTTCTCATAGACTGAGGCAGCTAACTTTGCTCAATATATAAGTAATTATGCCATCATAGAGTTAAGGTTTACAGAAAGTAGGTTTACTTGGTGGAATGGAAGAATTAATGATGCTTTCATATTGAAGAAATTGGATAGGTTTCTGGTTAATAGTGCTTTTGTAGAACTTTTCCTAATAATGAGGTGGAGCACTTTATCAAGCATGGTCGGAACATGCACCACTTCATGTAAGATGTCGTACTAAGGTGGAATCATCTAGCAAACCTTTAAGATTTCTCAGTTTCTGGACTACCCACATGCAATTTTTGGAGATAGTTAAACATAATTGGAAGATTGATTTTGTGGGGTTTCTATTTGTGGAGCTACATGCAAAGATGAAAAATGTAAAAAAGCTCTGGCAGGATGGAGTAGGGAGGTTTTTGGTAATATTTTTGAAAAATCACCACGTATGAAGACATCATCAGGGTCAAACAAATACAACTGAAAGTGGACCCTACTAAAGTCAATCGAGCTAAGATTAAGAGAGTGGAAACAGAGTTGAAAATGTTTCTCAAATTGGGGGAGAACTTTTGTAAACAAAAAGTAGGAATGCAATAGTGTGTGCATGGGGATAATAATACTAAAAATTTTCATTCTATGTGTAGGGGAGGAGATAGAAACTTCAATTGTCTAAAATTCATGATAAGCATGAGATGCTTAGAAAGACAACTGTCATGCCTAGGGGAGGGGGGTAACCAAGACATAGCCGGCACCTAGAGACTATTGCTAGTCCCCCAAGCGAACCACTTAGCCTCATCACATTCATTCAACCAAATAACTCAAGACAATAAGCGGAATACTAAGGAAAGTAAATGAGCACATCTCATCTAGTGTCTCAAATAATAATGGATTAATAATAAAGGCTAGTAAGAAGAACTAGCTCATAATCTTAACAATCACCATCCAACTCTAGTCTAGCCTCTAGCACTAATCAGGTGGTGCCAATGACAGAACCATGGATATCGAAATCAAAATATGAGACTAGTCTAGTTTAACTCAAAACATGATGAAATAAAGGTATTGAAGCCTCCAGAGTAGGGGAGGCTCATCAATCAACTGAATGTCTCAGACCCTTAATGCTGCGCCTGTTGACGGTCTTTAATCCCTGTATCTGCATCATAAAATGATGCATCACCGAGTAGCGTAAGTATGTGGAATATACGATATGTAAAATAGCTGAATGAAATAGAAATAAGTAGAGTAATATGGGAAAATCATCGACTTAGAACAATCATCAAATCAAAATGCCAACTGTCTATTTAAAGCAAGGATAATAAGTAGACAATAACCCATAAACATCAATCATGACTCATACCATCAACTCAACATCAGAGTACTATCAGGGTGGAACCTATCTGGGAGTTTCTCTGACCTACAACCATTACCTATGAGCCGGTAATGATACAACGAAGCGATGTCATTGCCACATTTATCTAGTTGCTTGCCAGGGTAAAGGACATGGCATTAGTGGATCCAAAATAAATAGCATCAAGTCCCCTTTTGGGACAAAGGACACATCTAGTTTTACGGTTCGATCCTCTCCTATGCTGGCCACGTAGTTATTGAGTTCGAGTTGGACTAACTCTCATTCTTTCGGTGCTCGATACTCCTCCTAGGACTGAATGCTCATGAGACCTCCATCTAAACCAATCTCATAGGGACTTTAACCTCTTCATCTAACGGTATCTCATAGAGACTCTAACTCTATCATCAATCAAACTTATAGGGACTTTAACCTTGTCGTCAATCAATCTCAATCAAAAGCTCAAGGCTTGGAACAATCCATAGGGAACAATCAAATAAACCATCATTAGAGTTCATTTATGGAGACTCATAGGACTATCAAGCTCTATCAACTCATCATAATTCTCTCACCACAATCACAATCACAATCAACAATCTTACGTCAAGGTTCTAAACTCAACCCCTAGATTCATTCATGCATGCTTTCAAAGTTAACATGTAAGGTTATGCAATTTCTCATGAAAATATCCAATTCAAGAAAATAATTTTATGATGATCATCACATACAAAAATACATGTAATTATATTTAATAAGATATAATTTGTGAGAAAATGTTCAAAAATCAATTCAAGAAACATGTATGGGGACTCATGGACACTCAACTCTTCTATGACCATCTATGGGGCACATGAGAGGACAATCTCATGTTTTTAGTTTAGCCTTGCATACCTGGAATGAATCTCTAAACAATCACTTCAAGGATTTCCACTTGAATTCCTCAACCTTAAGCTCTTCTCCTCCTTCCTCAAGCCTTACTCTTGTTATATTGTTAGAAATAGACTTAGAATGGGGTTTTAGATCCTTTTTACGTCAAAATGGCCCGATTAGATTGTGTATTGAGTTTTAGGAGGGGTTGGGAATTGACCGGAGTGCCCCTCACAAAATTTAGAAATTTTTTGGCTTCAGAATAACCCAGTCCACAATGCGGACTAGTTGTACAGTGTATTTTTCTCTGAAAAGTTTCTGAATGAGTTTTTCCTAATCTCGTCGAAAGTTTTTGAAAAAAATAAGTGTAAGCCCGCTATAGGGGCGCGATGCGCCTCCATCGTGCACCGACACTATTTTAATTTTTGGGTCGAAAAATTATCTTTTGATCCGATCACTCTAAAAATTGACCGAGACCATTTCCCCACTCAATATTTTGTGCTGATCACATATCCTGTCTCGGATTTTTCATATGAGCATTGCAAGATGCGTTATGCGCACATCTCCCCTTTATGGGTATTTTGGTAATTTCACCGAGCATTACATCATCTCTCCCATGGGATCATTCGTCCTCGAATGATGAGTAAAGGTGGATATCGAGGCATGAATAGACTCAAGACACATCTCAATACTCACCTCAACCAATCAAACTCTCGACTCCTCCTCAACCTCAATCAACTCTACCAGACTCAAGAATGGGCAATCAACTCAAGAGTAGATCACCAATTTAGTCAAGGGTAAGAAATTTACCTTCAAGGTTCTCATCATTTGGCACGAATAGATGTAGATATTTGGCCTTCATCACTTCCTCAGCTTCCCATGTGGCTTCCTTAACAAATTGATTTCTCCACAGGACTTTGACTGAGGCAATCCCTTTGTTTCTCAACTTACGAATCTGACAATCAAGGATTTGGACCGGAACCTTTTTTTAAGACAAGATATCCTTCACTCCAATACTATCAACAGGGAACGCTAAGGTAGGATCTCCCAAGCACTTCTTCAACATCGACACATGGAATACCAGATGAATTCCATCTAACTCAGAAGACAACTTCAACTCATAAGCAACCTTCTCAATCCTCTTTACAATCTAATATGGTCCCACATAACGTGGACTCAACTTTCCCTTCTTCCCAAATCTCATGACCCCCTTCATAGGTGACAATTTCGAGCACACCCAATCACTTACTTCAAACTCTAAGTCTCTTCTCCTCACGTTGGTATAAGATTTCTCGTGACTTTGGGCAGTCTTCTCTAATGACCTTAATCTTTTCAATCGATTGGTGGACAAGATCAGGCCTAATCAATTCTTCTTCTCTAACCTTAAACAACCTAATTGGTGATCTACATCTCCTTTCATACAAGGCTTCATAGGGAGCTATTTGAATGCTTGCACGATAACTATTGTTATACACAAATTCAATAAACAGTAAGTGATCATCCCAATTTCCCTTGAAATCAAGAGCACAGGCTCTCAACATATCCTCTAATGTATGAATTGTGCGCTTTGCCTAACCATCTGTCTGTGGATGAAAGGCTGTACTCAGGTTCACTTTGGTACCTAATACTTTTTGGAACGATCTCTAAAATTGGGAGGTGAATTGAGCTCCTCTGTCCGAGACGATGGACAAGGGAACTCCATGTAACCTCACAATCTCCTGGATGTACAACTTGGCGTACTCCTCCGTAGTGTTGGTTGTCTTGACTGCTAAGAAGTGAGCCGATTTAGTCATCCTGTCTACAATCACCCATATCAAATTATGTTTCTTTTGAGACCTTGGTAGACTAGTAATAAAGTCCATATTTATCATCTCCCACTTCCATTCAGGAATCTCAAAGTTCTGAGCCAATCCATGACCTTTGATGCTCAACTTTCACTTGCTGGCAATTCAAGCACTTTGAAACGATCTCAGCAATATCCCTCTTCATTCCACTCCACCAATAGACTTCTCTCAAGTCGTGGT
Organism: Solanum rostratum; assembly: GCA_029948455.1. Classification (NCBI taxonomy): domain Eukaryota; kingdom Viridiplantae; phylum Streptophyta; class Magnoliopsida; order Solanales; family Solanaceae; genus Solanum; species Solanum rostratum. The sequence goes on along the minus strand of CM057049.1, from coordinate 34,943,262 downwards.
ATATCTTGGTGGGGCCAGGATGGATGGAATATCTAGTTCTATGGGCTTCAACCATGATTCTATCTCGAATGCCATCCACATTCGGAACACACAATCTACTTTGGTATCTCAACACTCCATCTCCCTCTTTGGAGAAAACCATCACTTTCTGTTTATGGACAACCTCCTTCACTTGGAGTATGACAGGATCTTGGTCTTGCTTTTCTTTCACCTTTGCCACCAAGGATGAAACAGACCCGTTCTGAACATTAAATCCTCTTTCATCATTCTCCTCAAGTTGAACTCCCAATTGATCCAATTGATGCATTTCTTTGGCCAACTCCTTCTTTCCTTCCTCAACATGGGCTGTGCTACCCATTGACACCCTTCTAAGAGCGTAAAAAACAATGTTAGCGTTGCCTGGGTGGTAGAGGATGCTCATGTCATAATCTTTAAGCAACTCTAACCATCTCCTCTATCGCAAGTTTTGAGCTCTTTCTGATCGAAGGCATACTACAAGCTCTTGTGATCAGTGAATAAATCCACATGCACTCCATACAAGTAGTGGCGCCAGATTTTAAGTGCAAACACCACTGCCGCCAACTCAAGATCATGGGTTGGGTTGTTCCTCTCATGAACCTTAAGTTGCCTGGAAGCATATGCTATCACCTTCCCTCTCTGCATCAACACACAACCCAACCCAACTCTTGACGCATCACAATATATTACAAAATCCTCCGTCCCATCAGGCAAAGTCAAAACAGGTGCAGTAGTCAATCTAGTCTTTAACTCTTGGAAGCTCCTCTCACATTCCTCGGACCACTGAAACTTGACCTTTTTCTAAGTCAATTTGGTCAATGATGCGGATAGGGAAGAAAATCCATCAACGAATTTGAGGTAGTAGCCTGCCATCCCCAAGAAAATTTTTATGTCAGTTCGTGAAGTCAGTCTTGGCCAGTTCTTAACCACTTCAATATTCTGGGCATCTACTCGAATACCATCACCCGAAAGCACATGGCCTAGGAAAGCCACTGACTTTAGCCTAAACTCACATTTCGAGAACTTTGCATATAACTCATGGTCCTTAAAAGTCTTAAGGACAACTCTGAGATGATAGGCATGCTCTTCCTCATTCAGCGAATACACCAAAATGTCATCAATAAATACAATCAGAAACATATCAAGGTAGGGTCTGAACACTCTATTCATCAAGTCCATAAAGGCTGCAGGTGCATTTGTCAACCGAAAGGACATGAACAAGAACTCAAAGTGGTCATATCTAGTCCTGAAGGCTATCTTTGGAATGTCACACTCCCTCACTTTCAACTGACGGTAGCCAGATCGGAGGTTAATCTTTGAAAAGCATGAGGCACCCTGAAGTTGGTCAAACAGATCATCTATCCTAGGGAGAGGATATTTATTCTTGATCGTGACCTTGTTCAGTTGCCTATAATCTATGCACATTTTGAGAGACCCATCTTCCTTTCGCACAAATAGGGCGGGAGCATCCCAAGGAGAAACACTTGGCCTAATAAAGCCCTTCTCTAACAAATCCCTCAATTTCTCTTTCAACTCTTTCAGCTCAGCGGGGGCCATCCTATAAGGTGGAATTGAGATAGGCTGGGTATTGGAAAGAACATCAATCCCGAAGTCGATCTCCCTATCGGGTGGGACTCTAGGAAGATCCTCAGGAAATACTTCTGGAAGCTCACTCGCAATGGGGACTGACTAAAGAGTAGGAGGCTCAACATCATCAGTCTTAACTCGCACGAGATGGTAAATACAACCTTTAGAGATTAGCTTTCTAGCTCTCAGGTAGGAGATAAACTTACCCTTAGGTGCAATAGAACTCTCGTTCCACTCTAGGATCGGTTCATTCAGAAATTGGAACTTATCAATTCGGGTCCTAGAATCTATCGAGGAATAACAAGCATGAAGCTAATCCATACAAAAGATTACGTCAAAGTCAACTATTTCCAACTCTACCAAGTCAGCCATGGTATCCCTATGATGGACAGATACAACATAATCCCTATAGACCCTCTCAGCTAGGATAGACTTACCAGTTGGAGTGGAAATAGTATAGGGTTCATACAAACGCTCTAGAAAAATCTCAAATCTATTGGCCACATAGGGAGTTACAAAATATAGAGTGGCATCGGGGTCAAGCAATACATAACAATCATAAGTAAAGACTTGAAGCATACCCGTAACAACATCTGGCGCAACCTCTTGATCCTGTCGATTACCCATTACATATAGATAATTTGTCGCGCCCACTGCACCCGTAGTGGTAATGCTCTGATGATTGCTAGCTGGGGGTGCTACGGAGGACTGTGCTTTATTACTTCCATCACCCCGTCTTCTTGTAGGACATTCATCTCTGAAGTGACCAGTCTATCCACATATGTTATAGGCATCTATGCCCTCACGACACACACCTAGGTGAAATTTGCCACACTTTCAACAGGGTGGCTTTTCCCCTCGAACCTTAGGTCACGCTAGCTTGGGACTCAGAGCCCTGAACCCTGAAATTCTAGTGACCATAAGATTTTTGATCGTACCCATTTTGTTGGACGAGCGCATTTGCTGCAGAGGTTGCGTAACTCGAAGACCTGTTCTGAAAGTAAGATTTATCAACCTTATTCTACTTATGTTGACTAGGTTCATGCTCTACTGATTTGGCTTTCTTAAATGCTCTTCTCTATTTTTCTTCTTGTCTTCCTCAGTTTTCTAGGCATATACCATGATTTTAAAGATATCCATGTCCGAGATCAGTCTGCTGCCTTGCACTCCCTCTTCACCTGTTTTTCCAACAGGGACACAAACGTTCTCATCCTCGCCCTCATGTCCTGGGCAATCTCTGGAGCGTACTTGGACAACTTAATAAATTTGAGGCTATACTCCTTGATGATCATTCCCTCTTGCTTTAGGTTCATGAACTCTTCAACCTTTTCTTCCCTCAGCTCTTGGGGATAGAAGTGATCAAGGAAAGCACTTTCGAACTCATCCCACTCAGCAGGCTCAATATCCTGACCTTGACTATCTTCCCATTAGTTATACCAGACGCTCGCAACATCTTTAAGCTAATAGAAGGAAAGTTCAACTTCCTCAACCTCATTCGCATGCATAGCCCTCAGGGCCTTGAACATCTCATCAATAAAATTCTGTGGGTCCTTCTTAATGTTTGACCCCGTATAGACTGGCGGGTTCATCCTTAAGAAATCTCTGAGCCTGGTTGTAGCCGTGGGCTCTTGGGAGCTGGAGCTAGAGGCCTGGGGACCTCAGCAATTACTCTGGGAGGCCACTAGCTAGGTGAGCATAGAGATGGCTCCCTGAAGTTTGCCTATAAGGTGGAGGTTGACTGAGCTAAAGGTGCTTGTGGGATCTCAGCAGCTCTGGCAGGTCGACCCCGTCTCCTCGTACCAGTATACGTAGGGACCTCTGGTGGGGGATTCTCAGTGTTTGGGGCTGCAACATCTGTTCGTGTAGCAGTACGTCTAGGAGGCATGATCTGTAATGCGTAACGCGCGAGTTGGGAAGTAGGTTTATAGAATTAAACTCTATTGCACGAACTCAGAATATAGGAGAAGTGTAACAATTCCTAATGTCATATAGCCTCTTGTTTATGAAGTGTGGTGCACAACACACACATAAACAAGACTCTACTAGACACGACTTCATAGACTCCCTAGGACTCTTGAATTCTGTGCTCTGATACCAAGTTTTTCACACCCCAAGAGGGTACCCAAGACATGGCCGACACCTAGAGACTATTACTAGTTCCCAAGCGAATCATTTAGCCTCATCATACTCATTCAATCAAATAACTCAAGACAATAGATAGAATACTAAGGAAAGTAAATGGGCACCATCTAGTGTCTCAAATAATAATGGATTAATAATAAAGGCTAGTAAGAAGACCTAGCTCACAATCTTAACAATCTCTAGTCTAAGAAGCCTCTATCACTAATCAGGTGGTGCCAATGAAAGATCCATGGATACCGAAATCAAAATATGAGACTAGTCTAGTTTAACTCAAAAATATTATGAAATAAAGGTAGTGAACCCTCCAAAGTAGGGGAGGCTCACCAATCAGCTGAATGTCTCGGACACTCAACAATGCGCTTATTGACGGTCTCTAATCACTGTATATGCATCATAAAACAATGCAGCGTCTAGTGGCATCAGTATGTGGAATATACAATTTGTAAAATAGCTGAATGAAGCATAAACAAGTAGAGTAATATGGGACAATCATTAACTCAGAACAATCATCAAATCAAAACATCAATATTCTATTTAAAGCAAGGATAAGGAGTAGATAATAACTCATCAACATCAATCATGACTCATACCATCAACTCAACATCAGTGTACTATCAGGGTGGAACCTATCTCGGAGTTTCTTTGACCTACAACCATCACCTATGAGTCGGTGATGATACAACGAAGAGATGTCATTATCGCATCCATCCAGTACCTTTCTAGGGTAAAGCACATGGCATCAATGGATCCAAAATAAATAATATCAAGTCCTCTTTTGGAACAAAGGAAACATTATGGTTCGATCCTCTCCTACGCTGGCCACGTAGTTATTGAGTTCGAGTTGGACTAACTCTTGCTCTTTTAGTGCTCGATACTCCTTCCAAGACTCAATGTTCATAAGACCTCCTTCTCAACCAATTTCATAGGGAATTTGACCCCGTCATCGATTAGTATCTCATAGGGACTCTAACCCTATCATCAATCAAACTCATAGGGACTTTAACCCTGACGTCAATCAATCTCAATCAATAGCTCAAGGATTGGAACAATCGTTAGGGAAAAATCGAATAAAACATCATTAGAGTTCATTTATGGAGACTCATAGGCTATCAAGCTCTATCAACTCATCATCATTCTCTCACCACAATCATAATCACAATCAATAATCTCATGTCAAGGCTCTAGACTTAACCCTTAGATTCATTCATGCATGCTTTCAAAGTTAACATTAAGGTTATGCAATTTCTCATGAAAATGTAAAATTCAAGAAAACAAGTTTATGATGATCATCACATACAAGAATACATGTAATTAGATTTAATTAGATATAATTTGTGAGAAAACATTCTAGAATCAATTCAAGAAACATGTATGGTAACTCATAGACACTCAACTTCTCTATGACCATCTATGGGGCACATGAGAGGAAAATATCATGCTTTTAGTTTAGCCTTACATACCTGGAATGAAGCTCTCAATAGCCACTTCAAGGATTTCCTCTTGAATTTCTCAACCTCAAGCTCTTCTTCTCTTTCCTCAAGCCTTAGTCTTGTTAGATTGTTAGAAAAGGAATTAAAATGGGGTTTTAAACCCTTTTTACATAAAAATGAACTAATTAGATCGTGTATTGAGTTTTAGGAGGGGTTGGAAATTGATCGAAATGCCCCTCACAAAATTTAGAAAATTTTCAGCTACGAAATAACCCAGTCCGCGACGCGGACTGGTCACATAAAGTGTATTATTATCCAAAATATTTTTGAACAAGTTTCTCCCAGTCCCTTCAAAAACTTTAAAAAAAAATAGTTTAAGTCCATTATAGGGGCGCGATGCGCCTCCGTCGCGCATCAACACTATTTTGGTTAAAAAATTATCTTTTGATCTAGTCGCTCTAAAAATTGACCGAGACCATTTCTCCACTCAATATTTTGTGCTGATCATAAATTCGGTCTCGGATTTTCCATAAAGCATGTTAAGATGCATTATACGCACATCTACCCTCTAGGGGTATTTCGGTAATTTCATTGATTGCAACAACTGACCAGATTGGTAAGGCGGTTGTTGAATACTATCAAGAATAATTTAGGGAGGAAAAGGCCAAGCAAGATTTTTCTATGCTGAGTTATATCTCAAAGATGATAAGTGAAGAGAAGAATGGCAACATCATGAGATTTCCCAACAAGGAGGAAGTTAGGAGAGTGATTTTTGAGTTGTCTAGAAGCAATGCATGTGGTCCAGATGGATTTACAAGGAATTTCTTTTAGAAATATTGAGGATGATGTCACAAAGGTGGTGAGAGCATTTTTCTATGGACAAGATCTGCCAAAGTTTATGACACACACCAATTTGATTTTGCTGCCCAAAAAGAAGGAAGTAAGAAGCTTTGGGGATCTTAAATCCATTAGTCTGAGTTGCTTTACAAATAAAGTAATTTAGAGGGTGTTGCATGAAAGGCTTGTTGCTGTGCTACCAATAATAATTTCTTAAAACCAGTCTACTTTTGTTAATGGGAGAAGTATTACTGAATACGTCTTGTTGGCCCAAAAAATAAAAGAGACATCAATCTAAGAAACAAGTTCTCCTTATGGTGGTAAAGATGGACATGGCTAAGGCCTATGACAGAGTAACCTAGATTTTTCTTACTAAAGTCTTAAGAAAGTTTGGTTTTGGGGAGGGTGTGAATGATATGGTTTGGAGTTTGGTTTCCAATAACTGATATTCAGTATTGATTAATAGACATACTAGTGGATTCTTTCTATCTAATAGAGGATTGAAACAGGGAGATCTATTATCCCTTACTCTATTCATCATTGCGGCAGAAGCGTTGACCAGGGTTTGAATAGTCGATTTTTGGACAAGGACTATATAGGCTATGGGATGCCTAAGTGGAGCCCTAATATTAACCACTTGGCCTATGCAAATGAAACTATCCTATTATGTTCTGGGGATCAAGCTTTAGTGATAAAGATGATGAAGATTATGAGGGGATATGAAGAAGTTTCTAGACAATTGGTTAATATTAATAAAAGTTTCTTTTATCTTCATGATAAAACTCCTCTGATTGTGGTAATTAGATTAAGACGGTTGATTGAAATCAGATAAGAGAACTTTCCATTCACCTATCTGGGCTCTCCAATCTATTATGGTAGGAAATCGATAGGTTACTTTGAGGATCTAACAAGGAAGGTTGCAAGAAGAATACTTTCATGCCCCGAGAGGGTACCCTAGATGTGGCCGACACTCAGAAACTATTTCTAGCCCTCAAGCTAACCACTTTGCCGAATCTCATTCATTCAATCAATAATTATCATGCTAGCGAAAGACTAATGATGAACAAAGATGGACAATCTCAAATAAAGACAATAATGACAATTCAACAAGACTAGTGTGAAAGAAACTAGTTAGACAATATCCAAATCATCAATCCCAAATATAGTCTATGAAGCCTCTAACTAAACTACCTAGATGGTACCATGACGGGCCATGACTACCCAAATCAAAGGAAATAAAGTACTAACTTAAGCTAGATGAAATCTAAATGAGCATCCTCCAGAAGAAGGGGAGGACTATCCAGTCAACTGGATGCAAGTAGATCCTCAACAATGCGCTTGCTGATGATCTCTAACACCCGTCTCTACATCATGAAAAGATGTAGGCCTAAATGAACGTCAGTATGTGAAATGTACGAGCATGTAAAATAGCTGAGTGAAACAGATATAACTAGAGTAAAAAATCCCAAAGATGCTCAATCAAAATACCAAATGTCTATCTAAAGCAAGAATAAAGAATAGACAATGACCCCTCAATACCGATCCAAATCAATCCGATCCAATCAAGTCAGAATACTATCATGTTAAGACCTATCTGGGAGTTTCTCTTATCCAACAACAATCACTTATGGGCTAGTGATTATACAACAATCTCGCTAATGTTGCCACAGCTGCTCAGTACTGGCTAGGGTAAAGAACGAATCTAATCCATGATGAATCCAGTCAAATGAGTTCGCTATTCTTTCATGGACTTCCAATCAAGAGGGGACATCTGATATAATAGTTCAATCCTCACCTGCGCTTTGCTACGTAGTTAATGAGTTCAAATTGGGCTTACTCTTACTTATTTCGGTGCTCGATACTCCCTCCAAGACTCAATGCTCATAAGACAATCATTCTGAATCAACTAGTCTCATCTGGACATCTATCAAATCACTACATCAACTACCGACTCTTTAGTCATATTCATTTAAGGTTCAACTCTTCACTCATAGAGACTCTATCATGTATCATTCCAACTCATGACATCAAGGAAACTAAGGAGGAATTAAAGAATTTAGGGATTTCATAGGCTCTCTATACTCAAATTATACTCATGCATGCCCAATTAAGATGCCATTTGTGAAAATATTGGGAATTCATGCTAGGGTTCATGTAATATGGAAAATTCACCTATTTCAAGTGTTTAATGCATTAAAGTAGTAATTCATGCAAGATTATGTAAAAGTACATTAGAATTTAAGAGAAAAACCTTATAGGAAATGCATTGGATACACAACTCACTCACAAATCAATCAATTTGGAGTATAGGGCACATGAAAGAGCATATTCTCTGTGTTGGTTAGCCTTACATACCTAGTATTAGAAGAATTGAACCTCAGTCAATCCTCGCACTTGAATTGGAAACCCTAGGCCCGTCTCCCTTCTCTAGTACTCACAAGAAATTCTAAGTGTGAAGAATGGTGAAAAATATCCTTAGGGTTTCTCTCAAGACTTAAATGAAGTCCAAAATGTCCGAGGAATGAATGAAAAGGGATAGGAATGGACAAAATTACCCTTCTTAAAAACCACCGACTGGGTCTACGAGACACCGCCTATGGGCCGTAGACTATTCTATCAGCCGTAGACGACCTCTTGTAAATAATGGGTTCTAAAATTTATGTTACTGGAATTTGTCATGAAATCCCTCTCTACAAGATGTAAAACGTTCTACGGGTCATAAATTACCTCTCGTAAAATAGGGAGCCTGAAATTTGAGTTACTAAAAGTTGTCACAAAACCCCTCCTACGAGCCGTGGAATACTTTATGGGTCATATATGTTCTCCTAAACCCCTTCTATAATTAGTCAAAATTTTCCAACTCTGGTACACCTTTAGTGACCTGGTCTACGAGCCGTCTTCTAGTTTACAGCTCGTAAGTCCTCTCGTAGAACCAAGTCTAAGGACTGTTTCTCTTTAAAATTTCTGGGGTGTTACATTATCTCCCCCTTGGAATCACTCATCCTCGAATGAAGGGTAAGGACAAAATCAAGGTACAAATAACAATCAAGACTCCTCTCAATACTCAATCAACCAATCAAACTATCAACCAATTAACAATCTAGACAATCGTTATTCAAACTCAAGAAATGAACAAATCAACTCAAGTTAGGAGTAGGATATTACCTTCGACATTCTTATTGTTAGGCATGAATAAATACGTGTATCTAGCCTTCATATCCTCTTTAGCTTCCCACGTAGCCTCTTCAATGGATTGACATCTCCATAAAACTTTGACAGAAGCTACCTCTTTAGTTCTCAACTTGCAAACTTGACGATAAAGGATTTGGACAGGAACCTCCTTATAGCTTAAGCTATCCTTCACCCCAATGCTTTAGATAGGCACGACCAAGGACGGATCTCCCAAATATTCCTTAAGCATAGAAATGTGAAAAACCAAATGGATGACCGCTGACTCTGCTGGTAGCTCTAACTCATATGCCACAGTGCCCACTCTCTCCATGATTTGATAAAGACCAATATACCTCAGACTCAATTTCCCTTTCTTCCTAAATCTCATTACACCCTTCATGGGAGACACTTTCAAGTATACCCAATCATTCACTTCGATATCTAGATCCCTTCTCCTAACATCAGTGTAGGACTTCTGACGACTCCGAGTGGTCCTCAGTCTCTCTTGGATGATCTTCACCTTCTCCATGGCATGGTGTACTAACTATGGCCCAATCAACCATGCTTCACCTACCTCGAATCATCCAATCAGTGGTCGACATTTCCTATCATAGAGGGCCTCATAAGGAGCCATTTGGATGCTCGAATGGAAGCTATTATTGCAGGCATACTCAATAAGAGGGAAATGGTTATCCCAATTACCCTTGAAGTCGATGACGCAAGCTATCAATATATCCTCCAAGGTATGAATTGTTCGTCTACTTGGACATCTGTTTGAGGGTGACAAGCAAAACTAAGATTCACCTTTGAGCCTAAGCCTCTCTAGAAGGACTTCCAAAACTGAGCAGTAAATTGAGCTCCTCTATCCCGAGATAATAGATAAGGGGACTCCATGCAGTCTAACAATCTCCCTTATGTGTAACTGGGCATAATCCTCTACAGTGTCTGTTTTCTTTACTACCAAAAAGTGTGTAGGTTTTGTCATCCAATCAACTATCACCTAAATTGAATCACGTTGTCTGCGGGACCTCGATAAACCTGTGCCGAAGTCCATATTGATCACCTCCCACTTCCACTCTGGAATCTCAAAGTTCTGAGCTACTCCACATGTCCGCTGGTGCTCAACTTTAACTTGTTGGAAATTTGGGCACTTGGAAACGAACTCAACAATGTCTTTCTTCATCCCACTCCATCAGTAAACCTCTCTCAAGTCATGGTACATCTTAGTTGCTCCTGGGTGAATGGAATATCTAGAATTATGTGCCTCTGCCATGATCCTCTGTCTAATACCATCAACATCTAGAACACACAATCTGCTTTGATACCTCAACGCTTCATCTCCCCCTTTGGCGAAAGCCATTACTTTCTTCTTATGTACATCTCCCTTCAATTGGAGTAAAATGAGATCTTGGTCTTGCTTCTCCTTTATCTTTACCGCAAGTGATAATGTAGACCATTATGCACAAGTATTCCACCTTCACTAGATTTATCGAGTTGAACTCCCAATCGCGCCAGTCTGAGCACCTCTTTCGCCAACCCCTTTTTCTCCTCTTCGACATGGGCGGTGCTTCCCATAGATAACCTGCTAAGAGCATCAACAACTACATTAGCTTTACCTGGATGATAGAGGATGCTCATGTCATAGTCCTTGAGTAACTCAAGCCTTCTCTATCTCAGATTAAGCTCCTTCTGGGTAAAGACATATTATAGGATTTTGTGGTCTATAAATACATCAACATGCGCTCCATATAAGTAGTGGCGCCATAGCTTGAGAGCAAATACTACCGCTGCTAATTTTAAGTCATGAGTGGGATAATTCTTCTCATGCACTTTGAGTTTCCTAGAAGCATAAGCAACAACTTTACCCTTATGCATCAATATGCATCCCAATCCCACTCTCGAGGCATCATAATAAATAATAAACCCATTAGCTCCTTCAGGCAAGGTCAACACTGGGGCAGTAGTCAACCTTGTTTTCAACTCTTGGAAGCTTTTCTCCACTCATTTGACCATTGAATATTGACCTTCTTCTGAGTCAGCCTAGTCAATGGTGCAGATATAGAAGAAAAATTTTCAACAAATCTACAATGGTAACCAATCAAACCCAAAAAGCTTCTTACAGTCAAAGAGGTGGGTCTGGGCCAATTCTTGACCACCTCAATCTTTTGAGTATCCAATCGGATGCTATCGCCCAAAATTTTATGGCCTAAGAATGCTAAAGACTTTAGCGAAAACTCGCACTTCGAAAACTTTGCATATAACTCATTATCCTTGAGTGTTTGCAAAGCGATTCTAAGGTTATTAGCATGCTCCTCCTCATCCCTGGAATACACCAAAACATCATCAGTAAACACTATCACGAACATGTGTAGATACTACCTGAATACTCTGTTCATCAAATCCATGAAGGCTGCAGATGCATTCGTCAACCCAAAGGACATCACTTAAAACTCAAAGTGACCATATCGGGTTCAGAAAACCGTCTTTGGGATGTCATATTCTCTCAGTTTTAGCTGGTGATATCTTGACCTAACATCTATCTTGGAAAAAATAGTGGCTCCCTCAAGTTGGTCGAACAATTTGTCAATCCTCGGAAGGGGTTATTTGTTCTTAATGGTCACCTTATTTAATTGGCGATAATCTATGCACATTCTGAGGGAACCATCTTTCTTTCGAATGAATAGGACAGGAGCGCCCCATAGAGAGACACTCGGCCTAATAAAGCCCTTTTCTAGTAAATCCTTCAGCTGCTCTTTCAATTCTTTCAACTCAGCAGGAGCCATTCTATATGGAGAAATTGAGATAGGTTGGGTGTCGGAAAGAACATAATTCCGAAGTCAACCTCCCTATCAGGAGGGACTTTAGGCAACTCCTCAAAAAATACTTCAGGAAACTCATTCACAATCAGAACAGACTCAAGTGTTGGAGACTCGATGTTATCAGACTTGACTCGTAGGAGATGGTAGATAGAGTCATCCCTTTGAGATTAACCTCTTGGCCTTAAGGTAGGAAATAAACTTACCCTTAGGTGCAATAGAGTCACCCTTATACTCTATGATAGGCTCAGTCAAAAGCTGGAATTTGACAATTCAATTTCTATAGTCAACAGAGGCATAACAGGCTTAAATCCAGTCCATAGAAAGAATCACATCGAAGTCAACCATCTCTAACTCAACTAAACCAATAAGAGTATTTTTATGATGGATGGGCACTACCCAGTCTCTATAGATTTTTTCAGCTAGAATAGACTCACCAACTAGAGTGGAAACATCAAAGGGTTCAGGAGGACACTTAGGGGTTTTATCGAATCTCCTAGCCACTTAAGGAGACACAAACGACAATGTGGCACTAGGATCAATCAAAACGTAAGAGTAAAGACTCGAATCATACCTGTCACAACATCTGGGGAGGTTTCCTGAGCTTGGTGACTTCCAATGGCATACAAATGGTTTGTGGACCCGCTTGCGTCAGAAGTAGCACCCCTTTTGTTTCCTCTAGCTGGTGGCATTAGTGCATAAAATTGGGCCTTGTCAGCTCATTTTGGATAATCTCTCTGGAAGTGACCAGTCTGGCCACACTTATAGCAAGCATCACCTCCCCCATGATACCTTCCCAAGTGTAGTTTTCCACACTTGACATATGGTAGCTTACCTTGTGAGCCTAAAGTCACACTAGCCTGCGAATGAGACCCTTAGGCTTTAAAATTCTTAGACTTCTGCTCATTCTGATTCCTGAGTGTCAGTGCACTAGTAGATGAAGGTGCTAGCCCAGACTGAAACTTTTTACCATTATCTCTCCTCCCAACCTCATAGTTGGAGGTTTTAGCCCTCTTCTTCTTGATCTCCTCCCTATCTTGTTATCTTTCCTCACCAGCCTGTTGCACATCGACCATTAATCAGTGTATGTCCATGTCGCTCACAAGCATAACTCCTCTTCCATCTTTCTTTGGCCACTTGTTCAACCCATCAACATACAGACCCATCCTGCTTCTCATGCCTGCAACCATCTCAGGAGCATAGCGAGATAGCTGCATCAAATTAAGACCATATTCCTTCACCATCATAGAGCCTATTTCAAATTCAAGAACTCTCTTACCTTGGCCTCTTTTAGCTCCCTCGGAAAGAAGCACCCCAAGAAAGCTTCCTCAAACATTGTCTAAGTCAGAAATAGGGCACCCTCTCCATGGTTCTTCTTTCGATGATCATACCTCAGCCTGGCAACACCCTTGATCTAATAGGCAGCCAACTCCACCTTATCAGCTTTAGTCACATGCATAAGCTGGAACACCTTCTGTAGCTCACCAAAGTAGTTCTCAAGATCCTTAGTGGGCGTAAACCCTATAAACTCGGGTGGGTTTAACCTCAAGAATTCTCGGACTCTGGATGTGTCCTGCGCATCCTGTCTACTCACTCCTTATCTTGCAGCAAATGTTGTCATAGCTTAGGCCAAGGTTTGGATGGCCTGGTGGAGCTTAGTATTCGAGATGTGCACCTGTGGTGTCTATTCAAGGATGTCCTCGCCTATGGGTTCATCTTGATTTTGAGGCTCAGGTTGATTGACATTCTGTCTAACCGGACACCCTCTTCCTCTAACAGCTCTTCTTGGAGGCATGTTCGCAATTCTACAAATACGCAACACACGGATGAGAAGAGAGCTTCCATAGAGTTTAACTCTATAGCATGAGTAAGAGTACGAAAGAAGTGAAACTTTTCCTAATGTCCTATAGCCTTTTGCTTATGAAGTGTGGTGCACAATACATATATAAACAAGACTCTACTAGACACGGCTTCATAGACTCACAAGGACACTTGAACTCTGTGCTCTGATACCAAGTTTGTCACGCCTTGGGAGGGTACCCTGGACATGGCCAACACTTAGAGACTATTTCTGGCCCTAAGCAAACCACTTGGCCTCATCACATTTATTCAATCAACAATTATCATGTCAGCAAAAGACTAATGATGAACAAAGGTGGACTATTTCAAATAAAGACAAGAATGAAATTCAACAAGACTAGTGTGAAAGAAACTAGTCGGACAATATCCAAATCATCAATCTAAATATAGTCTATGAAGACTTTAAATAAACTACCTAGATGGTACCATGACAGGCCATGGCTACCCATATTAAAGGAAATAAAATACTAACTCAAGCCAGATGAAGTCTAAATGAGCATCTTCCGGAAGTAGGGGAAGACTCACCAATCAACTAGATGTGAGTAGATCCTCAATGATGTGCTTGCTGATGATCTCTAACACCTGTCTCTACATCATGAAAAGATACAGGCCCAAATGGACGCCAGTATGTGGAATGTACGAGCATGTAAAATAGCTGAGCGAAATAGATATAGCTAGAGTGAAAAATCTCAAAATGCTCAATCAAAATGTCAAATGTCTATCTAAAGCAAGAATAAAGTATAGACAATGACCCATCAATACCGATCCAAATCAATCCGATCCATTCAAGTCAGAATACTATCAGGTTGAGACCTATCTAAGAGTTTCTATTATTCGACAACAATCACTTATGAGTCAGTGATTGTACAACAATCTCACTGATGTTGCCACGGTCGCTCAGTACTTTGCCAAGGTAAAGAATTAATCGAACCCATAATGAATCCAGTCAATCAAGTCCGCTATTTTTTTAGGGACTTCCAATCAAGAGGGAACATATGATGTAATAGTTTAATCCTCACCTACGCTTGACTACATAGTTAATGAGTTCGAGTTGGGCTTACTCTTACTCATTTCAGTGCTCGGTACTCATCCTAATTCTCAATGCTCCTAAGACAATCATTCTCAATCAACTAGTCTCATCTGGACATCTGTCAACTCAAATCACCATATCAACTATCCACTCTTTGGTCACATTTATTTAAGGTTCAAATCTTGACTCATACAGACTCTATCATGTATCGTTTTAACTCATCACATCCAAGAAATGAAAGAGAAATTAAATCATTTAGGGATTTCATAAGCTCTCTATATTCAGATCATACTCATGCATGCTCAATTAAAATGCCATTTGTAAAAATATTGAGAATTCATGCTAGGGTTCATGTAATATGGCAAAATCTCCTATTTCAAGTGTTTAATGCATTAAAGTAGTAATCTAGACAAGATTATGTAGAAGTACATTAGAATTTAAGAGAAAAGCCTTAGAGAAAATATGCATTGGTGGCACAACTCACTCACAACTCAATCAATTTGGAGTATGGGGCTCATAGAAGAGCATATTGCATGTTTTGGTTAGCCTTACATACCTTGAATTAGAGGAAACAATCGAACCTCAATCAATCCTCATACTTGAATTGGAAACCCTAGGCTCGTCTCCCTTTTCTAGTGCTCTCAAAAAATTCTAAGTATGAAGAATGGTGAAAAATATCCTTAGGGTTTTGTTCCAAGACTTAAATTAAGTCCAAAACATCCAAGGATTGAATTAAAAGGGATAAAAATGGACAAAATTACCCCTTCTTAAAAACCACTGACTGGGTCTATGAGACCCCATTTACGGGCCGTAGAGTATTCTACTAGCCGTAGATGAACTCTCGTAAATAAGGGGTTCTGAAATTTAAGTTACTTAAATTTGTAACAAAACCCCTCTTTCCGAGCAATAAAATGTTGTACGGGTCATAAACTACCTCTCATAAAATAGGGTGTCCTGAAATTTGAGTTACTGAAATTTGTCACGAAACCCCTCCTACGAGCCATGGATTACTTTACGGATCATATGCGGTCTCCTAAAACCCCTTATATACTTGATCAAAATTTTCTAACTCTGGTACACCTTTTACGACCTGGTCTACAAGTTGTATTCTAGTTTATGGCTCGTAAGCCTTCTCGTAGAACCAGGTCTGAGGACTGTTTCTCTTTAAAATTTCTAGAGTGTTACAAATACTCAATCGGAAGAAAAGGTTTTTATCCTCCGAAGGGAAAATGGTTTTTTTAATCATGTTTTACAGTCTATGCCTGTGTATCTCTTGTCTGCTATGAATCCTCCAAGGGCACTATTGAGAAGATTCATCAAAGTTTTGCTAAATGTTTGTGAAGCAGATCATGTGGTGTCAGATGGAAGCATTGGATGAAAGGGGAAGATCTCTATTTTCCTAAGGAAGAAGGTAGTCTGGGTTTTAGATCATTATATGACATAAAAAAGGCCCAATTTGAAAATTTATGGTGGAATTTTAGAACTTTAACAAAATCATTATGGGGTAGATTCATGAGTTTTAAATACTATAAAAAATTGCATCCTACCATAGTATGGACTGCTGGTGCATCTCATGAGTGGAGGAAAATACTAATGTTAAGAGAGGAGGTTGAACATGATATTGGATGGCAGATCATGATAGCTAATTTAAGTTTTTGGTTTGATAACTTGTAATGACCTTAAAGGTCATTTTTGGCATTTTCAACCAAAGTAATATTTCCTTCTAGAAAGTTGTCTTGGGTCATTTCTGGATGAGTCTAAAAGTCTAATTTTGAAAATCTTGTAAAAAGTTTAATTTTTGCAAAAGAAAGAGTTTTTAAAAGACTCAAATTTGAAAATTTCAACTTTTGTGGTCATTTTCAGTTTCGAGTGTCAAAATTCAATTCCACCGATTTCATCAATTCCAAAATGTTGTATTTGATCTAAGTTGCAGAATTAAATTCAGAGTTAAAACAAATATTTTAGGTTCAAAGTTGAATTTTTAAGTTCATTTTGGATCATAGGTTTGACTGTGATCAACAGTTGGGGTTCGGGAGCTCGTATCAAAATTTCATCAGTCCTAATGGTTCTGGATGGTGAAAGTAACACTAGAAATTCCTTCGTTGTAATTTTTATAGTTCTGTGAATATTTTAAATTTTTAGGTTTTAAACTAGTTTAAATGATCTTTCTCATGTTCAGGACCATAGAGGTTCCGAATTTAAATTCTGACGACTCCATCGAGTCGGGATCATTATTTCTTGTAGGGTTCTGTAAGGACCCACAGATTAAGAGGCCCGTGTGAAAAGGTTGGCCTGAAAAATGTGTAGGGACCTGGTCCACGAGACTATCTACGGCTCGTGAAATTTTCTATGGCTCGTAGAATGGTATGTGAGTGGGGTTCCAACCATGAGAAAATTTGAAGTTTTCAGGAAGTCAATCCATGATCAGATGACTCAAAAATATTATAAGGCTCATATAAGGTCTCGTAAAAGGGTGTTACATACAAGATAAAAATTTGGCTAAGTGTGGAAAGACTCTACAAGTCCTTCCACAACCCGTAGAAAAATAGTACGAACCGTGCTGCTTGTCGTAATTCTCAATCTAGAAAAGGCCATATTTCAGTGCTCTCAAGTGATCCATCAGACGAGAGGGTCTACGACCCGTAAATCAATCTATGGCCCATAGACGGGCTTTCATAGATGACTTTCGAAAGTTTTAATTAAGGGGCGATTTGGTCATTTCTCATAATTTTATTCCTAAACTACGTCGTTTGGAGGATGAAAAGGGGGACCTATATTAGTCTACAAGCCCTAAGTACAACCCTCATCCTCTCATTCTTCTAATTTCAAATTTCTAAGACACGACTCTCAAGAACAAGGCTAGGGGTTTTTTCCCCAAGATCCTCTCTTAAGACTTCAACTCTGATTCTCTCTAGTTTCTCAGGTATGTGAGTTGATTTATCGGTATCCTTTCACCCATAAATTTCGCTATTATGCATTTTGACCTTTTCTTTAAGTTCCCAAGTTTTAATGCATTCTTATGATGATTTTATGGTTCTTATGCTACTATATGATGTTCATAGAGTTTAATGACTTTTTTTAATTAATTGTACACATATTTTGAAGTGTGATGTTGATTCTAAGATGGGTTTTGATATGATTAAGGTCTGATAGCTTCAATATTTCTCTAAATGAAGTTTTTTAAGACTTATGCAATTTATGATGTTCGATGCATTAATTAACCGCACCCTATTTTCATGAAAGCTTTTTTTGGATTATGACTATGAATAGGGCATTTATGAAGAGCTTCAAAGTTAAGTTTTTAAAATATATATGCAAGATGATATTTTCCCTAAATGATGTTTAAGAAAGACTCCCAAGTTCGAGCTACTCCTATTGATCGCTAGTTATACAAATTTCGTGGAATGACTTAGCACCGAGAGGACTTGAGATTGGGATTTATCCCGTTAGTCGAGGCATGACCTCTTGAAACTAAATGTTAATGTCCCTAACAATGTACCGCCATAGGAGCCTTGTAGGCTAGGCTAGTGGATCCACGTAGACCCTAAAGTTAGGAAAGATACTATGTTCGAATATTTACTTTGGCAAGTAGATTCTCCTTTTCCCAATGGAAGGAGTGTATTAACCTTTTACCAGTCTAAAGAGTTCATTTGATTCCATGTAGTAGCTCACATGGTCTTATTGTCAGTCAGGTCTATCCTACAAGTTTATATGATTCCATGATTTGTCTTAAATCCATGTTTCAAAAGGTGCATTATCTTATATTGGTCTGAGCTATACTCCTTGTGCATGTTTAGTCCTATTTCATGTCTTGCTATTCTTATGTATACTTATATGCTTTGTTTAATTATGATGGTATTAAAGTTTCATCCATCCATTGTATCTTGCATACTTAGTACATTCAAACGTACTAATGCATATTTTCCTACATGATTTAACCATGTAGAGATAAGTACTCCTCCACCGGCTCATGACTAGTATTCGACGCCCAAGACTAGCTTTACTGTTGTAGTGATCCCTTAGATTGGGACTCCTCCATTCTTTCCATCTAGCTTGTATTTAATTTAATTTTAAGACGATATTTTGTAGCCCTTCTGAGGCACTTATTTCAGTATTGTATTGTCTAGACTTCTTTCAGTTGATGAAGACTACCTATTATTAGTCCCATTAATCTGTGATGTAGTTGATATGCGTAAGGACGAAGTAAAGACCTAGTAAATTTCACTATTTTAAATGTTGCTCCATTGTCAAAAGCCCATAGCCCCTTTCCCTTATATTTTCTTTTCGCATTATGTGTTGTCTATTACCTATGAGTGTTTTAGGTGCTTAGATGTCTTGGGTGAGGTGCCTTCAGAAACCTCATTCCCAGTGTGATGACTATGCCCCTTGGTTAGGTCATTACAAATTTGGTGTTAGAGCAAGAGGTTTTTAAAATATTCCTCGGATGTCCATACATGCCCCGTAACATAAAGTCTCGTTCAAGGTTGTGAAGCACGCCATCATCTTGAATGAGAGACTATGCGACGGTTTAGGAAACTTTCCCTTCTTTCTTATTCAATGTCGTGCCTTAGAGTTGAGTAAGATTTTCCGCTAACTAATGACGAGCTTTTGCTTCTTTCTAGATTATGCTGCCTCGAAGAGTTCCCCACCAACGAGGCACTCCAGACCAAAAGTCCCTCCACTCTATTAGGACGAGGGAGTACCTCATGTGGAGTTTAGAGATTCTTTCATGGTGTTGGCCCAAGCGTTGTCTAACCAAGCCAACAGGGAGATAATAGTGCCTCCCCAAGTGCCTACCCCGACAACCAAAGTCTGTGACTTCATGCAAATGAATTCACCAGAATTTCATGGGTCAAAGGCATATGAGGACCCTATGGAGTTTATAGAAGAAGCCTACCAAGTTGTGGCGGTGATGGGTGTGCCGTTGGAGGACAAAGTCGAGTTAATGGTTTACTAGCTTAAGGGAGTCGTCAAGGTTTGGTATGACAATGCCGATGAGAGAGGTCAAGAAGCGGGTCCTATTGGTTAGGAGGAGTTCAAGTGTGCCTTCCTAGACCGGTTCTTCCCCATTGAGATTAGGGAGGCAAAAGTCCAAGATTTCATCAACTTGAAGCAAGGGGGTATGAGTGTGATGGAATATGCCTTCAAGTTTACCTAATTGTCCAAGTATGCTCCATTTATGGTTGTGGATCTGAGGGCGTGCATGTGTAAGTTCATTTATGCTTTCTCCAAGGAATGCAAGACAATGTTGCACAAAGAGATGGATTTCGACTAATGACGTATGCTGAACAAATCGAAGAGGAGAAACTCTGAGAAAGGGAAATGGAGTCCAAGTGGGCTCGTGTGGAGGGCAGAAACTATTCCTATCAAAGGAGCGGTGGCTATAAATCTCAAGGTGTCCCAAGGAAAGGATCCACCAATACTACTCCTTCCAGGATGGACAAAAGGCTTGCCCCAAAGTCCCAAAGTCATAATTATGCCAAGTATGGAAGACCCCATAAAGGGGAATGCTTAGTGGGTTCATTTGTGGAAAGCTCAATCACCATGCCAAGGATTATAGGAGTGGAGGCAAAAGGCCCCAAGGCCAAAGGGGTCAAGCTTATGGTCCCAAGGGCCAATCAGTTCTATGCCTTTCATAGTCGTCAAGAGGTTGAGGAAGCCCTAGATGTGGTCACCATTATGTTACGAGTTTATGATTCATATGCATATGCATTTTTAGATCCAGGAGCAAACTTGTCTTTTGTAACCCCATTCTTTGCATATAAATCTCATGCATGTCCTGAAGTCCTCCATGAGCCTAATGAGGTGAGTAACCCTGTGGGTGAATCTATCGTAGCCCGAAGGGTCTATAAAGGTTCAGCTGTTTCTATTCTTTATAGAGTAATCCCATGTGATTTAGTTAAGCTCTCCATGGTAGAATTCGACGTAATTTTGTGGACGGATTGGTTGCATGCTTGTCATGCCTCCATCGTTTGTAGAACCCGTAAGGTCAAATTCTAGTTCCCTAATGATCCAATTCTTAAATAGGAGGGTAGCAGTTCAATCTGTAAAGGTCAATGCATTTTTTTCATCAAGGCCCATAAGATGATTTCAAAGGGATGTATGTACCACTTGGTGAGGGTCAAAGATGTCTCACCCAAAGTTCCCTCTCTTGAGTCAGTCCCTATTATAAGTGAATTCCCCGATATCTTCCTAGATGAGTTACCGAGCGTCCCTCCCAAAAAGGAGATAGATTTTGGTAAGACCTCCTACCCAATACTCAACCTATCTCAATCCCTTCTTATAGAATGGCTCCCATAGATATGAAGGAGTTGAAAGAGCAACTAAGTGATCAGTTGGAGAAGGGTTTTATCCATCCTAGTCAGTCTCCATATGGTGCCTCGGTGCTATTCATAAGCAAGAAGGATGGGTCTCTACGCATGTGCATTGACTACCGATAGTTCAATAAGGTCACCAGCAAGAATACGTATTCTCTCCTGAGGATAGATGATTTATTTGATCAACTACAAGGGCCACTTATTTCTCTAAGATTGACTTGAGATCCAACTATCACCAATTGAGGGTGAGAGAAAATAACATCCTTAAGACGGCTTTCCAGACTAGGTATGGTCATTTCAAATTTGTGGTGATGTCCTTCGGCCTCACTAATGCACCAACAATATTTATAGACCTCATGAATAGAGTTTTCAAGGCTTACCACGATATGTTCATGGTAGTGTTCATTGATAACATTTTGATCTATTCACGCGGTGAGCAAGAGCACATGGAGCATTTGATGGTAGTATTGCGGACCCTGAGGGAACGAAATTTCTATGCAAAGTTTGACAAGTGCGAAGTGTAGCTAGATGAGTTTGCCTTCCTTGGGCATGTGTTATCTGAAGAGGGCATCAAAGTTGATCCTAAAAAGACTAAAGCGGTAAAAAACTGACCATGGCCATTGACTCGCACTAACATATGGAGTTTCTTAGGTCTAGCCGGTTACTATCAATGGTTTGTCCAGGACTTCTCCACACTTTTATATCAACTCACCAAGCTAACTCAAAAGAAGGCTAAATTCGTGTGGATGGATGAATGTGAAAGGAGTTTCTATACTTTGAAGGATCGGTTGACTTCTGCCCCCATATTGACATTGCCAAAGGGGAGCGATGGTTTGGTCGTATATTATGATGCATCTAGGATCGGGTTAGGTTGTGTGATAATGCATCATGGTAAGGTGATTGCCTATGTTTTACGATAGTTGAAAGTGCATGAGAAAAATTACCCAACTCATGACCTTGAACTTGTGGCGGTGGTGTTTGCCTTAAAGATCTATAGACACTATCCATATTGAGTCCATGTGGATGTTTTCACTGACCACAAAAGCCTCCAGCATGTGCTCATCCGGAAGGATCTCAACCTGAGGCAACAAAGATGGTTAGAGCTACTCAAGGACTATGATATGAGCGTGAAGTATTACCCCGAAAGATCTAACGTAGTAGCTGATGCCCTTAGTAGGATTTCAATGGGAAGTGTGTCCCATAAAGAAGGTGTTGGGAAAAAAGAGTTGGCTAGAGATATCCATAGATTGGCAAGGCTGGGAGTAAGATTGAATGAGTTCAGAAATAGTGGTGCGATGGTTCTTCATGGGTCAGCATCTTCTCCGATCGACGAGGTTAAGGCCAAGCAAGATCTTGATCCCACTTTGGTTGAGTTGAAGACTTTGGTAAAAGATGAAAAGGTAAAGGTCTTCTTAGAAGGGGGA
Organism: Solanum rostratum; assembly: GCA_029948455.1. Lineage (NCBI taxonomy): Eukaryota > Viridiplantae > Streptophyta > Magnoliopsida > Solanales > Solanaceae > Solanum > Solanum rostratum. The sequence continues at coordinate 34,920,630 of CM057049.1, read as the reverse complement.
GATGGTGCACTTTAGTATCAAGGTAGGTTGTATGTACCTAGTGATGATGAGTTGAAGAAGTTGACAATGCAATAAGCCCACAACTCCTCTTACTCCATTCATCCCGGCACTACCAAGATGCATAGAGATTTGGGAGAAATTTATTGGTGGAATGGGATGTAAAAGGACATAGCCCAATTTGTGTCTGAATGTGCCAACTACCAGCAGGTAACGGTCAAACACCAAAGGTCGGGTGGCTTAGCCCAAGATATTGATATTCCTACCTAGAAATGGGAAGAAATCAATATGGACTTTATAGTTAGGTTACCAAGAACCAAGAATCGCTTTGACTCCATATGGGTGATAGTTGACCGCATGACTAAGTCAACCCAATTCTTATCGGTGAAGACCACATTCAGTGCTGAGGACTATGCCCACTTGTATATTTTAGAGTTGGTGAGGTTGCATATAATTCCATTGTCCATCATATCATACCATGGAGTTCAGTTCATTTCTCGCTTTTGGAGGTCCTTCCAAAGAGGACTTGGCACTAGAGTGAAGTTGAGCACACCTTTTCATCCTCAGATCGATGGGAAACTCAAAAGGACCATTCAAACCTTGGAAGATATGTTGAGAGCTTGTGTGTTAGAGTTCAAAGGAAGTTGGGATGAATATTTGCCACTTATCGAGTTCACCTACAACAACAGCTTCCATGCAAGTATTAGGATGGCACCATTTGAAGCCTTGTGTGGTAGATGATGTCGATTGCCCATTTGGTGGTTTAAAGTTGGTGAGGTGGCATTAATAAGACCGTAGTTGGTGGTGGATGCTATGGAGAAAATTAAAAGCATAAGGGAGAAATTTGGTTGCAGCCCAAAATCGACAAACGTCCTACTCGAATGTAAATCAAAGGCAACTTGAATTTCAAGTTGGCGATTGGGTCTATTTGAAGGTATCCCAATGAAAGGTATATTTCATTTCAGTAAGAAGGGAAAGTTGAGTCCTAGATATATGGGACCTTACAAAGTGTTGAAGAGAGTAGGGAAAGTAGCGTATGAGTTGGACCTGCCCAACGAGTTGCATTTAATTCATCTGGTCTTTCATATGATGTTGAGAAAATTCATGGGTGACCCAAGTTCCATAGTTCCCTTGCATGATGTGAACATTAAAAAGGATTTATGTTATGAAGAGGTACCCGTTGAAATCCTAAATTGTCAAGTGAAAAAGCTTAGGAACAAGGAAGTCACTTTCGTCAAAGTGCTTTGGAGAAATCAACAAGTTGAGGGTGCTACATGGGAATTATAAATGGATATGATGAAGTGTTACCCGTATCTATGCCACTCCACTCAAGCTTAAGGTACTAAGAAGTTCTTCCAAAATCCCCAACTCCATGCATTTTAGGTTCTCATGGTGTATGCATTTAATTTGATGTTTATGAACTATTTTGAAGCATGTTTCAAAGTGTAAAACCTAAAAACTTTGAGAGATGGTGTTTGAATTGCATTTTTGCATGTATACTGGGTTATTAGCTGCTAGTTTACTCTTTAGAGCCTACCCTTAAGTACATTTGGGGACGAATGTTCCCAAGGGGGAGATATTATAATGACCCTTAGATTATAAGATCAGAGTGTGGAAAACTTGGTGTGAAAAATGACTAGGGACCTGGTCCACGAGACTATCTACGACCCGTGGAATTTTCTACGGCTCGTAGAATGGTTCGTGAGTACGGTTCAAACCATGAGGAAATTTGAAGTTTTCAGGAAGTCAATCCACGACTTATCGGACGAACCCTAAAATATTATATGGCTCATATAAACTATGGAAAAACTCTACGAGTCCATCCACGACCCATAGAAAATAGTATGATCTGTCCTGCTTGTCGTAATTCCCAATCATGAAAAGGCCATATTTCGGCACTCTCATGTGAGCCATCAGACGAGAGGGTCTACGGCCCTATTAAATTTATGGACCATAGACGGGGTTTCATAGATAGCTTCCGACAGTTTTAATTGAGGGGCAGTTTGGTCATTTTTTGTAATTTTATTACAATGTCATTTGGGAGACGAAAAGAGGAACCTTTATTAGTCTTCAAGCTCTAAGGACAACCCTCGTCCTCTTATTCTTCTAATTCAAAATTTTTACGTGCACGATTCTCAAGAACAAGGCTAAGGTTTTTTTTCAAGTTCCTCCCTCAAGACTTCAATTTCGATTCTCTCTAGTTTCTCAGGCATGTTAGTTGATTTATGGGTATCCTTTCACCCATAAGGTTCCCTATTATGCATTTTCACCTTTTCTTTAAGTTCCCAAGTTTTAATGCATGCTTATGATGATTTTATGGGTCTTATGCTACTATGTGATGTTCATAAAGTTTAATGACTATTTTGTTAAGTAAATGTACACATATTTTGAAGTGTGATGCTGATTCTTACATGGGGTTTTATATGGTTAAGGTTAGATGGTGTCAGTGTTTCTTTAAATGAAGTTTCTTAAGATTTATGCGATTTATGATTGTTCCTTGCATCAATTAAGCCTACCCTATTTTCATGAAAGCTTCTTATGGATTATGACTACGAATAGGGCATTTATGAAGAGCTTTAAAGTTAAGTTTTCCAAAGATATATGTAAGATGATATTTTCCTTAACTGATGTTTAAGAAAGACTCCCTAGTTTGAGCTACTCTTATTGATTGCTACTTATGATTCTAAGTTATGTTTATAGATTTCAAGGGATGACTTAGCACCGAGAGGACTTGAGATTGGGATTTATCCTGTTAGTTGAGGCATGACCTCTTGTACTAAATCTGAATGTCCCTAACTATGTGCCACCATAGGAGCCTTGTAGGATAGGATAGTGGATCCACGTAGACCCCAAAGTTATGAAAGATACTAAGTTCGGATATCTACCTTGGCAAGTAGATTCCCCTTTTCCCAATAGAAGGAGTGCAATGGCCTTTTCCCAATGGAAGGAGTTCATTGGATTCCATATAGTAGATTACATGGTCTTACTTTCGGTTATGGTATAGTCCTATAAGTTTATATGATTTGTCTTAAATCCATGTTTCAAAAGGTGCGTTGTCTCATATTGGTGTGAGCCATACTCCTTGTGCATGTTTAGTCCTATTTCATGTCTTACTATTCTTATGTATACTTGTATGCTTTTTTTAAAAAAATTATAATGGCATTAAAGTTTCACCCATGCCTTTCATCTCACATACTTAGTACATTCAAACGTACTAAGGTATATTTGCTTGCATGATTTAACCATGTAGGAAGTGGTACTCGTCCACGGGCTCATGGCTAGTATTTGGTGCCCAAGACTAGCTCTATTGTTGTGGTGAGCCCTTAAATCGTGACTCCTCCACTCTTTCCTTCTAGCTTGTATTTGGTTTGATTTCAAGATGAGGCACTTATTTCAGTGTTGTGTTGTCTAGATTTCTTTCTTTTGATGGAGAATATCTATTATCAGTCCCACCGATCTATGATGTAGTTGTTATGCATATGGATGAAGTAAAGACTTAGTAAATTCCACTATTTTAAATGTTGCTCCATTGTCAAAAGCCCATAGCCCCTTCCCTTATGTTTTCTTCCCACATTATGTCTTGTCAATACCTATGAACTTTTCAGATTTTTAGATGGCTTGGGTGAGGTGCCTTCATAAACTCATTTGCCGCGTGACGACTAGGCCCCTAGGTCGGTTAGTTATAGCTTCTATGTTTGCTTTGTGTTCATGGCATTGCGAATGTATTCTTGAGAGCCTAGTTCTCTTTTTGTTTGTGCTGAGTGTTGCTAGTGCAACTGATATCTAGTGCCTCCTATTTTTACTCCGCATTCGCGGGAGGGGGTCTATGTTCACGGAGCTCCTCTCTGCATTCGTGGAGGATTGTGATGGGGACCTCCGCATTTATGGATCTAGCCCCACATTCACAGGGATGATTAATGCTCCGCGTTCACAGATCCTTATCTTCGTTCATGGAGTACACCGAGTACCTGGACAATTAAAGTTTTTAAAAGATGCAATTTAAACCCTTTTCACCTGCTTGACATTCCAAACTTCGTTCTAGAGAGGATTTTCAAGGTTTTTGAAGACAAATTATTTGGGTAACTATTTTATAACCTATTTCAATTACTTCCATTGACTAATTTATTTTTAACTTATAACTTTGGGTTTTAATGGTTGAATTGGGGGATTTTTCGAATACCAATTTCTAATATTTAATCATTGATTTCTCCCCCATCTTAGCTCCATTTTCGAAACCGTTTTCACCTTTGAACTCCTTATTATGTGGGGAACATTTTCACGCTTTAATTTTAAATTCTGACTAAATTTTTAGGCATGAGATTTTTTATCATTTTACACTTTTTCTCTGAATTAATTGATTTTAATATCATTAGATTCGTTATGTGATTGTGATGTCATATTTGAATAGATTATGGTGATTAGGAGTATCGTAGGAGGGGAAATCGGCGATTTCGGTTTGATTTGAGACTTTATTTGTGTCAAGTGGACTTCTGACCTTTTGTTAAGTATGGATGAACCTTGTATGCTCTGATGTTCATGAATATAAGTACTTTGAGGGTAGAATTGTATCATTATAGGTTTCATAATATTTCAGAGTGAATGATTGTTTTTATAGTTATATATTAACTTATAGATTAACTGAGGATTCACACTTTATATGATCTTATGAATTATTTGATATCGATTGCGAGATGGTGCTTATATTGTGGTATGATTGAAATATTGATACTGTGACGATATTGAAACACTTGAGAATTATTCAATTTCTATTGTTAATATACTTAATGCATATGAAAATCTTGCATGCTCTATTTCCTTGAACCTGATTAATGTGCTATTATATATGCTTGCTTGATGATCCATTGATAATGAAAAGTCAAAGGAAAATGGTTCCGGCTTGATATGAAAGTTCTTGCCTAAGGGAAATAGTTTCGGTGGATACATGGTCCATGTATGGCCTTCATGGGTTCCAACTGAGGCAGTCATCTGGCCAGTAGATATGTATCATAGGACAAACATGCATCATAACTATTTGACATGGCATCACATTATTCGTGTTTCATGGCATACACTCCATCTCATACCAAATCTGATAGGTATTAGTTATATATTGTTATGAGATTGTATACTTAATGTATTTCTGATTTTTTAGGAAGTGTTGTATCTAATTATATACTTATGTGTTGAGATATTATGTCAGGTGAAGAGTATAGTTGTACTTATTATGAAATGTATGTTATATTGTGCGGGGACTTTTATGAGTTCAGGGTTGTAGTTTGGTGGATTGTGGTTATAATGTAAGGAGTTACCTATGTTCTTCATTGCTTTACTTTAGGTTAATTCCATTTCTCTAAGTACTCTTTTGTTTAGTGCTCACCCCTTACTACATTTTTGTATGTTGTGAGCCTGGTCCACCTCATTAGCTTCTGATTATCTGTCTAATCAATTTATGTGTGGGTTTTGCATAAGTGTTGAGTGTTCATGTGTCCTTCGAACAAATGGTGAGGACCAGAGCTACCGCTGCTATAAGTCGAGGAGAGGCCACCTCTGATGTTGCTATTGAGACTCCAGCTAGGGGCAAGTGTCATTCCTGAGGACGAGCAAGAGACCGAGGCTGAGGAGCTGTACCAGTGAGGGACTACGAGTGGGGTATTTCCCCTGAGCTAGATGTGGATCCGAGATAGGAGGAGGTTTTACATGAGTTTGTTGTAGAACTGCCACTCCGAGATATACTTTTGACAGTCTTGGAGACTTTGGGGCAGGCAGGTAGTCCAACTGACACTCTTGATACTTCACAGACTCAGGTGAGGGTACAACCTCAGGATCAGCAATAGGCCCCCGAGGCCCAGGTTTAGGATGAGAGGCCTCTAGTAGCTCTGACTGTTGAGATTCCACCAGTTGCTGCCTTTACTGATGATAAACAATGGAGGTATGAGAGATTCCAAAAGATGGACCCACCTCAGTTTCAGCATGGGAAGACTGAGGATGCTCACAGTTCTTGACTACCTGTAGGGAGTAACTGGATGTCGTAGGACTAGTAGAGACATATGGCATGAGGTATGTCATCCTACAGCTCCGTGGGCCAGCCAAGGAGTGGTGGAGGACTTATACAGGATCCCTTCCAACTGGGTCTCCTCAGATAACTTGGGAGACATTTTCATATGCCTTCTATGATGGATTTGTGGAGTGCTCGTGAGGAGAGCCAATTGAGATTCGAGAGTTTGAGGCAGGTCACCATGATAGTTTTGGACAATGAGGTTCGCTTTTACCAGTTGGCCCATCATGCTATAGCTATACTTCCGAATGAGGCGAAGAGAGTTTGCCGATTTGTGAGAGGACTAGTTTTTCCTATGAGAAAGTCTATATTCTGGGTATCTAAGGATGGATCTTCTTCATGCAACCTTGCTAGCTTCAGAGGGAGGATAAGGTCCCTGTGATTACTATAGTTCAGGTCAGAGTTCTTTCCGTTCCTAGCAGAGGCCCACAGGCTGGGAAGGTTATAACATCCCTCTTGCTTCTTCCCAACAATTGTCCAGCCCTAGATCTTGCTATGGGTTTGGATCTCTTGATTGTTTATTTTGCCAGTGCCTTGGGAAAACTTATTCTGGGCCCTACCTTTCATACTTTGCAACATCGATCGAAGATCCAGCACCACCAACTAGGGGTTCAGCCCTGCAAACTAGGGGTTGGGGTAGAGGTTAGACTAATAGAGGTGGATATGCCGGTGGTAGGGAATTAGGTGATATTTTCACTCATTCAGGTGGTAGAGGTACAACTTTTATAAGTGGAGGTCGAGGTGGCCATTGCTATTCCTTCTCAGGGAGACCCAAAATAGAGGCCTCTGATGCTATGATTACATGTATTGTTCCGATTTGCCATTATTCTGCATCTGTGTTATTTGATGATGGCTCTACTTATTCATATGGGTCTGCTTATTTCTCCTTGGGGTTTGAGTTGCCTTATAATTCCATGTCTATCCCTGTTCATGTTTTGATGTTAGTAAGAGAGCCCTTAGTAGTGGATCTGGTGTACGGATCCTGTCTTGTCATCTTGGCGGGCTATGAGACTCAGTAGATCTTATTGTATTGCAAATGGTAGATTTTGATGTTATTTTGGGTATGGATTGGTTAACTCTATATTGTGATATTCTTGATTGTTATGCCCAGACCGTTACCTTAGCTATGCCAGGTAGGCTAAGGATTGAGTGGACTGGTTCAAAGGGTTCCTATCCTAGTAAAGTGATATCGTATATTCGAGCCCAAAAGTTGATTGATTGAGGGTGTTTGTCTTATTTGGCTTTTATTCGTGATACTGCTGCCGAGTCACCTTCTATGGAGTCTATTTCAGTGGTTTATGAGTTTCTGGATGTGTTTCCTACTGATCTACCAGGAGTCCCTCTTGATCAGGACATTGATTTCGCTATTGATCCTGAGTCAGGCACTAAGCCTATTTGTATTACCCCTTATTAGACGGCTCAGCTGAATTGAAGGCATTAAAGAAGCATCTCCAAAATCTGTTGAGTAAGGGCTTTATTTGCCCTATTGTTTCACCCTACAGTGCCTCGGTCCTATTCGTAAGGAAGAATGATGGATCAATGAGTATGTGTATTGATTATAGACAGTTGAATAAAGTGATTGTCAAGAACATGTACCCATTTCCCCTCATAGATGGCTTATTTGACCATCTTTAGGGAGCCACTCAGTTTTCTAAAATTGACTTGAGATCTAGGTATCATCAACTTGAGAATTGGCAAGCAGATATACCAAACACAGCCTTTCGGACTACTATGAGTTTCTTGTTATGTCCTTTGGTTTGACTAATGCCCCTGCTGCATTTATGGAGTTAATGAATAGTGTGTTTTGGCCATATCTGGATTCGTTCGTGATCTTGTTCATCGATGATATCTTTGTCTATTCCAAGACCAAGAAGGATCATATAAGACATTTAAAGATTGTACTCCAAAGGCTCAGGGAGGAGAAGTTGTATGCAAAGTTCTCAAATACGAGTTCTGGTTGAGTTAGGGAGCATTCTTGGGGCACATGGTTTCCAAGGAGGGTATTCGAGTTAATCTAGTGAAGATTAAGGCTATTCTGGATTGGACTAGGCCTACCTCAACTATAGAGATTCACAGTTTTGTGGGCTTGGCTGGTTATTATCGCCATTTTGTTTAGGGTTTCTCCACTATTACATCTCCACTAACTAGGCTTACTCAGAAAAATATGGTATTTCATTGGTCTGATGAGTGTGAGGAGACCTTCCAAAAGCTCGATACTTATTGACTACAACTTCAATTCTAACATTGCCAGAGGAGGGTGTTGATTTCACTATTTATTGTGATACTTCAAGAGTGGGGCTAGGTGGTATGTTGATGCAAAAAGGAAAAATTATTGCTTATGCTTCTAGACAGTTGAAGGCCCATGAGAAAAATTGCCCACTCATGACTTGGAGTTGGATACGGTTGTGTTTATTTTGAAGTTATGACGTCACTACTTGTATGGAGTCCATTGTGACATCTTTACTGACCATCGCAACCTACAGTATATCTTCAGTCAGCGGGATCCAAATCTGAGACAAAAAAGGTGGATAGAGTTTCTAAAAGGTTATGACTTGACTATCCTCTATCACCCCGAGAAGGCCAATGTGGTGGCCGATGCATTAAGTAGGAAGGCATCCAGCATGGAGAATTTGACAGCTATCCAGGGAGCGATCGTTGGCTAGAGATATTCAGAGATTTGCCAATGGGTTAGTGAGATTACAGATTTCATAGCAGGGTGAAGTGCTTGCTACTATTGAGGCCCACTCATCTTTGATGGATCAGATTCGTGAGAGGCAGTTTGAGGATGAGAAGTTATGTATTATTCGGGATAAAGTGACTAGAGGTGAAGCTAGAGAGGCAGTGCTTGATTGTGATGGTGTTTTGAGGATTGGGAGCCGTATCTGTATGGCCAAGGTGGGAGATTTGATCATATTGATACTTTAAGAGGCTCATTGTATAGATATTCCATTCATCCAGGGGCAGCAAAGATGTACCATGGTCTGAGTCAGCATTATTGGTGGCCTGGTATGAAGAGAGATATTTCAAAGTAGGTATCTAGGTGTTTAACCTGTCATCATGTCAAGTGCGAGCACTTGAGGGCAGGTGGGGAACTTCAACTGATGCCCATTCTCGAGTAGAATTAGGAGCACATTTCCATGGACTTCATTGTTGGCTTACCTCCTACTGTTGGTGGTTTTGACTCTATTTGCATAGTGGTGGATCGTCTTACCAAGTCTGCCCACTTCATTTCGTTCAAAGTGAATATAGTTTCGAGACTAGCCCAACTTTATATTACTCAGATAGTGAGACTTCACGGGGTCCTGGTGTCTATTGTATCATATAGATGCTCGTTATTTACTTCGCATTCTTAGAGGGCCTTACATCATGGTTTGGGTAACCATTTGGATTTGAGTACATTTTTTTACCCCCACACTTATGGCCAATACGAGAGGACAATTAGGTATTAGAGGATATGCTTCGAGCATGTGTTATTGATTTTAGGGATGGATAGGACCAACATTTGGCCTTAGTGGAGTTTGCGTATAACAATAATTATCATTCTAGCGTTCAAATGACTCCTTTTGAAGCCTTGTATGATCGGAGATGTATATTTCCCATAGGTTGGTTTGACATAGTAGCGGTGGTGAGTGTGGATATTGATATGTTGAGAGATAATCTAGAGCGGGTACAATTAATTCAGAGTAGATTGGTGACAGCCCAGAGTCGCTAAAAGAGCTATGCTGATAGGCGGGTTTGACCTTTGGAGTTCGCAGTTGGTGACATGGTTTGGTTGAAAGTCTCACCTTTGAAGAGTGTTATGAGATTCGGGAAGAAGGACAATCTCAGCCCGAGGTTCATTGGTCCTTTTAAGATTCTTGATAGAGTGGGAGAGGTGGCTTATAGACTTTCCTTGCTACCCAACCTATCTTCAGTCCATCATATATTCCATGTTTTGATGTCGTGATGTTATATTTCAAAGGATTCTCATGTGATTTCTATTGATTCAGTTGAGTTGAGCCCTGAATTGACTTATGAGGAGTAGTGAGTAGCTATTTATGACAGGAAGGTGAGAAAGCTGCGGACTAAGGAGATCGCTTCAATAGAGATCTAGTGAAGCCATAGGCCCGAGAGTAAGGCTACATGGGAGATAGATCGGATATGCATGCCCGATTCCCTCAGTTGTTTGAGCCTTCATGTATATCCCTTATCTCATGTTTGAGGGTGAACATTGTTTTTAGTAGTGGATGATGTAATGAACTCAATTGTCATTTTTGGCATTTTTGACTACAATACTATTTTTACCCTTCTCTAATGTTGCCTTGGGTCATTTTTGGATGAGTCTGAAAGTCGGATTTCGAACATCTTGTAAAAAGTTGAAGTATTTCAAAAGAAAGAGTTTTAAAAGGCTTGACATTGGAAAATTTTGAGTTCTGTGGTCATTTTGAGTTACGAGTGTCGAAATTCGATTCCGTCGATTCCATTTGTTCTGAAATGTCGAATATAGCCTAGGGGAACTTGCAGAACTAAAGTCGGAGTTAAAAAAGAGATTTTAGGTTCAAAGTTGCACTTTTAAGTTCATTTTGGATCATAAGTTTGACTTTGATCAACATTCGGGGTTCCGGAGCTTGTATCAAAATTTCGTCAGTTCCAGTGGTTCCTGGTGGTAAAACTAACGATAGAAATGCCTTTGTTTTAACTTTAGAAGTTCTGTGAATATTTTGAGTTTTGAGGTTCGAAACTAGTTTAAATGATCTTTCTCGGGCTCGGGACCACGGAGGTTCTGGATTCGAATTCTGACGAGTTTATTGAGTCCGGATCATCGTTTTTGGCAGGGTTCTATATTTGGTTTGTGTTCATAGTGTTCTGAACGAATTCTCGAGGGTTTAGTACTTGTTTTTGTTTGTATTGTGTGTTGCTGGTATAGTTGATATCTGGGGCCACCCATTTGTACTCCGCATTTGCAGGAGTGGGTCCGCGTTCACGGAGGTCTAGCTTGGATGACCTCCACATTCGCAGAGCTCCTCTCAGCTTCGTGGAGGACTGTGATGGGGATATCCGTGTTCATGATTTGAGACTCGCATTTATAGAGGGTCGGGATGATTAAGGCTCCGCATTCACAGATGCATATCCTCGTTCGCAAAGTACAGTGGGAACTTGGATAGTTTCAAATTTAAAAAGATGCGATTTAAACCTTTTCCACCATTCTTGACATTTCAAGCTTCGTTTAGAGAGGATTTTCAAGGTTTTTGAAGACAAATTGTTTGGGTAACTATTTTCTAACCTATTTCAATTATTTAAATTAACTAATTTATGTTTTTAACTTATAATTTTGGGTTTTAACAGTGGAATTCGGGGATTTTTTAGATATCGGTTTCTAATCATTCATCATTGATTTCTCCCTCACCTTAGCTTCTTTTTTGAAACTGTTTTCACCGTTGAACTCTATATTACGTAGGAAATATTTTCATGCTTTAATGTTCATATTTCGGCTATATGTTTGGCATGAGATTTTTGACTATTTTACCCTTTTTCAAAGAATTAATTGATTTTAGTGTCATGAGATTCATTATGTGATTGTGATGCCATATTTGAATATACTATGGTGATTTTGAATACCGTAGAAGGGGAAACCGGCAATTTTGACTTGATTCGAGACTTTATTTGAGGCAAGTGGACGTTTAACCTTTTGTTAAGTATGAATGAACCTAGTATGCTCCTATGTGCATGGATTTGAGTACTTTGGGGGGTAGAATTGTATCATCGTAGGTTTGACCATGATATTTTAGAGTGAATGATTGTTCTTATGGTAATATATTGACTTATATATTAACTGTTGATTCATACCTTATTTGATCTTGTGAATCATTTGATATCGATAGCGAAATGGTGCTTATATTGTAGTATGATTGATATATTGATACTGAGGTGATATTGAGACACTTGAGAATTATTTGAATTCTATTGTTGAGACACATGATGCATATGGACATGTTGCATACTTTATTTCCTTGAATTTGATTAATATGCCATTATATGTGCTTGCTTGATGATCCATTGATGATGAAAAGTCGAAGGGAAATGGTTCCGTCTAGTTAAAAAAGAAAAGAAAGAACAAAAATAAAAGTCAAAGGAAAATGGTTCTAACTAGATATGAAAGTTATTACCGAAGGAAAATAGTTCTGATGGATACATGGTCCACGCTTGGCCCCCATGGGTTCCGACTGAGGCAGTCATCTGGTCAGTGGATATGTATCGTAGGACAGATATGCATCACGATTATTTGACATTGCATCGCATTATTCATATTTCTTGCCATACACTCCATCTCATACCGTATCTGATTGATATTAGTTGTATATTGTTTATGAGATTGTATACTTGTTGTAGTTGTGAATTTTGAGTAAGTGTTGTATCTACTTATATACTTGTGTGTTGAGATATTATGCCAGGTGAAGAGTATAATTGTACTTATTGTGAAATGTATGTTATGTTGTGCTGAGACTTTTATGAGTGCAGGGGTGTAGTTTGGCGAATTGTGGTTGGGATATAAGGAGTTACTTATATTCTTCATTTCTTTACTTTAGGTTAGTTCTATTTTCCTGAGTACCCTATTGTTTGGTGCTCACTCCTTGCTTCATTTTTGTAGGTTGTGAGTCCGGTCCACTTCACTAGGTTTTGATTATCTTTTAGATCGAGCTTTTGATCTATCCAGAGGTAGCTTCTTGTTTCTTTAGGAGGCCTTCATAGATTCTACTATCATGTTTTGAATCTATTTGAGAACTAGACATTACGACTTGTGTTTCGTTTGAGTATTCTATATATAGAGGCTTGTATATATGACACCTATTCTGGGATAGTTTTAGTGTGTTTTGTTCTGCTTATCTAAATTATTAGACTCTTTTCTTCTACTTTAATTTTTATTGTTAAGTGGTTTAGGTTTTGAGATGACTCACCTTGATAGGTTAAATGTGTGTCATCACACCCGGATTTTTGGTCAGGACATAACTGGACCAAATAGGGTGCATTGTACTTAGTAGAAGGTGAATATGCCAAGGAAAATGAAATTGAAGCTATGGAATTTATAGAAAATGGGCAATGGAATTGTGACAATTTTTGGGGGGGGGGGGTTATTTTTAATGAAATGGTTGAGTATGTTGTTGATCACATCAAGCCTAGCACTCTTTAGGACAATGATAGATCTTTCTGGATAGGCAGTAATTCTTGGGATTTCTCTATCAAATTTGTCTTTCAAAAGATTAAACAAAGAAGGTGTGGGATGGAACGGGCCAAGTACATCAGGGTGAAAGGTCCACCGAAAGAGATTTCTTTTTTTATATGGAGGGTGAAAAAAAGGAGTGTACCTACTGATGACAATTTCAGGAGAATAAATGTTCAGTTGGTATCAAGATGCTATTGTTGTGAATCAGGGAATGTGAGGACCATGAAACACCTTTTATTAACAACTCCCATAGCTCAAAAGCTATGGAATCGGTTTGCTACTTGTATAGGTATTTCAATTGAAGGGAACTGTTTACAACTGGTGATGTAAAATTGTGGGAGTATGGTTAGAACCTATTCATCATATGGTTAGAACCTTATCCCCAAGACTGAAGAGGGTACCTTATAAATGGGAGGATATATATGCATTTTTCAGGAGGTGGAGACCGCAATTATCCTAGCACATTGTGAAATGGTATCCACTTGATGGGGGGTTGTTTTAAATGTAATGATGGGGTTTCTAAGGGCAATCCTAGCCTAAGCTCATATGGGTTCTGTATTAGGGATGGGAGAGGAGATTTAATATATGCTGAGGCAAGGGAGATTGGTTTTGACTCGAACATGTCTGCAGAAGTTATATCTATGTTAAAAGCCCTGACATACTGTCAAAGTTAGGGTTTGACAAGGGTTGAGGTGGAACAGACTCATTGAGTCTTAAAAATATATGATTATAGGAATTTGGAAAGTCCTGTGGGAAGTTTGGGACATGATTGAAGAGATTCAGGAGATAATTACCAGAAGTAACATTCAGATTGCTCATGTGTTCAAAGAGGCTAACTAGTTAGTAGACTATATAACAAATGCAACAATAAATCCACACAATATGATACAATATCACAATTTTCTACAGTTACCAAGAAGTGCAAGAAAGATTCTGAACATGGATAAACTACATATACCAAATATTAGGGTTAAAGTTCAGAGAACCAAAATTCATCATAGGAGTTGAAAGAAAGTGGGCTGCAATTTTGCACAGGTATAATATTTATAATACAGAGGGTGCCCTAAACAATATCTACTTAAGTTGTGCAAAAGGTTAACTTATCAACTATCAAAAAGGCTTTCTAACACAAACAAAAAAAGAAGAGTCATAGAGTCAAATCCGATTTTCCACACAATAACGTTGAGGAGAACTAATAAAAGGCAACAAAGTAACTCCATTTCTCTTTGTCGGCCTCATCTACCATGAAAATATTCATTTAGAGAAATGACTATCACCTCACATCACAAAGAATGGTTCATGCTTATCATGTTCACACTTAAGGTTGTCCAAATTAGACCCTTCAACTGCTGCACCAGGGATGACACACCTGCAAGATGGAAGTCAAAAAAGGACAATGACAGAAGGAAAATGAGTTTTGGGGAAAAGAGGTTACCTTTGAGAGCTGAAGATAGAAGAATCCATGTCATAAATGTAAAGATGGTTGATTACCCACAAATGAAGGAAGCTGGAGCTAAAGAACCATGGGGGCATCCTAATCGGGGGGATGGAGTAGGTGGGGAGATGAAGTATGACCACCTTAGGAAAAGCTACAATGTAGAGAGTTGCTTGTTCATAGCTGAGCTCACTGTGGACTCAGCTTCCCTAATTTGTATGGGCCTTTGTGTCATCTTGTATGTACTATTTAGCCTTTTGATGATGAAATAAAACTAGATTCATGGTCCAAAATTACTTTAAAAAAAGTTTGCCTCACAAAATTTAGTCAATATTCATAATGCACTTTCCACTCTCCTCATTTTGTCATCATTAAAAATCAGTGAAAACATTAGTAATTTCCTCACAGAGGCTATTTGGGAATTGATATTATGACAATGACTAAAAAGTAGAAAGCACCAACTTAAGCATAACTTCTTTGTTTGCATGATTTAAGAAGTTACTTTTTCATTCCTATATCTTAGTCTCATTTTTTAAAAACAAATTCTAACATTGTTTTTTGACCTCTCAACTATTGCAAACAGACCTAGATATATCCCTAATTTATTCCTTTATATTTTTTTTCTATTTTCACTATAACTATTTTCTTTTTGCTTGCTCAGTAGTATTTACACTAAAAAATACTGTAGATTTTGTTAAATTTTACCTTCTGCCTGCAACATAATTCATAAGTCCTTAATATTTTTAAAATTTTAGTAGCACATTAAGTAGTAGCTAAATAAAATATTAAAAAATTATCTAAAAAATGCAATTTAATGTAGGACCACCCTTTTGAGGCATACTCCTTACCCCGACCTCAACTTAGTTTAAAAATCTAGAAAGTCCTTCAACATGGTATATAAACAAATGTGATGACAAAGGATCACTTTATTTTGATCCCCCACTTAGCTTTACAATTCCAACAATTTCAATATTTAGATTAAATTCACAAGTAAAAATAGATACATTATATATCCAACCAACAAAAACATCATCAAATCCTATTTGTAAAAATAACTTTTGGACATATATTTATTCTAATCTGTCATAGTCCAATTTCAAATTTTGTACATTTAGGATTTTTCCTTCTTTGATTTTTCAGCATATGAATACAATGAAGCAATAAGATTATATTATTATTTACCTAGTACCAACAAAAGCCAATTCCATAGGAGAAAAATAGTAGAAAAACTAATGTTGAAAAAAAATAAGTATTAAAAAACGTGTAAAATAGGATAGTAGCAGAAGAATACTGAAGTTCAAATTTTTTTTCCTTCACTTTGAACAAAGAAGGGACAAATAAACTCAAATACAGACTTGTTGGGTATCAAATATGTCAACCAAAAGAAGTATGACAAAGCAAAATCAAATCAACTATACGAAACCCCAAAATTTACATAAAAATATCTCTCAAAAGTAAAAATCATGGGGTCAAAGCTCCAGCATGAATGAGCAAGAGTTACAATATGTTCTTTGAAATTGCTACCAATGAAATGCCAAACAATGAACAAAAATAGAACAAGATAGCACAAAAAATTAGAGAAGAGGAGGAGCAAACTAATTTATTGACTCACGTGTTAATATATTTGTATATAGATATGCTATCATTTAAAGAAGCCTAATGTAATACCTTGTCTTTTTTTTAAAACGTGTAAATTAAGTAGTACCTTCATGTAAAAACAAAGAAGGCGAGTAATAAATTTTAAATGACATGGTATGTTATATTTGAGGTGTTCAAGGATTGTATCTCAAGTTTGGAAGTAAATTAAGTGGCAAAATAAAAGTTGGCAAAAGTTATTGTAAGTTGCTTTATAAAGTTTTCTCTAAAATGGTCGAATATCTCAGATGTTTCCTCTAAATATATAAAGCGTTATGAGGACCATAATCTATCAAATCAAAGTACTACGGGTGTAGTTTACAACACATAAACCGTTTGTCAACAAACCTTCAGAATAAAAAGATATTCACATTTAAGTGGCGACTGTGCAACAAAGGTGACTAATTGACCTCTTAGGTAGGTGGACTTTATATATATCACCTTCTTGGTTTTTTCTTCATTTTTATTTATAAAAGGATGACCAAAACTAGCAAATCCACTTTTTGGATCCCCCAACTATAGATTGTTTTTCTTGGCTTAAGTCCTTGATGGAAGTTGTTCTACACATTGAGCTCATCACTGTAGTATAATTTATTTATTGAATTCCTAATGTATCATACTATGGTGTTGGGGATGCAAGGATTTATCTATATTCTAATTTTTTTAGCTTTACTATGAGCTTGAGATCAAGGCAAGACCCTTCTTTTTATTGATTCTGGTTTTGATAAGCCGCAAACAATAATTTGCGATGAAAATTCACATTTTTTGTTGGATTATCGTAGTACCTTCTATTCATGTGTTGATTGTGACCATGCCATGTTGTAGTATCTAGGAGGGATTTGAAAAGAAATTAATAGGCAACATAAATTCATCAAAAAGGGCATGTTAAGGCTATTCCCTTCTTTTGAAATGTTTTCTTTAAGTTTAGGAGTAATATTAATGGGTTGATATCATTGATGTACTAATAGCCATAACCGTTGCTGGTTGGTTGACCAATTGGTTATATTCTTCTCTAAGTCAGTATTTGTACTGGGTAGGTAGCATCACTATGTTAGGTATGACCTAGATACTATTCTTATAGGTTGCTTATAACTAAATTGCTCACCTTTAGCTTGCGGAATTATTATTATTGTCTTTAGGTCTGTTGTGGTCTACTGCGAAAATAGATCATTGCCTAAGAAGGTGATGTGTTGCCCATGGGTCTATGTTGTTGTCTAATAAGTATATGATTTATCTATGGAGCTATATTTATGCCTAAGGGACTATGTTGCTGCCTAAGAGGGCTATGAGTTGCCTACGGGGCTATATTTATGCCTAAGTAGGCCATATGTTTCCTATAAGCTATGTTGTTGTCTAAGAGGGCTTTGAGTTATCTACAAGCCATGTGTTTCCTACGGAGCTATGTGGTTGTCAAAGAGGGCTATGAGTTTCCTACAGGACTATATTGATGCCGAAAAGGGCTAGATGCTGCTTACAAGGCTATACTATTTACCAGGAGGGCTGTGTGACTACCTACGAGGCTAGGCATATTTAAACTAAATTGGCACCTTTTTGGCTTATGGGGACCTAGGTCGGTGGTCTTTTATGATCTTTAGACCTACTAAGCTTATGGGGGCTTTGTTAGGCTGTTGTTTGATCATTTTGGTATGCTGAGATTCAGGAGTAGGTTGATATGCTTATCTTATTCTTTCTCTCCTACTTTGTTACATTGAGTAAACTATTATACTTGTTCATTTAGATTGTTGTCTTTCATACTTGATACATTAATTTTGCTAATGTCACATTGTTTAGGAGTGCTGCATTCATGTCTGTAGGTCCCGATAGACGATCCAATAGACCTTTCTAGCAGGACGATTGATTTTTAGCAAGTAGGAAAGCATTTTTCTCCCAGAGCTACCAAAGTATTGAGATTTGCTAACTTTTTTTATGTATATTATGGGTAGGTTGATGCCCTGTCCATGAAGCTTTACTACTCTTAGAGACTTGCAAACTAGTATATGGCTTGTATAGCTGCAGGGCCCACCTGTTAGAACCGTGAAAAATGCAAGAAATGAGTTCTGAAATTTTTTTGAGAGTCATGTGTTACGAAGGCTCCTACGAGTCATACATTTTTCTACGAGCCATATTTCCTGCTCATGGAATAATGGCCATCTGGGTAAAATTTAAAATTTTCTAGGATTCAATGTATGACTTACCAGACGATCCGCAAAAAGACTTACGAGCCTAAGTCATGTCGTAAAATGTGATTAAGAGAAAAGACTCTGAGAGTCTGAAATGGCATCAGACTAAACCCCTACCTACAGTCCGTAGAATGGACCACAACCTATAAACAAGGTCTCGTGGTCCTGTAAGACAAGATTTTTAAAGGGGTAAATTCGACATTTACTAATACCTTACTACTATCCTATGTCATTTATGTTCCCAAATGACTCTTTATCATCCCTTTTCAACCCTAATTCACCATATTCCTTCTTACTCAAAAATACTCTAAGTCTTAAAACTCTCTCAAGCTATTCAAGTGTGAGGTGCAAACTAGGGTTTTGAGTTTTCCATCTCCAAATAAGACTTCCTCCACTAAAATCACACCAAGGTATGTGGGTTTTGATTGTGGAGACCTTTCCTCCACAAGCTTAACCATTCTTCTTCTCTTTTGTGATTTCCCAAGTTATGGTATTACATGGTGATTTTATGAAGTCTTTTTATGTTATAATGATATAAAGTATTTTATGATGATATACCTTTGTATATGATTAAGTATTGAAAAGCCATGTGAAATTTATGATTTAAATGAGGGTATGATGATACCCTAACAAAGTTTTCCTATGTTTTGGTGGGTCCTTTGAATAATCGATAAGTGATTCAATTTTGTAAGTCTCATGACATTTACTCATGATTTGCATGGTTTTAAAGTTATACATGAACCCACCATGATTTGAATAAAAATGTAGACCAAGTATCTATGAATGTGAAGGCCTTATCAAAGTTATATGAAATCATGAATGATATGAATAAAAGGGCTATTATACATGTTATGAAATGTGAAAGTATTGTGAAAGTTATGAAAGTTGTGAAGCCCTATACTGATGTTAAGAAGCTTTAGTTTTGATGAGCTACTCTAGGAAAATATTATGATATTATGATGTTTTGCATATCTTGGCTATAAGTATAATTTGAGTTTTCCTTGGGATTGTGACCTAGCACCGAGCGGACCTTGGTAGATAACCATTGTCCCATAACTATGTTGCCACCATAGGCTTGTGAATTATCTAATGGATCTATATAGCTTAAGTTGTATGATTAACCAAAAAGGGTGGTGTTTCCATACCGCACATGTGAATCAAATACCGACAAGGGTGGTGTTCCCGCAAGGTTGATATTATATGTATGCCGAAAAGGGTAGTGTTACCGTATGGTGATTATGAAGCACATTCCGAAATAGTGGAGTTCCTGTAAGGTGAGTATTTGGTTTACCCTAGCAAAGTAGACCACTCCTAGTCCGGTGTGGACTGAACATCGAGATTCAAAGTATTAGCTCACTTGGTCTTATATGTCGGTTATAGTCTCGTCCTATATAAGTATATTATGTTATATGACTTGATGGATCCTCGTGTATATTTGACCATGGCATTGAGCATGCATGACATGTTGAGCTTATATTTATTGATTATGATTATGCATATTGTTTAATTATGGGTTATGTTCCTTGTTGCATTTGTAACTCGCATACTTAGTACATTCCAAGTACTAATGCAAACTTTTTACCTACATGATCTAACCATATAGGGATTGGAGCACCTATCCATCCTCCCCCTCCACGTGGCTAGACAATTCAGTTGAAGATCACCTTTTGTGAGTCCTCCACACTCTGGGAAAATAGCCATTTTCTTTCATGCTTATTAAAGACTTATTTATTTATGAACATTTTATCTTTTGATGATGAGCTCGGGAGATGTCTTGGCTCCTGTCCTATTCGGATTAGAGGTGTTGTTGGATATTTAGATATTGGTTATGTATGATTATGAGCTTGACTTTTATGGTTTTGTGTTATGAAAGATTTCCCTTAGTCCTTTATTTCCCCTCTTTGTGTTAAATGGTTGTTGTATGGATGAGATAAAAGTCCTAAGTCCCTAATTGTGCCCCATGGCATGAGTCATACTTACTTGCCTCTTAGATTCAATTGCTATGTGATTCATGATTATCCTCTTGCCTACAACATCCCTATAACTTGAGTCTAAAGCCCCATTTTCCCTTAGAAATTATGTGCTACGTGTTTATTACTCTTCTATGCTTCCGCAAAACCAAGGATATGCTATGTACACTTAAGAGGCTTATTTGGGTTCCCATTCGCTGTGTCACGTCTAGGCCCTTGGATTGGGGTGTGAAAAAGCTTAGTATCAGAGTACTAGGTTTGTAAAAAGTTCTCGAAAATCTAACACATCGTGCCGCAACTATGAATGAGAGGCTATGAGACATTTTAGGAATGAATCACTTCTTCATATTCTATGTCGTGCTATAGATTTGAATTAAGGCTTCTCATCTCTAATGGATGGTATTTTCCCTTCTAGATCATGCTTCAAAGATGAGAGGCACAAAGAGCTCCCACTCCCGAGGATGAACCAGATCCTCCGGCTCCACAAGTGCCCCAAGGAGAGGAAGGGTCACTCCTGCCTAGTACCAAAATGTGGTCACATTATTGGCAAGGGTCGTGGCCGACCAAGGAGTTCAAGCTCCGCATGCTCCTACCCCACCTCAAAGGTGAGGGATTTCACAAGAATGAATCCTCCAGAGTACTATGGCTCCAAAGTTGAGGAGGACCCCCAAGAGTACATCTATGAGGTGTACAAAGTTCTTGATATAATGGAGGTTAACTCAAAGGAGAAGGAAGAACTTGTGTCCTAGGGCCTCGCTCAATTGTTGCATGTTTAATGGAATGGTGAGAGAGGGGATGAAGAGCCTATCACTTGAGAAGAATTCAAGGACGAAGATGATGGAGTTTATGAACCTCACGCAAGGTTCGGTGGGTGTTAGGGAGTATTCGCTAAAATTCAACAACCTCTCAAAGTATGCTCCTCACTTGGTTGCCGACCCTAGGATAAGGAGGCACAAGTCTGTATCGGGAGTGTCTGACTTGATCAATGAAGAATGTTGCACCTCCATGCTCATAGGTGATATGGACTTGTCTCAGCTCATGACTTATGCCGAGCAACTTGATGGGGAAAATCTTTGAAAAAGGAGGAGTCAAGGCTACGTATTATGGTGGTTTCCAAGGTACAAAGGGTGGTTGCTTCCAACAAGGCAACAAGTTCCAAGGACAAGGGTCCTTCAATGCCCATGTCAAAGATTTGCTAATGGCAGGGTGCCAAACCTTAAAGCTCAAGGGGGTAATGGTGGCCAAATCATTCCTAGGTGTGGAAGGTGTTGTAAAAATCATGGAGGTAGGTGCTACAAAGATGCGGGTGTTTGCTTCGAGTGTGGTAAGATGGGCCTCAAAATTTTGGATTGTCCGAACAAAGGTAGAAATGGTCGCCCTCAAGGACAAGGTGCTCATGGTGACCAAAGGGAACAAGGTGCCCAACAAGGAGGTGCTCCACATCACAATCTCTTTTATTCTCTTCAAGAGAAGCAAGGGGTGGATGAGGCATCCAATGTTGTTATCAGTATGTTAGAGATCTACAATCTTGATGTATATGCATTATTGGACCTAGGTGCCACTCTCTCTTTCATTAATCATTTTGTTGCTAATAGACTTCATGTGTATCCCGAGATGTTGTGTGAATCCTTTGAGGTTTCTACCCTCATCAGTGAGTCCATTGTTTCTAAAAATGTTTATAGGGGTTGCTCGTGTCTATATTGCATAAAGTTTTTCCTTGTTATTTTGTTGAGCTAGAAATGATGGATTTTGACATCATTCTTGGGATGGATTGGTTACATGAATATTATGCCTCTATTGATTGTTGGACCAGTAAGGTTAAGTTTCAACTTCCTAATGTGTCTGTCCTTAAGTGGGTAGGTCTTGATTTGGTTGTTAAAGGTAGGTTCATCTCTTGTCTTAAGGCTCGAAAATTGATTTCTAAGGGTTGTATATACCATCTTGTCCGATTAGGGATGTTGAGTCTATAGTTCCTCTTGTCGAGTTGGTTTCGATAGTCAATGAGTTCCTTGATGTCTTTCCTGATGAACTTCCCGATGTCCCTACTAAAAGGGAAATAGATTTTGGTATAGACCTCCTCCCTGATACTCAACTCGTTTTCATTCCCCCTTATCGTATGGCCCCAGCGGAGTTGAAGGAATTGAAGGACCAATTAAGAGATTTGTTAGAGAAAGATTTTATAAGGCCTAGCAAGTCACCTTAGGGTGCACCGTTGTTCATATGAAAGAAAAATAACTCACTTAGAATGTGCATTGACTACCGGCAACTCAGTAGGGTCACGGTGAAGAACAAGTAACCTTTGCCAAGGATAGATGACCTATTTGATTAACTACAAGGGGCTATCAACTTTTCAAAGATTGACCTTCGGTCCGGGTATCATCAATTAAGGGTAAGGGAGAGTGACATTCCCAAAATGGCCTTCCAAATGAGATATGGGTATTTTTAGTTCATGGTGATGTCCTTCGGCCTAACTAATGCTCCGAAAATATTCATGGATCTTATGAATAGGGTCTTTAAACCCTACCTCAACATGTTTGTGGTGGTGTTCATTGATGATATTTTGATTTATTTCTAGAGTAAAGAGGAGCATGCCAAGCATCTAAGGGTAGTGTTACAAACATTGAGGGAACAAGGCTATTTACAAGTTCAATAAATATAAATTTTGGTTGAAGGAGGTGGCATTCTTAGGATATGTGGTGTTGGATCATTATGGTAGATCCTAAAAACACGAAGGTTGTTAAGAATTGGCCTATAACCTTGACTCCAATAGATAGGAGTTTCTTTGGTGGCAGGGTACTGCTGAAGATTTGTCGAAGGTTTCTCTTTCATTACTTCTCCCTTGACGAAATTGACACAAAATAAAGCTAAATTCGTATGGAATGATAAATGTGAAAGAAGTTTCCAAACTTTGAAGGATAAGCTTACATACGCTCCTATTTTGACTTTTTACCGATAGGGTTATAAGGGTTTATGGAGTATTATGATGCTCCAAGAGTAGGCTTGGGGTGTGTATTGATGTAAAATGGCAAAGTTATTGCCTAGGCTTCTAGGCAACTAAAGGTGCATGAGCACAATTACCCTACCCATGATCTTGAGTTAGTTGCCATGGTATTCGCCTTGAAGATATGGCAGCACTATTTGTTTGGGGTTCATGTAGATGTGTTCACCGATCACAAGAGTCTCCAATATGTGTTCACCCAAAGAGACCCAAATTTAAGGCAAAGGAGATGGTTGGAGTTCCTTAAGGATTACGATATGAGTGTGCATTACTATGTGGGCAAAGCTAATGTGGTGGCAGATGCCCTAAGTAGGGTGTCTATGGAGATTGTGGCTCATGTGGAGGATAGCAAGAAAGAATTGGCAAGAGAAGTTCACTAGTTTTTTAGATTGGGAGTTAGATTGAGTGAAGCCAAAAATGGAGATGTCATGGTGTTAGATGCTTTAAGTCTTCCTTGATTAAAGAGGTCAAATCCAAACAAGACATTGACCCTATATTGTTAGAATTGAAAGCTTTGGTGAAGGATGGCAAGGTGGAGGTTTTCTCCCAGGGGGATATGGTGTTCTTAGGTACCAAGGTAGGTTATGTGTGCCCGTTATTGATGAGTTGAAAGACTTGATCTTGAAAGAGGCACATAATTCATCTTATTCTATTCACCATGGTTCCACCAAAATTTATAAAGATTTGAGGAAAGTGTATTGGTGGGGTCGTATGAAGAGGGTAATTTCCAAGTTTGCAGCCGATCTCCATAGATGCAAAAAAGTCAAAGCCGAACATCAAAGGTCGAGAGGCCTAGCAGAAGATGTATAGATTTCTACATAGAAGTGGGAAGAAATCAACATGGATTTTGTGGTTGGATTACAAAGGACTAGGAAACACTTTGATTCTGTTTGGGTTGTTGTTGATAGAATGATGAAGTCAGCTTACTTTCTACCGGTTAAGATGACTTATAGTGCCGAAGATTATGCCAAGTTTTACATTCATGAGTTGGTTAGATCGCTCGGAGTCCTAATGGCCATTATTTTGGATCGTGGTGCTCAGTTTACGTCGCACTTTTAGAGGTTCTTTCAAAAGAGCCTTGGTACTAAAGTCAAGCTTAATAAGACATTCTACCAATAAATGGATGGACAAATGACGCGAACCATTCAAACTCTTGAGGAAATGCTTAGGGCTTGTGTTTTGGAGTTTAAGGGTAGCTGGGATGAACATCTTTCACTTATAGAGTTTGCTTATAACAATAGCTACTACTATAGCATAGGAATGACTCCTTTGAAGCTTTATATGGGTGGTATTGTAGATCTTTAGTTAGGTGGTTTAAAGTAGGAGAGATGGCTTTGTTAGGTGCCAATTTGGTTATAGAATCTTTAGAGAAGGTTGGGATGATAAGGGAAAGATTGAAGACAACCCAAAGTCCGCAAAAGTCTTATGCCGACACTAGGAGGAGAGACCTTGAATCTGAATGTGATTAATTGGTGTATTTGAAGGTTTCACCAATGAAAGGTGTAGTCCGCTTTGGCAAGAAGGGCAAATTAAGCCCTAGGTACGAGGGCCTTATCGGATCTTGAGATATGTTGGTAAAGTAGCATACAAATTGGAGTTGCCTATGGAAATGAGCATGATTCATCCGGTCTTCCATGTCTTCATGTTGAGGAAGTGTGTTGGGGACCCTAGTCCCATTGTGCCCTTAGAGGTGGTGAGTGTTGAAGAGATGCCCTTAGAGGAAGTTCCGATAGAACTCTTGGATAGGCAAGTAAAAAAGTTGAGAAAAACAAAGATGTTGCATCCTCAAGTTCCTTTAGAGGAACCAACAAGCATAGAGTGCTACTTGGGAAGCTGAAGCCAACATAAAAAAGCGATATCCCTATCTCTTCCATTCTAATCAAGCTTGCAGTATCATGGTTACTTAAGAGTCTCCCTATTCTTACATGTCATTTGCATGCCATCTATGCATAAGTAGGTGATTTTAAGGTTGCATTGAAAATGTTATTTGAAGCATGATTTACATATTTTCATGGTGCATATGTAGCATTGACATATGATGCATGTATTCCATTCTTTAGAGCTTGCCTTAGCAACATTCAGGGACGAATGTTCCCAAGGGAGAGATACTATAAGGCTCCATCTGTGAGAAGTGTGAAAAGTGCAAGAAATGAGTTTTGGAAACTTTTTGAGTGTTAGTTTTTATGAAGGCTCATACGAGCCATACATTTCTACGAGTCGTATTTCCTGCTCGTGGAATGATGGCCTGTTTGGATAAAATATGAATTTTCTAGGATTCAATGTATGACTTACCAGATGACCCATAAAAATTCTTATGAGCCATAAGTCATGTCGTAGAATGTGATTCAGAGAAAAGCCTCTGAGAGTGTGAAATGGCATCAGATGAAACCCCTACCTACGACCCATAGAATGGAACACGACCTATAAACGGGGTCTCATGGTCCTGTTCCACAAGATCTTTAAAGGGATAAATTTGACAGTTAGTAATACCCTACTGCTATCTTACGTCGTTTAATCCTCCAAAAGACCCGTTATCAGTCCTTTTCAACCCTAATTCACCCTATTCCTCCACACTAAAAAAAAAAACTCTAAGTCTTAAAACTCTCTCAAGCCATTTAAGTGTGAGGTGCAAGCTAGGGTTTTGGGTTTTCCATCTCGAAATAAGGCTTCCCCCACTAAACTCATACCAAGGTATATAGGTTTTGATTGTGGAGACCTTTCCTCCACAAGCTCAACCATTTCTTCTTCTCTTTTGTGATTTCCCAAGCTATGGTATTACATGATGATTTTATGAAGCCTTTCTTTATATAATGATGATATAAAGTATTTTATGATGATATACCTTTATATATGATTAACCATTGAAAAGTCAAGTGAAATTTATGATTTAAATGAGGGTTTGATGATACCCCAACCAAGTTTTGCTATGTTTTGGTGGGTCCTTTGAATAATGAATAAGTGATTAATTTTGTAACTCTTACGGAATTTACTCATGATTTGGATGGTTTTAAAGTTTGTACATCAACCCATCACGATTTGGAAAAAAGATGTATACCAAGCTTCTGTGAATGTGAAGGCCTTATGACAAGCTATGTGAAATCATGAATGATATGAATAAAAGGGCTATTACGCATGTTATAAAATGTGAAAGTATTGTAGAAGTTATGAAAGTTGTGAAGCCCTATATTGATGTTAAGAATCTTTTGTTTTGATGAGCTACAATATGAAAATATTATGACACTATGATGTTTTGCAATCTTGGTTACACGTATAATTGAGTATTCCTTGGGATCGTGACCTAGCACCGAGCGGACCTTGTTAGATAACCATTGTCCCATAACTATGTTGCCACCATATGTTTGTGAATTAGCTAATGGATCCATATAGCTTGAGTTACATGATTGACTAAAAAGGGTGGTGTTCCCGTATGGCACATGGGAACCAAATACCGAAAATGGTGGTGTTCCCGTAAGGTTTATATTATATGTATATACAAAAAAGGTAGTGTTCCCGTAAGGTGATTATGAAGCACTTTCCTAAATAGGGGAGTTCTCGTAAGGTGAGTGTTTGGTTTATCCAGGAAAAGTAGACCACTCCTAGTCTGGTGTGGAGTGAATATCGAGATTTCAAGTAGTAGCTCGCTTGGTATTATATGTCGATTATGGTCCCTTCCCTTATATGTACGTTATGTTATATGACTTGATGATTCGTCATGTATGCATTGAGCATGCATGACATGTTGAGCTTATATTCATCGATTAAGATTATGTACATTGTTTAATTATGGCTTATGTTCCTTGTTGCATTTGCACCCCGCATACTTAGTACATTCCAAGTACTAACACATACATTTTTCCTACATGATCTAACCGTGTAGGGACCGGAGCACCAATCAATCCTCCTTCTCCATGTAGCTAGATGATTCGGTTGAAGACCTCTTTTTGTGAGTCCTCCATACTCAAGGACAAAGGCCATTTCCTTTCATTCTTATTAAAGACTTGTCTATTTACAAGCATTTTATCTTTTGAGGGCGAGTCAAGAAGATGTCTTGGCCCCCGTCCTATTCGTATTAGAGGTGTTGTTGGATATTTGGATGGTGGTTATGTATGATTATAAGCTTGACTCTTATGCTTTTGTATTATGAAAGATTTCCCTTAGTCCCTTATTTCCCTTTTTTGTTCAAATTCTTGTATGGATGAGATGAAAGTCCTAAGTCCCTAATTGCCCCATAGCGTAAGTCATACTTACTCGCCCCTTATATTTAATTGTTATGTGATTCATGCTTATCCTCTTCCCTACAAAATCCTCATAACGTGAGTCCAAAGCCCCATTTCCCCTTAGAAATTATGTGCTACGTGTTTGTTGCTCTTCTACGCTTCTGCCAAACCAAGTATATGCTATGTACGCTTAAGAGGCTTGTTTGGAATTCCTTTGGGTTCCCGTTCGTCATGTCACGTCTAGGCCCTTTTAAGTTGAAATCTATGAGCCTTTTGCTTATAATTATGATGGAAATTATAAGAAAATATACCTTACATGAAAAAACATTATAAGAAAAGGTACCTTTCATGAAAAGGTACTTCAACATCCTTAAAAGGAATTGGTTTCTAAATCAAAAGATATGCTTTTCTCTTTCTCTCCATATCAGAAAAAGAATACTATCTAACAGTCTTCAAGGTTTAGAAGATCAAGTTTTTCAAACAAGTTATTTTAATGGAACAAGGTTAGTGTTTTTATCTTTCTTATATGTTGATGTTTATCTTTATTGATGTTTTTAAAATATGGACCAAGGGCTTTTTTATTTATAATCCGGCGGATACAAAAAGTGCGGTGTTAGAGCCCCAAACAAGAGACACCTAAATGACCTCTGCCCCTCTATTACCCTAAGAGTTTCCAAAAACGACTTCTCAAGTACACCATCATTCGATGTACTTGGAAGCTCTGAGAAATCTGGGATCCTGGCTACTGTACTTCTAGGTAATCAACCACTAAGTCTATAAATCCATAAAGTCTTTGAAAAAGATCCACTCAGGTAAGGCTCTAGACTTTAACTCTATATCTACCAACTCTATCCGTTGACAAGAACTCCTATACACCGTAAAGTTAAGCCAAGGATGATCAGAAGAGAAGGCTTGCAACTTGAGGATGATTCTGAAGGTAAGATAGATTTGTACAATTCTTTTATATCATGATTTGGTGGAGAAAATCTCACTGGGGAGTTCTTTTGACTAGGTGAAGATGAACCAGATGAAGTAGAAGAACACTTGGACTGCAAGATGACCAACGAGTAGATCTAACAGGACACCCTCTTTTTTGACAAGGACCATTTTGAAAGCTAACCTAGTATATAAGTAGGAGTAGTTTTTGTACCATTTGTGAAGCTAGTGAAGATGTACATGGTAACTCCTACAATTCTTTTCTGATATTTGTAATTAGTCCCCATGAGCTTGATAGGCTTCATTTTGATGCAAAGTGTATAGATCTGCACCTTATCGCAGTTTAGGAACTTTTTGTTATGTCTTGATAGTTCGTGAAAACTATGAAACTATAAAAATCCTTGTTGTTCTATTACTTAATTTGTCACACAATATGCGATTTGATTTACCTCTTTGAATATGTGACTTAGCCTTTCTTGAAGAGAATGCATGCATATTTTGGTTTCCTCAACTTCTTCTCTAATGGAAAAAGGTATTTTTTATTCATCCCTAATAATTTTCATAAGGCTCTTGGAGTCAGTCTCCCCATGGGGTAAAGGAAATGTTGTTGTTTGCAATATCTTAGACATCCCAATAGGGCTATGTCTTCTGCCTCCATGAACGATTTGTGGCCCAAAACTTTCCCTTTCGCATAGATAAGATCCCCATAATGGTATCTGAGATAGAAAGCATACGCGCTATGTCCAGATTCCCCCTGCTGGCCCCATCTGTGTAAGCTTTGATCTGATTATGAGCAGGTAAAGTCCATCTCATAGAGAGATGGAAAAGTTTTGGCTTGAAATGTTGTAGGGTTTCATACACTTCCTTCTAATCCATGTTAGGACCTAGCCAAGAGTATCTAACCTTTGCAACATAGTATATCAGTTGATGTACTAGTGCTACAAAAGTCATATCCTTTCCATGTCTTCTTAGGTTTCTCCTTCTCCATAGGCACCATATTAGGATAAGAGGGGCAACCTTCTTGATGTGTTGCAGTCTCATTGAATGTCCAGGTTCCCACCACCTGATGATCTGCCTTAATTCAAATTGCATTTTTTGAATCCTTTTATTAGCGAGGAGCTGGATGAGAAGAAACTCTCATGTTCGGTTTTGTAGTAAAGATGGAATTCAGATCCAACCATCAACTATAACCCCAAAAGAACCAGATTCCGTAAACAACATATAGGAAGAATGAAGGGAATATCTTATCGAGGTAATCATATTTCTTTCGGTAAATATGCCCTTCAGGCACTTGAACCTGCTTGGATTACATCTCGACAAATAGAAGCAGGCCGACGGGAAATGACACGAAATGCACGTCGTGGTGGAAAAATATGGGTATGTATATTTCCAGACAAACCAGTTACACTAAGACCCACAGAAACACGTATAGGTTCAGGAAAAGGATCCCCTGAATATTGGGTAGATGTTGTTAAACCAGGGCGAATACTTTATGAAATGGGTGGAGAGTTGTAGATTATTTTCCTCTATTGTGATACTTGCACCGGAAGCAAACTGCCTTCACAGCCTTGAGGCTATAGGGGCTGTTAGAAAAAGGTGCCTCATAGTCTCTACTTCTCCCATGTTGCAGCAATAACAATTAGAGGCTAGGTAGATCCTCATCTTTTTCAAATTGTCATCAGTGGAAATTCTCCTCTTCCAGACCCTCCATTGGAAGAAACAAATTTTAAAAGGGACATCCTTGACCCAGATGTTCTCCATCCACCAGACCTCCTCCTTCTCGCACCTAAGAAGTTGTAAGGAACACCTAGTGGAGAAGATACTATTAGAATTGAGCATCCACCAGGCTGAGTCAGCTTCCTCATTCAAGGAAAGCTTTACATTATCCAAGATATGCTCTACTAAGGAGACATCAAGAAAGCTTTACATTATCCAAGATATGCTCTACTAAGGAGACATCAAGAACCTCACTAAGCTTTTCCTTGCTCCATTCTCCCTTAAGGATGTAGTCCTTGACCTCAATATCATCTTGACCACCTTGTTCCACTAGGAATGAAAGCGCCCCTAGCTTTGTCCAGTTATTATGCAAGAAGCTCACTGAGCTATTCTTTAGTTGCCACAATATATCCTACTCAATCTCATTTCTAATTTCAGTCATCTTATTCCATACTAAAGATTCAAAAATACGTTTAGCCAGCATGAGTGCTCCTTCTTGCAATATTTATTTCGGATAAAGATAACCTACAAGGAGTCCTTAGAGGTCCTAAATTTCCACCAAAGTGTTGTAAAGAAAGCTTTGGAGATGTCAAAAAGGGACTTGAAACCCAAGCCTCCTTCTAAGTAGGGATAACACAAATCCTCCCACTTAACCCAGTTTTTGCCCCTCTCCCATCCTATCTTGCTCCAAAAAAAGGAACCAAAGATCTTATGGATTTGATCTAACACCTCCATAGGAGGATTCATCACTAACATGAGGTAGATGGTGATGGAGTTTAGCACATTATTAATAAGGAACTGCTTGCCACCAAAGAAAGAAACCTGGTGTGCTAGAACCTAACTCTCTTATTAGTCTTGCTCAACAATCCTTCAAAGTAGGAAGATTTCCTTCTTCCATAGAAAATAGGGCAGCTAAGATAGGTAAAAATGAAATTACCAGCTCTGAGACCTGTGATCTTCCTGGTGATGACTAGAAGACTTTTGTCATGAACATAGAAAAAACTCTTCTCTTTATTGACCAACTGTCTAGAGATAACTTCATATACACTAACCACTCTTATCATTTGGGTGACTCAGTACCTGTCTCCTTAGCCAAAGAGGATAGTGTGATCAGCATAGGCTAGGTGGTTGCTCTGAGGACTCCATTTAGGCATTCTAAACCAATATACTTCCTGTCCAAAAACATATTGTTGAGACTCCTAGACAACACCTTAGCAGCAATGATGAAAAGGGTAGGGGAAAGAGGATCCCCCTGCTTAACCCCCTTGAAGGACTGAAAAAAGCCATGGGCCTGACCATTTATAAGGACTGAATACCAATTTTTAGAGATTAGCCTCTAGATCAGATCAATCATCACCCTCAAAAAAGCGAAATCTCCTTAGCACTTAGTCAAAAAGACCCAAAATATTCTATCATAAGCTTTGGCTATATCTGATTTGACTACTATATTATGATTCTGATTCCTCTTCCCAATGTCCCTAATGATCTCTTTAGCTAGAAGGACATTTTCAGCAATGTTCCTCCCCTTGACAAAACTAGACTAATTCTTGGAAATAATTTTAGGGGTCACAAAGGTTAACCTAGCTAGGATGAGCCTAGAAAATATTTTGTTCACAAAGTTGCATAAACTGATAGGCTTAAAGTCCTCCATCTTTTGAACCCTGTCATTTTTTGGAATGAGAACCATGTTTGTATGAGTGATGTACTTGGGGAGCTGGTAACCATAGAAAAAGGCCCTAACCATATTTTCAATGTCCTACCCCACAATGTACCAGCAATGTTGGAAGAAAACACTAGTGAAACCATCCGGCCCCCCTTGATTTCCTTTTTGCTGGGAATGGCTTCCATGAGATCATTGTCTCTGTCTGAAACTAAGTGAGGTATACGATCTAACATCCCCCATTCATTTTGGTACAAGTGTTTAGAAAATCGCCTTTCAAAATATCTCACAACTTCAGCCCCTATTTTCTCTGAGGTGGTGATCAAATCACCCTCTATGATGTAGAATTCATCAATTCTAATCCTCCTTCTCCTCCCATTGACTTAGGCGTTAAATAGTTTGGTGTTCTTGTCACCCTTAGAGAACCATTTTATCCCAGCCTTTTGTCTCCAGAATTCCTCCTCTAGGTACCAAAATTTCATCAGCTCAACACAAGATTTGCTCAGTTCTGTTCTTTTCTCCTCAGAAGGGTTGATTTCAAATTGAATTTCCTTTACTTTAACCTCCTCTTCAAGTGTGGCCACTCTTTGAAAAATTTCACCAAAGGCTGCTTTGTTCCAAGTTGCAAGAGCAGCCTAACTTTCCTCAATTTTGCATGACATATGGAGAAAGGATCACCCAAAAAATTAGCCTTCCAGTTTTCCTCCACCGCACCTCTAAATTGTTTGTGCTCTAGCTAGAATTTCAGGAACTTGAAGGACTTCTTAGGGATAGTCTGTTGAGAGTCACAAACCAAATAAAGGAGGGCATGGTCAGGGCCCTGTATAATAAAGTGATGAACCACAACGTTAGGAAAATAATTCAGGAAATCTTGATTCACTAAGATTCTGTCAAGCCTTTTAAAAATACACTCCCCTTCAATCCTTCTATTCTACCAAGTGAATTGACTACCTATTGTTCTTATCTTCTGCAGGCCACAAAGGCTGATACACTTAGCAAAATCTAGAGAGTCCAGGGTGTTGAAAGGGGGACCACTCCATTTTTCCTCCTCAGAGAGGATAACATTGAAGTCCTCCCCAATGACCCAGGGGGGGTTGAGTAGAGCTAGTAACCCCCCGAAAAGCATCCCAAAGTTCCAACCTCTCCCTAGCATGGCACCTAACATAAATAGAAGTTACTTTAAATAGCCTTTGATTGTAACAGAAGGTTATGGTAACTTGCTGCCCAGAGTCTTCAAAGTTAATAGCATTTCATTACTCTATCTAGAAGATCCACATTTTAGCATTAGAGTTGCAAAAAGAGCTTGCAAAACCAAGTCTTCCTGCATATTGTTCTAGCTGGGATGCCTCCTTGAATGGTTCTAAGAGACTTATGTAAGAGCATTGATGTCTTCTATTAAGGTCAGTCAGTCTCTCAAAAGATTTTTGAGACTTAAATAATCTAATGTTTCAAAAAATGAGTTTATCAATCATTGAGCACTATGACTTCCCCTCTCCTTACTACTCCTTGTTTTGACTTGAAGTAGAAGAGTGCATTGATTTCTCTTGGCACCACTTCTTAACATCTTCACTTGTCCTTGGGATAAATCTCCTTCCTTTGCTACTTGCTCAAAGTTTTCCTTTATGATATCCCCTTCAGGTGAAATTGGTATGTCCTCTCTTAATCTCCCATTCATATCTCTATCCTAGGGAATATCATTATTAGGGCCATCAATCCAAAAGATATTGTCCTCCCCTTCATTATCAATAGAAACATCACTGATCTCTTTGTTACAATCTTCCTCCTTGTTGGCACTACCCAGATCTTTGGATTGTTAAGGAGTTGGGGTTTCTCAGGAGTATGACTTTGACTATTGGGATTAATGTTATTATCAGCTCATTCATTTTCAGATCTGGGTTCATTGTTTTTTCCTTGGTTTTGCTCAAAGTTCTCCTTGACCCATTCTTTAGTAGTCGGTATCTTGGGTATGGGTGCCATTAGATTGGTGTCTTCAAACTTGTCCCCCTTTTCCTCACCTTCAAGCACCCCGAACTGGTTAGTGGTCTTTATGGTGGCATCCTAGTTGATCTTTCCTCTGGCATTCCATACCTGCTTAGGTATATTCATGTGTCCTCCCTTATTTTTTCCCCTTCTTTTGTTTCTTTCCTTGAATTATTCTTCTCCTTTGTTTGTGTCATCCTTGGGATCTACCTTTTCCCTTTTATCCTTGTTTTTTTTCTTCCTTTTTCTCGGACTTGGGGTAAAGCTCAGGGTGAGAGAGGTAGCATTGATGCTCGTCATGACCTTGGATCTTACAACTATTATAATATTTAGGGATGTACTCATAGTTGATGTTAATCCATCTCTCTATGACTTCTCTAGATTTCCTTTTTAAACCCATATTTATGTGCTTAGGGAAATCACTTAGAAGATCCACCTCCACTTTGACTCGGGCACAACTATGTCTAGTTTGGTTTTTGGTGGCTAGGTCAACTTGTAAGGGTTTACCACCTGCAGAGGCCAAAAAAGACTGACTCCTTCCCAAAGGAGTTGGGAGGTAGAAAGGGGAAGGAGATCCACGCAATGACAGTTGCGGTCTCCTCCCCAAGGTGAAAAAAAGGGGGTCTCATTTTAAGGTTCTCATGATGTAGGTCCAGTATTTGTGAATGATGTAGAAGGCAGACTTTGAGAGAAGGTTCACATAGTCTTCCATGGTAGAGGCCCTAATCAGAATGTGTTTATTGTTAAGAACCCCATTGTTACATTCTCCTTTCAGGTTACATTGTTTAGGTATTATTCGATGCAACTCTTGAAACATTCTCCTTTCAGGTTACATTGTTCAGGTATTATTCGATGCAGCTCCTGAAAATTTTTCCAACTATAAGAAAATTTGCGAACAATCGTAAATTACAGATATTCATTGACTATCATTTGATTTATTTCATCCTCTTCCCATACTACCCGAGGTTCCCGTGAAGGTGGACCACAAGTTTCATAGGAATAAGTATCACTTCCTTCTGTGGAGGCTTATGGATCTCAGCGAAATCGAGCTTAGGGGTTTTGTGGTAGTCAACCCCAGTGGGGGGCTGACTGGTAAAGGTTGAGTTCTTGGCCAACAAATGGCGGCACTGTGTAGAGAAGGATTAGGGTTTCAAATGTCGAATTCTATTAGACGATGTAACTACAATTCTTGGAATATTCTTGATAAATTAGAGTAGAATGGAGTCTAATTTTCTCATCTTAAATAATCTTCAACTTAAAGTTTAAGGCACATCTAAAAACTTTGTAGCTCGTGTGGTTAAAAATCATTTTATATATATGTGTCTGCATTCAATAATTCCACTATAACTAGCGAACTTTATATATATTTATTGATTTACTAGTGATCTTGGATGACTTTTTTAAAGTATTCTTACAAGTGGTATTAGAGTATAATCTAATTAAATCATTAGACGTGGCTTAAGATATTTTAGATTCAATACTAGAATACTGTATTTTTGAAAATGAAGAGAACTTTCATAATTTTTTGAACACGTAAAATTTTTTTGTTTCTCATAGTTTGAAATGGTATCAAAGTGTGATTTGGCACTTTGCCGCTAATGGAGGTGGCATCGTCGTCGTCGTCATCATCATCATCATCGTTAGCATCATCATCGTCATTATCGTCGTCGTCGTCGTCGTCATCATCATCATCGTCGTCGTCATCATCATCATCATCATCGTCATCATCATCATCGTCATCATCGTCATCATCGTCCTCATCATCATCGTAATTGTTGTCATCGTCGTCGTCATCATCATCATCATCATCGTCATCATCGTCCTCATCATCATTGTAATTGTTGTCGTCGTCGTCGTCATTATTATTATTATTATGACAATTAATGGAACTAAGACAAATTTTTTTTTTATATATAATTATTTATTCTTACCTCTTCCAATTTCTCCGTATTGGCACGAGTTGTTCCACTTTTGTTAATGGAACATGCAAAATATTTTTTGTTTGGTTATTGTTGATTAATTATTTTTATTTTTAAAATTTTTATTTTGTGGTAAAGTGGTATCCAATAAATCTTGCTCCGTTTTAACTTAAACTTCCAACAATTTCAAATTCACAAAATAGCCTCGAATCAGAAAACGATAACATTCCTAGATAGATTTACATGCTCCAGAGTTGATGGAACTAACAAAATTCCATTTCGAGATTCAAAACTCCTATTGATACCAAAATTCATTTTTTGAATAACTTACACCTTTAAAATTCAAAACCTCCTACATCTTTCAACTTTTTAACGAGATACCAAAACTAATCACACGAATGTACCAATTATGACTAGGGGCTACTAATAGTAGGGGTAAACAGTAATTTTTTAAAAAATTCTAAAAATGAGCTTTAAGATCATTACGTGCTTTGGTCCTATATTGGTATTATTGATGGACGCGATTGTTCTGAGATATTTAAATTAAGATAGTAAACGTTTGTGCACAATAATGTTTCATGTGTGTAAAACATATGTCGTCCAAGTAGGAGATCGTTAGCAGTTTAGGACTCTTATGATAATATATTTGTATATAGATATATTATTATTTAAAGAAGCCTATTTTTTTTATCTAATAAAGTATTATATATTTTGGCCTAAAATATAAATATCTATTTGTTTGAATTTATTTTATTTAAGTTGAAATCTATGAGGCTTTTCTTATAGTCATAATGAAAACTTATAAATAATAAAAAGTGTTTCAGCATTTAAAGTGGAATATATGTTTTTTCTCTTTCTCTTAATTACTACAAAATAATTTCAAAGATCAAGTTTTTCCAATAAATTATTTCACTAGAATAAAATTAGCATTTTATCTTTTTTATCTATGATGTTAATGTTTACTAGTGATTTTATGAGAATTCTTTTAAGTACTCTGACAACAATCATCAAACTGCCATTGCTAATCACTTCTCCCAGTTCAAAATCAAAGATTAAGATGAAAGAAATAATCTTTTCAAAAATCAGCTTAATCAAACAAAAAAAGGAAACACGAATCGCAATTTTGAAGTTGACTGGGGCTGAAAGTTTGTGCAAAAACCTGCACTCTCTCACTTTTCTCTCCCTCTATATATTATGAGTGTTGAATTCTTTGTGTTGGCTAAACAAAATATCCGTCCTGCTCTTGGCTTATAACCATCCTACGACCACCTACTTGGGACGGTAAAACGAGAACGATAACCTATGCACAAGGACACCTATGAAGGTGAGTTAGAGCGCAAAGCCTTAAATAACAGACTATTTATCGTGTCTGCACTTGTCTATGGATAAAGTTATTTTCTTTCGAAGAGAAAACTGCATATCATTTCCCCATTGTACACTAAAACTCTTCTCCAAAACCATTTCTTCCTCTTCCAAATTGCCCCACTACAAAACCAAACTTGACGAATCCCAATTCAAATGGAGGACAAATCATATTCTTGTCCAAACCAATCCACTACTTTCTCTTTTAGAATCCAAGTGCAAATACATGACCCAACTCAAACAAATCCACTCACAAATGATTCTCACTGGCATATTCTCAAATGGGTTTGCTTCAAGTCGTTTAATAGCATTTTGTGCTCTTTCAGAAAAGGGTAATCTTAATTATTGTAAAAAAATATTGTATAGCATGGAAAACCCCAATACATTTTCTTGGAATATGGCTATAAGGGGTTGCTGTGAAAGTGAAACCCCAATTGATGCATTCTTTTTGTACAAACGGATGCTTATGACTATAGAGAATGAGTGTAGTTGTTTGAAGCCTGATAATCATACTTTCCCTTTGTTGTTTAAGTTATGTTCTAGATTGAGTTTCTGCTGTATGGGTCAAGAGATTCTTGTTCATGTTTTGAGGATTGGTTATGATCGAGATGTGTTTGTGCACAATGCAGTGATTCATTTTTTGGTGTCATGTGGATTCTTGGAGGATGCATGTAAGGTGTTTGATGATAGTTCTGTGAGGGACCTAGTTTCATGGAATTCACTGATTAATGGTTATGTTAGGACTGGGAGAGCGAGGCAAGCATTCATGTTATTTGAGAAGATGAAAATGGAATCTGTAGAGCCTGATGAAGTCACTATCATTGGAATGGTAGGGGCATGTGCTCATCTCAAGAATTTGGAGCTTGGGAGGAAGTTACATAGATACTTTATGAACAAGTGTTTACATTTTAGTGTACCGCTTTGCAATGCACTCATGGACATGTATATGAAGAATGGGAGTCTAAATGAAGCAAAGGCGTTGTTTGATACGATGGGTGAGAAAACTGTGGTAAGTTGGACTATAATGATTAGTGGGTTTGCTAAATTTGGACATTTGGATGATGCGAGAAGGCTTTTCAGTGAGATGCCGGAGAAAGCTATTGTACAGTGGAATGCCTTGATTGGGGGTTATGTCCAAGCTAAGTGTGGTAGAGAGGCACTGGTTTTGTTTCAAGAAATGCAAACCATGAATATAAAACCCGATGAAGTGACAATGGTTAGTTGTCTATCAGCTTGTGCACAACTTGGAGCACTTGATATTGGTATTTGGATTCACCACTACATCAAAAAACATAAGCTTTGTTTAACTGTTTCTCTGGGAACTGCACTTGTTGACATGTATTCCAAATGTGGTAACATTGAAAAAACGCTTCAGGTTTTTCATGAGATGCCCATCAGAAACTCATTGACTTGGACAGCTGCAATTGGTGCCTTAGCGCATCATGGAAATGGACATGATGCTCTATCATATTTTGTAGAGATGGTTAACAGTGGCCTGAGACCAGATGATGTCACATTTCTTGGGGTCTTGTCAGCTTGTTGTCATGGAGGTTTGGTTGAAGAAGGGCGAAAGATTTTTGCTCAAATGAGCACAAAGTTCAAAATTCTCCCTAAATCTAAACATTACTCTTGCATGGTGGACCTTTTGGGCAGGGCAGGGCTCCTAGAAGAAGCTTATGAGCTTGTCCATGGAGTGCCAGCGGAGGCTGATGCTTCAGTCTGGGGAGCACTGTTTTTCGCTTGTCGAGTTCATGGGAACATTGAGATGGGGGAAAAGGCAGCTCTGAAGCTTCTTGAATTGGATCCTGGTGATAGTGGAACTTATGTCTTACTTGCTAACATGTACGTTGAAGCGAATATGCAACATAAGGCACGAGATGTGAGGAGGATGATGGGTGAAAGGGGATTAGAAAAAACACCTGGTTGTAGCTCCATTGAAGTAAATGGAAATATTTTTGAGTTTATTGTTAGAGACAAGACACATCCCCAGTCCGATCAGATTTATGAATGTTTGATTCACTTAACACGACACATGGAAATAGTTAAATATTTTCCATATATCAGATATGACCTGTTAGTTAATTCTGATGTTCATAGTGCAATATAAGAAACTCTGGTTGGTCGGTCACCAAACCTACATGGACAACAAAAGGACTTGGTCCTGCTAAAGGTGCTTCAGTGATTTGCAATCTTAAGGCCATGGGAACGACTTAATCCACTCCTCTGTTCTACTGAGGTATTGTGAATTACGTTTGAACATTTGGCTTCTGCATTTCTGCTTGGCTCATTATAGTAATCATGTTATCTGAATGTTTGGTGGTTATCTTGTTCAATGCAATTATTGCTTAGGCAATAATTTCAATGTGCTTTGGTTTTTAGGACCATTTCAGATGTCAAAACATCATGGTGTCTTGTCTAAGAAATGATCTTAATAGTTGAGAGCCTAGTCGTTATCTTCTCTATTATATCTTTCTGATAAAGTACAATACATGATGTTTATTAAGGGATTAAATGAACCAAATATCATGGGATTAGTTGTAATGACAATGATGATGAGAATTACGTACGAATGAATGTATATATCATGTTGAGTTAGAGATACGAAATAAGTTGAAATATACTAATTGTTTTGAGTTTGTTTCAGACAGGAGAGCAGTTTGCTGGCTCTGGGTGAAGTATATGATGAAATAAGCTAAAAGATTTTATGAGTGGACCTTTTTTCCACACATATTGGTAGCAGCCAAATACAGACAGCTCAAGGATGAATTTTCTTCAACTCCGGGATTTTCCAGAATCGAATGATCTCCAATTTCAGAACATGATGTGAACATGGCTCTGTTCAAAACGGGATGAGAAAGCTTGGGATGTATAGGCTCTTGCTTAGGAAGATATCCAACTATTCTTTTAACTGGAGACATCACTAGTCCTCTGTTTGCTTCCATGAATTGGCATTTACATTAGTTAGATATCAAGAATGCATTTCTTCATGATGATCTTCAAGAAGAAGTGTATATAGAGCAACCACCCAGTTTTGTTGCTCAAGGGGGTCTAGAAAAGTATGTCATTTGAAGAAGTCTTTGTATGGATTGAAACAAAGTCCTCGAGCTTGGTTTGGAAAATTCAACGGGGTTATTCAAGATTTTGGAATGAAAATGAGCAAATGTGATCACTCTGTCTTTTATCGGCAGTCACCATCTAGCATTATCCTTCTTGTTGTATATGTTGATGACATTGTCATCAAAGGAAGTGATTATATGGGAATCTCATCCCTCAAGTCTTTCTAGAATACTAGATTTCATACAAAGGACTTGAGCCCGTTGAAATACTTTTTGGGAGTAGAAGTACACATAAACAAGAAGGGTTTTTTTTTGTCTCAGAGGAAGTATATTCTTGACTTGCTTGTAGATATTGGAAAGTTAGCAGCCAAACCATGTAGTACTCCAATGGTTCTAATGTGCATCTTATGAAAGATGATAGTGATCCTTTTGATGATCTAGAGAGATATAGAAAGGTTGGTTGGGAAGTTAAACTATCTTATTGTGACTCGTCCGGATATTGCTTTTGCGGTAAATGTTTTTAGCCAATTCATGTTTGTACCTACGGTCAAACTTTGGGAAGCTTTGGAACATATCCTATGTTACTTGAAAAGAGCTCCTGGACTTGATATATTATATAGAAACCATGACCATACTCGTGTGGAGTGGTTTGCAGATGTTGATTGGGTGGGATCCAAAGTTGATAGAAGATCTACAACATTCTATTGTATTTTTGTTGGAGAGAACCTAATATCATGGAGGAGTAACAAGCAAGGTGTTGTATCTTGGTCCAGTGCAGAATCTGAATACAAAGCTATGTCACAGTCTACATGTAAGATTATGTGCATACATCATCTTTTATCTGAAATTGGGATGAAGCATCATACCCCAGCAAAACTCTGGTGTGATAATCAAGATACTCTTCATATTAACTCAAATCTAGTGAATTATGAAAGAACAAAACATATGGAGATTGATTATCATTTCATACGTGAGAAGATTCAGGAGATCTTGATTTGCACTGGCTATGTGAAGATATGAGAACAATTGGTTGATTTGTTTACAAAAGCATTGCATGGAACTCGAGTTGATTATCTTTGTAACAAGTAGGGCATGATCAATATGTATGTTCCAGCTTGAGGGGGAGTGTTACAAAATCTGTACAATAATTTATAAAGATCATATAGCCGATTGTTAGGGATTTGATAAATAATATAGCAGATTATTAGGAATTTGAATATTTAGTTACCATAGTTAGCTTATCCTCTCCATGTATTTATATCATTGTTCTCTTTGAGTAATAGACAATTTATTTTCAATGTCTTGTCTTTACATGACACTTTTTGAAAAGAGATGTATAGTGTATGAAAGATCAAAGATCTTTTCTTCTCTCCCTATAGATCTGCTATCCGGAAATCACGTCCAAGATGATGCGAAGGTACAATGTAACAGAAAATTAGTAATAAAATGTGGCAAAGCCAAGAAACAATCTATTTTGGTAGTAGAATTGCTCAAATAATAAACTGCTCTTTGGATGAGATATGTTAGATATTTCAGTGTGCTTAAAAAAAGCACAAATATTAATGGGTGATCATCAGTAAGCTAATCGCTGGCATCGTTATGTGAAAAATCCATCTAATCAAAGGAAAAGTAAATCTAATAAAGACTGCCACAATTCTAACGCGACCACCCCCTAAATACAAGTAAATCAGGAAGTGAGTTGTATGTGCACAAGAAAAAACTTATGAAAATCATGTCATTTTTACTGCTGAAATGGGAAAAAGATTTCAAAAGGCAATCAGGAGTTACGTTAGTTTGTACATAAATCAAAAGATGAGTAATATTATTGGTCCATAGTTGTGCTTGCTTCTTCCTTATGTATGGAATCCACGATTGTGACATGGGCATCTACGTGGGGTTTCGGGGTACTGAATGTAATTTTATGACTGTTTCAAAACAAAAAGGGTGAATGACAAAATTGTATAAGTCGCAATCAGAAGTAACTATTCAACTGTTGCCTTTCTAAGTGAATCCAATTTGACAGCAAGTGGGATATTGCCCAGAGGATTATAGTTCCCTGTAACTGTTAATAAAAAGCCAAAAATATAACAGGGAAAAATAACAGTTCAAAGTGCACCTAGGCAAGATTTGGTGGGGTTAGTTGTGCATGATGATCAGTAGTTTAGGCGTGCATCCGTGAATTTCAGTGCATTTAAAGGTAAAACGTAGCAAGTCATGGTTGTGTTGAAGTTAATAAGAATGTAACATTCAGGTATAAAGGCCTATTACGGTCTTAAATGTGCATATATTACAGTGTAGAGAGCTAATATCTTGAAATACAATGTTTAACAAACCTATAATTGATGGAAATTATTTTCTACAGTCAGGTGCAATAAGTGAAGAAGCACTGCCACAAGTGCAGGAAATCATTAGTGTCAAAATATCTCCATTTGTGCAATTTGATATGTATGAAACAGAGAGAATTGGGAATCTGTATATCTATTGAAGAGAGAAGAAGAATAAATTGAATTACTGATACTGTACATTTATATTGTATTTATACTACTTCTAACTAACTTTACTGTGTTTTTAATACTGTAACTAATTAACTGAAAATGTGTTCAACATCATCTATGTGACAGTTGTGTATAGCTCAGCTTAATTAACTCTCCAGCTCAGCTTAACCAACTCACTTGCTTCTCTATATGCTTAACACCCCCCTTCAAGCTAGGTGGTATGAAGACGTTCTTCATCCCTAGCCTGTATAACAAATGGGAATATTGCAATTGACTCAGGCCATTGGTAAGCAAATCTGCAGGCTGTTCAATAGTAGATAGGTGCATAGCATGTACAATTTCGTTCTGTAGCTTTTTTCTTATAAAATGACAATCGATGTCAATGTGTTTTCTTCTCTCATAGAATACTGGGTTGGCTGCGATTTGAAGAGTTGCCCTATTGTCACAATGCAGTCTTACTGGCAGCTACACATCAACATTCAATTCCTTGAATAATCCAATCAACCAAATTATTTCAGCTACTATGAATGCAAAATTCCTTTTATTCAGCCTCTACTGAACTTCTAGAAACTAAAGGCTACTTCTTAGACTTCCAAGAGATCAATGAGTCACCAAACATAACTAGATATCCAGTGATGGATTTTCTTGTGTTAATAAAGGACCCTCAAGAATCCTTGAATGGAATTAGACTTCTTAGCAGACACTAAAATTCCAAAGCCTGGTGCTTGTTTGATATGTCTCACTACTCTCAAGGCTGCTTCCATGTGAGACAACTTAGGATTATGCATAAACTAACTTAGATTTTCTACTTTGCAAAAGCAATATCAGGTCTTGTGATTGTAAGCTACAATAGTCTCCCAATGAGTCTTTGATAACTTCCTGGATCCAGTAAGACATTATCATTACTTGTCATGAAATGATCATCATACTCTAATGTAGTTAGTTTTTTATTTAACTTTATTGGTGCGAAACAAGGGTTTGAACCGCTCAATCCAGAGTCTGATATGAGCTCCATGGCATACTTTCTTTGGTGCATGAGTATCCCATTCGAACTCCTCGCAAATTCTACACCAAGAAAATATCTGAGATCTCCTAAATCTTTGATCTTAAAGTTACTTTTCAACACTTGTTTGACATTATCGATCAATGTCTTGCTACTTCCTGTAATCAACAAGTCATCTACATAGATTAACACTATCACTGTTCCTTCCATAGTCCTCTTAGTCATCAAGGAATAATTCAAGTGACTTTGATGAAAACCTGCTGCAAGTAAAGCATTTGTGAGTTTCACATTCTATTGTATAGAGGGCTGCTTAAGTCCATAGAGTGACTTTAGCAGTCTACAGACTTTGGGACCTTCATTTGCATCACTTTTAGATCCCTGTGACAACTTCATATACAATTCCTCTTGTAAATCTTCCAGCAAGAAAACATCATGTACATCCGAATAATACTGCCATTTACTGCAGCCAACGATATCATAATCCTCATAGTTACCATTTTAACTACAGGTGAGAATGTTTCTTAATAATCAAGACCCTCCCTTTGATTGTATCCCTTTGTCACTAATCTAGTTTTAAACCTCTCTATCTCATCATCGACTTTATATTTTATCTTAAAAATCCATATGAAACCTATGGCCTTTTGTTCTAGTGGTAAAGAAACTAACTTTCATGTCCCATTACTTTCTAAAGCCTTAATTTTTGACTCCATTGCTGCAACCCACCTTGCATCCAAGGCTACTTGTTCATGAGATTGTAGCTCAGTCTCAACTGATATCTGTGCAATAAAACTCTAATAGGGGATAACCAAGTTAGTATAATCAATATTGTTTGCAATAGGGTACATACATGAATGTGTAATAGGGTACAAACATGAATGTGCTGCTCTAGAGCTTGTATTTGTGATGAAATCCTTCTGCCATATAGGTGGCTTACTTGT
Organism: Solanum rostratum; assembly: GCA_029948455.1. Lineage (NCBI taxonomy): Eukaryota > Viridiplantae > Streptophyta > Magnoliopsida > Solanales > Solanaceae > Solanum > Solanum rostratum. The sequence continues at coordinate 34,875,877 of CM057049.1, read as the reverse complement.
TCTTACTGAAGTCCTCCTTGTAGATGGTTGTTCAACATGAGTGGTTGGACTTGTTTCTACAATAGTATGCTCTGCATCTTTATTTTCAGTAGTTGTAATGTTCACTGTCTCATCAGTAGTTGTATGTAAGGGCTCAGCTTGTATCTGTATGTTGTTGTCTTCAACACCCGCATTTCATTTCATTTGAGGAACTGTTATTGGAACTATTATCAGGTGGAATAGGGTAATCATGAGGGATCATAAAAGTATCAGGTGTAATAGGTTCATTTGAATCTCCTGCAGGACATAACTGAAAAGGAAACAAGTGTTCATAGAAACAAACGTCTCTACTAATAAAAAAGCACTTTATTCTGCATGTCATAAGAGTTTATATCCCTTTTTGAGTGGTGCCATATCCCATCATGATAGCTTTGATTGTTCTTGGTCTAAATTTGTCTCCTCTAATTAGATTAGTAGTATAGCATAGACAACCAATGATCCTCATGTGTGACAGGTTTGCTTGTTTCTGATACATCATATAATAAGGGGTTTTGTTTCCTAAAGTAGTTGATGGCACTCTATTGATCCGATATACAACTACAATAACACATTCTCCCCAGAATTTTGCAGGTAAGTGTCCTTGAAATCTGATTGCTCTAGCAGTCTCAAGGATGTGTATATGCTTGTTTTCCACCACTCCATTCTGTTGTGGAGTGTGTGGACATGAGCTTTGATGAATAATATCATGCTGTGCAAATAATTCTTTGCATTGTGCATTAAAAAAATTTCCTCCATTATTAGACCTAAGTACTTTCACTGCCTTTCCAAATTGAGTTTTCATCATTATTAGGAAATTTTTGAGTAAAGTACATACATCAGATTTAAGACGCATAAAAAAAATCCAGGTCAATCTAAAATGATCATCAACCAAGTTCAGAAAAAAAATCTCATGTTATTATGAGTAGAAACATTATAGGGTTCTCATGCATCCATATGAACCAAGTCAAAACAATGAGATACTCTCTTGTCGCTATTAGGGAAAGAAAATCTAAACTGTCTTGAAATTGAGCATATATATCACAATGTTTCTAAGTAGTAAAATGCTTATTGTTGATTACATCTAACTTCCTATCACACCCATTGGAACATGTCCCATTCTTTTGTGCCAAGTTTCAGCTTCTTCACTACATCTTATTGCATTTAGGGATTTACTTGCACTTCTGTCTTCAACCTTGATATTCAAAATAAACAGCCCGTCTTGTTCTTCACCGATCCCCCTCACCTTCCCACTGAATAGGTCCTGGAGAATGAAGAAATTAGGAAAAAAATAAAGCACAACATTATAGTTCTTTGGTCATTTTTGCTACAGACAAAAGGTTGAACTTGAATTTACGCACATACAACATATCATTAACAATATCACCTCCTTCAAGTTGACAACTGACAGATTGGGTAATCACAGCTTATTCACCAATAGGTAATTGAACTTTTCCTGGTGTGGCAATTGTTAAACGACAATTAAACAATGAGTTATCACTCACTATGTGATTAGTAGCTCCACTATCAACTATCCACTGTGGATGTGTTTAAGTTAAGACAAACGGAAAGTACCAGCAAAAATACCTGTCATATTGGCAGATGTTTCATCTAATAGAGGCTTGTTCAACAACCTTAAGATTTGATTGTATTGATCCATTGTGAAATATGGTTGCACCATGTTGTTCTGAACTTGTGCTACTGATGCAATAACCTTCTTCTTTCCTTTGAAATGAGTAGGGTATCTATGAGTTTGTAATAATTATCTCTAGTATGATATCTCATGCTGTAATAACTGCATTGCATTGCCTTGAAGCAAGCTTCCTTGACATGTCCTCTTGTGTTGCATATATCACAGTATGGAGGTGAGTTTCTTCTAGATCGTTGAGAACTACTTGATCTCGAATTGTTAACTCCTCCAGAATTTCTTGATCCACCTGCATAGGTTAAACCTATATTCCCTGTATAGCCACCTCTAGCTCTATTAGAGAATAATGTTGTGCGATCCATATTACCTATACCCTCAATTCTATTGGAAAGTAAAGTCGTATAGTCACTTGAACCACCACTACCAAGCTACTAACCAAACAAAGTTTTCTGACTCTCATCTTGGATGATCATTACATAGTATTGATTAACAACTGGAATAGGGTTCATCATAAGGATTTGGCTATGAGCCTGACTTAACCATCATTGAGTTCCATGAAAAACTGAAGAAGTCGTTGTCTTATTAGATTGCAATCATAATCTTTCAATGTTGGACAATCACAACAAGGAGGCGGCCTAATTGAATCAAATTTGTCCCATAGATCCTTTAATTTCGAGAAATATTTGGAAATTGAGGAAACACTCTGTGTCATTGTCGTAATTGCCTTATGAAGATGATAGATCCTTGACATGTTCACTTTGTTGAATCATTCCTTCAAATCACTCCAAATTATACTAGCATCAGAACAAAAAATATACCGCTTACTTCTCCTTATTGACATTGCGCATGATCCATGAAATCACCATTGCATTACATTGATCCCAATCCTTCTTCTCAGAATCAATTTTGAAATTATCTCGTTAGACGGTACCATCAATAAAACCCAACTTATTTTTATTTAATAGATTCAATCGCATCACACGACTCCAAATTGTATAATTTTTCATTCCACTCAATTAGATTCCAATTTGTACTGCACCAGCAACATCTGTAGATGACAGAAACAAAGGATGACTATGATCTCTTTTTGTTGCCATTGAAATTAATTCTAGAACTATGTATACAATTTGATGAATCACTCAATCCTTCAGTAATATTATTAAAAGGATTCCTAGATCCAATTAGTGAGGCTCTGATGCCATGTCAAAATATCTTCATTTGTGCAATTTCATATGTATGAAACAGAGAGAATTGGGAATCTGTACTTCTATTAAAGAGAGAAGAAGAATGTGAATTGAACTAGTGATACTGTATTGTGTTGATATTGCTTCTAACTAACTGTACTGTGTAACTAATAATGTAACTAACAAACTTAAAATGTGTTCCACATCATCTATGTGACAGTTGTGTACAACTCAGCTTAACTAACTCTCCAGCTCAGCTTAACTAACTCACTTGCTTCTCTATATGCTTAACATAGTGAACAAAAGAATATATGGTGTACTCACAGGAAATAATACATGAGAACACAAGAAATTGCTTGGACTATTTGAAGTGGACATAATGAAAAAAGAAATCTTTAAACACAAGTCCAAGGAAGGAAAAGCTTGATTCTATGCATATTGGAAATTACACACACATAAAAAAGTATGATCTTGAAACCAGCCAACCTGTAAAGGTAGAGGGATGAATGCTTCCTTATAAATTAGAAAGCAAATATTTTGTAAAAAACTTTAGCACCATACAAAAATACCAAGGCATCTTGTTTCTCCCTTATTAGTAGAATAGGGGAAAAGTTTTATCCTTATATAGCTCTTAAAGAGTAAAGTAGAGGGGATCCCCTCACGCTGTCGTCGTCACTCGCTCGCTCGGCTCGGCTTTGATAAATGATGTGATAGATTGATTATTTTTTATATAAAATTTATTTAATTAATCTTAAGATTTTCCTTTTCTAATATTAGTTTTAGTGAATTATTAATTAGTTAATTAATCCATAAATCGTTTATTAAGTGAATTAATTCACGGATTATTTATTAATCAAGTTAATTCGCGGAATTAATTAGTAGAACAAACTTTTTAATTTTCGTGTGTAAAGTTCTGTAAAATAGAAACCTTCATTCCCAAACAATACCATGCCAATTTTGAACGGATGAAACTGTTCTAAACAAGTGAACTCGCGATCAACATTGGCTATAAATAGAGACTCTTTCTGCACTTTTTAGATATTAAATTTTCTCTTCATCTGCATACATTTTCTTACAATTTAGATTTTAGTCTGCATGTGAATTTATTGCTGGTTCTTTAAGTTCGCTAAAATTTCAAGAGTTTAAGGTACCACTACTTTTATAATAGGTTATCTATTTTATCTTGGGAGGAAATAATCCACAATCTCGGGTACAGTGAGGGAATTAAATTCCTTAAGGACACACAGTGAATTCTGTGAACTCAGATAGTTTTATATAAATTCATTTCTTTCTTTATTGTTTCTACTACTATTTTAAATACAGAAGGATTAACAAGCTTAAGGAATTTAATAACAGTTTTTTCCTCTTTATTCTTACTTTTTGAATTTTTGTGTCCTTTGAGATTTGATTCTTCTATTTGTTTGTGACAGAAATAAGTAGTATACAGATTAAGTCTTATCGATTAGTGTTATATGTACTAAATTATCTGTCTACTTGTGACAGAAACAATGTCTAATTAGAGTGCAGTCAATGCTGGAATGATGAATGTTGCAGCAACATCTTCTGCAAATCATTCAAATGTTGCACCTGCTATTCCACTGGCTGAAAAACCCAAAAACTTCATCGGTGTCAATTTCAAAAGGTGGTAGCAGAAGATATTCTTTAAATGACTACCCTAAGTCTACAGAGGTTCATTAGTGAAAATATTCATATTCTTTCTGAAGGAACTCAAGATGATGAACGTCTCTTAGTGATTGAAGCTTGGAAGCACTCAGATGTTATATGTAGGAACTACATTCGTAGTGGCTTGCAAGATAGTCTGTACAATGTGTACAATAACATAAAGACTTCCAAAGAACTTTGGAATGGTTTGGAAAAGAAGTACATAACTGAAGATGCCAGAATAAAAGAATTTATTGTGGTAAAGTTCCTGAATTACAAGATGGTAGATAGTAAAACTGTTGTTACCCAAGTTCAAGACTTGCAGGTTATAATTCATGATCTCCTTGCAGAAGGTATAATTTTATATACTACCTAGTTTGAATATATTAAGTTTGTTCTTAATACTCACACAATCTTTAATGTAGGATTGGTTGTGAATGATGCTTTCCAAGTGGTAGCCATCATTGAGAAGTTACCCTCACGTCGGAAGGACTTCAAGAACTGCTTAAAGCATAAACTCAAGGAGATGACTATTGAAGTTCTCATCATATGTTTGCGAATTGAAGAGGAGAACAACGCGACAAAAAAAGGGTCACAAATAAATTCAACAATAGCAAGGGAAAATATTGTTGAAGAAGGGCCAAATATCAAAAAGAGAAAGAAGTCATCTGGACCAAAACGCAACTAACCTAAAAAGTGGTTTAAAGGCAATTGTCATAACTGTAGGAAGGCTGGACATAAAGCTGTTGATTGTCGCTCTTCAAAGAAGCAAGAGAAAAAGAATCAACCAAATATGATTGAAAAGAATGAAGAAGTGGAGAACCTATGTGCCATGTTGACTCAATTCAACTTAGTAGGAAATCCCAAGGAGTGGTGGATTGATTCTGGAGCCACCTCACGTATTTGTGTAATTAATGAAGTCTTTGCAACATATGCCCCAACTACACTTGATGAGATTATTTACATGGAAAATTCTTCCACAACAAAAGTTGAAAGCCATGACAAAGTTTAAGATGACATCAGGTAAGGTGGTGACTATAAATAGATTTTGTCATGTTCTAGAAATAAGGAAGGATTTAGTTTCTCTCAGTCTCTTGGTCAAGAACAAATTTAAATGTGTTCTTGTTTCGAATAAAATTTTAGTTAGCAAAAGTGAGATGTATGTAGGAAAATACTACTTTACTGAGAGTCTTTTCAAACTGAATGTAATGGTTGTTGAAAGTAATTAAGTTTAGGCTTCTTCTTACTTACTTTAGTCAAATGATCTATGACATTCATGTTTAGGAAATGTCAATTATAAAACCTTGCGAAAAATGAGTAATTTGAATCTATTATCAAAGTTTGAAAACAAACAGTTAAAGTGTCAAGTTTGTGTTGAATCTAAGTATATTAAGCATCTTTATAAGTCAGTTGAAAAGAATTCAAATCCCTTGGACTTAATTCACATAGATATTTATGACATGAAGTCAATACCATCTTGTAGTGGAAAGAAGTATTTCATAACATCTATTGATGATTGCACTCGATACTACAATGTTTATTTACTTAATAGTAAAGATGAAGAAATTGAAGCATTCGAACGGTATAAAAGTGAAGTTGAATTACAATAGAACAAAAAAACCAAAATGATAAGGAGTGATAGGGGTGGCGAATATGAATCTCCTTTTGATAAAATATGATATTATTCATCAAACAACAACTCCTTAGTCATCACAATCCAATGGGATTTATAGTAAAATACAATCTATTTCATATGAAAAATGGAACGGAAGAAAGCCTAACCTTGAATACTTGAAAGTGTGGGGGTGTTTGGCTAATGTCCAGATTCCTAACCCTAAAAGGAAAAAATAGGACCAAAGACAATAGATTGTGTGTTCATAGGATATGCTATGAATAGTAAAGCATATCAATTTCTGATGCATAGATAAAAAATCCTGACATTCATATTACTATAGTAATTGAATCAGATAATGTTGAATTTTTTGTAACAATATACCCATATAAGAAAAGAATTATAAATCACATAATGAAGGAACTAAACGACCTCAAGAAGAAAGAAAGGAGAGTGACCATAATGAGGAAAATCTAAGGCGTAGCAAACATCAAAGGACCTCTACTTCTTTTGGATCGAATATTCTAACATCTTTTTTAGAAAATGAGCCTCGAACCTTCAGAGAAGTTATGACTTCTTAAGAAGCACAATATTAGAAAGAGGCAGTCAATAGTGAGATTGAATCTGTCATGACCCGGACCTAGGGCCTAGATGTGACACGTCGAATGGTAACTCGAGAGTCCCCAAACAAGCCTCAAAGTATCCAAATCCACATCATCGATTTGGAAGCGCATTCATATAGTAAACACATAGTTCTAAAGGATGGAAAAGTAGGACTCACGCTATGGGGGAAATACGAGGCTTCAGATCTTCCATATTTCCACATCAAACATACATACGTATCATAATTCTCATAATCAATCCATGCTAGCCATATCCAATAGATAACCGAAATCATAAACTTCAAATACAACACATAACATATAGAATCTACGAGAGTCTACAAGATGTCCGACAATGCCTCTAGTCATAAGATGGGATGGGGGTCAAGACATGCCCAGGGCTCACCATCAATTAAAGAGATAAATAGAAAACAGCGCAGGGAGAAGGAAGGTGGCTTGTCCTTGGAATATAGAACGGACCACAATATCAACTCTCCGAATTCGAGCTACCAGTCAAGCGGTGGATGGTTGTAACACACATTCCCTACATGGTAAAATCATGTAGGCATAGAATATGCGTTAGTACGTTTGAATGTACTAAGTATGCGGGCATGCAATGCATATGACTTACCAAACCTGCATTTCAATGCTAGATGACAAGGGCACATAATATAGAAAGAATCATATATTCAATGGAAATATATACAAGATACCATGAAATTTATGATGGATGAAATACAACAATGCTTGTATATATATTGGGGATGGACTATAATCGACAAATCAAATCCATGCGAGCTATTAAATGAATTAGTCCGATTGGGACCTTCCACCGGTAAGGAGAAGATTACTTGCCAAAGGTAATCTACATCACACCTAACGGACTCACCATTTTGGTGGATGGTCACCTTCCTTATGGACCCACCATTTCAGAAGGATTTTTCAGAATTTTATAGAATATATTAGAATCATATAGGTATAACCATTCCTTATGACCTGGTCATTTAGGTAATGGCTTACATTCCTATGTTGTCACATAGTTCAAGGAAAGGGAGAGGGCCTTTGGGGGTAACCCTAACGCCTCCAATCCATCAGTGCTAAGTCGATAGCATCCCACTTGAATACTTATACATATATGTGCTTTCAGGAGATACAATGCTCATTTCAAACTGTACAATATACATTTAAGCTCAAATGTTATATCATAGATCATAATCGTAGTGCTCATATAGGGAATAGCTCATTCATATATAGAGGATGGTGAAAGCACCCAAGATGCACAAAGAGCCAGAATCATAGACATACTGGTGATCACCTTTTTGTTATAATCAATATCTTATCAGAATCATATATAATCGTTTCTATTAACATAGTGGGCTAAACCCGCTTTATAATTTCCATGTATCAATGAATGCAATGCAATGCGGATGTGAGGATGACATAGGTAACATATATTCAAGTAAAAAAATCAATATCAAAATATAGAATTGAGTAAATCCAAAATTAAATCCACATCTAAATCGTAATATAGATCACCCATGCATAAAACAACTTTAAAAGGGGACATGCATGTTCTTACTTCATAATTCAATGTAGATCATCATATTAGTAGCCAAAATGAATTGAGATCATAGGTAAATTACAACCCATACATTGATTAGATTTAATAAAATCAAATAATGCAATCTCATATTTAAAGTAATTAAAATTCATGAAATAGATTGAATGAACTTTGGGTCTTCTTGGTTGAAAGGGACCAAGAATCAATCGCACATACCTTGATTAGGAAGATGAATTTGAGAAGAATTTGTCTTGTATTTGAAACCCCAATTGAATCCTAGCTTGAATATGGAAGATGAGACTTGGAGAGAATTTTGAGAGTCTAATTCTAAAAACTAAGGTTAGTCTTGAATGAGAGGGTTTAGAATTAGTGTAGGAGAAGTTTTGGAATATGGGGGGGGGGGGGGGGGGGGGTTAAAAGCCTTGGGAATGGGTCAAAATATCAAAATACCTCAATAAAATGCCCCCTTAAAATTTTACTTGAAGTTGGCACGGTTGTCTCCGGTCCATGAAGGCCTCCCGTCTAGCCCAGACAGATTTTACGAAAAAGGGCATAACTTCTTGATCCGAACTCGGAAAGTGGTGAGACTAGATGGGTTGGAAAGATAATTCAAAGAACTTCAATTTGATAGGTCGTGGGCCACCCATTTACCTTTGTGCTTGATCTATGACCATTTAAAGGTAACCCTTCTATCGGTACTTGTGAAAAACTTAGCCAATGGAATTCCTTTGAACTTGACTTGATGTAGGAGACCCATGATGACCTTAAACAACATAAATAAGCTTGAGTTGAAGGCGTGAAAGTGAACTTAGCTTGATCATGAAGATCCCATACTTAGAATTTTTCAACGAAGTCACCTTCACGGGAGGTTACACGGACCGTATAGTGTCACACGGGCCGTGACACTGCCTGTACCCCTCTCAGTAGAAAAATTCCACGATAAAGTTACGAGACAGTGATTCTATACTTAGAAAAGTTTCACTACAGAAACTTTAGGGATATCCTCATGGGCCGTGCCACCCCTCACTAGCCGTGTACATGGCCGTGTAACCATACTTCGTCCCAAAGCTGTGGGATTTCAAGCCAAGGCCATTACACGGCCCACCATACGGTCCATGAAGTGTCACACGGACCATGAGGGGTCAAAGTGTGGTGTGCCTTAGTTTAAAACACCATGTTTAAGGGCCGAAAATCCTCCATGGGCCAAGGGCAATTTTGTGGAGGCTCCACATGGGCCGTGTGAACTCACACGGACTATGATGGCTCCCATGAAGTGTAACCTTGGTCCAAAATCTTTCCAAAACTAAATTTTCATGCTTCATTGGGGTCATACGAAATTTTAGGTTCTTACATCATCTCCCCCTTGTGAACATTCATCTTTGAATGTGGTGGAACGAGGCTTGAAAGGCTTGACTTAGAACATGAAACACCCAATCACAAGGTACCATGTATAGCTCTTCATTTGAAAATTATAAAGCCTTTAAAACCCATATTAAAATGTATTCAAATCATTCAAAACATCATTAAAATCATTTTTGTGCACATGTATGCGTGTCATGTCATGAAACTCAAGAGGGAAAGAATAAGGGCCACTAAGAATAGGAAGAACTTAATATCATAGGCTTGAGTAGATTGGAAAGGATAAAGGTATCGTCACATCATACTTGATTCCACTCCCCACGTAGAACTTTCCACATGTTGATTTCTCCGATGTACATTAACCGAAGCCACCTCTTTGTTACGAAGCCGCTTCACTTGTCTTATCAAAAATCTCAACGTGTGCTTCCTCCATAAGACAAGTTCTCCTCAACCTCAACACCTTCCGAAGGCAAAATAGCACTAGTATCACCAACAACTTCCTCAACATAGATATATGCAAAACCTAGTGGCTAGAGCTCAATTTCGAAGCAAATCCAACCTATAAGCTACATTTCCAATCCGCTTCAACAATCTCATAAGGACCTACCTACCGGGGATTTAGCTTTCCCTCCTTCCCAAAATGCACCACACCCTTCATAAGTGAGACCTTCACATACACCGAATTACTAACTCGAAACTCAACATCTATCTTTCTAACCTCCAAATAAGACTTTTGATGAATTCGAACCATCTTCAACCTTTTCTTGATCAATTTCACTCTTTTATAGCCTCCAACAATAAATCCACACCTATAGAAGTCATTTCATCGTAACTCAAACCACTTCCAAGTAGAGATCTCAATGTCTTGAGCTACACCACCGGACCTTTGGTGCTCTACCTTCACTTGTTTACAACTCAAGCACTCGGGTACGAACTCAGCTATGCACTTCTTCATAACATGCCACCAATACACCTCCTTTAAATCCCAACATATCTTATTACATTTCAGGTAAATCAAATAATGAGAGTTATGGGCTCCACTCATGATCATGTTTTCCTAAGATCATCCATCCGAAACACATAACTGGCTTGATACCGAAATGCACCATCTCCCCCTTGGGAGGAAACCTCAATCTCATTATCTTGGCAACCAACCTCTTCAATCCAACCAATGACAGATCTAGATCTTGCTTAGACTTAACATCAACAACCACAACCCAAATTGAGAAGCATCACAATACATCACCAACCTATTTAAGCCATCCGGTAAAGTCAAAACAAAAGCCGATATAAGTTGACCTTTCAAATTTGGAGAACTCACCTCACACTCATCTGACCATACCAACCTAGACTTCTTTCAAGTCAACCTAATCAATGGAGATGCAATAAATGAGAAACCCTCAACAAACCTTCCATCATAACCAGCCAACACAAGAAACCTTTGATATCCAAAGAAGCAAGCATGTCAAACAATGCACATCCTTCACCAACTCCTTTTTGGACCTCATCTATAAGATCACTACAACATCTCCCTTCGCTGGATTGCATTATGATCTCTAGGTAACTCTCCCTATTCGATAGGGAGAGATAGAGATAAGGAATCTTAAGACACGCACCATGGCCCGATCAGAATCATAAAAAGTGAAACATTTCCTAAAATGCCTTGTAGCCTTCTACCCTTAGATGTGGCGCGCTTCACATCCATGAATAAGACTCTACTTGACGCGGCATGTTGGACTCCGAGGACCATTTAAAAACCTAGTGCTTTGATACCATCTTTTGTCACGATCGGACCTAGGGCCTACATGTGACACGACGAATGGGAACACGAGAGTCCCCAAACAAGCCTCAAAGTATCCAAATCCACATCATGGGTTCGGAAGCACATTCAAATAGTAAACATAGAGTTCTAAGGGATGGGAAAGTAGGACTCATGCTATGGAGGCAATACGGGGCTTAGGATCTTCCACATTTCCATATCAAACATACACACATATCATAATTCCCATAATCAATCCATGCTAGCCATATCCAATAACCGAAATCATACATAACATATAGAATATACGAGAGTCTGGAAGATGTCCAATAATGCCTCTAGTCATAAGATGGACGGGGCCAAGACATATCCCGGGCTTACCCTCAATTAAGGAGATAAACAGAAAACAACATAGGAAGAAGGAAGATGGCTTGTCCTTTGAATATATGACGCACTACAATATCAACTCTCGTAATTCGAGCAACCTTACATGGTAAAATCATGTAGGCATAAAGTATGTGTTATATATTTGAATGTACTAAGTATGTGGTCATGCAATGCATATGACTTACCAAACCTGGATTTCAATGTTAGATGACAAGGGCACATAATGTAGAAAGAATCATATATTCAATGGATATATATACAAGATGCCATAAAATTTATCATGCATGGAATGCAACAACGCTCATACATATATTGGGGATGGACTGTAATCGACAAATCAAATCCATGCGCGATATTACATGAATTAGTCCGATTGGGACCTCCCACCGGTAGGGAGAAGATTACTTACCAAAGGTAATCTACATCACACCTTACAGACTCACCATTTCGGTGGATGGTCACCTTCTTTATGGACCCACCATTTCGGAAGGATTTTTTTCAGAATTTTACAGAATATATCAGAATCATATACGTATAACCATTCCTTACGACCTGGTCATTTCGGTAAGGGATTACAATTAGGGAGAGGGCCCTTGGGGATATCCCTAACACCCCCAATCCATCGGTGCTAGGTCGATAGCTTCCCACTTGAATACTAATACATATACGTGCTTTCAGGAGATACAATGCTCATTTCAAACTGTTCAATACACATTTAGGCTCAAATAACAAATCATAGATCATAATCGTAGTGCTCATGAAGGGAATAGCTCATTTACATATACAGGATGCTGCAAGCACACAAGATGCTCAAAGAGCTAGAATAATAGACATACTGGTGATCACCTTTTTGTTATAATCAATATCTTATTAGAATCATATCATAATCGTTTCAGAAAACATAGTTGGGCTTAACCCACTTCATAATTTCCATGTATCAATGAATGTAATGCAATGCATGATGTGAAGATGAATGGGTAACATAGATTCAAGTAAAAAACTCAATATGACAATATAAAATTGAGTAAATCCATAATTAAATCTACATCTAAATCGTAATATAGATCACCCATGCATAAAACAACTTTAAAAGGGGACATGCATGGTCTTATTTCATAATTCAATGTAGATAATCATATTAGTAGTCAAAATAAATTGAAATCATAGGTAAATTACAGCCCATACACTGATTAGATTTAACAAAATCAAATCATGCAATCTCATATTGAAAGTAACTGAAATTCATGAAATAGATTGAAAGAGCTTTGGGTCTTCTTGGTTTAAAGGGACCAAGAATCAAGCCCATATACCTTAATTAGGAAGATGAATTTAGCTTGAATTTGAAACCCCAATTGAATCCTAGCTTGAGTATGGAAGATGAGACTTGGAGAGAATTTTGAGAGTCTAATTCTAGAAACTAAGTGTTAGTCTTGAATGAGGGTTTAGAATTAGTGTAGGAGAAGTTTAGGAATATAAAGGGGGGGGGGGGGTTAAAAAGGTCTTAAAAGCCTTATGGATGGGTCAAAATATCAAAAATACCTCAATAAAATACCCCCTTAAATTTTTAACTGAAGTTGGCATGGTTGGCTTCACGGTCCGTACAGGCCTCCCGTCTAGCCCAGGCAGATTTTAGGAAAAAGGGCATAACTTTCTTGATTCGAACTCGGAATGAGGTGAGACTAGATGCGTTGGAAAGATAATTCAAAGAGATTCAATTTGATAGGTCGCAGGCCACCTGGTTTCTTTTTGTGCTAAGAGATATGACCATTTAAAGTTGACCCTTCTATCGTTACTTGTGAAAATCTTAGCTAATGAAATTCCTCTAAACTTGAATTGATGTAGGACACCCATGATGACCTTAAACAACATAAATACGATTGAATTGAAGGTTTGAAAGTGAACTTAGCTTGAGCATGAAGATCCCATACTTAGAATTGTTCAACGAAGTCACCTTCACGGGAGGTTACACGGACCGTGTAGTGTCACACGGGCCGTGACACTGCCCATACCCCTCTTCTTAAAAAAATTCCACGATTAAGTTACGAGATAGTGATTCCATACTTAGAAAAATTTTACTCCGGAAGCTTTATGGATGGCCTTATGGGCCTTGCCACCCCACACTAGCCGTATACTTTGGCGTGTAACCATACTTGGTCCCAAAGCTATGGGATTTCAAGCCAAGGCCATCACACAGCCCACCACACGGTCCGTGAAGTGTCACACGAACCGTGAGGGGTCCAAGTGTGGTGTGCCTTAGTTTAAAATACCACGTTTAAGGGCCAAACATCCTCCATGGGCCAATGGCCACTTCGTGGAGGCTCCACACGGGCCGTGTGACCTCACACAGACCGTGACGGCTCCCATGAAGTGTCACCTTGGTCCAAAACTTTTTCAAAACCAAATTTTCATACTTCATTGAGGTCGTACAAAATTCTGGATCCTTACATAATCCACAATGAATAATCATACATAGGAGTTGGTTGATCTTCCTCCCTAAAATAAACGCTTAGTGTCTAAATAGATTTTTAAAAGAAAAATAAAAGCTGACGGCACTATCGATAAATATAAAGCCTGACTCATTGTTAAAGGGTTTAGACAACGTGAAGGTCTTGACTACTCTGATATGTAATCACTGGTAAATAGAATCATGTCAATTTGAATGTTAATAGCATTAGCCGCGGTGTATGGCTAGAAATTCATCAAATAGATGTTAAAACAGCCTTCTTAAATGGAGATTTGGAGGAAGAAATCAATATGGAACAACTAGAACGGTACATACTTCCCAGAAATGCAAAGAAAGTGTGCTGACTTGTTAAGTGGTTACATGTACTAAAACAAACACTCAAATAATGACATGAAAAATTTGATCAAATAATGTTGTCAAATGGTTTCAAAATTAATGAGTGTGACAAATGTGTTTACATTAAGAACAGTCTAAATAAAATTTTCATTGTTTGCTTATATGTGGATGATATGTAAATAATGAGTAATGACATGTCACGCCCCAGGAGGGTACCCTTGGCGTGGCCGGCATTTGAAGAACCATTGTTGATTCCCTAAGAGAACCACCTGGCCTCATCGTTATATCAACTCGACAATGGAAGAAAATGTTCAAAATAAAAGAACCTCATATGAATAAATATAATTCTTATCAGAACTTAAATTTCCAATGAAGAAGTTTGGAAATACAAAATACTTAATAATGTTCTACTCAATGTTTATGAAGCCTCTGCTCAACAATCTAGATGGTGCCATGACAGGCCATGGACACCCCAAATCAAAGAAATAAACTATTCAATAAAAGTAAGAAGATGGAATGGGCTCCTTCGAAAAGCAAGGAGGTCTCACCAACTCTAGGGATGCAGTGATCTCGACCTTAACGATGCGCGGGTTGAAGTCCTTTCACCTGTATCTGCATCATGAAACGATGCAGGTCAAAATGGATGTTAATACATAGAATATACTGGTATGAAAAATAGCTCAAGAAAGTAAAGATCGACTCACTCACCTCAACTCAAAAATTCATACCCAATATGCAAGTTTAAACTAAATCATGCTCTAAAAATAGACTCAGTAGAAAACATAGTATATAAATATTATGCTCAATCAGTGTTTTCTTAGGATTTTCTCTTAACCAACATCCACTCCCATCACCTTTAGTTTGGTCATGCACAGCAAAGGCGATGTCGCTACCACACCCGTCCTAAACTTGCCAGGATAAAGGAAAATCAACTCTCTCATGGATCGATAATAAATGTCCATCTTTTGGGACATGAGTCGCCAGAACGTGCTATGCGACTATCCTATGCTGGAAACATAGTTCTGTGGGTTAGAGTTGCTCTTAACTCAGTGCTCGATACTCCTCCCAAGACTTAAACATGCTCAACTCATAAATCAACTCAATCCCTAATGTTCAGCCAGTCACATCAAATCTAAACCTTATTAGATTATCTTATCTCAACTCATGTCAATTTCTCATCAACTCAGTCAGTCAATAGAGATAATCAAACTCATCTCAGACTCAGACAGTCATTTAGACTCACTCATGAGACTCATCATGTAATGAAATCAAGATATATCGTAGTATAAGTGACTAAATGCAACATGCTTCTCATGCTCGACAATATTAAAGTTCTTCAACTCATACAATCAACTCAAATTCCAACTTAATCCATGCATAGGTTTTATAAAGATCATCCAATTTAGGGGTCGTGATACTAAGTACAAAATATTCATGTTAATATCATATCACTAGTCATGCAACATGATAAGTATCTCATATGTTTTCATAAGAATTCATAATAAATACTGAAACTTGATAATTAGATGACAAGAATTTCAAAACTCAACTCTTGTTCTAAATTTCAATTCAAATAGGTGAATGGGGCGTGTGAACGAATGTAGTTCTACACTTTGGCAAGCCTTACATACTTGGAAATAGAAGAACCCACAAACTCCAATTGGTCCTCGTGTTTTGAATTGAAACCCTTGCTCTTATCCCTTCTCTGGTGTTCTGAAGAAATCCCTAAGCGTGAAGAATAGTGAATATTCACTTAGGGTTCTGTTTTAAGACTTTAATTAAGTCTAAAATGTCCAAGGGTTTAAATTTAAATGAGATAAGAATAGATAAAAATACTCCTCTTAAAACTGCTGATACGGTCTACGAGACCCCATCTACGGGCCATAGACCATTCTACGAGCCGTAGACGACCTTTCATCAATGAGGAGTTCAGAAATCGAAGTTATTGGAATTTGGCACAAAACCTCTTCTACAAGTCGTAAAAACTTCTACATGCCATCTGATAACTCATCATCGAAAATACTAAAAAGTTGGTATCTCAACCACCGATTCACAAAACCAATCTACAGGCCGTGTAATACTTTACGGGCCGTATGTCATCTCCTATATAGACTTTGAAAATTTCCCCAAGTCATCTAGAGGTTTACAAGGCTTCTTCTATAGGCTGTAGATCACTATGGGGCGATGATGGCCCTCTTGGATTTGTTTCAACAATTTTTCTTAGTCATTCTCTCAGTTTTCTCTGTGCATCTAGTCAGGCTAGGTTGAAAGAATTAGGGGGTACTACATTATCTTCCCTCTGGGATCATCATCCTCGAATGAAGAGAAACCTAGGAAACACAGTCAAGGCACGAATCTCTCTATGGTATCTAACAATCAGGTATCTCTCATCTTACACATGCAATCAATTAGTCAAGAACTCATCAAGTAAAACAAATAAACAATCATCATATCAAGTCAGTCATCACTCGACTTTAGAGCTCTATTGTCTATCACACTCAAAATGGAAGGAAAACTCAAAGAATAGAAAGTCATGAATTTTAGAAGGAAATCATTACTATCAACTCTCTCATCATCAGTAGGTAGGAATAAATGAGGGTACTTGGCCTTCATATCCTCCTCCACCTCCCAAGTAGCTTCTTCTACAAATTGGTTCCTCCACAACACTTTGACAAATGCAATCACTTTGGTTCTTAGCTTGCGAACCTCATGATCAAGGATCTGGACAAGGATCTCCTCATAACTGAAACTGTCTTTTACTCCAATACTCTTAACAGGCACCACCAACTGTGGATCTCCCAAACACTTCTTAAGCATAGAAATGTGGAAGACTGGGTGGATAGCCACTAACTCTGATGGTAGCTTTAACTCATAAGCTACATTGCCCACTCATTTTATGATTTTATAGGGGCCAATATTCCTCAGAAGAAAATTTGCTTTCTTTCCAAATCTCATCACACTTTTCATGGGAGACACTTTAAAATACACCCAATCATTAACCTCAAACTCCAAGTCTCTCCTCCTAACATCAGTGTAGGATTTCTGTCGAACTGTGTAGTCTTCAATCTCACTCAGATGATCTTTACCTTCTCTGTATCTAGTTGAACAAATTCTGGCCCAATTAATTCCGCTTCACCTACCTCAAACCATCCAATCCGTGACTTATACGTCCTTCCATAGAGTGCCTCATATGGGGCCATATGAATACATGAATGGAAGCTGTTGTTGTAGGAAAATTTGATCAAAGGCAAATGGTCATCCCAATTACCTTTGAAGTCAATGATGCAGGCTCTCAACATATCCTCCAAAGTGTAATTGTGTGTTCTGCCTGACCATCGGTCTGTGGGTGAAAAGCAATACTAAGGTTCACCTTCAAACCTAAGCCTTTCTTAAATGATCTCCAAAACTGAGTAGTGAATTAGGCTCCTTTGTCTGAGATGATAGACAAGGGGACTCCAAGAAGTCTAACAATCTCTCTTATGTATAGTCGGGCATAATCCTCTGTAGTGTCAGTCATTTTTACCACCAAAAAGTGTGTAGATTTTGTCATCCGATCAACTATCACCCAAATTGAATCATGCTCTCTGGGGGACCGTGGTAAACCTATGACGAAGTCCATATTGGTCATTACCCATTTCCACTCTGGAATCTCAAAATTCTGAGCTACTCCACATGGCCTTTGGTGCTCAACTTTTACTTGTTGGCAATTTGGGCACTTGGAAACAGACTTAGCAATGTCTTTCTTCATTCCACTCCACTAGTAGACTTCTCTCAAGTCATGGTACATCTTGTTCGACCATGGATAGATGGAATAACTGGAATTATGGGCCTCTACCATGATCCACTCTCGAACACAATCAATATGTAGGACACACAATCTGTCTTGATGCCTCAATACTCCATCTCACCCTTTGGCAAAGCCATCACTTTCTTCTTATGCACATCTGCCGCTTCAACTGTAATAAAATAGGATCTTGATCTTGTTTTTCCTTTACCTCTACTACTAAAGATGATATAGACCCATTATGCACAAGGACTTCTCCTTTTCCTGATTATCTAATTGAACTCCCAATCATGTCGGTCTGTGAACTTCTTTAGCCAACTCCTTTTTCTCTCCCTTGACATTGGCGGTGCTTCCCATAGATAATTTGCTAAGAGCATCAACAACTACATTAGCTTTACCTAGATGGTAGAGGATGCTCATGTCATAGTCTTTGAGTAACTCAAGCCATCCCCTCTGCCTCATATTAAGCTCCTTCTGGGTGAGGATGTATTGTGGGCTCTTGTGGGCTATAAATACATCAACATATGCCCCATACAAATAGTGACGCCATAGTTTGAGAGGTAACACTATTCCTACCAACTCCAAATCATGAGTGGGATTGTTCTTCTCATGCACCTTAAGCTGTCTAGAAGCTAGGCAACAACCTTCCCTCTCTGTATCAACCCACATCCTAATCACACTCTCGAAGCGTTACAGTAGATGGAAAATCCATCTGTTCCATCAGGCAAAGTCAACACTGGTGCAGTAGTCAACCTCGTCTTCAACTCCTAGAAACTCCTCGCACACTTGTCAGACTATTGAAACTTGACCTTCTTCTAAGCTAGTCTAGTCAATGGTGCGGATACGAAAGAAAATCCATCAACAAATCTGCATAATAGTTGGCCAATCCCAAAAAACTCCTTATATCTGTTGGAGAGGTTGGTCTAGGCTAGTTCTTAATTGCCTCAATCTTTTGGGTATCTACGCGTATTCCATCTCCTGAAACTACATGGCCTAAGAATGCCACAGTTTTCAGCAAAAACTCACACTTAAAAAACTTTGCATATAACTTATTATATCTAAGCGTCTGCAAAAGGATTCTGAGGTGATTGACATGCTCCTCCTTATCTCTAAAATACACCAAAATATCATCAATAAAAACGATCACAAACATGTCAAGATACTATCTGAATACTCATTTATCAGGTCCATGAAGGTTGTAGGTGCATTTCTCAACCCAAAGGACATCACCAAGAACTCAAAGTGACTATATCGGGTTCGAAAGTTTGTCTTTGGGATGTCAATTCTCTAACTTTCACTTGGTGATAGCCTGATTCGAGGTCTATCTTTGAGAAAACAATTGCACCCTGAAATTGGCCGAACAAGTCATAGATCTTCGGAAGGGGGTACTTATTCTTGACTGTCCTCTCATTCAACTTGTGGAAGTCAATACAAATCCTAAGGGAACCATCTTTCTTTCACATGAACAAGACCGAAGTTCCCCATGGAGAGACACTCGGCCTTATGAATCCCTTTTCAAGAAAATTTCTCAGCTGCTCTTTCAACTCTTTCAACTCCCAGGGGCCATTCTATATGGCGGAATAGAAATAGGCTGGGTGTCAGAAAGAACATCAATTCCAAAGTCAATCTCCCTATCAAGAGGGACTCCGGGCAAATCTTCAGAAAATACATCAGGGAACTCATTCATAATCAAGACAGACTCAAGATTAGAGGGCTCAACATCATCAGACTTGACTTGCATAAGTTTATAAATACATTCTTTAGAGATCAATCTTCGAGCCTTGAGGTAAGAAATAAACCTAACCTTCAACACAACATAATCTCCTTTCCACTCAATAACAGGCTCATTTGGAAACTGGAATTCGAAATTCTGGGTTTTGCAATCAACGGAGGCATAGTAGGCATGAAGCTAGTCCATGCCAAGGATAACATCGAATTCGACCATCTCTATCTCAATCAAATCTGCAAGTGTATCCCTATGATAGATGGACACCACAAAATCTTTATGGATTTTCTCCGCTCAGATGGACTCAACAACAGGAGTAGAAATAGAAAATGGTTCAAGTAAGCACTCAGGAAGGATCCAAATCTACCAGCCACATATGGCGACACAAAGGATAAAGCATTAAGTAAGGAGTTGGAGGAAATCAAGGCGCATCCACTTCGTCATCTCAGTCTATCACACCAGGATCAAGTAAAGCTTAATAAGGAAAGGTGAAGACTCGAAGCATACCCATCACAACATCTGGTGCAACCTCTTGGTCTTGTCTGTTCCCTATCGCATATAGACGGTTTTCCCACCGCCTGCCCCTAGTGCAACACCTCTCTCGTTACCCTTCACTGGTGGTGTTGTGGTAGAAAGACTGGACCATATCTTCCCCCACCGGATACTCCCTCTGATAATGGCCCGGTTGGCCACACTTGTAGCAACCATTCCATCCATCTCTACATTCTCCTAGATGCATCCTGCCACATTTCGATAAAGAGGCTTTCCTTTAGAGCCAAGGGTGACACTTACTTGAGATGGTGCACCCTGTGCACTAAACTTTAGCTGACCTTGGGACTTTCAATTATATCTGTGGCTCGAGGCTAGTGCACTGGCTAAAGATGGTGCATAGTTGGAGGACCTTTTCTAGATGTAGGACTTATCTCCTTACCCTTCATAGTTTGATTGGGCTCAGGCCCTGCTAACTTGGCTTTCTTGCTCAGATGCTCCTCCCTGTCTTTCTTCTTATCCTCAGTCTGCTAGACATAGACCATAATTTTGAGATATCCATATCTGGGATCAGCAATGCTGCCTTGCACTCCCTCTTCACAGGTCTACCCAACCAAGATACGAATTTCCTCATCCTCGCTCTCATATCCTGGACCATCTCCGGAGTATACCTGGATAACTAGATAAATTTTTTGTTGTATTCTTTAACTGTCAGCCCCTCTTGTTTCAGATTCACGAACTCCTCAGCATTTGTCTCTCTCTAATCTTGAGGAAAGAAGTAATTGAGGAAGGTACTCTCGAACTCATGCTAGGCAACGGGCTTGGTATCCTCACCTTGACTTTCTTCCCACTGATTGTACCAAACATTAGCCACATCCTTGAGCTGATAGGCAACAAGCTCAACTCCCTTAGTCTCGATTGTGTGCGTAGTTTTCAGCACCTTCCACATCTCATCAAAGAATTATTGAGGGTCCTCCTCAACCTTTAACCTGGTGAAGACTGATGGGTTCATCCTCAGAAAGTCTCTTAGTCTAGTGGCAGCCGTTAGCTCTTGAGAGCTAGAACTAGGAGTCTGTGAACTCAGGTTCCCGATCTGGGTAGTTACCAACTGTATACGCATGGTGATAGCTCTGCTGAAGCCAACCTCTTTGGTAGGAACTGGTGGAGCTGTAGGTATCTCAGGAACACTAGTGGCTCAGGCTGATCGACCTCGACCCCTCATTTCCATATAAGGAGGCAACTCTAAAGTGGAATTCTCAGCATTTCTAGCCAAAGCATTCTTTTGGGTCACCAATACGTTTAGGAGGCATGATTTGCAAGCGCGTAAAGCACGAATTAGAAAGGAATTTTGTAAAGTTTCAACTCTATCGCATGAACTCAAAACATAAGAAAGTGTAACAATTCCTAATGTATCATATCTTCCTTCTTATAAAGTATGGTGCACAACACATCCATAAACAAGACTTTACTAGACACGCCTTTATAGACTCCGTAGGACTCTTGAACTCTGTGCTCTGATACCAAGTTTGTCACAACCCGAGAGGGTACATTTGGTGTGGTCGGCACTTGAAGAACTATTGCTGATTCTCCAAGAGAACCACCTGGCCTCATCATCACATCGTCTCGACAGTGGAAGAAAATGTTCAAAATAAAAGAACCTGATACGAATAAATATAACTCTTATTAGAACATAAATTTCCAATGAACAAGTTTGGAAATATAAAATACTCAACATCAAGGAACCCTCTACTCAACAATCTAAATAGTGCCATGATAGGCCATGGAAACCCCAAGTCAAAGAAATAAACTACTCAATAAAATCAAGAAAATGAAACGAGCTCCTTCGGAAAGCAAGGGGGGCTCACCAACTCCGGGGATGGAGTACTTTAGGCCTCAATAATGCACAGGCTGAAGTCCTCTATCACCTGTATGTAGATCATGAAACTATGAAAGTCTAAATGGACATCAGTACATGAGATATACTGGTATATAAAATAGCTCAAGAAAGTAAAGCTCCACTCACTAACCTCTACTCAATAATCCATACTCAACTCAATAGATATGCAAGTTTAAAACTAATCATGCTCTAAAAGTAGACTCAGTAGAAAACTTAGTGTAGAATTATTATGCTTAATCAGTGATTTTAGGAGTTTCTCTTAATCGACATCCAATCCTATCACCTTTAGTTTGGTCATGCACAACAAAGGCGACGTCGCTGCCATGCTGATCCTAAACTTGCCACGGTAAAAGATGATCAATTCTCTCATGGATCCATAATAAATGTCCATCTTTTAGGACATGAGTTTCTAGAATGGGATGTACGATTATGCGATATTGACAACATAATTCTGTGGGTTAGAGTAGATATTTACTCGCTCCCAACTCGATGCTCGATACTCCTCCCAAGACTAAAACATGCTCAACTCATCAATCAACTCAATCCTCAATGTTTAGTGAATCACATCAAATCTCAACCTTATTGGGTTATTTCATCTCAATTAATCTCAGTTCCTCATCAACTCAGTTAATCAATAAAGACAATCAAACTTAATTTAGACTTACACGGTCATTCAGACTCACTCAATGAGAGTAGTCATGTAATGCAAGCAAGATATATAGTAGTATATGTCACTAAATGCAACATGGTTCTCAGGCTCGATAATGTTTAGGTTACTCATTTCATACAATCAACCCAAATCCCAACTCAATCCATGCATAGGTTTTATAAAGATCATTCAATTTAGGGGTCATGATACCAAGTAAAAAACATTCATGTTAATCTCAGATCAGTAGTTATGCAACATGATAATTATCTCATATGTTATCATAAGAATTCATAATAAATACTGAAACTCGATAATTAGATAACAGGGATTTCAAAACTCAACTCCTATTCTAAATTTTGACTCAAATAGGTGAACAAGGCAAGTGAACGAACATAGACAGAAGAACAAACAAACTCTAATCAATCCTCGCGTTTTAAATTGAAACCCTCACTCTTCTCCCTTCCTCTAGTGTTCTCAAGAAATTCTAAGCGTGAAAAATAGTGAAAATTCACTTAGAGTTCTGTTTTAAGACTTTAATTAAGTCTAAACCGTCTAAGGATTTAATTTAAAAGGGATAGGAATAGATAAAAATACTCCTTTTAAAACTGCTGACAGGGTCTATGAGACCCCGTCTATGGGTCGTAGACTATTCTACAAGCCTTAGACGTCCTCTTGTAAATGAGGGGTTCAAAATCTTAGTTACTGGAATTTTGCACGAAACCTCTTCTACAAGCTGTAAAAACTTCTAAGGCTGTGTGATAACCGTAACTCAAGACACTGAAAAGTTGGTGTCTTGACCATTGATTCATGAAACCAATCTACGGGCCATGGAATACTTTAAAGGTTGTATGTTGTCTTATATATAGGTCTTAGACTTTGAAAATTTCACCAAGACATTTAGGTATTTACGAGGCCTATTCTATGGGTCGTAGATGGCCCTCATGGATTCTCATTCAGTAACTTTTCTTAGTCATTCTATCAGTTTTCTTTGTGCATCTACTCAGACTAGGTGGAAAGAATTAGGGATATTACACGACATTGCTAATATAAATGCTACTACACATATGCTTGCTAGTTATTTGATATGAAAAACCTAGGAGTTGCTGACTTAATAATAGAAATTAAGATTCACAAAACTCCTATAGGTCTAGCATTGTATCAACCTCATTATATCAGAATAGTACTAGAAAAATTGAAGTACTTAAACTACAAAAGCGGAAAACCCCAGTTGATCTAAAGCTTGATCTTTCTAAGAATAAAGGTGAAAATCATTCTTAATTGGATTGTGCCAAAGTATTGGGAAGTTTGGTGTACATCATGAACTGTACGCAACCAGACATAGATTGTGCTCTAAGTAAATTGAGTTGATACACAAGTAATCCTTACCAAAATCATTGAATGGAAATAAAATGAATTTTGGGGTATCTAGAACACACTCAAAACTTTGCTTTGCATTGCAACAAGTATCCAGTAGCTGTTGAAAGATATAGAAATACAAACTTGATTACTAGGTCAACTAAAACTAAGTTCACAATTAGATACATTTTACATGGAAATCATCTAAACAAACGTATATAACTCGATCTATAATGGAGGCAGAGTTAATAGCCTTAAAAAAGACTAGCGAAGAAGTTGAATGGCTTTGATATTTCTTAGAAGATATTTCATTTGACCCAAACCAATGGCTCCTATATGCATACATTTTGATAGTCAAGCAACAATAGGAATAGCTGGGAGCACTATGTATAACGGTAAGTCTCTACACATACGATAAAGACACAATACTATTGGACAACTACTCTCAAGTGAAATTATCACAATTGACTATGTAAAGTGAAAGGATAATGTGCCGGATCCACCTACAAAAGGCCTAACAGAGGGGAAGTTGAGAGAACATCAAAGAGAATGGGACTATGGCTGAGGACAAATCATTATGGTGGTAACTCTACCTAGAAGACTAGAGATCCCAAGATCTAGGTTTAAGATAAAACAAAGTCATTGATGATGGTTCAACATTGTCAAAATTATTATATGGTACATACTTATGATGACACAATGTTTAGAATCAAGGATAAGGTAATATGACCTTTTAATGGTCTCTAAGTATGATACAGGGTATATCAAAAATGGAATAACATGTTTAGAAATCACCTATATAAGTTGCTACACCCTGTAAACATACGAAAATACCCCTAGATGAGAGAATAGTTTCATAATGCATCTTTCCAAAAAATATTTCATCAAATACAAGACTAGAATCACGATCAACATGAAAAATGTGTGGAAAAATGATCTTTGTTGAATTTCAGAGCTACCGGATCAAAAGATAAATTTTTGGGGCAAAAATGTAATTACAAAAAAGTGCGCGACATTTCTGCATCGCGGATTTGTCATAGATCTGTAGTTAATTTTGATCTCATTATTTTCTACATGGTTAGAAAATCGATTGAAACTTTTTCGGAAAATACTGAACGTAGAGGGAACAAGTCCGCCTCACGTACATGTTCCATTGAAGTTTAAATCCACCCTTCCGTAACTAAATCTATGACAAATATAGGCCATTTTATGGGTTAAAAGGGGCTATAAAACCCATTCCTAAGCTTTCTATGCATTCTAACAAAAGCTAGGGCTAAGGAGAGGAGGAGACTAGCTACAGATTTGAGCAATTGGCATACTGTCACAACGTGGACCTTGGGTCCACGAGTGATATGGAGAATGGGAACCTGAGAGTCCCCAAACAATCCTCAAAGTATCCAAATTCACATCATCGGTTCGGAAGCGTATTCAAATAATAAACACATAATCCTAAGGGATGGGAAAATAGGACTCACGCTATGGGGATATCATAGGAAAGGTATTAACATGAATTCACATAACACGTAGCACATAAAGACTAATGGGTGGGTAAGTATGACTCATGCTATGGGGGAAATTCAAGACATAGGGTCTTTCACACCTTATCATACAACCAAGCCATAAGACTCATAGCCAAAACACATCACGATAGGAGTGTACAAGATGTCCAACAATGCCTCTAAAAATGAAATAGGTAAAGGGCCAAGACATATCCCTGGCTCACCCTCAAAGAGAATAAAATCAAGTAATCACCATAGGTAGAGGAAAGGTGGCTTGTCCTTGAAAGATATGACTCATCACGACAAGAAAAACTTGAGATCCCAGCTAAACATAATGCGGATAATGATAAAAGTTCTCAGTCCCTACATGGTGAGATCATGTAGGCAAAAGTATACATTAGTACGTTTGAATGTACTAAGTATGCGGGCATACAATGCATATGAATTATCAAACCTGCATTTCAATATTAGATGACAAGGGCACATAATATAGAGAGAGTCATATAACCATAGAAGAATAGTATACAATATGCCATGAAGTCAATGATGCATGAAATGTAAAATTGCTCATATATAGTTGGGATGTGACCTTAACCGACAATAGTAAGACCAAGCGAGCTATTACTTGGAATCCTAATGAAATCTCCTCACCAGTGAAGAGGTGGTCTACTTGCCAAAGGTAAACCATACTTCACCTTATGGGAACATCACCCATTTCGTATGAAGTAACCCTCCTTACGAGAACATCACCCATTTCGGATAGGATTTCCATGTAGCATATCATATCACATAATACTTCACCTTACGGGAACATCACCCATTTCGTATGAAGAAACCTTCTTTATGGGAATATCACCCATTTAGGATAGGATTCTCATGAGCTATGTTAGGCACATAGTGCAAGGAAAGAAAGAGAACCCTCAATCCATCGGTGCTAAGTCGGCATCCCACAAGAATACATATACGTATATATATACATGCTTTCAAAGAGGCAATAGTCATTTCAAATCTGTTCATTGCACATTTAGGCTCAAATACCAAACCTTAATTCATAATCATGATACTCATGCATAAGAATAGCTCATTCAAATATACAAGATGGTGCAAGCACCCAAGATGCTCAAGGAGCCATAACCATAGACATATATATGATCACATTCTTATCATAACCAATATCTTATAAAAATCATATCATAAAACATAATTGGGCTTAACCCACTTCATACTTTCCATAAAAAACAATGTTCATGAATGCATATGCCATGGATGATGTGGGAATAGTATGGGTAATTGAGAGTCGATGTAAAATTAATAATATAATATGAAATTGAAGTAAATCTATAATTAACTCCACACTTAAAAGATGATTTAAATCACCCATGCATAAATCAAGCTTTAAAGGGGACGTGCATATTCATAACTTCATCACTTCAATGTAAATAATCTTAATGGGGCTTAAAGTAACTTAAATTTATAAATGAAGTACAGCCCATACATCAATTGAATTTATTAAAAAATAATTCTCAAAGTACATATTTAAAGTAAGCGAAATTCCATGAAAAATCAATTGAAAAGAGTTTGGGTCTTCTTGGTTGAAAGCGGGATCAATAATCAATCCCACATACCATAGCTAATAAGAGATTCAACATAAAATTTGGTGAAGAAAGAGTCCTTCCTTGATCCCAAGCTTGAAACCCACAAGAGTTCTTTGAAGGAGGCTTAAGAGTGAGTTGAGAGAATTCAAAATATGAGGAGTGAATTTTGAGTATTAGGAATAGGGTTTAAGTCATTAGGGAGTCCTTAGATAGCATAGAAAGTCCTAAAATACCATTAGGATATACTGAATTTATGTAAACACCATTAATGAAACAGATAAAAACGTTGGACGTCACCTCTTAAACGAGGGGTACATGACTCGTGTGGCCCTACACGGTCCGTGTACTTGCTTGTGAGCCAACACTTAGATAAAATTTCACTTGACGAAGGTCCGAAATGGAAATTCCATAATTAGAAAAATTTTGACGAATTCACTTATACGGATGGTTACA
The DNA here is from genome assembly GCA_029948455.1 of Solanum rostratum. Classification (NCBI taxonomy): domain Eukaryota; kingdom Viridiplantae; phylum Streptophyta; class Magnoliopsida; order Solanales; family Solanaceae; genus Solanum; species Solanum rostratum. The sequence continues at coordinate 34,847,840 of CM057049.1, read as the reverse complement.
CGAGCTGTGTAAAGCCACATGGTCCGTGTACTCAACCGTGTCACCTTCCTTAGAAAAAAATCTTATGACGAGTTACGAGATGGTAATTCTACACTTAGAAAATTTTTTATTCCGGAAGCTATATGATTGGCCATATGGCTCATGAACTTTCACACGACCCCTGAAGGTGGCTGTGTGACCACACTTGGCTCCAAATGTTAGTGTTCCAAGCTCAAGGACATCACACGGTTCTCCAAACGGTCTGTGAGGTGTCACACACCCCGTGTAGGGACCAAGTGTGAAGTGCCTTAGCCCGATATCTACACCAAGCTCACACACCTAAAAGTAAGGCCAAGGCTCCTTCCTTTGGAGGCTACACGGGCCATGTGACCTCATACGGGCCGTGTAGTCTCTCCTTGAGGTGACACTTGGTCCAAATCTTGCCAAAAATGACATGTTCAAACTCCGATGAAGTCATACAATATCCGAGTCATTTTATCATCTCCCCATTGGGAACATTCGTCCCTAAATATGTAAGAACAAGGCTTGAAAAAATTGACTTAGAACATGAAACTTCAAAAAATAAGACAAAGTGCGTAATTCACCATTTGAAAATCATAAAGTCATTAAAAATCTTGCCAAAACATATTAAAATCATTCAAAACATCATGAGAAATCATTTTAATGCACATGTGAGCATGCCATATCATGAGACTAAAGAATGAAAGAGTTAGGACGAGGTCCACCGGTTGGCTAGGTTGGGTGTTAGGGTAGCCGACTCTAGTGATCGTGGTATCCATGTTCAAATGGGGCTGAATCTTTAGTGGCTGTTGATGTGAAAGTTAAGCAAGATTTAGATCCATCATTGGTTTAATTGAAGATATTAGTTACCAAAATGTAGATTGAAGTGTTCTCCCAAGGGAGAGACGGTGTACTTTGGTACCTAAACCAACTATGTGTTCCGGATATAGATGGTCTCAGAAAGGTGATCATGAGTGAAGCTCACAACTCTCATTATTCTATTCATCCAAGTTCTACTAAGATGTATTAGGATTTGAAGGAGGTACATTGGTGGAATGGTATGAAGAAGGACATAGCCAAGTTCGTATCTGAGTGCCCAAGTTGTCAACAAGTGAAGGTAGAGCACCAAAGGTCCAAAGGTGTGGCTCAAGGCATTGAGATTCCCACTTGGAAGTGGGAAGATGTGAACATGGACTTTGTAGTCAGTTTTTCTCAGACTCGAAGACAATTTGACTCCATTTGGGTTATCATTGATTGTATGATGAAGTCGGCCCACTTTCTACAAGTCAAGACTACTTTTGGTGCCGAAGATTATGCGAGGTTGTACATCCAAGAGTTGGTGAGGTTGCATGGTGTGCCTAGGTCTATGATATCGGATCACGGTACCCAGTTCACTTCTCACTTCTGGAGATCATTTCAGAGAGGACTTGGTAGTAAAGTTAAGTTGAGCACCGCCTTTCATCCTCAAACCGATGGGCAAGCCGAGAGGACAATTCAAACCTTAGAGGATATATTGAGGGTTTGTGTGTTGGAGTTCAAGGGTAATTGGGATGACCACCTTCCACTCATTGAGTTTGCCTATAATAATTGCTTCCATGCTAGCATTGGTATGGCATCGTTTGAGGCCTTGTATGGGAGGAGGTATAGGTCACCGATAAGGTGGTTTGAGTTGGGGGAAATGGCAATGATTGGCCCAGATTTAGTGTTGGAGGCTATGGAGAAGGTGAAGTTGATTAGGGAAAGGTTGAAGGCAGCCCAAAGTCGCCACAAGTCCTATTCAGATATTAGGAGAAGGGATCTTGAATTTCATGTGGGTGATTGGGTGTATGTGAAGGTTTCACCTATGAAGGGTGTGATGCATTTTGGTAAGAAGGGCAAGATAAGTTCCCGGTATGTTTTCTCTTATGAGATTGTTGAGCAAATTGGAAACGTGGCTTATAGGTTGGAATTGCCTCCGGACTTGAATTCCATTCACCCAATCTTCCATGTGTCTATGTTAAGGAAGTTAGTTGGTGATCCTTGCACTATTGTGCCTTTGGAGGGTGTTGAGGTGGAGGAGAACTTATCTTATGAGAAAGTCCCAGTGGAGATTTCGGATAGACAAGTGAAACGGCTTCGTAACAAGGATGTAGCTTCCGTGAAGGTTCTTTGGAGAAATCAACACACGGAGAGTGCTACATGGGAGGCGGATTTGGACATGATAGGATGATATCCTCACCTTTTGCAATCTACTCAAGCCTAAGGTATTAGGTTCTCCCTCTTCTCCTCCTCGACATGGGCCACACTCCTCATAGATAGCCTACTAAGAGCATTGGCTACAATGTTGGCCTTGCCGGTGTGATATTAAACACGCATGTCGTAGTCCTGTAAGAGTTCCAACCATCTTATTTGTCTCAAGTTGAGATCCCTTTGAGTGAACACATATTGCAAACTCTTGTGATCAATGAAAACATTAACATGTACCCCATACAAGTAGTATCTCAAAATCTTCTAGGAAAAAACCACCGTCGCTAACTCCAGATCATGCGTCGGGTCATTACGCTCATGCACCTTCAATTGCCTTGATGCATATGCTATTACCTTACCATGTTGCATAAGTACACAACCCAACCCGATGCCAAAGTCTACTTCCCTTTTGGGTGGAATACCAGGCAAGTGTTCGGGAAACTCATTCACCACTAGAATCGACTCAAGAGTAGGTGATTCAGACTCCATATCCTTGACCTTCGTAATGTGATAAATGCACCCTTTGGAGATCATCTTCCAGGCCGTGAGATAGGAAATAAACTGCCCCTTAATAGAAGAGTCACTGCCCTTGCATTCAAGAATGGGCTCACCGGGAGGTTGGAACTTGACCTTCCGGGTTCTACAATCTATAGAGGCATAAGATGCAAGCAACCAATCCATCCCAAGAATCATGTCAAAATCAAACATCTCAAGTTCCACAAGATCACACGGGAAGACTTTATTAAACACAAAAACAGCACAACCACGATAGAACCTAAGTGCAACAACAAATTCACCCACAGGAGTATAAACTGAGAAAGGATCCTTTTCAAAATTTTAGGACTCAAGCCAAACTAAATAACCAATAGAGGAGTCACAAAAGAATTTGCACCCCGGTCAAGCAAAACATAAGCATCAAAATCAAAGACTTTCAATGTACCAATCACAACATTCGGAGCTTCCTTAACCTCTTGACGGGCATGAAGTGCATAGAACTTGTTGCTTCTTGGGGAAACATCTTGGGGAGCTCATTGTTGGCCTTGACCACCCTAAGCAACTTGACCTTGGCCTCTATGAACATTCTTGGGACAATCTATAGCCTTTTGGTTATTAGCACCGCACCCAAAGCAAGCACCAAAATCTCTCTAAAACACACCTATGTGGGGCTTTCCGAACTTGCCACACAGAGGATACCCCTGTCCACCACCAACCGGTGTCCTAGGAGGAAGCACTCTAGCATTTTTGAACTGAGCACCAGAACCTTGGCCATGTTGGAAGAGACCAAAACTACCACCCCGAGAATCGGAGAACCCCCTATCAAAAACGGGTCCTCCTAGGATCATGTACTCTCCTCTCTTTGAGTTTCTCCCCTTTGATCTGCTCGTCATACACCCTCATTCTAGTGATATCCATATCCCGTATGAGCATGACGATACAACATTATTTCACAAGTGAGTCAAAGGTACCAAAAATGAGCTTGTGTATCCTTGCACAAGGATCCACCACAAGCATCGGTGCATACTTGGAGAGCTTTGTGAACTTTAGGGCATAGTCCCTCACGCTCACACCCCATTGCTTAAGGTTAATAAATTTGGTCATCTTGGCCTACCTAAGTTTGAGTGTAAAGAAACGATCCAGGAAAGCAAGCTTGAACTCCTCCCAATTGATAGCATTACCACAAACCCTCTCCATAGAACATTGGGTGTACCACACCTGAGCCACATCTTTCAATTAATAGGTAGCTAATTTAGCCTTCTCCTCAGAAATGACACCTATAATTTTCAGCACCTTGGTTAGCTCATCAATGAACTCCTGAGCATCCTCATCAGCCTTTTACCCATAAAACTCAAGAGGATTCATCCCGGTGAAATCCCTCACTCTAGAAGCTAGAGTGGGATCCCGTGGGGGATTAACCTGCCTAGTCTGAGATGTCACCACCTGGGCAAGCATAGCAAAGGCCATACAGAATTCACCATTAGAGACAGGCTCATCCATATGCCCTTGAGTTTCTTGACCCTCATAAGCTAGGGCTGGTGTTGGTAGGTGGGGTCTTCCTCGAGGCATCTTCTGAAATGAAGTAATGACACCGTCAAGATAAGGGAACCAAATATATGAACCATAGCACGACATAAGGCATGAAGAAGTAAGACAATTCCTAGAATGTCTTTGTAGCCTCCCACTCATAGGCATGGTACACTTCCCACCCATGAATAGGACTCTACTTGACACGACATGTTGGACTCCGAGGATCAATTACAAACCTATTGATCTGATACCATCTTTGTCATTACCCAGAACTTGGGTTTAGGAGTGACATGGCGAATGGAAACTAGAGAGTTCCCAAACAAGCCTCAAAGTATCCATATTCACATCATCAATTCCAAAGCGTATTCAAATGACATAATCCTAAGGGACAGAAAAGTAGGACTCATGCCATCAGGATATCATAAGGAAGGGGATCAACATGAATTCACATAACACGTAGCACAAAAAGACTAAGGGGTGGGTAAGAATGACTCACGCTATGCGGGCAATTCGGTACTTAAGGTCTTTCACACCTTATCGTGCAACCAAGTCACAAGACTCATAGCCTAAACACATAATGATATTTAATAGGCAACCAGGCCACAAAATATCCTCAATCATAGCACTTAGCATACAAACGTAGAGGAGTGTACGAGATATCCAACAATGCCTCTAAACAAGAAATAGGTTTGGGGCTAAGACATATCACAGGCTCACCCTCAAAGAGAATGATATCAAGTAAGTCACCACAGGTAGATGAATGGTGACTTATCCTTGAAAGATAGGACTCACACCGACAGGCAAAACTTGAGAGCCGAGCTAAACGTCTTGCGGTGGATGATCAAAGTTCTTGGTCCCTACAAGGTGATATCATGTAGGGAAAAATATGTGTTAGTACGTTAGAATGTACTAAATATTTGGGCATGCAATGCATATGACTTATCAAACCTGCATTTCAATGTTAGATAACAAGGGTACATAATATGGAGAGAGTCATGTATCCAAAGAAGAGTAGTATACAACATGCCATGAAGTCCATGATACATGAAATGTAAAAATGTTCATATATAGTGGGGATGTTACCTCAACCGATAATAGTAAGACCAAGTGAGCTATTACTTGGAATCCCGATGAAATCCCCTCACTGTTAAAGAGGTGGTCTACTTGCCAAAGTAAACCATACTTCACCTTACGGGAACATCACCCATTTTATGCAATGTAACCATCCTTACGGGAATATCACCCATTTCGAATAGGATTTCCATATATCATATCATATCACATAACACTTCACCTTATGGGAACATCACCCATTTTGTATGAAGCAACCTTCCTTACGGGAATATCACCCATTTCAGAGAGGATTCTTATAAGCTATGTTAGGCACATAGTTCAAGAAAAGAGAGAGAGAACCCTCAGCCCATCGATGCTAAGTCAGCAACCCACAAGAATACATATACGTAAATATATACATGCTTTCAAAGAGGCAATACTCATTTCAAATCCGTTTATTTCACATTTAGGCTCAAATGCAAAATCATAATTCATAATCATGATACTCATGCATAAGAATAGCTCATTGAAATATACAAGAGGGTTCAAGCACCCAAGATGCTCAAAGAGCTATAACCATACACATATATGTGATCACATTCTTGTCATAACCAATACCTTATCAAAATCATAGCATAAAACATAATTGGGTGTAGTCCACTTCTTAATTTCCAAAACAACGAATGTTCTTGAATGCATATGTCATGGATGATGTGGGAATAGCATGGGTAATTGAGATTCAATCTAAAACTAATAATATAATATGAAACTGAAGTAAATACATCATTAAATCCACACTTAAAACATAATATAAATCACCCATGCATAAATCAAGCTTTGAAGGGAACATGCATGTTCATAACTTCATCATTTCAATGTAAATCATCTTAATAGGGCTTAAAGTAACTTAAAATAATAAGTGAAGTATAAACCATACATCAATTGAATTTATTAAACAATAATTCTCATAACCCATATTTAAAGTAAGCGAAATTTCATGAAAAATCAATTGAAAAGAGTTTGGGTCTTTGGTTAAAAGAGGGACCAATAATCAATCCCACATACCTTATCTAATGAAGTGATTCAACATAACATTTGGTGAAGAAAGAGTCCTTCCTTGATCCCAAGCTTGAAACCCACAAGAGTTCTTTGTAGGGGCTTAAGAGTGACTTGAGCAAATCCAAAATGGGAGTGAAGTGTGAGTATTATGAATAGGGTTTAAGTCATTAGGGAGTCCTTAGATAACATAGAAAGTCCTAAAAGACCATTAGGATAAACCAATTTTATGAAAATACCATTAATGAAACGGATGGAAAAATTGGACGCCACCACTTTAGGGTACATCGCTCGTGTGGCACTACATCGTCCGTGTACTTGCCCGTGAGCCAACACATCGACAAAATTTCACTTAAAGAAGGTCCAAAATGGAAATCCCATACTTAGAAAATTTTTGACGACTTCACTTATACGGAGGGTTACACCAGTCGTGTAAAGCCACACGATCCATGTACCCAACTGTGTCATCTTCTTTAGAGAAAAATGTCATGATGAGTTACGAGAGGGTGATTCTATACTTAGAAAAATTTTTGTTCTGGAAGCTATACCATTGTCCATACGGCTCATGAACTTTTAAACGACATGTGAAGGTGGCCATGTGACCACACTTGGCTCCAAATGTTGGTGTTCCAAGTTCAAGGCCATCACATAGCCCTCCACACGGTCCATGAGGTGTCACACAGCCCGTATGGGTTCTAAGTGTGATGTGCTTAGCCTGAAACTCCACACCAAGGCCACACACCCAAAATTAAGGCCAAGGGTCACTCCACTGGAGGCCACATGGGTTGTGTAACCTCACACAGGTCGTTTAGCGTCCCCTTGAGGTTACATTTGGTTCAAATCTTGCCAAAAATGACATTTCCAAGCTTCGATGAGGTCGTACAATATCCCGGTCACTACACGTACAAACTCTTGCTAGTTGATCATCAAATTTCATCCCAGGTATGTAAGGCTATTATATTGTTGGATTGAGTTTGTCCATGCGTCCATTCATCTTTATTGATTCGAGTTGAGTAAAGTTTACGTATTTTTTTTTGAATTTCTTGAATTGAATCCTTGAGTTATCTATTGTCTTATTGAGTTTCTTGAAGATGAAAATGTGTTGATGATGTTTATGAGTTAAGTATTAGATTTGTATGCATGTTCATGTCTTCATTCACATGAACTTTAATTGATGATTATATATAATATTTTATGCATTTTTCGAACTAACATTGATGGTTTTTTTTGTATATTGAGCAAAGATGATTTTGAAGTAATTTGAACCTATTTTTCTGAGTCTGCATGAATATGAGTTTTTGAGCATAAATAATGATTTTGAGAAAGAATCTTGATGATATGTGAATGACTTTTGAAGCATATTTTAAAAGAAAACATATGATGTTTTGAAAAAGGATTTTGATGAGTCGTGAAAGAGTTTGAAATACCTTTTGTTTTAAAGGAAAGATTTGATGATTGAGATGAGATTGCGATGAGTTTGAATGAGTCTCAAAGAAAATGTTTTGGGAGTAGTATTGAGTATCGAGTTGGGTGAGAGTATGAGTATCTCAAATCCCATAACTATATTGCAAGTGTAACACCCCTAACTCTTTTCACCTAGTCTGGGTAGATGCATAGAGAAAACTAAGAAAAATGACTGAGAAAAAGTTGTTGAAAGAGAAAACTACAAGGTTCATCTATGACCCATAGAAGAGGCCTCATAGAATCCCCAGATGACTTAGTGAAATTTTCTAAGTTTGAGTCCCATGAACGGGACAACATACAACTCTTAAAATATTCCACATCCCGTAGATTGGTTTCGTAAGTTAGTGATCCAAGAATCAACTTTTCAGTATCTTGAGTTATGAGTTAACAGACGGTCCATAAAAGTTTTTACGGCCCGTAGAAGTGGTTTCGTGGATCTCATGACAAATTCCAGCAACTTAAACTTTTGGACACCTCATCTATGAGAGGTCATCTACGACTAGTAGAAAGTTCTACAGCCTATAAACAAGGTCTCGTAGAACCTTTGACAGTCTCTAAGAAAGGTATTTTTATCTATTCCTATCCCTTTTAATCAAATCTTGGGATGTTTCAGACCTAATTAAAGTCCTAAAACAGAACCCTTAATGTATTTTCACCATTCTTCACCTTAGGGATTTCTTGAGAACACCAGAGGAGGGAGAAGAGTGAGGGTTTCTGATTCTAGCATGAGTATTCATCAAATCATGATTGTTTCTTCTATCTCCAGGTATTTAAAGCTTACTAATGTAGAACAACATTCGTTCACATGCCCCTCTCACCTATTTCAGTTGAAATAGGGAATAAGAGTCGAGATTAGGGAAATTTTATTATCCTAATAGTGAAATTTCTGCATTTCTTATGAATTCTCGTAATAATGTATGAGGTACTTGATTCATTGCATAACTACTAATATAAAATTGAGGTAAAGTTTTATACTTGATAGCATAAACCCTAGATTGCATTATTTATATAAAATCTATATGTATATTGAGTTGAGGTTTGAGTTTGATTATCTGAGTTTAGTAATTTAGTATAATTGAGCATGGGAAGCATGTTGCATTTTAAATCGCATGTACTTTTATGCATTTTACTCGCATTACATGAAGAGTCCACTTGAGTATGTCTGAATGACCTTCTGAGTCCGAGTTAAGTCTAATTGTCTTCCTAGATTAATTGAGTTGATGATACACTGAGATGAACTGAGCTGAGATAACCCAATGAGGTTGAGATTTGAGTTTATTCATTGTGTACTATTGATATTTGAGTTCATTGATGAGTTGATCATGTTTTAGTCTTGGGAGGAGTATCAAGCACCGAGCTGGAAGCGAGTAAGTAACTATTCTAACCCACAAAACTATGTTTCCAGCATAGGATAGTCGTACAACACGTTCTGGTGACTCATGTCTCAAAAGATAGACATTTACTATGGATCCATGAGAAAGTTGATCATCCCTTGCAACGGAAAGTTTAGAATAGTGTGGTAATGATGTCATCTTCATTGTGAATCACCAAACAAAAGGTGGTGGGATTTAATGTCTGTTAAGAGAAACTCCTAAGCAAACACTGATTAAGCATGATATTTTCAAATTGAGTTTACTAGTACTGAGTCTATTTCCAAAAGCATATTTCCATTTAAAACTTCCATTACAGTTAAGTTGAGTTATCAGTTGTTTGAGTTGAACTTTACTTTTATGATCTATTTTACATACTAGTATATTCCATGTACTAACTTCTATTTGGACTTGCATCATTTCATGATGCAGATATAGGTGATACAGGACTTCAGCCTGTGCATTGTTGAGGTCTAGATAAGTGTATTCCAAGAGTTGCTGAGCCCTCCTTGCTTTCTGGACGAGCCCTTTTTATCTTAATACTTTTATTGGGTAGTTCATTTCTTTGATTTGGGGTGTCCATGTCCCGTCATGGCACCATCTAGACTGTTGAGTAGAGGCTCCATAGACAGTGAGTAGATAATTGTTGAGTAGTTTATAATTCCAAACCTATCCATAGAAACTATGCTTTAGTAGAGTTATATTTATCCTTATAATGTGTTTTATTTAATGTATTTCTTATTATGTTGAGTTGATGTGATAATGAGGCCAGTTGGTTCTCTTGGAAAATCACTAATGGTTCTTCAAATGTTGGCCACGCCAAGGGTACCCTCCTTGGGCGTGACAAATTTAGTATTAGAGCACAAAGATCAAGAGTCCTAGAGAGTCTATGAAGCTGTATTTAGTAGAGTCTTGTTTACGGGTGTGTTGTGCACCACATTTTATAAGCAAGAGGCAATAGGACATTAGGAATTGTTACACTTTCTTTTATTCTGAGTTCGTGTGATAGAGTTGAAACTCTATAAAGCTCCCTTCTAACTCGTGTGTTATGCTGTTGCAGATCATGCCTCCTAAATGCATTGCGACCCAAAGGAATGCTTCAGCCAGCAATATTGGGAATCCCACTTTAGAGGTGCCTACTCAGATTGAAATAAGGGGTCGAGGTCGACCAACCATAGCCACTGGTGTTCCAAACTCCACCTGCCCCTACCATAGAGGCTGACTTTAGATGAGGTATCACCATGCTCACTCAACTTGTAGCTGCTCATAGTGGGAACCATGTTCGTAGACTCCTAGTTCTAATTTCCAAGATCCAACAACTACCACCAGATTGAGAGATTTTTTTAGTATGAACCCACCAATCCTCACTAGGTCAAAGGTTGAGGAGGCCTCTTAGAACTTCATTGATGAGATATGGAAAGTGTTGAAAGCTATGCATGCGGCTGAGACTGAGGGAGTTGAGCTTGCTTTCTATCAGGTTAAAGATGTGGCTGGTATAATCAATAGAAGGAGAGTCGAGGTGAGGATGTTGAGCCTGCTGTTTGGGATGAGTTCGGGAGTGCTTTCCTCAATCATTTCTCTACTAGGAGTTTAGGGAGGCCAAGATCAAGGAGTTCGTGAATCTAAAATAAGAGGGGATGACTGTTAAAGAGTACAACCTGAAGTTCATCTAATTATCCAGGTAAGCCCCAAAGATGGTCCAGGATATAAGAGCAAGGATGAGGAAATTCATATCTAGATTGTGTAGACATGTGAAGAAAGAGCGCAAAGCGGCATTGCTGATCCTAGGTATGGATATCTCAAGAATTACGGTCTATGCCCAAGAAACTGAGTAGGATAAGAAAAGATATAGAGAAGAAAGTCTGAGTAAAAAGGCCAAATCAGGAGGGCCTAAGTCTAATCAGACTAAGCAGGGTAAGGGAGATAAGTCTTACTTCAAGAAGAGGTCCTCTAGCTATGCATCATCCTCAGTCAATGCATCGGCCCCGAGCCACAAGTATGATCAAAAGTCTCAAGTTTAGCAAAACTTTAGGGCACTGGGTTTACAATCTCAGGTGAATATGACCCTTGGCTCTAAAGGGAAGCCATCTTGTGGGAAATGTGGCAGGATACACCTGGGAGAATATAGAGATGGAGGGAATGGGTGTTATAAGTGTGGCCGGCTAGTCCATTTTAAGAGGGAGTGCCTGATGTGGGAAAAAAGGCCCAGTCTTCTACCAAATCACCACCAATGAGGGGTAATCAGAGAGGTACTGCACCAGGGACAGGCGGTGGGAAAACCCGACTACATGTGATGGGGAACCGACTGGACCAAAAGGTCGCACCATATGTTGTCTATATGCGACTTGTTTCTCTGTGACGCCATATGTGGCGAGGAGATTTCAGATTATTCCTGAGTGCTTGCTTGAGCCGTTTTATGTTTCTACTCCTGTTGGTGAATCTATTCAAGCCGAGAGAATCAATAGAGATTGTGTGGTGTCCATCTACCATAGGGATGCTCTTACTGATTTGATTGAGTTAGAGATGGTCGATTTCGATGTGATCCTCGGCATGGACTAGCTTATGTCCTTTTATGCCTCTCTTGATTGCAAGACTCGAATTGTCAAATTCCAGTTTCCAAATGAGCTCGTTATTGAGTGGAAGGGTGATTTTGTTGCACTGAAGGGTAGGTTTATTTCTTACCTCAAGGCCAGAAAACCGATCTCTAAGGGATGTACATATCACCTCGTGTGAGTCAAGTCTAATAATGTAGAGCGTCCTATTCTTGAGTCTGTTTCGATCGTGAGCGAGTATCCTGATGTATTTTATGAGGACCTGACCAGAGTCCCTTCTGATAGAAAAATTGTCTTCTAAATTGATGTTCTTCTTGACACCCTACCTATCTGTATTCCACCATATAGGATGGGCCATGCAGAGTTGAAAAAGTTAAAAGAGTAGTTGAGAGATTTTCTAGAGAAGGATTCATAAGGTCAAGTGTCTCTCCATGGATGATCCAATCTTGTTCGTATGAAAGTAGGATGGTTCCCTTAGAATGTGCATTGACTACCACCAGTTGAATAAGGTGACAGTCAAGAATAAGTTCCCCTTTCCGAGAATCAACAACTTGTTTGACAGACTTCAGGGTGCCAATGTTTTCTCCAAGATAGAGATCTGATCAGGCTACCACCACTTGAAAGTGAGAGAGTATGATATCCGGAAGATGGCTTTTCGAACCCAATATGGTCACTTTGAGTTTTTGGTTATGTCCTTTGGGCTGACAAATGCACCTGTAGCCTTCATGGACTTGATGAACAGAGTATTCAGTATCTTGACATGTTCATAATCGTGTTTGTTGGTGATACTTTGGTGTATTCCAGAGATGAGGAGGAGCATGCTAATCACCTTAGAATTTCTTTGCAGACGCTCAGAGATAATGAGTTATATGTAAAGTTTTAGAAGTGGGAGTTTTGGCTCAAATTTGTGGCAATCTTAGGCCATATAGTTTTTGGAGATGGTATATGATGGATACCCAAAAGATCGAGGTGGTTAAGAATTGGCCTAGACCAACCTCTCCGACAAACATAAGGAGTTTTCTAGCATTGGCTAGCTACTACCGCAGGTTTATTGAGGGATTTTCTTCCATATCCGCACTGTTGGCTAGACTAACTTAGAAGAAGGTCAAGTTTCAATGGTCCGATGAGTGTGAGATGAGTTTCCAAGAGCTGAAGATGAGGTTGACTACTACCCCAGTGTTGACCTTGCTTGATGGGATGGATGGATTCGTTATGACACTTCGAGAGTGGGATTCAAATATGTGTTGATGCAAAGATGTAAAGTTGTTGTATATGCTTCTAGACAGCTTAAGGTGCATGAGAAGATTGTCCCACTCATGACTTGGAGTTGGCAGGAGTAGTGTTATTTCTCAAACTATGACGCCACTACTTGTATGGAGCACATATTGATGTCTTCACAGACCACATGAGTTTGTAATATGTCTTCACCTAAAAGGAGTTTAATTTGATAGAGATGATATGGCTTCAGCTACTCAAAGACTATGACATGAGCATCCTATACCATCCAGGTAAAGCTAACATAGTTGTTGATGCTCTCAACAATTTATCCATGGGAAACACCACCCATATGGAGGAAGAGAAGAGAGAGTTAGCTTGAGAGGTTCACAAACTAGCATGATTGGGAGTTCAATTAGATAAATCGGGCGAAGGAAGACTTCTGGTGCATAATGTGTCTACATCATCTCTAGTAGTAGAGGTAAAGGAGAAACAAGATCATGATTTAATATACTACAGTTGAAGGCGGATGTGCATAAGCAGAAGGTGATGGCTTTCGCCAAGGGGGAGATGGAGTATTGAGGTACCAAGGCAGATTGTGTGTTTCGAATGTTGATGGTGTTCGAGAGAGGATCATGGCAGAGGCACATAACTCCAGATATTCCATCCATCTAGGGTTAACCAAGATGTACCATGACTTGAGAGATATTTACTGGTGGAGTGGAATGAAGAAAGACATTGATGAGTTTGTATCCAAGTACTTGAATTGCCAACAAGTTAAAGTTGAGCATCAAAGGCCGTGTGGAGTAGCTTAGAATTTTGAGTTTCTAGAATGGAAATGGGAGATGATTAAAATGGACTTCGTCAGCAGTTTACCGAGGTCCCATAAGCAGCACAATTCTATTTGCGTGATAGTTGATTGGATGACAAAATCTACACACTTTGTGGCAGTAAAGACGATTGACACCGCAAAGGATTATGCTCGATTGTACATAAAAGAGATTGGTAGATTGCATGGAGTCCATTTGTCTATCATCTAAGATAGAGGAGCTCAATTCACTACCTAGTTTCAAAGATCATCTCAGAAGGGTTTGGGTACGAAGCTGCACCTTAGCACTGCTTTTCACTCGTAGACAGATGGCCAGGCAGAGCGTACAATTCAAACCTTGGAGATATGTTTAGAGCCTGTGTCATTAATTTTAAAGGAAAGTGGGATGACTGTTTGCCCTTGATTGAGTTTTCCTACAACAATAGCTTTCATTCAAGTATTCAGATGGCTCTATATGAGGCACTTCATGGGAGAAGGTGTAGATCACTGATTGGATGGTTCGAGATTAGTAAAGCAAAATTGATCGCACCAGACTTAGTTCACCAAGCTGTGGAGAAGATGAAGATTATCCGGGAAAGATTGAAAACTGCACAGAGTCGACAAAAATCTAACATCGATGTTAGAAGAAGAGACTTAGAGTTTTGAGGTCAACGATTGGGTGTATTTGAAGGTGTCACCTATGAAAGGTGTGATGTGATTCATGAAGAAAGGGAGGTTGTGCAAGGTATATTGGTCCTTACCAGATTGTGAATAGAGTGGACAATGTGGCTTATGAGTTAGCAGTACCACCAGAGTTAGTAACCATCCATCCAATCTTCCACATTTCTATGCTCAAGAAGTGTTTGAGAGATCTGCAGTTGGTTGTGCCTGTCGGGAGTATTGGAGTAAAAGATAGTTTGAGTTATAAGGAGATTCCTATCAAAATCCTTGATCGTCAGGTTCGTAAGTTAAGAACCAAAGAGATTGCATCTGTCAAGGTGTTGTGGAGAAACCAATTTGTAGAAGAAGCTACTTGGGAAGCGGAGGAGGATATGAAGGACAAGTACAATCATTTATTCCTGCGTGCTGATGATGAGATAGTTGACGACATTAATTTCCTTCTAAATTCATGAATTTCTATTTCTTGAGTTTTCCTTCAATTATGAGTTTGTTAGACAATAGAGCTCTAGAGTCCGAGAGATGATTGATTTGATGTGTTGACTGTATAATTGTTTTACTCGTTGAGTTTCTTGGCTATGAGTATGATGATAGGTTGTTGATTGTTAGAGTCCATAGGCAGAATCATGTCGTGACTATGATTCCTAGGTTTCTCTTCATTCGAGGACGAATGATCCCAACAGAAAAATAATGTAACACCCCTAAATCTTTTCACCTAGCCTTGATAGATGCATAGAGAAAATTTAGAAAAATCACTAAGAAAAATTCTGAAAAATAAAACTACAAGGACCATCTACGGCCCGTAGAGAGATCTACATCCCTAAAAGAGGCCTCGTGGAATCCCCAGATGACTTGGTGAAATTTTCTAAGTCTGGGCCCATGAACGAGACAACATGCGGCCTGTATAATATTCCACGGCCCGTAGATTGGTTTCGTAAGTTTGTGATCCAAGATCAACTTTTCAGTATCTTGAGCTACGAGTTATCAGACGGCCTGTAAAAGTAGTTTCGTGGATCTCATGCAAAATTACAGTAACTTAAACTTTTGGACACCTCATCTACGACTCGTAAAAAGTTCTGCAGCCTGTAAATGGGGTCTCGTAGAACCTATAGACAGTTTTTAAGAAGGGTATGTTTGTCTATTTTTATCCCTTTTAATCAAATCCTTGGGCGTTTTAGACATAATTAAAGTCCTAAAATAGAATTCAAAGTGTATTTCCATCATTCTCCACCTTAGGAATTCTCTGAGAACATTAGAGGAGGGAGAAGAGCGAGAGTTTCTAATTCTAGCACGAGAATTGATTGAAGCCTGATTATTTCTTCTATTTTGAGGTGTGTAAGGCTTACTAAAGTGTGGAACTACATCTGTTCACACGCCCCTCTCGTTTACTTAAGTCAAAATTGGGAATAAGAGTCAATATTAGGGAAATTATATTATCCTAATACTAAAATTTCTACATTTATTATGAATTTTCATGATGATGTATGAAGTACTCTCCACATTGCATAACTATTGATATGAAATTAAGGTAAAGTTTTATGCTTGATAGCATGAAGCCTAGACTGCATGATCTTTATAAAATCTATATATATATTGAGTTGAGGTTTGAGTTTGATATCTGAGTTGAATATTTGAGTATAATTGAGTATGAGAAGCATGTTGCATTTTAAATGGCATGTACTTTTATGCATTTTACTCGCATTACATGATGAGTCCACTTGAGTATGTCTGAATGAACGTCTGAGTCTGAGTTGAGTCTAATTGTCTTCCTAGATTAATTGAGCTAATGATATACTGAGATGAGATAACCCAATGAGGTTGAGATTTGAGTTGATTGATTATGTACTATTGACATTTGAGTTGATTAATGAGTTGAGCATGTTTTAGTCTTGGAAGGAGTATCGAGCATCGAGCTAGGAGCGAGTAAGTAACTACTCTAACCCACAGGACTACGTTGCCAGTGTAGGATAGTCATATAACACAGTCTAGTGACTCATGTCCCAAAAATGGATATTTACTATAGATCCATGACAGAGTTGATTGTCCTTTACCTTGGCAAGTTTAGGATGGGCGTGGCAACGATGTCACCTTCGTTGTGCATCACCAAACAAAAGGTGGTGGGACTTGATTTCGGTTAAGAGAAACTCCTAAGCAAACACTGATTAAGAATGATATTTTCAAATTGAGTTTACTACTACTGAGTCTATTTTTAAAAGCAAGATTTCCATTTAAAACTTGCATTTCTTTTGAGTTGAGTTATGTGTTGTTTGAGTTGAGGTGAGTGAGTTGAGCTTTACTTTCTTGAACTATTTTACACACCAGTATATTCCATGTACTGACATCCATTTGGACCTGTATCGTTTCATGATGCAGGTACAGGTGATAGAGGGGTTTAGCCCGCGCATCATTGAGGTTTAGATCAGTGCATTCCTAGAGTTGGTGAGGCCTCCTTGATTTCCAAAGGAGCCCTTTTATCTCTTACTTTTACTAAGTAATATATTTCTTTGATTTGAGGTGTCCATGGCCTGTTATGGCACTATCTAAACTGTTGAGTAGAAGCTTCATAGACACTAAGTAGAGGATTATTGAGTATTTTGTATTCCTATACCTATCCATAGGAATTATGCTTTAGTAGAGTTATATCTATCCTTACAATGTCTTTTATTTTGATGAATTTTTTAGCTGTGTAGTTGATGTGTTGATGAGGCTAGGCGGTTCTCTTGGGGAATCTACAATGGTTCTTCAAGTGTCGGCCACGCCAAGATTACCCTACTGGGGTGTGACTGCAAGTGTAGGACAGTTGTGCAATTAACTTTGGCTAATTTTGTCCCAAAAACATGGACAATAATTGTGGATACCAAGAGAGAGTTGAGCGTCCTTACCTTGGCAAGTAATGGATGGGTGTGGCAACGACGTCGCCTTCATTGTGCATCACCAACTATGGTGGTGGGAGTATTATCACTTAGAGAAACTCCCTAATTTTTATAATTGATTCGACTGAGTTGCATGCTAGAGTTTCTTTTAGGAGCATTGTTTTACTATTCAAATAGTGCGTATTTGACTGAGTTGAGATGCTATCCTGAGTTGAGTTGATGTTTTAGTCGAGTCTCTTGAGTTGAGTTCGTTGAATTAAGCATATATGATTGTTCCTTTCCTTTTTCCATTTTACATACCTATATACTCCATTTACTAACGTCCATTTGGGCCTACATCATTAATGATGCAGATATAGGTAATAAAAGGACTTCAACAAGCACAATATTGTGGTCCATCATCTTGCTTCTAGATTTTGTGAGCCCTCCTTTCTATCTTGAGGAGCCTTGTTCTTTCTTATATTAAGTAGTCATAGTTATTTTGTTTAGGTAGCTCGAGACTTGTCTTGGCACCTTTTAGATGAGTGTAGAGGCTTCATAGAAATTGAGTATGGATGTTGATCGTTATTTCTTTCCAACTCTTGTTTATTGGAAAATTTCTATTTATATAAAGACTTGGTTATTTAGTTTACCTCATAGTCTTTTCTTTGAGTGTTTTCTTTTGCTTTTGAGTGTGATATGATGATTAGGCCAAGTGATTTGCTCGGGGACTAGAAATAGTCTCTGAGTGCTGGCCACGCAAAGGGTACTCTCTCAGAGTATGACAAACTTGGTGCCAGAGAATAGAGTCCCAGTTTCCTAGGAAGTCTATGAAGTCGTGTCTACTAGAGTCTTGTTTATGAGTGTGTTGTGCACTACACTTTATAAGGAGGAGGTTATAGGACATTAGGAATTGTTATGCTTGTTTCTTATTCTGATTTATGCAACAGAGCTAAATGATAGAAAATCTATCTTCTAAATTATGTGTTTCACACCTGTAGACCATGTCTTCCCAATACATTTTGAACCCGAGAAACGTCGTCTGCACCAAACTTTCCTCGCCAGGGATGCCATCACAGTTTGGGACAAGGACTGCTGTTCGGCCAGAGAAGGCTGAGTCTACTACTTAGCATGTTGTACATGCTCAATGGGTAAAAGAAAACAAGGAGCATGAGAGGGAAAAATCTTGGAGCGAAAAGGCTAAGTCAATAGGACGTAAGTGTAGTCAACATAAGTAAGGAAATGGAAATAGGTCCCTATTTTTGCAGAGACCTTCGAGTTATGTGCCATCACCAGTGAGTGCACCCACATTGAATAGCAGATACATTCTGAGGCCATAGAGAAATAAGCCCTTCAGGGTTCGAAACCCTCCATCTTGAGGAAGTGTAGCTCGGGGTCCTAGAGGAATGTCGTCATGTGGTACATATGGAGAACCTCATTTGGGGGAGTGTCAAATGGGCGCTGATGGCAGTTATAAATGTGGACAGGTGGTTCACTTTCAGTGGGATTGTCTATAATGGGCCAACAAAGCTCAACCCTCTACATATATGCCACCAGTTAAAGAAAATCAGAGAGGTGCTACTTCTAGCACGAGAAGGGCCACAAACAAGTTGTATGTCATGGGTAATCGCCTAGATCAG
This sequence comes from Solanum rostratum, assembly GCA_029948455.1. Classification (NCBI taxonomy): domain Eukaryota; kingdom Viridiplantae; phylum Streptophyta; class Magnoliopsida; order Solanales; family Solanaceae; genus Solanum; species Solanum rostratum. The sequence continues at coordinate 34,828,901 of CM057049.1, read as the reverse complement.
AAAAATGCTCCAGATGTTATGATGGGTATGATTCAAGTCTTTACTCTTGATTGTCATATGTTGATGAATCTTGGTGCCACCCCATTGGTTGTGTCTTTTTATGTGGCTAGTAGATTTGATAGAACTCTCGAGTTTCTTCCTAAACCTTTTAGTGTATCTACTCCAATTGGTGATACTTCCTGGCTGAGAGGGTTTGTAGAGACTATTTAGTGTCAATCTATCACCATGGCTTACTTAGTTGAGCTAATCGAGATGCACCCTAGACTCTCTTATCTGAAAATTGCTTTTGATGTTATCCATGAGAGAGAAATATATGTCCCTAAAAGTTTAATATTACCACCCAAGAGTATGATTTAGTGTCTTGTAAAGCATAAGTAGAGTTGTCATCCCAGAGTTAGAAGGACGACGAGGGAGAAGAGGAGACCAGATAGTGAGAATTGTGGTTGGCTGAGGCTTGTAACTAAAGATATATGTCCATTAGGTAAGTAATGTGGTGATGATTCAATTCCATAAGTTTTGATGAAAGAGTAGTAAGTACCATCTGATTTTCATGTTGAGGTATGGAGAAAGAGTTATTGTTAGGATGAATTGGAGTGTGCTCAAACTAGAAAGAAGCTTATGTTGATGTGTTATAGTGTTAGTGAGGATGAAGTATAGATGTTAAATAGGGGAACAAAGTGCTTTTAATATGATAGATCTGAACTAGACTTATGATTCCAAAGCGAAAGCCCCAAGAGATTCATAGAGTTATGAGCTTAGCCAGATAAGAAGGTACAGTGAATAGTACATGAGTTGTGAAGGGGGATGTGTTGATCGAGTATGTGCTATGAGATTTTAGCGAGCCTATGTTCTAAGATGGTGACCTAGTAGTTATGAGTTTGTATAATATGAGAGAAGTGTGTAATTCACATATTAGCACCAGGCCTTAAGCTTGAATTTTGAGGGGCGATGTGAAGAAAGAGATAACATTATGACAGTGATAGTCTTAGTTGGAGAATTTCTCTAAGAGCCTTGTTGTAGTTTATGTTCCACGTTAAGATATTGACTTGCAAGGAACATGATGCTATGAGCATGGTAGAGGTACCCCTTAGATGGAAAGAGTAAATTGAGGATGAAATACTAGATAAGAAGCGGCTGAAGATGTGCACTTCCAATAGTATAAGATTGTGTGAAGCTCTAAGTTATGACTTGCTATGAGAACTTAGATATATATGTGAGTTGTCAATGTAGAGTAAGCTGGCGTAAGCATTCCTTGTAACCCTTAGTAATTAGGTCGATGGGAATTTATGTATAAATCACGATGAGATTTACCTTGTAATCCAAGACTTCTTTAGTCAAATATATTGGAGCTTAGAAGTTGAATGTTAGATGACTAAACATAGAGGTTAGATTATAAGAGTTGTAAAAAGCAATTACGTATGCAAATAAGAGCGGTAAGTTTAGAACAATGCCTATAGAGCTAGAAGGAATCTAAGAGTAGTATCTCAGAATAAAGTTTTAATAGCTATTTTTTATATCTTTGAGTATAGTATAATAGGAGAATATAAGATGTTCTTGTGGATAGTGATACCTAAATCATATGGAGAATTATACTTATAGTTTGGTAAAGAGATTTTGTTCACAGACTTAGGAGTGGACCTTTGAGTTTAGAGGAAGATGAGGAGTTAGTAAATTAAAGTGAGTCTTGAGCTTTTGATAGTGATGAGTTGATCAGGATGAGACACTAATGCTTTTATATTCCTTATACCTTAGTTAAGGTGATAATTTATTTCTGTCTTGTGTATTAGCACCATGCCTATTACCTAGACCCATGCACCTGATGTTGATTCATGTTTATGTTGAGTCATGAGGATGAGAAGTGACAGTTGCATTTTATCTCATGAATCTCAGAGTTCCCAACCTTATGTCATACGAGATATGACTTAAGTTTCATAATATGTCAATTCCATAAACACATGATAGGTCCTAAAAGGCTAATGATATTGCATCACATTATGAATGCTCTCAGATCAAATATCTCAAATTTATCGTGCTTATGATATTTTTCTCTAAGCATTTCCAATAATCCTTCTTTCCCGACTTGATAGCAATATTGATAATAGTAGATGCGTTATTGCTGATGAGTGAGGGTGATGTTCTTTGATGTGATAATTATGATTTCCTCCTTTCGTTAAGGTTATGGATGTGAAGGAAGAGAGAGATGAGACCTTATAATGTGTAATAGATAGGTAAGAGTAGGTTGGAGTGTCTCTAGGCAAGAGTATGTTGGTGTGTCTTTAAGTGAGAGCTCATTCAATGATGGAGGTAGAAGTGCTAAGTAGGATAGATAATTCTTCAATATAGTTGAAATGGTTCGAGTGGTAGGCTTGAATATGTGGATTTCATTATATGAGGGATTGGAGAAGGCTATCGATGACTTTCAAATGAGTATTCCAGGTAGATCTATTAGAGTAGTGAGAAGGAGTGGTATTCTTTTAATGAGAGGCCTTGTAAAGGTATAGATCTTGAGTTTTGAGGATTAGATTTGTGTGAATATGATTATCTTTGGAATAGCACTTTGTGGTTTAGAATTAGGCTTGAATGAAAAAAGAGGATGTGGTTAGGTAGAGATTTGAATAGGAGCTATAAGTTTCAATTGATGGAGTGTAGTGCCATGAAAAGGAGTGTAGCTGAGATAAGGTGTTAATCTGGAGAGTTATCCATAGAATCTTATATATCATGATGGTCCCATTCTTGATTAGAGTTGATTAGTTCCTTCTTGCGTTCGAAGAACTGATTGGCGAGGTATTTAAATGATTCGATTTGTTTGAGTTTCGATGTTCCATTCATGCCTAATGTTGAGAGTATCTAGGTAATATCTCTACTCTTGATGTGAACGGATTCGTCTATTTTGATTTTGATTTGTGACTGCCTAGATTGGTTGATAGGTATGATGCTGATTGGTTGACTGATTAAGTTTTGATTATTATTCATGCTTCGAATCCATCTCTAATTTCTCATCATTCGAGGACGAATGATCCTAAGGGGGAGATAATGTTACACCCTGGAAAATTACCAAAATATTCCTTGATGAGATAACACTTGCATAACGCATCTTTCCAAACTTTTATATCAAATTCGAGGCCAGAATCACGATCAACATGAAAATCACGCCGAAAAATAGTGTTGGTTGAATTTTAGAGCAACTAGATCAAAAGATAATTTTTTGAGCCTAAAACCTAATTCCAGAAAAGTGCGCAACATGTTCGTATTGTGGACTTGTCATGAATTTGCACTTAATTTTGATCCCATTATTTTCTGCGGAGTTAGAAAATCGATCAAAAAAATTACGAAAAGATGAACGTGGAGGGAACAAGTCCACATCGCGAACCTGGTTCACCGACATATTCCATCGAAATTTAAAATTTTTATTCTTTTGAGGGATGTTCCAAACTTTTCTCCACACCTCCCAAACTAATTCGATGACCAATGTAGGTCATTTTTGGTTTAAAAGGATTTCAGAACTCATTCCTAAGCTTTCTACACATTCTAACAAAAATTAGGGCTAAGGAGAGGATGAGACTAACTAGGGATTCGAGTGAGTAGAATACAAACCCTTGGCAGTCGATCATCAAATTTCATCCCAAGTATGTAAGGCTAACATAATGTTGGATTGAGTTCGTCTGCCTGCCCCCTCATCTATATTAATTCGAGTTGAGTTAAGTTAAGTTTTTCTTTTGAATATATTGAATTGAATCCTTGAGTTATCTGTTGTCTTATTGAGTTCGTTGTACGTAAAAACATATTGATGATGTTCATAAGTTTAGTATTTGATTTGGATGCATGATCATATCTTCATTCACATGAACCTTAATTAATTGATGATTATATTTAATTTTTTTTATGTATTTTTCGAATTAAGATTGATTTTTATTTTTGTATGTTAAGCAAAGATGATTTTGAACATAGTTTACTAAGTCTACATGAATATGAGTTTTTGAGCATAAATAATGATTTTGAGAAAGAATCTTGATGATATATGAATGACTTTTGAAGCATGTTTTAAATGAAAGCATATTATGTTTTGAGAAAGGATTTTGATGAGTTTGAAAGTATATTCCTTTTGTTTTAAAAGAAAGATCTGATGATTGAGATGAGATTGAGATGAGTTTGAATAAGTTTTAAAGAGAATGTTTTGGGAGTAATATTGAGCACTGAGTTGGGTGAGAGTACAAATATCTGAAATCCCATAACCAAGTTGCGAGCGTAGGATAGTTGTGCAGCTAACTCTGGCAACTCTTGTCCCAAAAAGATGGACAATGATTGTGGATCCAAGAGAGAGAGTTGAGCGTCCTTACCTTGGAAAGTAATGGACAAGTGTGGCAACAATGTCGCCTTTGTTGTGCATCACCACTATGGTGGTGGGAGTATTTTCGGTTGGAGAAATTCCTTAATTTTGCATAACTAATTTCACTGAGTTTCATGCTAAAGTTTCTTTCAGGATCATTGTTTTACTAAACAAATATTGTACATTTTACTGAGTTGAGTTGAGTATCCTGAGCTGAGTTGATGTTTGAGCTGAGTTGAGGTCCTTGAATTGAGCATCTATGATTGTTCCTTTCTTTTTACCATTTTACATACCAGTATATTTCATATACTGACGTCCATTTGGACTTGTATCATCAATGATGCAGATACAGGTGATAGAGGACTTCAGCAAACGCATTATTGAGGTCTAGCTTCTTGCTTTCAAATTTGGTGAGCCTCCTTACTATCCGGATGAGCCATTTTCTTTCTTATATTGAGTAGTCGTAGTTATTTCTTTTAAGGTAGCTCGGAATTTGTCTTAGAACCTTCTAGATGATTATAGAGGCTTCATAGACATTGAGTAGAGGATGTTGATCATTATTTCTTTCCAACTCTCGTTTATTAGAAATTTTTTATTTATATAAAGACTTGGTTATCTAGTTTACTTCATAGTCTTTTCTTTGAGTGTGTTCTTCCGTTGTTGTGTGTGATGTGAAGATGAGTCCAAGTGGTTCACTTGGGACTAGCAATAGTCTTTAAGTGCTAGCCACGCCAAGGGTACCCTCCCGGGGTGTGACATAAGTGTTAAGTATAAGCTGCTTCAAAGAGAATCTGATAAGGCTACTTCTTTATGCACTTATGAACCAGGAAGTGTTGATGGCTAAAACAAACAAAACAATGAGAACCAAAACTAGTTAAAGGGTTTGTTATGTGACTTATGTTGTCTAGGTTTATGAAAAAACTCGATAGTTCAAAGATATCAAATTTATCAATTGATCGAGTATATTCGATATATGTTCACTATTGAAAGTTCAAAGGAAGACCTACTTATTTAGATACAATTAATCCTTATTTATGGATCACATAAGTTTTTTATGCATATGTTTTAAACAATTGTCATTCCCCATTCATGCAGAGGATTGTTAGGTTTAAGTTGAAAGATGTCTGAGAATTGAAACAATAAGGAAATGTGGGGGAACCAAATAAAGGGAAAATGAAAAATCATTTCTCCCTCATTAGTAGAATAGAGGAAAAATGTTGTCCTTATATTAGGAAACACTTTCTCTAGCTCTTAAAGAATCAAGTAGAGGGGACCCCCTTGCGCCGCCGCCGTCGTTGCTCGCTTTGCTCGACTTTATCTTTAGCTTCGGCTTTTTGCAAAAATTTATTAAATAAACCTTAAGATTTTCCTATTCTGATATTAATCTTCATATATTATTAATTTACTGATTGTCTATTAATTAAGTTAATTTGCAGAATTAATTAGTCAACAAACCTTTTAAGTTTCATATGTAAAGGTCTTCAGAATAGAAAAACTCATTCCCAGACGATACCATGCCTGTTTTGAAGAACTGAGACTATTTTGAACCGGTGAAATCGCGCCCAATATTGGCTATAAATATAAATTCTTTCTGCACTTTCTAGATATTGAATTTTCTCTTCGTTTGTATACATTTTCTTACAAATAAGATTTTAGTTTGCGTGTAAATCCATTGTTAGTTCTTTGAGCTTGTTGAAATTACAAGAGTTTGAGGTATCGCTACTTTTGTGATAGGCTATTTATTTTATTTTGGGAGGAAATAATTTACTACCTCGGGTACAGTGAGAGAATTAAATTCCTTAAGGACACAGTAAATTCTGTGAACTCAGATAGTTTTATATAATTTCGTCTCTTTCTTTGCTATTTCTTCTACTGTTTTAAATACAGAAGGGTTAACAAATGACGCAGGCGTCTCTTGTTGATTTTCTGAATAGCTTCAAAGTGATGGTGGGAACAACTCTAGAGCAGCAGTAGCGACTGTGACCATTCAAAATCAATGGAAGAAGGTGTTAGGTGAAAGTTGATGGGCAGTCTGGAGGGAGATTTGGGGAAGAGATTTATATCACTGTTGTTGCCATATGAATAGTCTAGATGTTGTTTGGATGTAGCGAGGCATTTGTGGATGGATAGGTTTAACGGTGAAAAGAATAAAATTTAAGTGAAAGGAGAATTGCTAGCTTGCTGTGGCGCCACGTAGACGAGTTGAAAATTCTCTTATATATATATATATATATATAAAAAAGATAAGATATATACGAAAATTGAAGAGGCTTGCTTACCATCAGCAGAGAGGTGGAAACAGACTTGTCCCATGTACTTCGAAGCTTCAAGTCATGAGGCCCAAAATTTCCTTAACTCAGTAAATTTTCTTATCATAATAAGTAGAAATTCCAACAATGCCAAATTTATTGAAACTAAGACAAAAATATCAAGGAAATACAACAGTAATTTCTATAAATTAAACCAATATCGCCCTCCATAGAGAAAACTGATAGGTCACTAAATCCCTTTTAAAGTTTTTTCTCCTAAAACTAATCGTCACGACATGAAATGACTTGATCAGTTAATCAATAATCACTAAAACAATATCTTGTTACCTCACAATCTAGTGAATATGTGACATTTGATTCTACTGGTCTCTAGTGCTCAAACTAAACTAGCTTACGCGCGCATCATTGGTGGAGCCACATTCAAAGGGAGGTTACATATGATAACTAAGTCAAAAAATAATAAAAGGCGGAATGGCCTAATAGGCCCCTGTACTTGGTCCCGTTTGTCACCTAGGACCTTATACTTAGAACTTTGCCAACTACACCCTTGTACTCACTCAAAACCTACATTTTAAACCCCTCCAACTCATCGTGTCTCTCAATCGCGCTGATGTCACACTCCATGTCAGATCAGATTTGTCACATCATTTTTTATTTTTTACAATATTTTTTTTTTGTCAAAAAGTCAAAATCCTCATAATTTTCAATATTTTCCCCTTTCTTCTTCAACCCCCACCTCCAATTCAACTCAAGAAACAAATCCCACCAAAAATCCAACTCCAAATTACCAAAAAAGTTGTCTTTTTCGGTTAGAGCAAACCCAAATCAAGAAAAAGAAGACCATTTATGTAAAATTCTATAGGAATGAGCTAAAGTAGAATGGATGAAATTTTTTTGAGAAAAAAACGGATGAAATTTTTTGAGAAAAAAATGGATGAAATTTTTTGAGAAAAAAATGGATGAAATTTTTTTGAGAAAAAAATGGATGAAATTTTTTGAGAAAAAAATGGATGAAATTTTTTGAGAAAAAAATGGATGAAATTTTTTTGATATGGATAAGAGAGAAAAAGAGAAATTGAACTTGAAATCAAGAGAATGAGAAGAAAAATAGGGAAAAAAGGATTATAAATGGAGTGACTACTAATATATGGTATGGGTTCTTTGAGGAAAATGAGAATCAAAATAAGAGCAAGAGCAAGACCCACTTTAGTAGAAAAATAATTTTCCAAGAAGAAATTATGGCTAACAAGAAGAAATTTCGTTTGGAGAGACAAAAACAAGAAGAAAATTGAAGAATTTTGAGAAGAAAAAATGGAGATTTATATATTTGGGTATTTGGGGAAGAAGATGACTGTTTAAGAGGTTTTTACAAACTTTTCACGCTCCAAAATGGAGTGAAACTCACGCACCAGGCCTGGTATGCCACGTAGGATGCCAGGTCAGAAAAAAGTGTTTAAAATGTAGGTTTTGAGTGGGTACAAGGGTTTAGTTGGCAAAGTTCTAAGTATAAGGTCCTAGGTGACAAACGAGACCAAGTACAGGGGCCTATTAGGCCATTCAGCCATAATAAAATGAAGTGATAAATATAAGAGTTGAATTCCTTTACTTGAAACTGAAGTTTGGTATAATCTATATTTATAAAAATTTTGAATCCATCCTAGCCCACACACAATTATTCTGTAAGCAATTCGTATTAGTTAGCTGACATCCAAGAGTAGGGGTGTGCATCGGTCGGTTTGGTTCGATTTTATATATTCTTGGTTCGGTTTATCAGTTTTCAATTTTTATATATGCTAAATCAATAATAAATCCATAAAATAATTTTTATCGATTTTTAATTTATTAGTTTTAAGTCCTTAACGGTTCAGTTTTCGATTTACCCGATAAGGATAATAATGAAGATTTGCATTAATAAAAGCAAATGGAATACGAAAGAGTAAAGAATAAAGACTAAATACTAAAGTGGGTAACTAATCACTTAAGTACAATAAAGATTAAAATAGGTAGAGTACTACTATTGTATCCTATTACTATTAAATCATTAATATTTAATATTTACGAAGGGGTAAAATAGTAATTATTATAATCTTATTGGCTTATCGGTTTAGCCTATAACCCAATAGTAAAAATCGATATTGAAATGATAAACCAACATTTTTTTTCATAATCATTAAAATCTGATAACCTAATAACCCAATAACGTTTTTATTGGTTCAGTTTATCGGTCAATTCGATTTTTTCACACCCCTATCCAAGAGATAGAAACTACTTAAGATCCTACCTAAGTAGTGGTGTACTCAAGATTTTTCTTTAGGTGGTTCGAAATATAAAGAAATTAATACGTGAAAATGACATGATGAAAAATAAAATGAGGTGTCCGCTAAATTTTAACCCATCTTTTATAGCCTTTTAACATTTCTTTTCGTTTTTTTCTCTGCACTATCAAGTTTTTCTTAAAAAATATTACTATGACTCCTCTAACTCTTACTTTGCGGAGTCCTACTTTATTTTAATTTTTTTTCTTTCAAATTAATACTCCCCAAAAAATACAAAACTCTTTAAAAAGTGTAACGAGTGAATTATTAGTACTATAATACGTAATTATTGTTCCACAATGTTAAAAATAAAAATAAAAATATTGAACAACATCAATATAAATGTCGATAATAGTATAGCTGAACCAAATGAGTTGTGTAACAAGATAAAGTAAATTGTAGAAATTGATAATTATACAATAATCTTGTATATGTAAAACTAATTAAATATAAAAATATATTAAACGAGCTTGACATAGAATGATAAACAGAGATGCGAAATATTTTTTATTTTACATATGTGAAAAATTTATACATGATATTTCAGAGTCAATGTTTTTACTTGAGCAAACTTTTTTTTTTAAAAAAAAAGAGATTGACAATTAAGTACTCTCTCCATTCCAATTTATCTAGATTTCAAGGCTTCGTTGATTGGTACTACTGGCTTGTGTCAACTTTGAATTTGGTGATTAAAATGATTTTTTCTTTGACCATAATGTTTCACATATCTTTTAATTATCATAAATTATCAATTATTTTGTGTAAAAGTATTTTTACGTAGTTTTAAAATATATGAATTTTATTTAAAAAAATTTAAAGATTTCTTATCTGAATCGGTCAAAATTAAATTATCTGACTTCCAAAATCTGAAAAACACCACATAAACTAAAATAAGAATTTAAATAAATATCATATAAATTAAAACAAATGAAGTAATTATAATACATATAAATGAATTAATCAAAATAAAAAATACACTAACTAATTTCAATTGCTCATAAAAAGAGGAATGAAAAAGAACATAGTCGATTGCCCATTAAAATTGGGGAAAAAAAGGAAAATTTTCAAAAATAACCTAGGCTTGAAACTTAATGTGTTCAAATAGCTTTATTTTATATAATTATACAATATAATTTCGGCTATGTAACCAAGAGGGGCGGAGAGAGGCGAGCGACATCAAGAGAGGGGGGAGAGAGACGAATTCGTATATGTATATTTGTCAAATTGTATTTGTATATCTGTCAAATAATTGCATATATATAATTAATATACATATATATATATATATATATTTGTATATCTGGCAAGTGAGATTGAGAGAGGGAGGAGAGAGGCGAGCAAGACCGAAAGAGGGAGGAGAGAGATGAGCTAGAGTGGAGAGAAGCGAATTGTATGTGTATATCTATTAAAATAATTATATATACGCAGCGGGTATACATTTGTAATTGTCTATCTGCAAGAAATTGCAGAGAGAGAGAGGAGAGAGGCGAGAGACAGCAAAAGATGAGATAGAAAATAGCAACAAAACCCTAACTATAGGGAAAAAAAACTATAACTATAGCTATAAATTGTAATTTTTTTCAAACTATAGTTGTATAATGTAAATAAATATCATATATGTTTGCCTAATTAAGTTATTTTTTCAAAAAAAAAAAAAAAAAGGAGTTGGAAAGGACAAAGCCCATTACTTATTAAAAATGAAAAGGGAGAGAGAAAGAAAAAACATCAAAAAAGTAGAATGTCATATGAGTGGGAATTGAACCCACAAACCCTCTACAATAAAGTTAAACCCTCCAAACCATTAAGCTACTCTTTTAAATTGTATTTGGGGGTTCACTTATACAATATATACATGTAATATTCAGATTTAATTTTATATATACAATGTAATTTTCTAGCTGAGGAGCTTCAGATGAACCCCCTTCCTCCCACGTAGATCGGCCCCTTTTCCTAGCATAATCAGTGATAAAAGAGTGAGTTGGAATAAATTTGGATCAGTTAAAATGAGTTGAGTTAATAAATGAGTGAATTAGTGTGTCATCCATAAATAGGCAAACTGCAATTCTTTTTATTAACTTTTCTTAACTTTTCTCGTGAAGGATATTCCTTCTTCAACAATAATTATGTGCTTTTATTCACTTTACATTTCCTCATTCATCTTTTATCTTCTTCTAGTAGTATTATATTTTGATCTTTGATAATTGATAGTCATGTCTCAACAATCTAAAAAGTCGTATGTTCAACTGAATCTTTAAACACCTACTTGTTCCTTCAATTGGTCATCCCAAATAGTCTAAGAATGTTGACATGATCGAAGTGTTGACACATCATAAATTTGTTTTGACAAAAACAAACAAATAAATTCTCAACAAATATGAATATATCATCATATCATATCACATCATATATTACTAAAAGTGGAAAACTCGAAAGCGAAAAATTAGATTACCATTTTACCCCATGGTAAATTAAAATATTATTAGATATCTAATTAACTAATATTAAATAGTAATTTTATCATATTATTAGATCAATATTAGAATTTGATATACCATATTAGCCTTTAAAAAGTTTTCGTATTAGGTAAGTTAATCTAAATAATAATTACAATTAATTGACAAGTAAAGGGTTTTCTTTCCATTATCCGCGTTTTTCTCATTTAGCTTCCAGTAGTTGATAAAACTTTCTAAAAATTACACTAATACACAACATATGTTACCACAATTTCCTATAATCCCTACTGTTTCAATTAATTATTAATTTCCTACCTTTTCAGCTTCTCTCACGTCTAACTTGATACATAGGCACGCCTCCCCATCATTGCCTAACTGGCACCTATTTTTTGTGCATTAGTTTAATCCTTTCCACATTTAATGCTTTATTTACTATTTAACATTTAATTCAATTATACATTCCATTTCTAAAAAGGCAAACAATTCAAGTTGCTCCCCTTCTTCATTCTCGACCTAATTACTCCTCCAGCGCGGGCTCTTCGTTGTCCAAAATTCTCCATGGCTATGGAGAATGCCCCATCTTCCCTACTCCATACTACACATGCACCAACAAATAATAAATGAATTGTTGAAACCGGTGTAGTTAATTAAAGTGATGTTGCTCCGTCCGCCAATGTTAGCGACAAACGAGCATGCGAGTCCAATGGTGTTAATTTGGAAGAAAGTAGATAAAAAAACAAGCAACAAACCTCTAAACAAGAAGAAGAAACAAAAGAAAGATGAAGCGTCAAGTTTCGAATCCCCTGTTGACGAAGGCCCAACAAAGAAGGGAAAAAAATCTGCCAAAAGGTCGAAGAAACCGGGGAAAAAATTTGCCAAAAGGTCGAAGAAACCTGTAACAATTTCAACATGTCTCTCCATTCACTGAAGCACCAATGTCTATTGATTCTAGTCGTTCTATATTAATGTATTAACAATATTGTTTTAATATTTTGTATCAACTATGTATTTTATCAACAACATAGCAAAAAATGAATTGTATCGATCAACAATTAATCAACAATGCTTTCCATTTTATATACAATGTATTAACATTATGTTGTTTGTGTGAACACTGTATCAACACCACATTGTGGGTATCATTGATGTATCAACAATGTTTTTCTGTTGTATAAATAATGTATCAACACCACATTATTGTTTGTGTCAACACTGTACCAACACTTCATTATTTGTATCAGTAATATAGGAACATTGGTCTACTTATATCAAATATATACTGTTTGTATCAACAATTTTTTTTATTTATTACCAACATTGATACATGCTTCAGTTAATGGTTTGCTTTTTGCATATATCAACTAATTACCATTTTATTGATATAGTTATGGTAACTCATTGTTTAGGACTGATTGGTTCATTTGTATTTTTGTATCAACAAAGTGTTTTTATATCAACAGTTTATGTTGTCACTAGTTACTGCATGTATCAGTAATTGATTTGCCATTTTATGACTTTTATCATTTTTGTCTTAATGCAGGGTATTACTTACGTCATCAAACAAATACCTGACATTTTCTAAGGTTTAGAGTAACAAACAACTGGAAATATGTTGAAGATATCACAAATCTATTGGTGAAGGTGGATTAGGTTTATTTCGTCAGTCTATTTTTGGTCCTTATCTGAGAATACCTATGTCAAACTATCAAGGCCAAATAATGAAATGTCTTCTGCTGATGGAGATTGAGCATGAAAATGATAATGTTATCCACATCAGACATGGCAAGGGAAATATTCTTGTATTCAGTCCGAGAGAGTTTTCCATCATCACTGGTTTAAAGTGCACCAGCAATGTCGATAATTTCTGATATGCAAATAATTTTCCTAGAAGACTGATTCAAAAATACTTCCCGGCCCCAATACAAATGTTAACCAAGGCCGACTGGTTTCACACTTTTTGGTGGGTGAATGGGCTAACCATGATGCTTTTCAAATGGCAATTTCATACTTCATTCACACATTTCTATATTTCTAGTGGCCTGAATCTCCTATATCAATTGATGATTTTCGCATGGTCGAGGATGGCACTTATGTACGGTATCCTTGGGGGCTTACTGCATATGACAAACTCATTAAAAACTTTAGATAGAATTTCACAATTGGAAAATAGTTATATCATTTCTACGGCATGCCATACACTCTTAATGTTTGGAAGTACGAGTGCTCTTCAAGAGTTGTTGACGATGTCACCATTAAAGAGGGAAATCACATCTCTAGAATTATAAATTGGCGAGTTGTTGGGATGAGACCAAACTATGATACTCTTTTGTCTACCATGTTCAATGAGGTACCTATTTGTCTCACAATCAACAGTTTTTCATCATTCATAGTATTGTGAAATATTCACTAGACTTTTATTATTTTTTTTCATTTTCAGGTTCCTTGTTCCGACGTAGTTCCAACCCCTTGATGAACTGTCAGCTCTAAAGTTACCAGACCCAAAACTGGGATAAAGTTGAGCCAAAAGATCTCGATTCAAGACAAATTTATGAGGAAGTGGTATCGATCAATCTATATTAAGTGACTGCCTCCATTATGTTGTTGCTATCAAATACCACTATTATTTGTTTTGGATCTTCCAAATCATTCCCGCAGGAGATCCAGACCCATTTTTTTTCTGATCCTTTGAGAAAAAGATTCATTCTCTTCATAAAAAATAGGAGGTAGAACTAATAAAGATTTCTTTTTTCGATTCATCCCTGGCCTCATTCAAGAATTTTTTTTAATCTAATCCGCAGGAATCATAGAAAAGGCAAATCCCTTATGATACACCAGATCCGGCTCAGTTATTAATTGAGTGAATAGATCTGTCATTTCTTGAAATCTCTCTTCTGATGCAAAATCGTAGTGTAACGAGTATCCTCCCCTTTACGGTCATGGAATAGATGAAATAAATAAAAAAAGGAATTTTTGTTCAAGAATAAAATCTTATTCGAACTGTTCATATCCGGTTTATCTTTTTTTCCTGATACTGCACCTTGCACATCAACTACACCAGCAACAATAGATATGCATGTGAAGCGTGAGGGGAAACATGTCTTGTTTGGTTTCAAGGATTTTAGCACCGAACCACCAGAACATCTGTTAAGAAGGTCAAAGCACATTGTTGATTCAACGTCCCCACAACCACTTAAAAAGAGGATGGATGTCCATGGAAAAAATGATTCCCGTGCAAATGACAAGCACAAGTCCATAGGGAAGACGTATCATATGCATCTGTATCCAATCCTCTGAAATTGTCAACACCTCCTGCAAAACATGATGAAAAAAGTGATTTTTTATGTAAGTATCAATTGACTTCTCAATTTTCTATTATAGATATAAACTTTACAATTAACCCAAATATTCATTTTTATTTAAGGTTGATCGGAAGTGCAATGCCTTTGATTGTAAGATAATTTTCTGGAGGCACTGATAAAATCGAATCACAATGACACTATGAGAGCTCTTGGGAAGGAAGTCCACATTTCTGAGGAGATGATAAACACAAATTTATCGAAATTTATTCGTTGACCTCATTATATATTATTGCACTTATTTATTTGTATGTTTTTTAATTTAAAGAATATTGATGATGCACCATCCCCGGATGTACACGTTGATTTTGGTCAGAGAGGACCTCCTAATTCTACTGACAATGTGGTCACTCCTCTTGACAATCCAGTTTCCTTAGACTGGTGATGTAACTGAGGTATATTTTATTTTCAAAATTTAGAATTACACTATTTTTTTTTGGTAAATAATACCAATTTATTAAATTTGAATAGTAAAAAATAAAAAAAATTAACTATACATTTAATTGTATCAATAGACTTAAATAGAGTATCAGTTTTAGTGATACACAAAAATCACGTAAATCCTTGTGTTATTATATTATGTTCAATTTAAGTATCAATCATGTGGACAAATTTGTAGGAATCATGTACACTGATACATAGTCATTAATTGATACATTACTATGCCAGTTTAAATCAAATAGTATAATTTTCACCTGAAGCTCCTCCTTTTTGTAGGTTGTTATCATTGAAGAAGTTTAGAGCCCCAACAAGAGATTGTTTTTCCAGGACATTCTCGGGAAAAAATATTATTCATGAAGATGTTAATTGTGTTTCAACTAATAACGTTTTTTATGCTTTGTAGGTTGTTGCAACATTCAAAATGTCACGCCGCGGGAGGGTACCCTAGACGTGGCCGACACTAAGAGACTATTACAGTCCCTAAGAGAACTGATTGAACTCATCACACTCACTCCATCAATATATTTGACATATCAACAGAAGAATATGAAAATAAAAGGTGGACAATCTAAGTCTCAAAAATCATATAAAACAACGAGGTAGTATGAAAGAAACTAGCTCAAATATTCGCCAAAGTCTACGAAGCCTCTATCACTATCAATTAGTGCCAGTGAAAGACCCATGACTACCTCTTCAAAATAAAGCTAAATCAAAGTGTAACTCTAAAAAGCTGGATGAAAAAATAAATGAGAATCCTCTGGAGTGAGGGAGGGCTCACCAACTCAGCAGACTGTAATAGATCCTCAATAGTGCATCTGTTGATGATCTCTAATACTTGTTTATACATCATAAAATGATGCAATCCAAATGGATGTCAGTACATGAAATGTACGAGTATGTAAAATGATTGAATAAAACAGATATAGGTAGAATAATATAGGTTAACATTTACTCAAAAGATACTCAATCAGAATGTCAAATGTCCATCCAAAGTAAGAACAAAAAGTAGACAATGACCAATCAATACCAATCCAATCCAATCAAATCAAGTCAGAGTACTATCAGCGTGGAACCTATCTGGGAGTTTTTGTTATCCGACAACAATCACTTATGAGCCAATGATTGTACAACAATCCCGCTGATATTGCGACAACCGTTCCAGATTTGCCAGGTAAGGAATGAATCGGACCCACAAGGGATCTGGTCTCTCAAGGCCTCTATTGCTTTCAAAGACTCCAACTCAAGAGGGAACCTCTAATGTAATAGTTCAATCCTCACCGACGCTTAGCGACGTAGTTAACGAGTGCAAGTTGGACTTATTCTTACTCATTTTGGTGCTCGATACTCCTCCCAAGACTCAATGCTCATAAGACCATCCATCTCAATCAATCATCTCAATTAGTGTCATACAGACTCTTATCATCTCATCAGCTCTATCTCAATTGGGCCCTTCCAACCTATCATATCAATTATCTCATCAACTGAATTCTAAATTAATTTCTCAAGAGCTCAGACTAATCATTAGGGGGACAATAAATTAGACCACTCTTTAGAGTTCAATTATGAATACATGCAGGACCATCAAGTTCTAGCATCCTATTGTCATGCTCATATTATCATCACAATCAACATTTTCAGGTCAAGGCTCTAGACTCAATCCTGAGGTTCATTCATGCAATATTTTATAAAGTAACATACAGGGTTTGTGAAATAATTCATGAAAAGTATTTAATCAGAAAATCAAGTTTATGATCATCTACATGTGAAAATACATAGGATGTGTATAAATTACAAAAAAACATTCAAGAACACATGCATAATGACTCAATACTTCCATCTATCAACCTACCTCAATCAAGGGGCACATGGAAGAACAATTCCATGTTTTAGTTTACCTTACATACCTGGTATGGTTCTTTGACAATCAAACTTGCTAGAATTCTCCTCAATTCTCTTGATTCCTCGCTCTTCCCTCTTCTCTTTAGCATTAGTCTTTGTTAAATGCTTAGAAAGACTTAAGGATGGGTGTTAAAACCCTTTTTAAGCTCAAAATAACCTATGCTGATCGTGTTTCATATTTAGGAGGGGCTGAGAAAAGTCTGGAATGCCCTTCACAAAAAATTGAAAAATTTACCCCTCGGTGTACCATGTCCGCGTAGCGGACTTAGTTGATTTTTGGGGTTTTTGCCAAAAAATTTTCGATCAAATTTTCTAATCTCGTAGAAAATATTGGGATCACATCCAAATATAAGTCTGTGATAGGTCCTCAACGCAGACATGTCGCACACTCTTTTTGAAATTTTATTTTCCCATTAAAATATTATCTTCTGATTCGGTCACTCTAAAAAAATCAACCAAGACCATTTTCCCATACAATGTTTCGCGTTGATCGCGATTTCAGCCTCGGATTTGTCATCGAAGATTAGGAAGGCACATTAGACAAGTGTCTCTCATCTAGGGGTATTTTGGTAATTTTATCGGGTGTTACATTATCTCCCTCGTTGTAATCATTCATCCTCGAATGAAAAGTAAACATATATATCAGGGCACGAATAACAATTATAACTCCTCTCAATGCTCAATCACTCATTCAAGGTATCGACCCATCAACAATCTAGGCAATCGCGATTCAAACTCAAGAGTAGACAAAGCAACCCAGGGATGAACAAATCAATTAAATTTGAGAGTAAGGACATAACCTTCAATATTATTATCATCAAGCATGAATAGATGTGGGTATTTAGCTTTCATATCTTCCTCAGCTTCCATGTGGCTTTCTCAACAAATTTATTCCTCCACAAGACTTTCACTAAGGCTATCTCCTTGGTTCTCAACTTTTGAACCTGACGATCAAGGATTTGGACTAAAACCTCTTCATAGGACAAACTATCTTTCACTCCAATTCTTTTGAAAGGGATCACAAACGAAGGATCTCCCAAGCATTTATTCAACATCGTGATCTGAAAAAATTGATAAATTACATCTAGCTCAGAAGGTAACTCTGACTCATAAGCAACCTTCCCAATCCTCTTCACAATTTGATAGGGGTTGATGTAATGAGGACTTAGCTTTCCCGTCTTTTGAAGTCTCAGACACCCTTTAGGGTGCCACTTTTAGGTATACCCAATCGTTCACTTCAAACTCTAATTCTCTTCTTCTTACGTTAGTGTAAGATTTTTGGCGGCTCTATGTAGTTTTCAACCTTTCTCTAATAGCCTCCGCCTTCTCCATCAATTGATGGACATGATTGGGTCCAATGAACTCGACTTCTCTAACCTCGAACCACCCAATTGGTGATCTACTTCTTCTGCTATACAAAGCCTCATAGGGAGCCATCTAGATACTTGCATGAGAACTATTTTTCTATGCAAATTCGATTAGAGGTAGGTGGTCATCGTAATTTCCCTTAAAGTAAAGGACACAGGCACTCAACATGTCCTCTAATGCCTGAATTTTATGTTCTGCTTAGCCGTCCGTCTGAGGATTAAAATTAGTGCTCAAATTCACCTTAGTACCCAATCCTTTATGAAAAGATCTCAAAAATTGGGATGTGAATTGAGCTTCTCTATCCGAGATGATAGGCAAGGGAACTCCATGCAACCTCACAATCTCATGGATGTACAACTTGGCATACTCTTTCGCAGTGTTAGTCGTCTTAACTACTAAGAAGTGAGCTGCTTTGGTCATCTTATCCACAATCAGCCATATCGAATCATGCTGCTTTTGGAACCTTTGCAAGCCGGTAATGAAGTCCATATTGATCATCTCCAACTTCTTTTTGAGAATATCAAAGTCTTGAGCCAATCCACATGGCCTTTGATGCTAAACTTTAACTTGTTGACAATTTGGGAACTTGGAAACAAACTCAGCAATATCCCTCTTCATTCCACTCTACCAATAGACTTCCCTCTAGTCATGGTACATCTTGGTAGAGATAGGATGAATGGAATATCTAGAGCTGTGGGCTTCAACCATAATTCTATCTCAAACAGCATCAACATTTGGAACACACAACCTACTTTGGTATCTTAACACCCCATCTCCCCATTTTGAGAAGACCATCACCTTCTGTTTATGGATATCTTTCAATTAAAGTAGGACAGGATCTTGGTCTTGGTTTTCTTTCACCTCCTCTACTAGAAATGAAGAAGACCTATTATGGGCATTAACTCCTCCTTTATCATTCTCTTTGAGTTGAACTCCCAATCGGGCCAATCTATGCACTTCCTTAGCCAACTCCTTTCCTTTCTCAACATGGGCCATACTACCCATTGATAACCCTCTAAGAGAGTCAACAACAATGTTAGCTTTACCTGGGTGGTATAGAATGCTCATGTCATAGTCCTTGAGCAACTCCAACCATCTCCTCTGCCGCAGGTTGAGCTCTTTCTAGCTGAAGATGAACTGTAGGCTCTTGTGGTCAGTGACCACATCCACATGCACTCCATATATGTAGTGGCGCCAAATTTTAAGTGCAAATACCACCATTGCCAACTCAAGATCATGGATTGGATAGTTCTTCTAGATAACCTTAAGTTGTCTAGCAACATAGGCTATCACTTTCCCCTGTGCGTCAACGCGCAACCCAATCCAACTCTAGACGTGTCACAATATATCACAAAATCCCTTATCCCATCAAGTAGGGTTAAAACTGGTGCAATAGTCAATATTGGTTTCAACTCCTTGAAGCTCTTCTCACATTCATCGGACTACTAAAACTTGACCTTCTTCTGAATCAACTTAGTCAAGGGTGAGAATAGAGAAGAAAATCCCTCAGCAAATCTGCGGTAATAGTCGACCAACCCAAAGAAACTTTTATGTCAATTAGAGAGGTCGGTTTGGGTCAGTTCTTAACTGCTTCAATCTTATTGGTATCTACTCGAAGACCATCACCCAAAACAATATATCCTAGAAAAGCTATTGATTTGAGCCAAAACTCACACTTTGAAAACTTTGCATAAACCTCATGATCTTTGAGAGTCTCAAGAATAATTCTAAGGTGCTTGGCATGGTCCTTCTCATTTCTCAAATACACCAAAATGCAATTAATGAATGCGATCACGAACATATCAAGGTACTATCTGAATACCCTATTCGTTAAGTCCATGAAGGCTGCACGTGCATTAGTCAACCTAAAGGACATGACCAAGAACTCAAAATGGCTATATCTAGTCCTAAAGGTTGTCTTAGGGATGTCACATTCCCTTACCTTTAACTGATGGTACCCAGATCTGAGGTCTATCTTTGAGAAAAAAGAGGCACCCTGATGTTGGTCAAACAGATCTTCTATCCTGGGGAGAGGATATTTATTCTTTATCATGACCTTGTTTAGTTTCCTGTAACCAATGTACATTCTGAGAGACCCATCTTTCTTTCGTACGAATTGGACAAGATCACCCTAAGGAGAAACACTCGGCCTAATAAAACCCTTCTCTAACAAATCTCTCAATTGCTTTTTCAATTCTTTCAACTTAGTAGAGGCCATACTATGAGGTGGAATTGAGATAGGTTGCATATCGGGGAGAACATCAATCCCAAAGTCAATCTACCGATCAGGAGGGACTCTAGGCCGATCATAGGGAAACTCAATCACAATCAAAACTGACTCGAAAGTAGAAGGCTCAACATCATCAGATTTAACTCGCACGAGGTGATAAATACAACTCTTTGAGATCAACTTTCCAGCTTTAAGGTAGGAGATAAACTTACCCTTAGGTGCAACAAAATCACCTTTCAACTCTAGGACCAATTCATTTGGGAATTGGAACTTAACGTTTCGGGTCCTACAATTAGTGGAGGCGTAGCAGGCATGAAGCCAATCCATGCCAAGGATCACATCAAAATTAATTATCTCTAACTCAATCAAATCAGTAAGAGTATCCTTATGATGGATGGACACTACACAATTTCTATAGATTCTTTCAGCTAGAATAGACTCACCAAATTGCCTAGAAATATCAAAGGGTTCAAGAAGACACTCAGGAGTTCTATCAAATCTACAAGCCACATAAGGAGACACGAATGACAATGTGAAACCAGGATTTATCAAAATATAACAATCAAGAGTAAAGACTTGAATCATACCCGTCATAACATCTGGGGAGTTCCCCTGATCTTGGCGATTACCTATGGCATACAAACAATCTGTAGCTCCACTTGTGCCTGACATAACACCTTTCTGATTTGCTCTGGCTGGTGGGACTAGTGCAGAGGATTGAGATTGATCAGCCCACTTTGGATAATCTCTCTGAAACTAACACAATTGGCCACACTTGAAATATGCAGCACTCCCCTCACGACACTTCCCCAAGTGTAATATGCTACACTTACCACATGGTGACTTACCCCATGAACCTTGAGCCGCACTAGCCTTTGACTGAGATCCTTGAGCTCCAAAATTCTGAGACCTCTTTTCATTCTTGTTTCTGGGCACATGTGCACTAGCAGATGATGGTGCTGACCCTGACTAAAATCTGTTACCATTCCTATTCCCTCTCTTCCCAACCTCATGGCTGGATGTCTTGACCCTCTTATTTTTGTACTCTTCCTTGTTCTGTTGTCTCTCCTCATCGGCTTGTTAAACATAAGTCATCAACCTTCCAATATCCATATAACTAACAAGCATTGCTCTCCTTCCATCATTCTTGCATTGCTCTCCTTCCATCATTCTTTGGCCCTTTATTCATCCCATCAACATACAACCTCATTCTCCCTCTCATATCAGCAACCATATCCGAAGCATAGGGAGATAGCTGGGTGAACTTAAGTCCATACTCTTGCACAGTCATAGAGCTCTATTTTAGATTCAAGAACTCTCTTACCTTGACCTTCCTCTGTTCTCTCGGAAAGAATCACCCCATGAGAGCTTCCTCGAATATTACTCAACTCAACATTGGGGCTTTCTCTCCTCTACCCTTCTTCCACTGATGAAAATACAGTCTGGAAACACCTTTGAGCGAGTAGGCAGCCAACTCAACTCTATCAACATCAGCCATATGCATCACCGGAAACACTTTATGAAACTCATCAAAGTAGTTCTGAGGATCCTCATTGGGTGTAGATCTTATGAACTCAGGCAGGTTTATCCTAAATAATTCTTGGCCTCCAGATGTGTTCGGTGCATCCCATCTACCTGCTCTTTATCCCACAGTAGGTGCTATGATAGCCTGGTCTAAAGTCTGGATAGCATGGCGAAGCTCAGCATTCGAGATGTCATCGTATTGTGGCTACTCAGAAGGATAACTGGACCTATTGGTTCATCACATCCCTAGTGCTCAGGTTGATTAACATTATTTTTGGCAGGACACCCTTTTCTACTAATAGCTCTTCTTAGAGGCATGATCACAATTCTGCAAACGCGTAACGCACAAATTAGAAGAGATTTTCATGGAGTTTTAACTCTATCGCACGAATCAGATTATGAAAGAAGTGCAACCATTCCTAATATCCTATAGCCTCTAGCTTATAGAGTGTGTTGCACAAAACACCTATAAACAAGACTTTATTAGATACAGCTTCGTAGACTCCCTAGGACACTTAAACTCTATGCTCTGATACTAAGTTTGTCACTGCTCGAGAGGGTTCCCGAGATGTGGCTGGCACTCAGAGACTATCGCTAGTTCCTAAGTGAACCACTTGGCCTCATCACACTCACTCCCTCAACATATTTAACATATCAATAGAAGACTTTGAAAATAAAAGGTTGATGATCTATGTTTCAAAATATTATATCAATAAAATAGGCTAGTATGAAAGAAACTAGCTCAACATAATCTCCAATCAGCAATTTGGCTCTAGTCTACAAAGCCTCTATCACTATCAATTGGTTCAAATTACAGATCCACAGCTACCTCAAATCAAAATAAAGCTAAATCAAAGTTTAACTCTAGAAAGTTGGATGAAAACACATAAATGGGAATCCTTCGGTGTGAGGGAGGGCTCACTAACCTAGCTGAATGCAATAGATCCTCAACGGTGCGTCTGTTGATGATCTCTAGTACCGTGCGTCTGTTGATGATCTCTAGTACCTATCTTTGCATAATGAAATAATGCAGTCCAAATGGACATTAGTACGTGGAATGTACGAGTTTGTAAAATGGCCAAATGACACAGATATATGTAGAATAATATAGAATAACATTAACTCAAAGGTACTCAATAAGAATGTCAAATATCCATCTAAAGAAAGAATAAAGAGTAGACTATGACCAATCAACACCAATCCAATCTCATCTAATCCAATCAAATCAAGTCAGAGTACTATCAATATGGAACCTATCTGGAGTTTCTCTTATTCGACAATAATCACTTATGAGCCAGTGATTGTATAACAATCTCACGGATGTGACCACAACCATTCCATACATGCTAGGTTAGGAATGAATCAGACCTAGAAGGGATGTGGTCTCTCAAGTGCTCTATTGCTTTCAGGGACTTCAACTCAAGAGGGAACCTCTAATGTAATGGTTCAATCCTCACCTACGCTTGGCGATGCACTTAATGAGTGCAAGTTGGACTTACTCTTACTTATTTTGGTGCTAGATACTTCTCCTAAGACTCAATGCTCATAAGATCATTTATCTTAATCAATCATCTCAATTAGTCTCATAAGGGATCTCATCAGTTCTATCTCAATTGGGCCTTTTGACCTATCATATCAATCATCTCATCAACCTAATTCTCAACTAATCTCTCAAGAGCTCATGCTAATCATTAAGGGGGAAATCAATTAGACCAATCGTTAGAGTTCAATCATGAGTACTCATAGGACCATCAAGTATTAACATCCTATCATCGTGCTCATATCATCATCATAATTAACATTCTCAAGTCAAGGCTCTAGACTAAATCCCTGGGTTCATTCATGCAATCTTTTATAAAGTGACATACAGGGCTTGTGAAATAACTCATGAAAAGTATTTAATCGGAAAAATCAAGTTTATGATGATCATGAACATGTGAAAATATGTAGGATATGTATAAATTACAAGAAAATATTCAAGAACATATGCATAATGACTCAATACTTCCGTCTATCAACCTATCTCAATCAAGGGGCACATGGAAGAACAATTTCATGTTTTAGTTTAGCCTTACATACCGTGTATGATGCTTTGACAATCAAAATTGCTGGAGTTCTTCTCAATTCTCTTGAATCCTCGCTCTTCCTCTCTTCTCTTTAGCCCTAGTCTTTGTTAAATGCTTAGAAAGACTTAGGAATGGGTATTAAAACCCTTTTTATGCTCGAAATGGCCTATATTGATTATATTTTATGTTTAGAAGGGGTTGGAAAAGTATGGGATGCCCCTCATGAAAAATTGAAAAAAAAAATGCACCTCGGTGTACCAAGCCCGTGTCATGGACTTGGTTCATTTTTGGGGTTTCCGCCAAACATTTTAAGATCGAGTTTTCTATTCCTGTAGAAAATATTGGGGTCATATCCAAGTGTAAGTCTGCGACAACTCCGTGACGCAAACATGTCTCACATTCTTTCTTGAATTGCATTTTCGCATCGAAAAATTATCTTCTACTTCGGTCGCTCTAAAAATCAACCAAGACCATTTCCCCACATAATGTTTCATGCTCATCGTGATTTCAACCTTGGATTTATCATCGATGTTTGGGAAGGCACATTATGCAAGCGTCTCTCATCTAGGGGTATTTTGGTAATTTTACAAGGTGTTACGTAAAGATGTCCCCATCATTGAAGAAGTTGATGAGCCCCAACAACAGACCAACTATCCAGAACATTTTGAGGTAAATGTATCAGTAATAATGTATTGCAACATAAGTAAGATAATGTATCAATAACCTTTTGTATTATTATGTATCAGATAACTTAAAATGTTCTCATACATACTGATATATTTATTTTACAACATGTGATACATCAAACATCCAAGGATGCAACTCAACAACCAATTTCATCAAGTGGCATGGAAGTCTTTAAACATACCCTAATCATATCAAAAGTTGAGGAGCCACAACAAGCTACTGGTTTTCCAGATTCTACCCAGGTATCTTTATCTACCATATATTGTCGTTCATTTTAAATCAATCAGTTGATACATACAGTATTTAACTTTTTGTCTTTTAGGTTCTTTCCCAAAATTTAGTCATTCCACCCACAGTTTCCTCAAAAATGCATATTTAGTTGCGAAGGCAGTTTCGAAGGACAGTTCTTCGAGTTCTTTCATGGTTATCTAGGTCTTACAAATATTATTTATAATTTTTATATGCATTTCTAACTTGAATTTATGTCTTAGATTGATTTGGCAGAGGATCCACCAAAGGCATGTGAAGATGCACCAGTGCCTCAATGTGTAACTGCAACATCTGAGTTTGATGTGCCACAAAATATGAGTGACAAATCAAAACATGATACATTAGTAAACCTTTTTTGAACCCTTCATTTTAATCAAGAATTCCATCTATTTTTTTTATAGAAAATTTTAATTTTAAAATATAGGATTTCACCACATCCATATCGATATTGGAGGGAACAAATGAAGCAGTTGAAGCAATATTATAACATCTTCGTGATCCAATAATCACAAGGCCACTTATATCTGTTGCAGATCAAGAATCAGCCGAGGATCCATTCTTCCTCAGAGATAGCCAACTGCCAACCACACTTCCTTGCAAAGAGATTATGATGCATAGTTCATCCCAAACACTCAGACCACATAGCAGAATGCCGTCTAGATTTTTTTAGTCATCATACTTGACTGGTTTTGTGTCAACTGACAAAGGTAAGGAAAACGTGTCATATAATCTCCAACAAAAGTACCATTTCGACGAGTATGGCATCGGTTACAATCCTCGATATGACCTAATCAATGAATTCACTAATTGGGTTGAGATAGGTCTCTTGAAGCATATGCAAGTAAGTAAATTCATTTTAATTAGGAAATTAGATCTATACTCATTAAATTCTTTTACTGCCTAAACTCAAATTAACTGATGAACTATACATATCTAGGAAACAAATAGAGGAACACTACCAATCTAGATGCTCTTCGTTGGATGTTGCTAAAATAGGCTTTGTTGTTGCATTTCCACAGGACAAGAATTGGTTCTATATCATGTCGCAAAAAAAAATTGATGCTGGACTGAAGAGGTAAATTGTAGAATTATTTCATTTTTTATGTAAGTCAAAAACACAATGATCTATGTTTGTTGCCTGTGTTGTATAATCTTGTACTGTATTGTTTGTATCAGAACTATTTGTGTGTAATACAGTCACATTCATTTGTTAGACATCATTGATAAATTTATGCATCGATCTTTTATTTAGATTTTGTGTGTATTAGCCTCTATTGTTCTTTATTAATGAGCACTAATCAAATAATTAGGACCACAAATGTTGTACTCTTGACATTTTTCAAAATTTATTTTGCATGAGCATTATTTATCTTTAATCTACTGCACTGATTCACTCATGTATTAGTGTTGAATCAATTTTTATTAACACTGTGTATTAGTATCCATTTTGTATCAATATGTGTATTCCACATATGTATCAGTGTTGACTCACTCATGTTATGTTATTTTAGTTAGATGTCACTGATCCACTCATGTGTCAGTGTTTATTTTGGTATTTTTATGCATTAGCATTGATTCATTCATGTCTCAGTGTTACCTTTAAATATTATTTTTATAAAAAACATACTCTAAGTATTTCATGAAAATTTGTGTTATTTTGCACATCGATGTTGTTTTTTACTACCTCCGTAAGAAATCCAAGAACCAATTCAGTAGTCTTTATAGATACACAACAACTAATTGTATCTTCAATAACTACATAAATTTCACATATGCATGGTATTACTCAAGTACAACAGATGCTCTTGTTAGTACACAAGATGACATGGCATGCTCTACTGTTGTAGCTACGCATAAGAGGTCTATCATCAATCTAATAAATGGTTTTTCCATTCCTGTTGGTTCTTCGTGGCATTTAGTAGATGAAGTTTACATTCTTATAAACTGTGAGGACAACTTTCACTGGGCATTGGCTGTTGTTGATCTAAAAGATAGGATCATTCGTGTGTATGATTCATCTGCTAGCTAAAGGCATAGGAATCCATCATCTGAAATTCAAAAAATTGTAGCGATGTTGCCAAAATATCTGCTCGATAGTGATTTCTATGAAAAAACTAAGCAAACTAATTGATCAGCACTGGCTACACATAACTGCACATAGAGATCCAGGAGAAATTCATGGTCCACAACATCCATTTGCTATTGAATTAATTCAAGACATTGCACACCAAGGATCTGATAGCCTGTCAGTATGCTTAATCAAATTAAATATTTTGTGTTATGTAAATTTTTTTAGTTATTGGTTCACTATATGCGCATCAATTGTGGGGTATTTGTAGCTCTATTTGTAGAGTATATCAACGACGGTATACTAGTACCATTCAATTCACTTGATCCTGATTACCTCCGAAAGTGACATGCATCACTCTTATGGAAGAATGGATTGAAAAAAAAGCTAAAGACAGATACATGAGTGGCAATGAAAACCCACCCAAGCCTAGGACTGAATTTACATTCAGATGTGCAAAATTTGGTAAATCTAAGATAGTTATGTTTTTAAATATTACTCAAGTTTGTGTTGTTTTTGTTTTTCTGACAACTACTATGATCAAACCATCACTGCTACTTTCTTTATTTTATCATGGTAATGAATTTATATTTCCTGTTTATTGTATTTCTGAATTTGTTATTGTGGAATCCTACACTATTTTGTCCTTTTTTACCTTCTAAAAAAGTTACAATATCGATACAAATAAAACATCACTACTGATACAATTAATAATTCAATCATTTATTATACATGTATCAATCAACACAGATTTCAAGAAAATCAATACAATTGTGACACAAACATATTTTAGAAAAATGGTGATACATGCTTATTCTATCCCCACAAAACAAAAATCATACAATATAAAAAAACATTATTGATACACATAATTTGTTATAATTAGTACTGATACTATAACACCCCACAACTCTATTCATATGATTCAAAGTTTTTTGTCGTAAGTATATAAGATTATACCTAGTAATGACTTAATTGTACTTACATTTTAAGGATCATTAATATAGGTGGGAAGTGTGTTGTCATGAGAGACCCTTAGTGCATAGTTGAGTTAAAACCTCCCTACCAGTTACGTTTTTTACTTTAGATTATGCAAGGTTCTACTTTAAATAACCATAACTCTTAGCACACAAACAATTAGATGGCCTATTACCTACCAAATGGAATCTCTTTGAATTAACTTTCCAACTCAGCTTATTTCACCTTGTTTGGAGTTTGGAGTCAAAGGTTATGACCATTTTACTACAGACTGTCAATGTAGAGTTGTGTCTACGACCCTAACTTACGAGTCATGGATTATAATATGACCGGTACTATCAACTCGTTGAAAAACATCTGCAAGTCCATTTTTTAGTCCCATAACTTACGAACCCAACTATGGGTTGTAAAACTTCTACGGGCCATAGATTGGGCTCGTAGAATCGATCCGGTGACCCTAAAAATTGTCCAAAAACTTACAGATGGGTTCCTACGGGTTGTAGATACATCTATGCGCTGTAGATGGACTCTAACTGACTTAAACAACATTTTAAAGAGGGGTATTTTTGTCCTTTCTCACCCTTTAAGCTTAAACTTGTCAATTTTCACCTATTTGAACCCTTGAAACATGATTCTTCAACTCATTGATGCTCAAAACATTCTCCAAACCTATAACATACTTTCAAGAGAAGAAAAGCTAAGGTTTTCAAGCACCTTCTTCAATGTTTCTAAGAATCTAATTCTTCCAGGTATGTAAGGCCTACGAAGATCTTCCTACATTATTTTACCATCATGCAACTGTAAGTTTCTCCAAGTATAAAGTTATTAGTTGATAACACGATTTCTTCATTATGATTAATTGTTCTTGTTTATGCTATTTTTGAAGAAAAGCATGAGATTTACTAAATTTCTTTAGTAAATTGGGGTCTTAAGTTGAGATACTACTTTTAATTGTTAATCTAGCTAAACCCTAAAGTTACTATGAAATTCTATGAATTTTGAACTCTTGCTTTCAACTCAAGAAAAGTATTAGAATAAGTACTTATGAATAGTGAAGCATGAAGCCTATAATCTCAGACAGTTCTGAAAAAGGTTAACAGAATGCTAAGTTGGGCTAAGTCCCAAAAGGAAGAAAAGTAACACCTAGAGCAGGGTATACTCTTTTAAGTATGAGCATAAAATTTATACTTTTGGGAGTAGTATTGAGCAACGATATGGGTAAGATAATAATAACATGAACGTATAAACTACGTAGCCAACGTAGGATAGAAATGTACCAAGCGTACAACTCCTCATTGCCACCGAATTACCCAATTTCTGGATAGATCCACACCCCTAATTTTTGTCCCTTACCTTGGCAAAGTATGGGATGACACTGGCATTGTGGGCAAGACGCTATATCATCATGACACTCATAGTGATGGTTGTCGGTTAGAGAAACTCCCCA
Source organism: Solanum rostratum (assembly GCA_029948455.1). Lineage (NCBI taxonomy): Eukaryota > Viridiplantae > Streptophyta > Magnoliopsida > Solanales > Solanaceae > Solanum > Solanum rostratum. The sequence continues at coordinate 34,799,202 of CM057049.1, read as the reverse complement.
AGAAGTAAAGTTTATTATTTTACGCGTTGAGATTTATTATTTCTTTATTAAAGTATTTCTTTTTATTATATTGCATATTTAATTGAGTTGAGCTATTTCCAGAGCTAAGCATTTAACTATCATATTTTTATATATTTGATAATTGTTCTCATCAATTCATTAGAGTAAGTATTTCTTTTATATTGATTTGTACTTTTAAAGACATTTAAAGTATATATTTTACTTGTATGACATACTTTTATCAATAGAGCTATCTCAGAGTTTAGATCTAAAGTTGAGTATCGTATCCTTAGTACTTTTTTTCCATCTTACATACTTTACATTCCATGTACTAACGCCCTTGGTGTTGCATCATTTTATGATTCAGGTATCCATGTTAGCAGATGTTCAATAAGACAGGCCCCATTAGCCGCCGATGAGGCCTCATTGTATCCAGAGGAGCTCGAAAGTTTTTATTTCCTTATATCTATTTTAGTTAAGGTAGATGTTACTTACTCCGGTGCCTAGTTCAAAGTCAGTACTTTAGATGCTTCATAGACTAGAAAGATATTGTTCAGGTCATTTCCTTGGAGTTGTTTGAAAGCTTTAAGTCAAGTTGTATATATTATTATTGTATGTTTGCGTTCAAGAATTTTGAGCCCGTCCTAATTTATTATGATGTTAGTGTCTTTTATTGAGTAAGTTAGCCAGACCAAGTGGTTCGCTTGAGACTAGAAATGGTTTTCGAGTGCCGGCCACATCCAAGGTGTAAGCTCGGGGCATGACAAACTTGGTATCAGAGAGCATAGTTCAAGTGTCCTAGAGTGTCTATGAAGCCGTGTCTAGTAGAGTCTTGCTTATGGGTGTGTTGTGCACCACATTTATAATCAGGAGGCTATAGGGCATTTAGTAGACGTCTCTTATTCCTTCATACTCTAGATCGTGGAATAAAGTTGTGCCATTAGAAACTTATTTGAATTTATGTGCTTCCTAGATCCATTCGACTACCCTCATTACCCAGGTGGTCGAAACAGTAAAGTTTAGATTCTTGTTGGTGAGTTACTCTTAGATAAATCCTTAAGAAAGTAAAGATACTACACTAGGCTTGAGAGAAGTTGATTAGTTTGCCTAAATCTATTGATTTGAAAAAATCCATCCTTCTTGTATGAGTCGTGCGCTCGAGTTTAAGTAAGACATACTCTCAAACTCTCTTCTCTAAATCATAAGTTGCAGAATGATCCCAAAGCTAGAAAGATAAAGAAATTCAAAAGCAATCGCGCTTGAATAAGGCATGTAACTAAGAATTATGTAGATATAAGATAAGTAATGGGGTAATAAGTCAAGACCCTTTAGTTTTGAACCAAGAGTAGTAAGTATAATTTATCTTTCATGTTAGGAGGTAGAGGAGGAGTAGTTAGCTCATATAAGGTAGAGGACACTCGAATTAGAAAAGAGTTATGCTGATTTGTCATTATTTAGTAAGTACCACGTATAGATGTTGAATAAAAGGATAGAGTAACCTTGAGTTGATATGTCTAAGCTAGGCTTATGATTTTGAAGGGAAAGTCCTATGATATTCAAAGAGTTTTGGGCTTAACTAGGCAGTAATATATAGTGAATGGGTAAGTAGCATCAAGATTTTGAAGGGGAATACAATAAGAAGCTATAACTAGGTAGACTAAGGGATATTGATTGACTACCTTCTGAAAGGTATTAGTGGATGAGAAATCATATCTCTAATACGTGTTTTCGTACTAGACATTAAGCTTGAAATTGAATTAATTTTCATGATAAGAGAGATGACTGCATGAAGGTTATAATGATAAGTTTATATTTGATCTAATAGGATTGACATGGAGTAAGTAAGGAATTAAGATGTTATCTTGCAGCAAATATGAGTGGCATAAGTGTGGTACTGTGATTCTTAGATGAGAACAATGAATTATGGATAAGTCATTAAGTAAGGAGAGGTTTAAAAAGGTGTACCAAAAGAAAGTATATATAGCTAAGATAAGGTTTTGATTAAGTTATGATTTTCCAGGTGTGCCTAGATGGTATATTCAAGTTGTCAACATAAAGTGAGCTAGTTTAAGCATTCTTCATTGTCCTTAAGAGTTTGAATAAAGGTATCATATATAAGCCATAATGAATCTCTTTAATATAGGTCAAGTACCTTCATATTAGGTAGATAGGAAAACTTAAAGAAGCATTGATAGTACACAAGGAAGAAGAAGATAGGTTACTAAGAGTTAATAGAGTGGCCTGACAAGCCAATGCAAGTAGTGACTTTAGAAATAATTTTATAGAATAAAGACGAGGTTAAGAGAAGTATCTTAGAAAGAAGTCCTAGTAGATGAAATGGGAGAGTTTGGTAGACACGAGATTAACAATTCTCTACATATTATAGTGAGATAAATATGGATTAGTTAAGGAAGGGGGAATGGATTTATAGTCTTAGAGTGTTAGCCTTAGACCTAAGGGGGAGATAAAAAGCTAAGAAACGAAGTCAAGTGATGAGAATTGGAAAGTGGTGTATTCATAAGAAGTTTTAGTTGTATATCAATCCACTCCTACTCTAGCATCTTCCTAAATCTCAAACGTTATAATACTTTATTGATGACTTGCAGATCAACATTATGTCAATGATCTATGCTTATACATTTTAGATTGATTCACAACTATTCTCAGTTCCCCGAATAAGAGATGAATATCCTAGTCCATTGATCTCAATCTTACTCTATAAAGTCTCAGATATTAGTTTCATGTTATAGATCTATTCATATAAGCACTTAGGTTCCATAGGATTCTCAGTCTCACGAACTTGTGACTTATCCTAAGTGTCATAAAGTAACAATATGACATCTGCATTCCTATAGAAAAAGGTTTCTCAAAGAATCATGCTCTAGATCTCTCGTTCTAATCCCTTCGGTGATTTTGTTTTGTTTTGATGGTGATACCAATAGTAGTAGTCGAGTAATGACAACCAGGAGAAAGTTGTTGTTTCTTGGTTTGATAGTGGTGATCTACCCCGATCCATCTAAGGTAATGTTGTAAGTGGGAAGAAAGAACAAGATGAGGTGTTGTTACTTAGAGTTAGATGCGAGCATTCATATTGTCTCCTTATATTAAGGCATGATACATTGGTTGCTAAAAACATAAGAAGGTAGGAGATCCTAAGAAGAGTGGTTACTTAGAGCCCATGGAGTTATTCTAGTACTAAGCTTGAATGTGGTGTTTATGGCATGTGAATTAATAGGATCCATAAAATGCATATTGAGTAGGAATCATGGTTTTTTGAATGTAGAAAAAGGGAGTAATACTCTTGGGATAAAATTTCTTATGAAGGTAAAGAACATAAACCTTGTCGTTAAGATTTGCATGGCCATCTTATGTATAGTACCCTGTGACTTAGAGTTAGGCTTGAAAAAAGTAAGAGTATGCAATTAGACTTAGACCTTGATAGAGTATCCATATGTATCCTTATGGGAGTTATATATAAGTCACAACTACTGAAGTGTTCTATGTATGAAGAAGAGTGTAGTCGAGAAATGTTTCTAAGGTTAAGAGCTATCAATCGTATCATTCAAAGTACTATACTCCTAACTGTATTTCATTCCCAAGGCACCCATGTTCTATTTTGAGTAGCTATGAATAGAGTATGACTTATGTTTAACCTCGTATCGTTCTTGTCTTATGTGCCATGGATAATTTTCAAACTCTTAGTATGAACCAATCCTATCTGGGTTAGTAAAAAATTTTATAAGAGAGAAAATATTAAGGGTAAATCCATTCTCTTCCAACTTATTCTCACCTTCATTCGGGGAAAAATGATCCCAAGGGAGAAATATTGTAACACCCCACAAGTCTATTCATAGGATAAAAACTTTCATCATAAGTATATAAGATTATACCTACTAATTGTACTTATATTTTAAGAATCATTAATATAGGTGGGAAGTGTGTCAAAAGTAAATTTGGGTCATGAGAGACCCTTAGTTCTTAGTTGAGTGTAAAACCTCCCTACCGGTTAAGCTTTTCAATTTAGATTATACAAAGGACAACTTTAAATTACCATAGCTCTTAGCAAACAAATAATTAGGTGGCTTATGACCTACCCATTGAAATCTCTTTGAATTATCTTTCCAACGCAACAGATTTCACCTCATTTGGAGTTTGGAGTCAAAGGTTAGGACCATTTTACTACAATCTGTCAGTGCTGAGTTGTTTCTACAATACTGACTTATGGGTCACGGATTGAAATATGACCCGTGCTGTCAATTCGTAAAAAATGTTTTGCAAGTCCATTTATGAGTCCCAGCACTTATGGATCCAACTACGGGTTGTAAAACTTCTATGGGTCATAGATTGGGCTCGTAGAAGTGATCTAGTTACCCAAAAATTTGTCCAAAACTTATGGATGGGTTCCTACGGGCTGTAGATGGACTCGTAGCCAGCTTAACCAACATCTTTAAAGAGGGTTACTTTTGTTCTTTCTCACCCTTTAAGCCTGAACTTGTCAATTTTCACCTTTTTGATCCATTGAAAGGTGATTACTCAACTCATTAACGCTCAAAACATTCTCTAAACCTATAATGTACTTTTAAGAGAAGAAAATCTAGGGTTTTCAAGCACCTTCATAAAAGTTCTTACGAATATAATTCTTCTAGGTATGTAGGTCCTATGAAAATCTTTCTACATTCTTTTACCATTATTTAAATACTAGTTTCTCCAAATACCAAGTTATTAGTTGATAACAAGATTCTTCATTGTAATAACCCGGATATTGTACGACTTCATCAGAGCTTAGAAATGTCATTTTTGGCAAGATTTGGTCCATGTGTCACCTTGAGGGACATGGTACGTGTGAGGTCACATGGCCTATGTGGCCTTTAGTGAGGTGACCCTTGGCTTCAAAGTTTGGTCTTGGCCCTTGATGTGGTGATTAAAACTAAGGCACATCACACTTGGAACTGTCACGGTCCATGTGACAAATTCACGGACCATGTGGTGGGCCGTGTGATGGCCTTGGCTTGAAATCCCATAATTTTGGGACCAAGTGTAGTCTCACGGGCCCTCACACAGCTCGTGTATGTGACACGACCCGTGAGATCGTCAGTAGTGCTTCTAGAGTGAAATTTTTTCAAAGTATAGAATCACCATCTCGTAACTCGGCGTGAGATTTGTTTTTCTAAGAAAGGTGAGACGGTTGCGGTACACGGACCCTGTAGCTTCACACGGCTCGTGTAACCCTTCGTATAGGTGAATTTACCAATTTCTTTCTATGTATGGGACTTCCATTCCCGGCCTTCGTCAAGTGAAATTTGTCTAAGTGTTGTCTCATGGGCAAGTACACGGACCGTGTAGTGCCACACAGGCCGTATACCCCTCCTTGAAGTGGTGACATCCAAATTTTCTATCCATTTAAGTAATGTCTTTTTCGTAAATTGGGTTTATCCTAATGATCTTTTAGGACTTCCTATGCTATCTAAAGGCTCCCTAATGACTTAAACCCTATCCCCAATACTCAAAATTTACTCCTCACCTTTTGAATTCTCTCAAGTCACTCTTAAGTGTCCTTCAAAGAACACTTGTGGATTTCAAGCTTGGGAATCAAGGAAGGGCTATTTCTTCACCAAATGTCTTGTTGAATCTCTTCATTAGCTAAGGTATGTGGGTTTTGATCCATGATTCATTTCAACTAAGGAGACCCAAACTCTTTAAAGTGATTTTCATGAAATTAAGCTTACTTTAGTTGTGGATTTTCCTTATTTTTATTTATTAAATTCACTTGATGTATGTGTTGTATTTTATTTATAATTTTAAGCCCTAATATGATGGTTTGCATTGAGATTATGAAGTTATTAAAGTGCATTTCCCCTTTAAAACTTGTTTTGTGCATGAGTGATCTATATTATTATTTTAATGTGGATTTAGTAATGGTTTTACTTTAATTTCATATTATATTATTGATTTTAGATTGAATCTTAATTACCTATACTATTCCCACATCATTCATGGCATATACATTCATGAACATTGGATTTTATGGAAATTATGAAGTGGGTTAAGCCTAATTATGTTTTATGATATGATTTTGGTAAGGTATTGGTTATGACAAGAATGTGATCACATAAATGTCTTTAGTTATGTCTCTTTGAGCATTTTGGGTGCTTGCACCATCTTGTATGTTTGAATGACCTATTCTTATGCATGTGTATCGTGATTATGAATTATGGTCTGGCATTTGAGCCTAAATATGCATAGAATGGATTTGAAATGACTATTGCCTCTTTAACGCATGTATATATATATATATATACACACATATATGCATTCTTGTAGGGTGCCAACTTAGAACCAATGGATTGAGGGTTCTCTCTCTCTCCTTAAACTATATGCCTAGCATAGGTTATGTGAAAATCCAATGCAAAATGGGGATGCCCGTAAGGAAGGATGCTTCATACGAAATAGGGATGCCTGTAAGGTGAAGTATGATATGATATGATATGTTATATGTGAAAATCCTATTCAAACTAGGGATGCCAGTAAAGAAGGTTGTTTCATACGAAATGGGGATGCCTGTAAGGTGAAGTATGGATTACCTTTGGCAAGTAGACCACCTCTTTAACGATGAGGGGATTTCATCAGAATTCTAAGTAATAGCTCGCTTGGTCATACTTATGTCGGTTGAGGTCACATCCCCACTATATATGAGCAATTTTACATCTCATGCATCATGGACTTCATGGCATATTGTATACTATTCTTCTTTGGATATATGATTCTTTCTATATTATGTGCCCTTGTCATCTAATATTGAAATTCAGGTTGATAAGTCATATGCATTGCATGCCCAAATATTAGTACATTCAAACATACTAACACATACTTTTGCCTACATAATCTCACCATGTGGGGATCGAGGAGTACAGTATCCACCGCACGACGTTTATCTCGGATCTCAAGTTTTTCTTGTTGTGGTGAGTCCTATCTTCCAAGGACAAGCCACCTATCCTCTACCTATGGTGTTTTGTTTAGGTTATTTACATTTGAGGGTGAGCCCGGGGTATGTCTTTGCCCCCATCCTATCTTATGACTAGAGGCATTATTGAACATCTTGTAAACTCCCTTACGTTTATATGCTAAGTGCTATGACTGGGGATTATGTTATGACTTGGTTACCTATTGAATATCGTTATGTGTTTTGGCTATGAGTCATGTGGCTTGATTGCATGATAAGATGTGAAAAGATCCTAAGTCTCGAATCTCCCCCATAGCGTGAGTCATACTTACCCGCCCCTTAGTCTTTACGTGCTACGTGTTATGTGAATTCATGTCAACCCCTTTCCCTATGATATTCTCATAGCGTGAGTCTTACTTTCCAGTCCTTTAGAATTATGTGTTTATCATTTGAATATGCTTTTGAACTGTTGATGTGAATTTGGAGACTTTGAGGCTTATTTGGGGACTCTTGGGTTCTCATTCGCCATGTCACCCCTAGACCCTAGGTCGGGTCGTGACAGAGATGGTATCTGAGCACTAGGTTTGTAAAAGATCCTTGGAGCCCAACATGTCGCGTCAAGTAGAGTCATATTTATGGGTGTAAAGTGAACCATGCCTAAGAGTGAGAGGCTAGAAAGACGTTATAGGAATTGTCTTACTTCTTCATGCCTTATGTCGTGCTATGGTTCGTATATTTGGTTTCCTTGCCTTAACGATGTCATTGCTCTATTTCAGAAGATTCCTCGCGGAAGACCCCACCTACTAAGACTGGCCCCGGCTTATGAGGGTCAAGCTTCCCAAGGGCATATGGATGAGCCTATCTCTAATGGTGAATTTCATACGACCTTCGCTATGCTTTCCCAGGTGGTGACATCTCAGACTAGGCAAGCTAATCTTCCACGGGATCCCACTCTAGCTTCTAGGGTTAGGGATTTCACCCGGATGAATCCTCATGAGTTTTATGGGTCAAAGGCTGATGAGTATGCTCAGGAGTACATTGATGAGCTCACCAAAGTGTTGAACGTTATGGGTGTCACTTCTGAGGAGAAGGCTGAATTGGCTGCCTATCAACTGAAAGATGTGGCTTAGGTGTAGTACACCCAATGGTTTATGGAGAGGGTTTGCGGTAATGCTATCAATTGGGAGGAGTTCAAGCTTGCATTCCTAGATCGTTTCTTTCCACTTGAGCTTAGGGAAGCCAAGATGACTGAATTTATCAACTTCAAGCAAGGGGATATGAGTGTGAGGGACTATGCCCTCAAGTTCACTAAGATCTCCAAGTATGCACTGACACTTATGGCTGATCCTCGTGTAAGGATGCATAAGTTCATTTCTAGTATCTCTGACTCACTTATGAAAGAATATCGTACAACCATGCTCATACGGGATATGGATATCTCTAGACTCATGGTGTATGCCGAGCAGATCAAAAGGAGAGAAACTCAAGGAGAGGAGAGTACATGATTTTAAGACGACCCGTTTTGATGGTGGTTTCTCTGGCTCTCGGGGTGGTTTTGGTCACTTTCAACAGGGCCAAGGTTCTGGTGCTCGGGTTTCTAATGGTAAAGTTTCTCCTCACAAGTCACAGGTTGGTGGTGGACCATGGTGTCCTCCATGTGACAAGTGTGAGAAACCCCCACATAGGTGCTTGTTTGAGAAATCTGGGCTCCTGCTTTGGGTGTGGTGATAAGAACCGCAAGATTTCCGATTTTCCTATGAATGTTCATAGAGGTCAAGATCAGACAGTTCAGGGTGGTCAAAGTCAAAAAAGAGGTACCAAAGGTGTTTCCCCAAGAAATAACAAGTTATATGCACTTCATGCCCATCAGGAGGTTGAGGAAGCTTCGAATGTTGTGACTGGTATGTTAAAAGTCTTTGATTTTGATGCTTATGTTTTGCTTGATCCAGGTGCAACTTTGTCTTTTGTGACTCCTATGTTGGCTTTTATGTTTGGTTTGAGTCCCAAAATTTTGAAGCATCCTTAGTTTATACTCCACTAGGTGAATCTGTTGTTGCACATAGGGTCTACTATGGTTGTCCTGTTTCTTTGTTGCATAAAGTCTTCCTGTGTGATCTTGTGGAACTTGAGATGTTCGATTGTGACGTGATTCTTGGGATGGAATGGTTGCATGCATCATATGCCTCACAGATTGTAGAACTCGAAAGATTAAGTTCAAACCTCTCGGTGAGCCCATTCTTGAATGGATGGGCAGCGACTCCGCTATTAAGGGATGGTTTATTTCTTACCTCAAGGCTTGGTAGATGATCTCCAAGGGGTGCATTTATCATCTTGCAAGAGTCAAGTATGTGGAGTCCGAATCACCTTTATAGAACACGCACCCTAAGAATATGCCTAGTCGATGGAACAGGTTATTCGAACATGTTTCAAAGACACAGAAATAAACAGGACGCAGCAAATTTACGTAGAAAACCCCCGGCTCAAAAGGGTGAAAAACCACGACCTGTACTCTACAGGTTTTAACTTCAACTTCACTACTTCAAACGAGCCTTCAACAACAATTACAACCTCAGTTTGATCTTTAGCTAGATAGCCCTAAGATCCAACGACTCAAACAGCAAGAATTGAAAAAGCCAATATGTTTACAGAAGGATTCTTCCTAAACCCTAATTGTTTTGACGTTGTGCTTTCTAGATTAAGCTCTTACGTTGTTGGTTTTTTCTTCACAAAAACTCTGTCTTCTTTGCATGCTGCTTTTCCCTTTTTATACTTGCTTCTCCAAGTCCTAGTCAGACTTGTCTTCTCCTGATGATGATTATCCCTAGTAGAATCCTTTTCTTATTAGTAGACACCTTTTTGCTTTCTACCTCCTTTTTCTTTGCTTCTATCATTATCTAATTCTTTCATGCTGACAAGGTCTCCTCGTGGTGAATGACCATCTTCCTATTTGTACGCCTTTATTCCAGCGAATTCAGTGCAGGTGAGATGATGTGCTCTGGGACCTGATAGATGAAACCTGTTCCATGCATTTTGTCAATCATCAAAACATTAGCGCACCCAACACACCTACTCTTGAGTCGGTTTCGGTGGTGTCTATGTTTCCGGCCCGGAGACTTGCTTGGTATTCCTCTGGAAAGGGAAGTAGACTTTGGCATAGATCTTCTCCTGGATACTCCTCCCTATCTTATGGCACCGGCTGAGTTGAAAGAGTTGAAGGATCAGTTGAAAGACTTGTTGGAGAAGGGCTTCATTACGCCACGTATATCTCCATGGGGTGCTCCGATGTTATTTTTGAAGAAAGAGAGATAGGTCTCTTTGGATGTGTATCGATTATAGGCAATTGAATAGGGTGACCATTAAAAATAAGTATCCATTGCCTCGGATCGCTGACTTGTTTTACCAACTTCAAGGGGATACTCAGTTCTCAGAGATTGACCTCCGCTACGAGTATCATTAGTTGAAAGTTAGAGAGTGTGATATTCCTAAGATGACTTTTTGGACAAGGTATGGTCATTATGTGTATGGGGTGATGTTGTTTTGCTTAACTAAAGCTCCGGCTGTGTTCATGGATCTCATGAATCGGGTGTTCAAGCCATTCCTTGACAGTTTTTTTTCTGTCTTCACTGATGATATTCTCATTTATTCCCGAGGTGAGCAGGAACACATGGATCATTTGAGGTTGGTTTTACAAACTTTAAGGGAGAAAAAGTTGTATTCCAAGTTTAGCAAATGTGAGTTTTGGTTGGGTGAAGTAGCCTTTCTTTGTCATGTGGTGTCCAATAATAGTATTAAGGTTGATCCGAAGAAGACCGAAGCCGTGAAGAATTGGCCTAGACCATTGACTCCTTCAGATATTCAAAGTTTTCTGGGGTTGGCTGGCTACTATAGAGGTTCGTTGAAGAATTCTTATCTATTGCATCTCTGTTGACTAAATTTACCCAAAAGAAGGTTAAGTTTATGTAGTCAGATGAATGTGAGAATAGTTTCCAAACCTTCAAGGATTAGCTTACATCGACTCCTGTCTTGACTTTACCTAATGGCTCGGAGGGATTTGTGGTGTATTGTGATGCCTCACAGATTGGGTTGTGTAATATAGGCATCAAGGCAATTGATGGTGCATGAGCATAATTGCCTAACTCATGATCTTGAGTTAGCGGCGGTGATTTTTGCCTTGAAGATTTGGAGAGACTACTTGTACGGGGTACATGTTGATTCTTTCACTAATCACAAGAGTTTGCAATATGTGTTCACTCAAAGGGATCTCAACTTGAGGCAAAAAAGATGGTTGGAACTCCTAAAGGACTACGACATGAGTGCTCAATATCATCCCGACAAGGCCAATGTTGTAGTCGATGCTCTTAGTAGGCTATCTATGGACATCGTGGCTCATGTTGGGAAGGAGAAGAGGGAGTTGACAAAGGATGTTCGCCAGTTGGCCAAGTTGGGTGTTAGGTTGGTCAACTCTAATGATGGTGGTATTTATGTTCAAAATAAGGCCGAATCTTCAGTGATTGTCGATGTGAAAGCTAAGCAAGATCTAGATCCATTATTGGTTAAATTAAAGACATTGGTTTCCGAAAAGGAGATTGAGGTGTTCTCCCAAGGGGGAGATAGTGTACTTCGGTACCATGACCGACTCTATGTTTTGGATGTGGATGGTCCCAGAAAGGTGATCATGAGTAAAGCTCACAAGTCACTTTATTTAATTCATTCGGGATTTAGTAAGATGTATTAGGATTTGAAGGAGGTGTATTGGTAGCATGGTAAGAAGAAGGACACATCCAAGTTTATATCCGAGTGCCCAAGTTGTCAACAAATGAAGGTAGAACACCAAAGGCCCAATGGTGTGGCTCAAGACATTGAGATTCTCACTTAGAAGTGGGAATATATGAACATGGACTTCGTAGTCGGTTTGCCTCGGACACGAAGACAATTTTACTCCATTTCGGTTATCATGGATCAGATGACAAAGTCGACCAACTTTCTACCAGTCAGGCCTACTTTTGGTGCAGAAGATTATGCGAGGTTGTACATCCAAGAGTTGGAGAGGTTTTGTAGTGTTTCGAGGTCTATCATATCGGATGATGGTACCAGTTCACTTCTCACTTGTGGAGATCGTTTCAAAGGGGACTTGGTACTAAGGTTAAGTTGAGCACCGCTTTTCATCCTCAAACCGATGGGAAAGCCGAGATGAAAATTCAAACGTTGTAGGATATGTTCAGGGCTTGTGTATTGGAGTTCAAGGGTAATTGGGATGAACCCTTCCACTTATTGAGTTTGCTTATAATAATAGCTTCCACACTAGCATAAGTATGACACCGTTTAAGGCCTTGTATGGAAGGAGGTGTAGGTTACCAGTGCGGTTGTTTTAGTTTGGGGAAATTACTTTGATTGGCCCGAATTTACTGTTGGAGGCTATGGAGAAGGTGAAGTTGATTAGGGGGAGGTTGAAGGTGGCCTTAAGTTGCCAGAATTCTATTTGGATGTTAGGAGGAGGGATATTGAATTTCATGTTGGTGATTGGGTGTATGTGAAGGTTTCACCTATGAATGGTATAATGCATTTTTGTAAGAAGGGAAAGCTAAGTCCCCAGTATGTTGTCCCTTATGAGATTGTTGATCAGATTAGGAACATAGATTATAGGCTGGAGTTGCCGCCGGACTTGAGTTCCATTCACCTGGTCTTCCATGTGTCTATGTTAAGGAAGTTAGCTGGTGATCTTAGCACTATTGTGAATTTGGAGCATGTTGAGGTTGAAGAGAACTTATGAGGAAGTCCCGGTGGAGATTTTGGATAGACAAGTGAAACGGCTTCGTAACAAGGATGTAGCTTTGGTGAAGGTGCTTTGGAGAAATCAACACATGGAGAGTACTACATGGGAGGCTGAGTTAGACATGATGAAACGATATCCTCATCCTTCCCAATCTACTCAAGCCTAAGGTATTTGGTTTTTCCTCTTCTACGTGGTCCTAACTCTTTCATTCTTGAGTCTCATGATATGGCATACTCACATGTGCATTAAAATGATTTCTCATGATGTTTTGAATGATTTTAATATGTTTTGGCATGAGTTTTAATGACTTTATGACTTTCAAATGGTGAATTATGCATTGTATCTTATGTTTGAAAGTTTCATATTCTAAGTCAAGCCTTGTTCTTGCACATTCGGGGACGAATGTTCCCAAGGGGGAGATGATGTAATGACCAAATATTGTACGACTACATCGGAACTTGAAAATGTCATTTCTGGCAAGATTTGGAGCAAGTGTAACCTTAAGGGAGACTAAACGCTTCATGTGAGGTCACACGACCCATGTGTCCTCCAATGAGGTGACCCTTATCCTCAAAGTTTGGTGTTGGCCCTTGATGTGGTGATTAAAACTAAGGCACATCTCACTTGGACCCTTCACGGTCCGTATGACACTTCACGGACCGTGTGGTGGGCCGTGTGATGGCCTTGGCTTGAAATCCCACAGTTTTGGGACCAAGTGTAGTCTCATAGCCCATCACATGGCTTGTGTAGTGTGATACCGCCCGTGAGATCATCCATAGTGCTTCTGAAGTGAAAATTTTTCCAAGTATAGAATCACCATCTTGTAACTCAGTGAGAGATTTGTTTTTTTAAAAAAAGGTGACACGGTTGGGGTACACAAACCGTCTAGCTTCACATGGCTCGTGTACCCCTCCGTATATGTGATTTTGCCAAAAAATTTCTAAGTATGGGATTTCCATTTCGGGACTTCGTCAAGTGAAATTTGTCTAAGTATTGGCTCACGGGCAAGTACATGGACCGTGTAGTTCCACATGGGCCGTGTACCCCCTTCTTGAAGTGGTGACGTCCAAATTATCTATTCGTTTCATTAATGGCATTTTCGTAAATTTTGTTTATCTTTATGATCTTTTAGGACTTCCTGTGCTATCTAAGGGCTCCCTAATGACTTGAACCCTATTCCTAATACTCACAAATAACTCCTCACCTTTTGAATTCTCTTAGGTCACTCTTAAGTCTCCTTCAAAGAACTCTTGTGGCTTTTAAGCTTGGGAATCAAGGAAGGGCTCTTTGTTCACTAAATCTCCTTGGTTCCTTTCAACCAAGGAGATCCAAATTTTTTCAAGCGATTTTCCATGAAATTATGCTTACTTTAGATGTGAGTTTTTATTATTTTTATTTATTAAATTCAATTGATGTACGGGTTGTACTTTATTTATGATTTTAAGTTACTTTAAACCATAATATGTGCATGGGTGATCTATATGATGATTTAAATGTGGATTTAATAATGGATTTACTTCAATTTCATATTATATTATTGATTTTAGATTGAATCTCAATTACTCATGCTATTCCCACATCATTCATGGCATATGCATTCATGAACATTGGATTTTATGAAAATTATGAAGTGGGTTAAGCCTAATTATGTTTTGTGATATGATTTTTATAAGGTATTGGTTATGCCAAGAATGTGATCACATAAATGTCTATGGTTATGGCTCTTTGAGCATTTTGGGTACTTGCAGCATCTTGTATGTTTGAATGAATTATTCTTACGCATAAGTATTATGATTACGAATTATGGTTTGGCGTTTGAGCCTAAATGTGTATTGAACAAATTTGAAATGACTATAGCTCTTTGAACGCACATGTATATATATATATATATACATATATGTATTCATGTGGGATGCCAACTTAACACCGATGGATTGAGGGTTCTCTTTCTCCTTGAACTTTGTGCCTAGCATAGGTTATGTGAAAATCCTTTCCAAAATGGTGATGCCCGTAAGTAAGGTTGCTTCATATGAAATGGGGATGCTCGTAAGGTGAAGTATGATATGATATGTTATATGTGAAAATCCTATCTGAAATAGGGATGCCCATAAGGTAGGTTGCTTCATACGACATGGGGATGCCTGTAAGGTGAAGTATGGTTTACCTTTGGCAAGTAGAACACCTATCTACTGGTGAGGGAATTTCATCGGGATTTAAAGTAATAGCTCGCTTGGTTTTACATCTCATGCATCGTGGATTTAATGGCAAATTGTATACTACTCTTCATTAGATATATGATTCTTTCTATATTATGTGGTCTTGTCAGCTATCATTGAAATGCAGGTTGATATGTCATATGCATTGCATGCCCACATACTTAGTACATTCAAACGTATTAACGCATACTTTTGCCTACATGATCTCACCATGTAGGGACCGAGGAGTACACTTATTCGCCGCACGATGTTTAGCTCCGATCTCAAGTTTTCCTTGTTGTGGTGATCTTATCTTCCAAGGACAAGCCACCCATCCTTTACCTATGGTGCTTTGTTTAGGTTATTTACATTTGAGGGTTAGCCCGGGGTATGTCTTGGCCCCCGTCCTATCTTATGCCTAGAAGCATTGTTGGACATCTTGTAAACACCTTAATATTTATATGCTAAGTGCTATGATTGCGGATTAAGTTATGCCTTGGTTACCTGTTGAACATCGTTATGTGTTTTGGCTATGAGTCTTGTGGCTTGATTGCATGATAAGATGTGAAAGATCCTAAGTCCCAAATTGCCCCAATAGCGTGAGTCATACTTACCCGCCTCGTAGTCTTTATGTGCTACGTGATAAGTGAATTCATGTTAATCTCTTTCCCTATAATATCCCCATAGCATGAAGCCTACTTTCTCATCCCTTAGTATTATTTGTTTATCAAACCGATGATGTGCATTTGGATACTTTGAGGCTTGTTTGGGGATTTTCGGGTTCTCATTCGCCATATCACTCCTATATCCTACATCTGGGTCATGACATTCATTACGAGTAATTGTTCTTTTTTATGTTATTTTTGAACAAAAGCATCAGATTTACTAATTTTTTTTTACTAAATTGGGCTTTTAAGGTGAGATATTACTTTTAATTGTTAAACTACTTAAACCCTAAAGTTACTACAAAAATCAATGAGTTTTGAAATCTTGCTTTGAACTCAAGAAAAGTATTAGAATAAGTATTTTTATGTATAGTGAAGCATGAATCCTATGATCTTAGAAAGTTTTGAGAAAAGTTAAGAAAATGCTACGTTGGGCTAAGTCCCGAAAAGAAGAAAAGTAACACCTAGAGCAGGGTATATTCTTGTAAGTATGAACATAAAATTTATACTTTAGGGAGTAGTATTGAGCACCAATATGGGTAAGAGTATAATAACTTGAACTCATAAATTATGTAACCAACGTAGGATAGGGTTGTACCAAGAGTACAACTCCTCATTGCCATTGAGTTGGCTCAGTTTTGGGATTGATCCACTCCTCTAGTTTTCGTCCATTACCCTGACAAAGTATAGGATGAATCTGGCAGCGTGGGCAAGACGTTGTATCATTATGACATTCATAGTGATGATTGTCAGTTAGAGAAACTCCCCAAGAAGTAAAGTTTATTATTTTACGTATTGAGATTTATTATTTCTTTTTATTATGTTGCATATTTAATTGAGTTGAGCTATTTGCCGAGCTAAGCATTTGAGTATCATATTTTTATCTATTTGGTAATTGTGCTCATTAATTCATTAGAGTAAGTATTTCTTTTATATTGAGTTGCCCTTTTAAAAACGTTCAGAACATATGTTTTACTTGCATGACATACTTTTATCAATTGAGCTATCTCAGAGTTCAAATCTAAATTTGAGTATCCTATCCTTAGTACTTTTTGGCCATCTTACATACCGTACATTCCACGTACCGATGCACTTGGCGTTGCATCATTTTATGATGCAGATTCAGGTACCCATGTTAGTAAATGTTTAGTAAGACAATCCCCATTAGTAGTCAGTAAGGCCTCTTTGCATCTAGAGGAACTTGGGAGTCTTTATTTCTTTGTATTTATTTTAGTTGAGGTAGCCATGAGTCTACTCCAGTGCCTAGTTCAAAGTTAGTATTAGAGGTTGCATAGACTAGAAAAATATTGTTCTGGTATTTCCTTGAAATTGTTTGAAAGTTTTGAGTCAAGTTATATATATTATTGTTGTATGTTTTAGTTCATGAATTTTGACCCCTCCTAATTTATTATGATGTTAGTGTCTTCCGTTGAATAAGTTAGCCAGGCCAAGTGGTCTTCTTGGGACTAGAAATGGTTTACGTTTGTCGACCACGTCCATGGTATAGGCTCTGGGCGTGACTAATACTTGAATAATTGAGCGCTGATACATGTATTATTAGGCGATGATACATGAAATAAATCTCCATGGTCTTGGAAAAAAAGCTGATTCTGTCATAATTGCTTGCACAATAAATTATGTGTCATTCCATACGCATGTATAATGAAGAATATTTGTTAAAATATTACAGTGTTGGTACTAATAAAAGTATCTAGACTGAACAAGTTATGATTATATCATTTTTGATGCATGTATGAATAAACAAAGATCTCAAGAGAAACTTAGCACAGTGTTGCGGCAAATATTTTTTATAAAATTGGTGATACAAGCTTATTCTATCCCTACAATACATAAATGATACAATATGAAAAAAACATATTAATACACATAATTTTATTATAATTAGGAGTGATACTTGAATGATTGAGCGCTAATATGTGTATTATTGCATGATGATACATGAAATAAATCTTCACGGTGTTGAAAGATAGGCAGATTCAATCACAAGTACTTGCAAAAAAATGATGTATCATGCCATATGTATGCATAATGAGCAACATTTGAAAAAATATTACAATGTTGATTCATATAAAAATATCTACTGATACAGGTAATGATTATATCTTTTTTTGATACATGTCAATAAACAACAATTTCATGAGGAAAAATAGCATAGTGTTAAGACAAACATTTTTTAGAAAACTGGTGATACATGATTATTCTATCCCCACAATACAAAAATGATACAATAAACAAATATTATTAATACACACTTTTATTATAATCACTACTTATACTTCAATGATTGTAAGCTGATACATCTATTGTTAGACAATGATACATGAAATAATTTACAATGGTGCTTAAAGAAAGCAAATTCAGTGGCAAGTGTTTGAAAAATTGATGTATCAATTTATGCATGAAACGCCTATAAGACCAGCCATATTAGGGTTGTGTTTACATAAGAATATTTATTTGAAAATCTGTAAGAATGACAAATTAAAACCAAATACGAATTCAAACAAATCTATTTTTCATTTCTCCTTAGAAAAGAAATTACATGTTCTTCTATTGTGACGTTCATGTCACATCGTCCACAATAGTTTGTGCTAACTCTTGTCTTTTCCCTCACATTCTTTTTTTCTTTTTTTTCTTGGTCTTCTGGGCATCCTTTTGTACTTTGGTGGCAGAAAATTTCATCTAGAACTTCCTTTGGCATAGTCCAGTCTTCTTTATCTAGCATTAGAACCATCGCAACTTCATGGGTATTTGCTAATGCTTCTGGCTTGTAGTAATCAGAGCAATATGGATACATATTGGCTATATATTTTATCTTCAAAATAGCAATCACATGTGAGCAAGGAATTCCATCAATTTGAAACCATTCACAACAACATGTTTTTCTTTCAAGACAAATAACATATTTTTAATTGCCGGAATCGTAAACAGAAAATATATATTCTGAAGAAGGAACTACCTGCCATATTGAAAATTCATTAACTACATTTTCTCACAACCAAATCTTTTCAAATTGTATCAACCATATTCAATCAAATAATCACATTTTCTATAAACAGAATAATAAGCACATATAAACCATTTTTTAAAAACTAAATTCTATAAATTATACGTACCTTCATCCTCGCACATTTTATTGTATTTTAACAAGAATATCTTCAAATTTTCTACCCAATGAATCCTTCATGTATGATGTCTTTTCTCTATTTTTACAGTTCCATGTACGAAATAGAATTCTAGCTTCCTCAAAATAATCAACTATAGGTAATTCCCTTAGCTCTACAAGACAACCATTTATACATTCTGCTATGTTCAAAGTCATCATTCTTCCCCTATTTACTGTTGCATGTACTCGTGACCATTTTTCATACCCAACATTTTCAAAGTAATCTTTCACCCGATGATCAATTTTGTTCACTTTCTACATAATCCTATCAAAATCTTCCTTTTTGTAACACTTATTCATCGAGTAGTACATGTTGCTTAATATATCTTTGCTTTTCTTGCAATCTGTACTAACATTTTTCCAAACATGCCATATGAATGCATAATGTGGAACATTTGAAAAAACATTACTTACACTCTTGATTATGCTTTCATTTTGATATGATACAACACATATTTTCTCTCAAACTCCAAATACATTTATGAACTGTTCAAAGAACAACGTCCACGACGCATCATTTTTCGTGTCGACAACACCATATGCTAACAACTATACACAACCTCATTTTGCATTTGAAATCAATGGAAATATGTTAGGGTATGCTAAAATAATGATACACAATAAAATAAAAATTTTAACACAATAAATTAAAAATTTTGTAATACATGTAACACCCCACGTCTTAGGTGTACTAGTCCTATGCATATGGAACATAATATAATTAGGTATAATAAGCACCAATTTTAGAAGTGCCTAAATCTTAGACTAGAGGGCTATAGTTACGTCTAATGCTTAAGATGAGTGACTATACATAAGTCCTAAGCCAAATTGAGGAGATCGCCGCCTTGAACGAAGTGGAAAAAAGTGAGGGGCTTGTACGACTTAGGAAGCTAGCAGGTGAAGTCACCTATGTGCTTAGCTTAAATTGGTTAGGTATACGGGGAATATTAATTCATACATGAGTGAACTCACTTGAGGCCCAAAAATGAAGAAAAATGAAAAGGACGCGAAGACAAGGCCCAACACCAAATTTGTTCAAGTCCGATAAAGGATAAAGCCCAAGTTAAGGATGTAATTTTTGCCCATGGTTTGGCATTATAAAGGGAAAATATAGGAATCCCAATATGAATAGGAAAAGGTCCAAAGAATATCTACCACACACTTCATAAATAGGGCCTAAACTAAGTGAAATGAAAAGAGAAAAATTAGCAGCCAAGGCCCATCAAATTGGAGCTCATTAAAAACCAAGTGAAAAGGCCAAGCTGTTGCATCACCACCTTAATAGAAGAAGGCTTAAAATGAAAAAGATATTCGGTCAAGAATTGCCCTTTAAAAGGGTTAAAACCAGCCACTTCAAGTCATTTTAACAAAGCCAAAAATCAGGTTTCCTTCCAAAGTTTCTCCTTGCTCTCTCTATTGCCTTTGCAAAGCAGCAAAAGCACACCATAAGGGTTCTTGAAGAGGACCTGATACTTGAAGGCTAAGGTAAGTATAAATACATATGGTTTGGTATTAGTTTTCTATGAAAACATGAGGAGTATGTTGATTGTACTATTGCTGGAATTTTTGACAGCATGTGTTCCAAAGATTGTTGTACACTTTTCTTATTTATTAAGAGGCTTTTATCTTCTTGGTTGGCTGGATTATGAATTAATATTTATATTTTTTACAAGGTTTGGTTTGGTAGTGATGTAAGATAGCTGTTGCACCATTTTTTTATCTTCCGCAAAAATGATTTCTTGTATGATATCTTAATTGCGCTCTTAGTAGGAACTTGTGTACTGGTAATTGAGAATTGTGGTTGCACGTCCTCCATCTATTTGGGGACTGTTTTTGGAACGTTTTAGGACTTTTTTATGTGTAAATATGTTGGAGATAGTTTGGTTGAAGTTGAAATAGGTTTGAGATTGTTGACTTCGAAATGTAGCGAGAAGACGTAATGTTATGCTGCCTACTTGTGTGTTGTGTAGAATTGTTATGTGTTGTGATTTATGAGCTATTGTAACATTTTTATGGGACTGAAATAAGCTGAATATGACATGTATATAATAATGTGTATTAGAAAATACGATTAGTGGTGGAGAGGTTGAAAGAATACTCTTGGATTGACAATCACAACCTTGCTGCCCGAGCATTATTTTTTATATGAGATTGGACTGCTAAACGAGTTTATTAGCTACTAATACTAGTTTTATCACCTACTCTATTGTACATAAGTATTTGGAGGAAAAGTAGATTACTTCAAGGTAATAACAACGTTGTACAATGTGGTATGTAAGGCTACTCGTTTTCATATTATTTGGCATGAACCTAGGTTCTTCCTTGGCATACAAAGGAACTTATAAACTCCGACATAACTAATAATTGTATCTCTACTCTTTAAAATGTTCATATGCTCCCATACATATCCATTGTCAATTCTACATACATACTTGGATATCAAAGATACATGAGTTCTTCTTTACTGAGTAAAGTACATGTGTTGCCTGATCTCCTACGCACTTCATTAGTTGTCCAACTGTCTTTTCATTGTGGTATTTTCTTGCATGATTGTTTATGTTGGGTTTTGATATTGGTGAACGGGAAATGATGGGATGGAAAGTGAAAGGAATATAAAAGGTCCTTTTGCTTTGGGAATGTTCCTTTTGCTTTGGTTAAAGCATTTGTCCCACATAGGAAAAAGAGAGGAAAAGAAAGGTGTATTTATTACATTATACCTTATCTAGTTGCTAAAAAGGCTTGAGGGGGCAGGGACCCCTCGCGCCGTCGTCGTCGCTCGCTCGGCTCGGCTTCGTCTTCGGCTTCGGCTGCGGCTTCAGC
This sequence comes from Solanum rostratum, assembly GCA_029948455.1. NCBI lineage: Eukaryota > Viridiplantae > Streptophyta > Magnoliopsida > Solanales > Solanaceae > Solanum > Solanum rostratum. The sequence continues at coordinate 34,777,625 of CM057049.1, read as the reverse complement.
TTCAGCTTCAGCTTCAGCTTCAGCTTTGGATTGATTATCTTTTTGGATAAATATTTCTTTGATTATTTAATTAATCAATTAATTATTTAATTAAATAGAAAATCCAACGGATCGATTCCGCATGACCGACCCGGTCCATTTTCTGTTTCTCGGATTTTTTCTTTTTCGAATTTTCCTCCAAAATTGGTGACTGATCTGAATGGTTGCAAACATTCAGAATCAGTACCTCCAACAACTGGTGACTGATTTGAATGGTTGCAAACATTTAGAATCAGTACCTCCAACTCTATAAATTCTAGTTTGTTTCCAGAATTCAAAACGAATTTTTTCTGCAATCAAACTTCCTCTCAAAATTCTCTCTTTCTTTATTCTGTACTGTGATATACAATTGTTGAGTGGTTCGCCGCTACCAGAATTTGGAGTAGTACTATTCTTGTAAGATAATCGTTCTATCCTGGCAGGGGATATTCCATCAACCTCGAGTATTGTGAGGGGAATAATTTCCTTAAGGATACACTTTGAACTAAGTGGGCTCGATTATATTCTGAAAGTTTTTTCTTCCCTGTTCATCTTTTAATTCTATACGTTACTGGTTTTTAAAGTTTTTTGTATTTAAACTGTGCAATCTGTTTTACTACGTGTTTGGCAGATTGTATTTAAACGGGTTTTAAACATATACAGATTAATTATTTTTCAGCAACAGTTTACATGTCACATGTTATATCTATAGTCCTACAACTGTAAATGTAATGACCACCAAAAGAATCATCTCAAAAGTAAATAAAAGATAACTCGAAGTTGCTTATTAATGGGTGGTATCCCATGGGTGGAAGAATCACCTAGAATGGGTCGACCCCATATTACGGGGGATATCCCAAGGGTGAAATGAAAACCTAGCAAGGGTCGATTCTGATATTGATTTACCACTGATCATCTGATTAATTATATTATATACTGCGCATAGATTATATAGTAAAGAAAGGTAAAGTAATAAAAAGGACATAAAGTACATGATTCCACAGTATGACCAAAGGTGGTCTCTTATCCTTATACACCAGTGCATGATTTCATTTGAGTTACTATTTCATATACAGTACTTCCTGCCTTACATATTTAGTACATTATCTTGTACTAACGTCCCTTACGGGGGACCTGCATTTCGCGTTGCAGGTACAAGAGCTAGTAGATCTTCCTAGTAGGAGTACATGATATCCAACTGCTGCTACTGAGCTCCAGGTTGCTTCAGGGCTTTGTATGTCTAGAGCTTATATTTTTTATTATATAGTTTGTCATAAGGCTAGGCATGTCCTGAACCTTATAGATGTTTTTGCTTATCTAGAGACTTTGCAGACTATGTAAAATAAAGTGTGGTTGTATATCATACTTCAAACATCGTGGCTCCAACGACCTAGTCATGTGTATTTCCTTTTGGCTTTTTATTACTTTCTACTTTCTTGAAAGCACGTTGAATGTAGAAACCCCTTATAATGTTCATATAAAGTGCATAGTTATATGTTGGTTCTCCCGAGCCTTGTCGGCAACGGGTGCCAATTCGCCTCAATGGGACTTTGGGCGTGACAAAAGTTGTATCAGAGTGGGTCGTCCTACGAAGTCTACATTGTCGTGCTTATGTAGCGTCTTGTTTATGGATGTGTTGTGCACCACATTTATAAGCAGGAGGCTGCATGGCATTTAGGAGTTTTCACTTTCTTTTCATTCCTTAGATCGTGCCATAGAGCCAATTGTTGTAGGTGGATTGTTTCTAACCTCTATATTGTTTTGTACAACGAGTATGCCAGAAACAAGGATAAGTAAAGGGAAATGGAAGGAAGTAGAAATTGTAGATGGTGTACCCAATCAGGTGAGACAGTAAAATGAGTCCCAAGATGAGTCTCTGTCACAAACATCTCCAACTCTGCCAGCTCCTGATGAACCAGGAAGTAGTGAAAGCCCCCCAGAACCAACTACTGAGGCTACCGTGCAGGATATGAGAAATGCAGTCCAACTATTAACTCGTATAGTTGCTGGCCAAGGTCAAAGACAACAAGGCCAAGTTATAGGTGCAGGTGGTGCGAATAGGGCATCTAGCTCGAGGATACATGATTTCCTTAATTTGGACACTCCGGCTTTTATAGGGTTAGATCCTAATGAAGATCCACAAGACTTCATCAATCAGATCCAACACACTTGGATATTATGCACCTAAGCAGTACATAAGTTGTGGAGCTGACAACATATAGATTGAAGGGTGTGGCTATCCTATGGTATAAAGCTTGGAAGCAATCTAAGGGTATAGATGCACCTCCAACTACATGGAAGGAGTTCAAAGGGGCATTTCTTTACCATTACTTGCCATTAGAGATCTGAGAGGCTCGTGCAGGTTAGTTTTTGAATCTCCACTAAGGGAATATAAGCATGAGGAAGTATAGCCTTCAATTTAGTACCCTAGCCAGGTATGCTCCTAATATAGTTTGTACTATGGCAGATAGAATTCATCAATATGTGGATAGGTTGGATTCGTATCTGGTCAGGGACAGTACCATTTCTTCTTTGAATAAAGACATAGATATAGCGAGGATGCAAGAATTTGCACAAAAACTGGAGGATCAGAGGCAAAAACGAAGGACACAAGAGTTAGAAAGGGGGCATTCCAAGAGGGCCAGATCTGCATGGCAGTTTATACTGTCCCAAGGTAAGTTTAGGCCTCGATTTCTAATAAACCACCTAGGCCTTCATCCTCCTACTCTGCATCTAGTGCTCCACCACAACTTCAAGGGTCTAGAAGTAATCAGTTTGGTCAAAGAAGTGAAGGCCAAGGTGCACGGACAACAAGATATTTGACAAGCTAGCAAACACCTCCTAGGCGCCTTACAAATAATTTGGGCGGAGTTATTTAGGTACATGTCATGTTGGGACTGATATTTGTTATTGTTGTGGTGTGCGAGGGCATATGATGAGAGATTGTTCGAGGAGACGTATGGGTGATATAACACAACTTACTGGGTCAATTGTTGCATCATCATCCATTCCTCCATTAGGTAGGGGTCAGAAAGTACCTACAGGTCATGGTAGAGGTGGTACAGGGGCAGCTAGCTCTAGCGGAGTCCAGAATCGCTCTTACACTCTGGGGAGTCGACAAAATTTGGAAGTTTCACCCGATGTGGTCACATGTACATTGTTCATCTTTTAACATAATGTGTATGCATTAATTGACCCTAGTTCTACACTATCATATATCACTCCACTAGTTGCTGGGAGGCTTAAGAGAACACCTGAATTATTGAACAAGCCATTTGAAGTGTCTACACCAACCAGTGAATCTATTATAGCTAGAAAGGTCTATAATAACTGTGTAGTAACTGTTTGTGACCATGACACATTGGCTTACCTTGTTGAGCTAGAAATGGTGGAATTTGATGTTATAATGGGTATGGATTGGTTAGTTTCTTCCTATGTCGCTGTGGACTGCCAAATTGAGAGAGTGTATTTCCACTTTCCAAATAAGGCGGTCCTTGAATGGGAAGGCAATGTTGGGGCACCAAAGGGTATGTTTGTTTCTTATTTTAAGTCAAGGAAGATGATGTCAAAGGGATATATATGTCATCTAGTTAGAGTGAAGAATATGGAGGCAGAATCACCAGTCCTTCAATCTATTCCCGTAGTGAGTGAATTTGTCGATGTGTTTCCTGAAGATCTTCCGGATTTACCTCCAGAATGAGAATTAGATTTTGATATTGACTTACTTCCAGGCACTCAACCTATTTCTATCCCTCCATGTAGAATGGCCCCGGCAGAATTACATCAACTAAAGGAGCAACTAAAAGACTTGCTGGAGAAGGGTTTCATAAGACCTAGTGTTTCCTCTTGGGGTGCACCACTGTTATTTGTACGTCAAAAGAATGGCACCTTTATAATGTATATTGACTACCGACAATTGAATAGGGTGACAATTAAGAACAAATACCCCCTCCCCAGGATTAATGATTTATTTTATCAGTTACAAGGTGCCAAATGCTTTTTGAAAATTGATTTTGAGATCAAATTATTATCAAGTGAGGGTGAAGGAGAAAGATATACTCAAGAAAGCCTTTAAGACACACTATGGTAACTTAGAATTTCTTGTTATGTCATTTGGGCTGACAAATGCACCAGCAGTTTTTATGGATTTAATGAACAGGGTATTCAAGCCATTCTTTGATGTATCCGTGATAGTATTTATAGATGATATTTTGGTAAATTCAAGATCAAAGGAGAACCATGCAAATCAATTATGATAGGTACAAGTTCTTTATGATCAACAATTGTACACCAAATTTTCCAAATGGGAATTTTGGTTAAAATCAGGGGCATTCTTGAGTCAGATTGTATCTGATTAAGGAATAAGGGTTGATTCATAAAAGATAGAGGCGGTGAAAGATGGGACAAGGCCAACAATACCCATGGAAGTTCAATGCTTCCTAGGGTTGGCAGGTTATTACAGGAGGTTTGTTGAGGGTTTTTCTTCTATTTCTGCACCTTAAACAAAGTTGACACATAAGGCGACCAAGTTTTAATGGAATTATGCATGTGATAGGAGCTTCCAAGAGTTGGAAAGCAGGCTAACTTTCGCACCAGTACTAGTGCTTCCAGAGGAAACGTATGGGTATCCAGTGTATTTTGATGCTTTCGGATTGGCTTAGGGTGTGTACTGACATAACATGGTAGGGTAATTTCTTACGCCTCAAGGCAATTGCGACCGCATGAGGAAAAACCACCCAACACATGACCTTGAGCTAGCAGCGGTTGTATTCGCTTTGAAAATAAGGTGCCAATAATTGTATGGGGTTCACGTTGATATATATACTAGTCATAAGAGCCTATAGTACATCTTTGAACAGAAATATCTAAATTTAAGATAGGGGAGATGGCTAGAGCTAATGAGGGTGTCACGCCCTAAGCCCCATTAAGGCGGACTGGCACCCGTTGCTGACAAGGCTCGGGAGAACCAACATATAACTATACACCTGCTATGAACATTTAAGAGGTTTCCATACTCAATATGCTGTCAAAAGAAAGTAAACTGTACTAACAAACCAAAAGTAAATGCATAAGACTAGGCCGTTGGAGCCACGATATCTATAATACACTATTTGACCACACTTTAATTTACATTGTCTACAAAGCCTCTAGGTAAGGAACAATATCCATATGGGTCGGGACAGGACCCGCCTCATGACCAACTATACAATACAAAATACAAGTTCTAAACACACAAGCCCCGAAGCAACCTGGAGCTTAGTAATAGCAGCTGAAAGTCCTGTACTCCTACTGGGGAGATCTAGTAGCTCCTGTACCTGCAGCATGAAATGCAGGTCCCCCGTAAGGGACGTCAGTACGAGATAATGTACTGAATATGTAAGGCAGGAAATACTGTATATGAAATAAGAACACAAATGAAATCACACACTGGTGTGTAAGGATGAAAAGACCACCTTTAGTCACAATGTAGAATCATGTACTTTATGTCTTTTTATTACTGTATCTTTCTTTACTGTATAATCTGTGCACAATATATCATGTAAATGACCAGCTGATCAGTGGTAAATCTGTAATCGGTTTGACCCATGCTAGGCTTTCCTTTCGCCCCAGGGATACCCCCCGTAAATGGGATCGACCCTGGCTAGGTGATTCTTTCACCCCTCGGGTCACCACCCATTTATAAGCAACTGTAAGTTGTCTTTTATTTACTTTGAGATGGTTCTTTTGGTGGTCATAACCTTTAGAGCTCTGGGAATATAGACATGTGACATATGAACAACCATATAAGATAATACCACAATGAAAAGAGAGATACACAACTAATGAATCGTATCAGAGATTAAACAATTCATGGACTTTGTTTGGTAAAAAGGAACTCATGTATATTTGGTATCCAAGTACGTATGCAAGTTTGACAATGGCTATGTATGGGAACATATGAACATGGTAAAGAGTGGAGACACGGTTAGCAGCCATGACGGAGTTTATATGTGCCTTTATGTGCTAAGAAGATTATAGATTTCATGCCAAGTAATAGGAAATCAAGTAACCTTACATACCTCGTTGTACTATGTCGTTATTACCTCGGAGTAGTATCCTTTTCCCCCAAACACTTATATATTAGGTGATAAAAATAGTGTTAGCAGCTAATAAACACATCTTAGTAATCCAATTTCACCCAAAAATAATGTCTGGGCAGCAAGCTCGGAATTAGCAACCAAAGAGTATTCTTTCAACATTTCAACTCCTAATCGTATTTTTCTAATACACATTCCCATATACATGTCATATCCAGATATTTTAGTCCCATAACAGCATTACAACCACTCATACAGTACAACATACAACAACTCTACACAACACGCAAGTAGACAACGCAACATTGCGTCCTTCCGCTACACTTTGACGTCAACCATTCCAAATCCGTTTCAACCTCTACCAAACTGTCCTCAGCATATTTACACACAATTACAGTCCTAAAACAGTCCAAAAACAGTCCCTAAGTAAATGGAAAACATGAGACAACAATTCCCAGTATTCAGTCCACGAATTCTTACTAAAAGCGGAATTAAGATATTATTCAAGAACTTATTTTTCGGAAGATAAAAGTGGTCCAATAGCCTTCTTACATCACTACAGACCCAAGACTTGTCAAGAACATACATATTACTTCATAACTCAGTCAGCCAACAAGATAAGTGAACCACAATATTTGGAACACATGCTGTCCCAAAATTCCTGCACAATACAAGCAACATACTCTTCATGTTTTTCATGGAAAATTTACACCAAACCATAGGTATTTTTACTTACCTTAGCCCTCAAGGTTTAGGTTCTCTTCAAGAACCCTAGGGGTGTGCCTTGCCTGCTTTAGAAAATGAAGAGAGAGCAAGAAGAAACTTAGAGAGAAATCTGAAATTTTGGCTTGCGAAAATGACTAAAGGTTGCTGGTTGTTGCTCCCTTTTATTGGCCACTTTTGGCCGACTTTCTTTTGGGTTTTCAACCTTATTTTATTAAGGTTATGGGGCAGTAGCTTGGCCTTTTCACTTGGGCCTTATTGGGCTTCAAATGGGATGGGCTTTGTTACAAACATTTCTCCCCTAAGTCCACTTAATTTGGGCCCTAGTTTTGAATTGGGTTGTGATTGTAATTTGGCCCTTTTCCTATTCATCTTGGGCAGAAAATGTTGTCCTTTTATGATGCTAAACCATGGGCCCAAATGACATCCTTAACTCGGGGTTTATTTTTTATTGGACTTGAACAAATTCGGCGTTGTGCCTTGTCTCCGTTTACCTAGCCTATTTAAGCTAAGCACATAGGTGACTCACCTACTAGCTTCCTAAGTCCCACAAGCACCTCAATTATTTTACTTCATTTAAGGTCACACTCTCCTTAACTTGACTTAAAAATTATATATGCTCAGTCATCTTAAGCATTAGACGTACATATAGCCCTTTAATCTAAAATTCACGCACTTTTAAAAATATGTGCGAATTTGACCCTGCCATATCATGTTTCATCTGCGTTGGACAAGTACATGTAAGATATGAGGTGTTACATCGGGATTACGACGCTGATATACTATACCATCCAAGGAAAGAAAATGTGGTAACTGAGGCTTTGACTCATAAGGCAATAATGAATATTGGTGATTAGACTGTGGTATATCAAGGAGTGGCTAAGGATCTACAGCAACTACCCAATTTTGGAGTTTCCCTCCTTGAAACTCCAAAGGAAGAGGTTGTTGTGCATAATTCTACAGAGTTATCATTGGTAATGGAGGTAAGAGAAAAGTAGTTCAAGGATCCTGTTCTACGATGACTTAAGGAAAAAGTGAGTCAGGGTACAATGAAGGTCTTTGAACTTACACAAAATGGCCTACTTTACTGCCAAACTTGATTATGTCTTTCTAATATTAATGGACTAAGAAGGAGGATAATGGAAGAAGCCCATCATTTAAGATATTCTTCCATCCAAGATCAACTATGATGTATTATGACCTGAAGAGAATACTTTGGTGGGAGGCATGAAAAAGGACCTTGCAGAATTTATGTCTCAATATCCGAATTGCCAACAAGTCAACATAGAGCACCAAAAACCAGGAGGTTATATGCAATGTATAGAACTTCCAACGTGGAAATTGGATATGACTAATATAGATTTTGTTACTAGGTTGCCTTGCTCATTTTAGAAGTTTGACCCCACATGGCTGATAGTTGATAGACTCACAAAGTCAGCACACTTACCAGTTAAGAGTAATTATACAACTGAAAAGCATGCAAAGTTATACCTCAAAGAGATAGTTAGGCTACATGGGGTCCCAATCTCCATTATATATGATCAGGGAGCTCAATTCACTACAAAATTTTCGAATTCCTTCCAAAGGAGCTTAGGGACACAAGTGAATTTAAGTACAGCTTTCCACCCTCAAACAAATGGTCAAGCAGAACGGACCATTCAAACACTTGAAGATATGTTTCGGGCTTGTGCATTGGACTTCAAGGGTAGTTGGGTGTACCATTTGCCACATATTGAATTCGCCTATAATAATAACCATTCAAGCATTAAGATGGCACTTTATGAAGCTTTGTATGGAATGAGATGTCGGTTACCAATCGGATGGTTTGAAGTGGGTGAAACCACCTTGCTTGGGCCAGATCTAGTCCAAAAATCTATGGAAAAAGTCAAGATAATATGACAATATCTAGAAAATGCCCAAAGTCGTCACAAATCATATGCAAATGCTAGAAGGAGAGGACTGAAATTCTCCAATGGAGATTAGGTATTCTTAAAGGTGTCCCCAGTGAAAGGTGTTATGAGATTTGGTAAGAAAGGAAAACTAAGCCCATGTTACATAGGGCCATATAAGATTATTAAAAGATTTGGACAGGTTGCGTATGAATTAGAGCTACCCAAGGAGCTTTCAATGGTTCATCCAGTTTTTCATGTCTCAATGCTTCGAAAATGCATAGGTGACCCATCTCATATCACTCCTATTGAAGATTTGCAGGTTACAGAAGATCTCATCTATGAAGAGGTACCTATTACTATCCTAGATCGACAAGTTAGAATGATAAGGAATGAAGAAATACCTTCAGTAAAGGTACTTTGGAGGAACCAGCAAGTAGAAGAGATGACGTGGGAGGCTGAGGAAGCAATGAGATCTAAACACCCTTATTTATTTGAAGCTAAAGAGGAACTCCAAGATCCAGAGTTGGGGAATTAGTAGGTACGTGAGTTTGAATTCTTATTTTGTAGTCAAAAGTTTGTTTAAATAAACGTTTAAACGTGTTTAACCTATCAAATTATGCTAACATTCGGGGATGAATGATCCTAAGGGGCGGAGGATATAATACCCCACATCTAAGGTGTACTAGTCCTAGGCATATGGAACATGATATGATTAGGTAAAAGGAGAACCAACTTTAAAAGTGACTAACTTTTAGACTAGAAGGATATAGTTACATCTAATGCTTAAGATGAGTGAGTGTATATAAGTTCTAAGCCAAATTTAGGAGATCGCGACCTTAAACTAAGTGGGAAAAAGAGTGAGGTGCTTGTAGGACTTAGGAACTAGAAGGTGAAGTCACCTACATGCTTAGCTTAAATTGGTTATGTATACGGGGAATATTAATTCATACATGAGTTAACTCACTTGAGGCCCAAATTAAGAAAAATGAAACGGACGCAAACATGAGGCCGAACACAGAATCTGTTCAAGTCCGATAAAGAATAAAGCCAAGTTAAGGATGTATTTTTAGCCCATGGTTTTGAATTATAAAGAGACGATATAGGCAGCCCAAGTTGAATAGGAAAAGGGCCAAAATACATTTACCAGACACTTCACAAATAGGGCCCAAAATAAGTGAAAGGAAAAGAGAAAAATGGGCAGCCAAGGCCCATCAAATTGGATCTCATTAAGGCCCAAGTAAAAGGGCAAAGCTACTGCTTCCCACCTTAATAGAATAATGCTTAAAATTAAAAAGAAAGTTGGCCAAGAGTGGCCCTTTAAAAGGGGTTACCAGCCACTTCAAGTCATTTTAACAAAGCTAAAAATCAAGTTTCCTTCCAATGTTTCTCCTTGCTCTCTCTTGCCTTTGCAATGCAACCAAAGCACACCTTTAGGGTTCTTGAAGAGTACCCGATCCTTGAAGGATAAGGTAAGTAGAAATACCTATGGTTTTGTATAATTTTTCCATGAAAAATATGAGTATGTGGATTATACTTGTGCTGGAATTTTGGACAGCATGCGTTCCAAAGATTGTTGTACACTTTTTTTTATTTATTTAGAGGCTTTTCTCTTCTTTGTTGGCTGGATTATGAAGTAATATTTACGTTTTTGACAAGATTTAGTTCTGTATTGATGTAAGAAGGCTGCAACACCATTTTTTATCTTCTATAAAAATGAGTTCTTGTATGATATCTTAATTGTGTTATTAGTAGGAACTTGTGGACTGGTAATTGAGAATTATTGCACGTCCTCCAACTACTTGGGGACTGGTTTTGGACTGTTTTAGGACTTTCGTTGTGTAAATATGTTGGAGCTAGTTTGGTTGAAGTTGAAACAGGTTTGGGATTGTTGACTTCGAAATGTAGCAAGAAGACGTAATGTTATGCCGCCTACTTGTGTGTTGTGTAAAGTTGTTTTGTGTTGTGCTTTGTGAGTTATCATAACATTATTATGGGACCAAAAGAAGCTGTATATGACGTGTATAAGAGAATGTGTATTAGGAAATACGATTAGCGGCGAAAAGGTTGAAGGAATACTCTTGGATTGACAATTATAAGCTTGCTGCCCAAGCATTATTTTTTTATGAGATTGGATTGCCAAGACGTGTTTATTAGCTGCTAATACTAGTGTTATTACCTACTCTATTGTAGATAAGTATTTGGAGGAATAGAAGATTACTTCAAGGTAATAAAGACGTAATTCAACGAGGTATGTAAGGCTACTCATTTTCGTATTATTTAGCATGAATCTAGGTTCTGCCTTAACACACAAAGGCACTTACAAACTCCAACATAACTAATAACCGTGTCTTACTCTTTAACATGTTCATATGCTCCCATACATAGCCATTGTCAATTCTGCATACATACTTAGATACCAAAGATACATGAGTTCCTTTTTACTAAGTAAAGCCCATGTGTTGTCCAATCTCCTATGCATTTCATTAGTTGTGTAACTCTCTTTTCATTGTGGTATTGTTTTGCATGATTGTTTACATGTCACATGTTATGTCTTTAGTCCTATAGCTCTAAATGTAATGACCACCAAAAGAATCATCTCAAAAGGAAATAAAAGATAACTAGAAGTTGCTTATTAATGGGTGGTATCCTAGGGGTGGAAGAATCATCTAGCAGGGGTTAATCCCATATTAAGGGGGTTATCTCAATAAAATTACCAAAATACTCCTAGAGGAGAGGTGTGCACAAAATGCATCTTTTGATGCTCAGATTAAAAATTCGAGAATGGATTCATGATCAGCACGAAAAATTAAGTAGGAGAAGGGTCTCGGTCGATTTTTAGAGTGATTGAGTCAAAAGATAATTTTTCGTTCAAAGATGAAAATTAGTGTGAGTCCATGACAGAGCCGCGTCGCAGACCTATCATGGAAACACACTTATATTTTTTTCTATGATTTTTCGATGGAGTTGAATTTCGCCGATATGCATTGCTCGCGATAGGTACGCGTCGCGGACTGTGTTATTTGACATCTGGAATTTTTTTAAACAATTTTGAGGGACATTCTAGTCCATTCCTAATACCTTCTAAACCTCTATACGACGAATTTGTGTCATTTTCTCAAAGAAAGGGTTCAAAAAACCCATCCAAAATCCTTTTCCTTGAAAAATCACTAAGTTTGGGCTTGAGGAGAGTTAAGATTGAAGAATTCAAGAGGAGATCTTTCGAAGAATTCATGTTAGCAATCATCCCAAGTATTTAAGGCCAACCTAAAGCATGAGATTGTTCTCCCATTTGCCCTTTTAAGTAAATTGAGTCTATGATTGAAGATAATGAGGTTGATGTAAAGATTTTTAGTATTATATTGACTTTTAATTAATTCATATATTTTAAATGAATTAGTGATCATCATAAACTTGATTTATTGCATAATTTATTTTCATAAGTGTTTCTCACAAAACCTTATGATTATTTTATTAAAGAATGCAAGAATGAACTTAAGGGATTAGTATAGAGCCTTAACAATGATGATGTCTGTGATTTTGTGATTGTGTTTCAAATTGATGAGAGTCTTGATGATGATGTTGATGAGAATGATGTTCATGAGTCTTAAAACTTGAAATTAAATTCTAAAAAGAGTGTTTCGAGTCAATGATATTCATGTTGATGTTTATGAGATGACTTGATGTTGATGTTGAGGTATTATCTCCCTATGGGACTGATGATGAAGTACTATGTCCCTATGAGGCTGATGATGATGTAATATGTCCCTATGGGACTGATGTTGACGATGTTTTATGAGCATGACGAGTTCTGGGAGGAGTATTGAGCACCGAAATGGGTGAGAGTGAGTCCCACTTGAACCCATTAACTACGCAGCCCGTGGAGGAAGAGAGGATTAAACCATAATGTGGGTGGCTCCTTTCTTGTCCCAACAGAGGACTGAAGTTTGTTTTTCTTATGGATCAACTGAGGTTGATGTCCTTTATACCTGGAAGGGTACTAGATGGATGTGGCAACAACATCGCTTCGTTGTATCATCACTGGCTCATAGGTGATGGTTGTCGGTTAGAGAAACTCCCAATGAGGTCTTACTTTAATAGTACTCTGATGTTGATGTTGATGTGATGGTATGAGTTAAGTTTCCTTGAGTTGAGTTGAGTCGAGTTTCCTGCAATTGAGTTTAGTCGAGTTTCTGTGAGTTGAGTTTCCTTGAGTTGAGTTGAGTCGAATTTCCTGAAGTTGATTTGAGTTGAGTTTCCTTGAGGTGAGTCTGATGTACTGATGATATTGAGATGAGATGTTGATGAGTTATTTTTCTACTCTAATTTCTTGCCTTAGATAGACATTTGACATTCTGATAGAGTACAATGATGAGTTGATGTTATCCCTATACTATTGTACTTGTACTGTTACATTTAGCCATTTTACATACCGTACATTCCATGTACTGATGCCACTCGGCGCTGCATCATTTCATGATTCAGATACAGGAGTTAGAGTACTTCAGCAGACGCATCGTTAAGGTTAGAGATTCCAAGTTTAGTCATTGGTAAGCCTCTCTGCTGTTCTAAGGAGTCTTTTTTCTTTATTGGTTATTCCGTTTGTTTAGTTGGGTAGCCATGGTGTAACACCCCACATCTTACATGTACTAGTCCAATGCATATGAAACATGATATGGCGGGGTTAAACTAGCACACATTTTTTTAAAAGTGCTTGAATTGCAGATTAGAGGGCTATATGTACGTCTAACGCTAAAGATGACCGAGTGTATGTAAGTTTTAAGTCAAATTGGGGAGAGCGCAGCCTTAAACAAAGTGAAAGGAAGTGAGGTGCTTGTGAGACTTAGGAAGCTAACAGGTGAGTTACCTTCGTGCTTAGCCTAAATAGGGTAAGTAGATGGAGATGAGGCCCAACGCCGAATTTATTCAAGTCCGATAACGAATGAACCCTGAGTTAAAGATGTTATTTGGGCCCATGGTTTAGCATCATAAAGGGACAACATTTGCAGCCAAAGATGAATAGGAAAAGTGCCAAATTACATTCACAACCCAATTCACAAATAGGGCCCAAACTAAGTGGGTGTAAAAGAGAAATATTTGTAGCAGAGCCCATCCAATTGAGGCCCAAGTGAAAAGGCCAAGTTGCTGGATCACCACCTTAATAAAATAAGGCTTGAAATGCAAAAGAAAGTCGGCCGAAAGTGGCCCTTTAAAGGGGGCTAAAATCCAGCAACTTTTAATCATTTTCTCAAATCCAAAAATCAGTTTTTCTTCAAAGTTTCTCCTTGCTCTCTCTTCATTTTTTAAAGTAGCCAAGGCACACCTCTAGGATTCTTGAAGAGCATCTGATCCTTGAGGTCTAAGGTAAGTAAAAATACCTATGGTTTGGTATAATTTTTCTATGAAAAACATGAAGAGTATGCTGGTTGCAGTTGTGCAGGATGTTTGGGACAACATGTGTTCCAAAGGTTGTTGTACACTTTTCTTGTTTATTAAGAGACTTTTCTCTTGTTGGTTGGCTAAATTATGAAGTAATATTTATGTTTTTAACAAGGTTTGATTCTGTAGTAATGTAAGAAGGCTGCTGCACCATTTTTATCTACCGCAAAAATGAGTTCTTATATGATATCTTAAATGCGCTCTTAGTAGGAATTAGTGGACTGAATATTGGGAATTGTTGTCTCATGTTTTCCATCTACTTGGGGATTGTTTTTGGACGGTTTTAGGACTATTTTTGTGTGTAAATATGTTGAGGGCAGTTTGGTTGAGGTTGAAATAGATTTGGAATGATTGACGCCGAAATGTAACAAAAGGACGTAATGTTACGTTGCCTACTTGCGTGTTGTGTAGAGTTGTTGTATGTTGTACTTTATAAGCTGTTGGAACACTTTTATGGGACTAAAACAAGCTGGATAAGACATATATATAAGAATGTGTATTAGAAAATATGATTATGAGTGGAAAGGTTGAAAGAATACTCTTTGGTTGCTAATTACGGGATTGCTGCCCTGATATTATTTTTGGGTGAAATTAGATTACCAAGATGTGTTTATTAGCTGCTAATACTAGTTTTATCACCTCCTATATGTAGATATATATTTGGAGGATAAGGATACTACTACAAGATAATAACGACGAAGTATAACGAGGTATGTAAGGCTACTTGATTTCCTATTACTTGGCATGAAATCTAGGTTCTTCCTTGGTGCATAAAGGCACTTACCAACTCCGACATAACTAATAACTGTGTCTCCACTCCTTACCATGTTCATATGTTCCCATACATAGCCATTGTAAAATCTGCATACGTACTTGGGTACCAAAGATACATGCGTTCCTTTTTACCAAATAAAGTCCATGTGTCGTTTAATCTCCTACACATTTCATTAGTTGGGTAACTCTCTTTACATTGTGGTATCATCTTGTATAGTTATTTATATGTCACATGTCATGTCTATGTTCCTACAACACTAAATGTTATGACCACCAAAAGAATCATCTCAAAAGTAAATAAAAAATTAATTGAAGTTACTTATTGATGGGTGGATCCCAGAGGTGGAAGAATCACCTAGCATGGGTCGATCCCATATTACGGGGGTATCGCAAGGGTGAAAGGAAAGCTTAGCATGGGTCAATCCCGATATGAATTTACCACTGATCAGCTGGTCATTTACATGATATACTGTGCACAGATTATATAGTAAAGAAAGGTAAAGTAATAAAAAGACATAAAGTACATGATTCCACAATATGACTAAAAGTGGTCTTTTTATCCTTACACACTAGCGTGTGATTTCATTTGAATTCTTATTTCGTATACAGTATTCCCTACCTTACATATTCAGTACATTATCTCGTACTGACGTCCCTTATGGGGGACCTGCATTTCATGCTGCAGGTACAACAACTACTAGATCTCCCCAGTAAGAGCATTGGACTTCCAACTGCTGTTACTGAGCTCTTTGTTGCTTCGAGCTTTGTGTGCCTAGAGCTTATGTTTTGTATTGTATAGTTGGTTATGAGTCGGGGCCTGTCCCAACCCATATAGATATTGTTCCTTACCTAGAGGCTTTGTAGACTATGTAAAGCAAAATGTGGTCAAGTATCGTACTTTAGACATCGTGGCTCTAATGGCCTAGTCTTATACATTTCCTTTTGGCTTGTTAATACTATTTATTCTTTTTGAAAGAATGTTGAATGTGGAAACCTCTTATGATGTTCATAGAAAGTGTATGGTTATATGTTGGTTCTCCCAAGCCTTGTCAGCAACGGGTGCCAGTCCGCCTTAATGGGACTTAGGGCATGACACATGGCCTGTCATGGTACCCTCTTAGACTCTCTAGTTGAGTTAAAGGCTTCATAAACATGAGTCGTGGTTTGATGTTGAGGATGAACCAGCTAGTTTATACGGGGTCAAAGGTGGAGGAAGACCCGCCAAACTTTATTGCTGAGATGTGCAAGATTTGAAGGGCTTTGCATGCGAAGGGGGTTGAGGGAGTCGAGCAGATCTCTTATCAGCTTAAAGATGTTGCTAATGTCTTGTATAACTAGTGGGAAGATGGTAAAGTTGAGGATGCTGAGCCTGTTGAGTACGAGCAGTTTGAGAGCGCTTTCCTCGATCACTTCTTTCCCCAAGAGTTGAGGGAGGCAAAGGTTGAGGAGTTCTAGAATCTGAAGCAAGAGGGGTTCATTGTCAAAGAGTACAGTCTTAAGTTCATCCAACTGTCAAGATATGCCCCGGAGATGGTCCTTGATATGAGGGCGAGGATGAGGAAGTTCATGTCTGGATTGGGTAGACATGTAAAGAAGGAGTGTAAGGTAGCATTGCTGATTCCAGGTATGGATATCTCTTGACTTATGGACTATGCCCAGCAGACTCAGGAGGACAAGAAGAAGGACAGGGAAGAGCAACAGAGTAAGAAGGCCAAATCGGTAGGGAATGAGCCTAGCCACCATAAGCAGAATAAGGGTGATAGAACTTTCTTTCAGAAAGGTCTTCTAGATATGCACCCTCTATGGCAAGTGCGTCTGTTCAGCAAAACAGGGATGATAAGAAATCCTATGGTCACCAAAATTTCAGAGCTTAGGGACCTAAGTCGCAAGCTAGCGTGACCCAAGGCCCGAGAGAAAAGCCACCTTGTGGTAGATGTGGCAGGTTGCACCTTGGTGCGTGCCGTGAGGGCACAAATACTTGCTATTCATGTAGACAACCTGGCCATTTCTAGGGGGAGTATCATTTGAGAAGATGAGGTGATAGGGGTAACAGAGTTCAATCTTCTACAGCGCCCCCTGCGGGTAGTCATAAGAAGGCTACTACTGCGAATACAGGTGGTGGGATGAACCGTGTGTATGCGATGGGTAATCAACAGGACCAAGAGGTTACACTAGATGTTGTTACGGGTATGCTCCGAGTCTTTTCTTATAATTGTTATGCATTGCTTGACCCAGGTGCCACTTTATCCTTTGTGATGCCCTATGTGGCCAATAAGTTAGAGATGCTTCCAGAGTGTTTGCTTGAGCCTTATACCATTTCTACTCCTACTGGTGAGTATATCCTAGCTGAGAGGATCTATAGAGACTGTGTAGTCTCCATCTATCACAGGGATACTTTGGCTGACTTGGTAGAGTTGGAAATGCTTGATTTTTATATAATTCTTGATATGGATGGCTCCATACCTGTTATTCCTCCATAGATTGTAGGACCCGAGATGTTAAATTCCAATTTCCGAATGAACCGGTCCAAGAGTGGAAGGGAAGTTTTGTTGCACCCAAGGGTAAATTTATTTCCTACCTGAGGGCAAGAAAGTTAATCTTTAAGGGTTGTATTTATCACCTTGTGCGAGTTAAATCTGATGACATTGAGTCCCCTACTATAGAGTCAGTCTCAATTGTAAATGAGTTCCCTGAGGTGTTCCATGAGGATTTACTTGGAGTCCCTCTGCATAGGGAGATTGACTTCGGTATTGATGTACTCCCCAAACGCACACTATTCAATTCCACCATATAGGATGGCCCCTGCTGAGTTGAAAGAGTTGAAGGAGCAGTTAAAGGACTTGTTAGAGAAGGGCTTTATTAGACCAAGTGTTTCTCCTTGAGGTGCTCCCATTTTGTTTGTACGAAAGAAGGATGGATCTCTCAAAATGTGCATAGACTATAGGTAAATGATCAAGGTCACAGTCAAGAATAAATATCCTCTTCCCAGGATAGATTGGATAGATGACCTGTTTGACCAACTTCAGGGTGCCTCATGCTTTTCAAAGATAGACCTCAGATCGGGTTACCACCAGTTGGAAGTGAGAGAATGTGATGTTCCAAAGACAACCTTCTGGAAAAGATATGGCCACTTTGAGTTCTTTGTCATGTTATTTGGGTTGACGAACGCACCAGCAACTTTCATGGATTTGATGAATAGGGTGTTCAAACCCTACCTTGACATGTTCGTAATCATGTTCATGATTATATTTTGGTGTATTCGAGGAATGAGGAGGAGCATGCTAAACACCTTAGAGTTATCCTTCAGGCTCTTAAGGATCATGAATTGTATGAAAATTTCTCAAAATGTGAGTTTTGGCTTAAGTGAAGGGTTTTCCTAGGCCATGTTGTTTCGGGTAAAGGAATTTGAGTAGACTGCCAAAAGATTAAAGTGGTTAAGAACTGGCTAAGACCGACCTCCCCAATTGACATAAAAAGCTTTTTGGGGTTGGCAGGCTACTACTGCGGATTTGTTGACGGATTTTCTTCCCTCTCAGCACCATTGACAAAACTAACTCATAAAAAGGTCACGTTTCAGTGGTCTGAGAAATGTGAGAAGAGCTTCCAAGAGTTGAAGACTAGATTGACCACCGCGCCATGATCTTGAGTTGGCGGTGGTAGTGTTTGCACTTAAAATCTTGCCCCACTACTTGTATGGAGTGCATGTGCACGTGTTCACTAACCACAAGAGCGTACAATACATCTTCAGTTAGAGAGAGCTCAACCTGCGGCAGAGGAGATGGTTGGAATTGCTCAAAGATTATGACATGAGCATCCTTTACCACCCAGGTAAAGCTAACATTATTGTTGATGCTCTTAGGAGGTTGTCTATGGGTAGCACAACCTTTTTTGAGGAAAAGAAGAAAGAGATAGTGAAGGAAGTGTATAGGTTGGTTCGACTGGGAGTCCAAGTTGAGGAGAATGACGAGGGAGGAAATCAATGTTCAGAGTGGCTCTTCATCATCCTTAGTGACTGAGGTAAAAGAGAAGCAGGATTGAGATCCTATTATACTTCAATGGAAGGAGGCTTTCCACAAACAAAAAGTGATGGTCTTCTCCAAAGGGGAGATGGGGTATTGAGATACCAGAGTAGGCCATATGTTCCTGATGTTGATGGTGTTCGAGAGAGGATTATGGCTGAGGCCCACAACACTATATAATCCATTCATTCGGGCTCCACCAAGATATATCACGACTTGAGAGAAGTCTATTGGTGGAGTGGAATGAAGAGGGATATCGCTGAGTTTGTTTCAAAGACCCCAAATTGCCAACAAGTGAAGGTTGAGCATCAAAGGCCAAGTGGCTTGGCTTAAAACTTTGAGATTCCAGAATGGAAGTGGGAGATGGTTAATATGGATTTCATCACTTGCCTACCGAGATCCGAGAGACATCATGATTCCATATGGGTTATTGTAGGCAGGATGACTAAGTCAGTGCACTTCTTAGTCACTATTCTCCCAAAGTATCATACCAAAGCCCCTGAGCCTACGTTACAAGCTTTTAAAGTCCTAAAGTGATCCTATTCCAAGTAGTCATAGGTCTTAGTCATGAGAATAGGGGCAAGCATATGGTATTGGGCATGATACATGAATGTCTTTTGTGAGAGTGGGTGGTTTTGCTTACTCCTGAGGTTATACATGAAAATATCATTGTGAGTGTGATGCGGGACTTCTTTCTATGAGAGCACTTGCATTGCATTGTGAATATTAGACTTATTCAAAGATTGTGGCTTGTTAACAGTACCTTGCTTGTCATAGTTCATTGTTGCATGCATTAGTCTGTATTGGTTTGCTGGATAGCTATCTTGTTGTGTTTTGAAAAGTGGTGTGGGTATTTGTGCTTAAGTGTGTTGAGATGTATGACATTAGATTATGGTCTATGTGTTATTATGCTGCTTATATAGATTGAGTCTGTCGCTTGAGGACAAGCAACAATTTTAAGTTGAGGGTTTTAGATAATAAGAAATATAATAACCCATTTGTATGTAACCGAGAATCAATGTAGAAATCTCTAAGGAATCCTTAACGACCACTCACTCACCCCATAATTTCGATTAGCTAGAATGTAATAAGAACTCAACAAGCTGGATATATGTACCCTCAACGCGCCCAGTAGCCATTTAAATAATTATAGTCACCCATGATTATAGCCATATTCCCGCAACACAAACCTTACCCATTTTTCTATTTCCTTAGCTAAGCAACCCTTAAAACTTAACCCCAAATAGATTCTTGGCTCTGTAGGCTCAAACTAGCCAACTGTAGTACAACATCGACAAAAACATAATAAAAACAAGTCAATCCACCATAACCCTCAATTGGTGGCAATCTGGCCCTTCCATAGTAAAATTAGCCTCTGTCTTGAATTCAAATATCGCTGTGTCCTAATATATTACAAGCTTCGGTGGTCTGTATAGATATCATAATGGATGCTATATAATTCGTGTCTGTAGATCTCAAGAAAAATACCACCACCGCCAACTCTAAGTCGTGCGCGAGGTAGTTAAACTCATGGGCCCATAACTAACAAGATGTATAAGCAATGACCTGGCCTCTCTATATCAATACACACCCCAACCCAATACTGGGGCATCACAATTCACAAAAAAGCTCTTTCCTCCAATATGAAGGGTTAAAATAGGAGCGGTAGTGCCTTACTCTTTCAACTGCGAAAAAACTAGTCTCACACTTATTGGACCATACAAACGACACCCCTTGACAAGTCAACCGAGTCAATGGAGCAGCAATAGTGGGGAAATCCTCAACAAACTATAATACCTTACTAACTCGATAAAACTCTGAACTTCTATCACTTAAAGTAGGTCTAGGCTACCCATGAATCTTCTCTATCTTAGTTGGATCCACCATCATAACATCTTTTGACACCACGCGCCCTAAGAAGGTCATAGAGTCGAGCAAAAACTCACATTTAGAAAATTTAGTATCAAACTTGCGATACCTGAGTGTTAGTAGCACAACCTAAAGATGCTAGGCATGTTTCTCTTGGCTCTATGAATATACCTGGATATTATCAATAGAACCCATAACAAAAGGCCCAAAGAATAACCAATAATGTTATAAACCCAAAGTATAATAGACTCGTTCTTGGACCTTGAAATCAGCACCGGTAAGATGACATCCCTATCGTGGACAATAGATACTCAAATTATGGGGCACACTACCCAGGTCTCGGATACTCGAACGTGGCCGCTACAGCTCAGAGCATAGGGAGCTCATCCAGGACTCAAAGCATATGAATAGTCATCGACTCACTAACTTGTCTAGAGATTAAAAAACATTGTACCACAAGGAAAGAGTCACAGAGATCAACTAAGTATAAATATCACCTCTCTTGGACTATAGCAGGTAACCTAGTGTCAGGGAAGGACAACAAGTGCATAATGACTGATCATTGTATACAGAAGTATATACGTCATAGGCTCATGTAGAGTAAGGCCCAACAAAAGCTAAGTACACCACAATTTAATTCACAACACCTGATCCCCTACTAATAAAAAGAAATCCCCTCAACATGGAAATGCGTACCCCTGGATAGAAAAGGCTCAAACCTCATACTCAATTAAGCAGTGAGATAAGCAATACATATAATAGTGTAGAACCATAACCCAAATACGAAGTAATGACACAATGGTCCGCATTCCCACTATTAAGTATAGCCAAGAAGTTGAACAACAATATCCATGCCAAGTAACAATTGTAAAGAGACCCCTAGAAAACATAGTAAGCAACCCAGCTGATAAAAGCAACAAGTATCCCAACCAACAATAGAAAATCCTACTAAGACCCCGGGTATAATATTAAACTCACAATAAGGGTCACAACCCAGTCACCAAAGAATTAAGAGGTCATTATATCAATAGAGTGGCAACAACAAGATTATCACTATAGAGTCACAAAGTGTAACAAGAAGTATAATTGAAAGCCAGCCCTTTAGATACTATGTATTACTAGTTCCCAACTACCCATTCAAGTAATTAAGTATCGAAGTGAACATATGTATAAATCACAGTGTGTAGGCTTAAATACAACCTCTAGTAGGTATAATCATAACATCA
Source organism: Solanum rostratum (assembly GCA_029948455.1). Taxonomy (NCBI): domain Eukaryota; kingdom Viridiplantae; phylum Streptophyta; class Magnoliopsida; order Solanales; family Solanaceae; genus Solanum; species Solanum rostratum. The sequence continues at coordinate 34,755,591 of CM057049.1, read as the reverse complement.
GTGACAAGTAATTAGAATCATACCATGTATCACATACTCATCAATATAAAGAGGCTTCGAAGGCCAAGCCAACAGTTAAATAGTCAATTACCTATATATAGATTACATCATTCCTTAGCTTACCTTATTCGCAACCCGTCTCACCTTTATAATCATTATCAGAAGTATTCTCAACCCATATAACTTTTAAACATCCGGTAACATACAGATGTACGTATTACAGAGTTCCAGCCTCAATAACATATTCCATAGAATAGTGCATGATCATATCTAAACAAGTAACTGATCATACAGCTGTCTTTGAGGCTTCTACAATCTCAATGCATGTAGTCTTCCTATCCAGCTACCATAACTTGAGGGTATCTAATCTCTGCTCAATAGCCTTTGGGGCTACTCCCTATTTAGGACTGACGATGCAACACTACACCTACCCCAAGTCTGCCCTCTATGCAGCACATGCACAAAAAAGACAAATCAAATCAGATTTCAAGAAGTCAACAAACTACTTCGAGATCACATGATCGAAATCAATAACATAAGAAGTTCACTAAATATTCTGTAGCTTCCTAGAAAGAAGTAACAAATGTCTCCACACCGATTCACAAGACTCACTAAATGGTAGCTCTAAACAAATGAGACCCGTGAACCTTAAGCTCTGACACCACCTTGTCATGATCCAATCTCTCAAGTCATGATGGTTCCTGTTAGGTCCCGCCTAGAGGCAAGCCAACAAAATCTCCACATCACATGTCCTGAATCAATAGTGTTAAAGATACCAATAACATACGAGTACAATGAACATAACTTCCTCAGGACCTGGATATCACATGTACAGAGCTACTATAGACTTAAATTAAAACGTACATATATACATACATAACAAGAATAACCATCTAGACGTACATATCAAAACTATATATCCAAGGCAAGTGTCTGAATACAAAAGATGGCCAACCGAATAGAACTAGACTGCAGAATGCCGAGAGCTGCTAATGTTCACCAATGTCTCCTGAATCGTCAGTGCACTGCTAACTCAGTGATTGTAGTTAGTACCTGGACATGCACTGTGGGAAGATGTAGAAATGCAGGGGTGAGTAATCGAAAATGCATCCAGTAGGCATTATCAGCCAACAGAGTGAAATTGTGAACATAAATAAAGCCCATGTAAGAACTACAACAGTGTAGCAAAACAAACCAAGATCAAAGCATAGGCATGTCGAGACCCCTTCAACCATAACTAAAACAACTAAAATGAAGGACAATGATGAAATAAAAAAACCCAAGTGGTGAACATTGATACTAACTAATGAAGACTGTGTAGCCTAATACTACTACTACCTCCAATGGAAGGCTAGTGTTTTATGCGGGTGCAAGGCCCTAATATCTATGCCTTTATGCCAATTGGGCCCCCCATAAGTGTAGAAGGTACACCCCCACAAAATATATCATCAACAAACCATCACAAAATCCTTCAAAACTATCACAAAATCTCATATAACAACCATAGACCAGCTCTCACCATCATTAGAACGAGGGTCAGTTGTACATAGGTGTAAGGCCCTAGTGTCTAAGCCTGAATGGCCCCTAAGCCTCCAAAAGCCCAGAGAGTACACCCATATACAATCAAGGTGATAAATAGTTCTCGAGTGGATCCCATATAAAATAGTATAATCCCCTGCTGTCTCATAGCAGTCGAACATGATTCTATGTCGAAACATGACACTTGATATAGACTATCATAGTGTGTCAAGCCGTGACACCTAACCTTGTAATGTATATTGTGTCAATACGTGACACCCAATAAAAATGTATATCGTGTCGGTATGACACTCGATCCAAAAATATATATCGTGTAGGTATGTGACACTCAATCTTGAAATGTATATCGTGTCAGTACGTGACACCCAATCTAGAAATTTATATCATGTCGAAATGTGATGTCAAATTTGAAAATGTATAACGTGTTTGTATGCGAAACCCGATCTAGAAATTTATATCGTGTCGATGTGTGATACCCAGTATATAAATGTGTATCATACACATATAGCAGAATAGCCATATATACATCATATACTCAATAATCATCAGCCCATATATCACAATCTATGCAAAAACAAGTATTCAGAGTAACATGAACAACTACAAGCATATCATAATTATCATGAACAACTAAGCGTAATAGAATCATATCCATACTAGAATCAGTCCACAATGCAACATACAATTCATAAAAATCCTCATGCCTAACATATCCAGTAGCATTAGGATACCCATCTTCATAGACAAAAGCTAAGCCAGAATACGTATCACAGGACAAAAGCTAAGCCAAACTTAATTTCGATGCTTCGGTCTCATCTGATGTCGGAAAAATATAATATATATGAAATCGGACCAAAAGCAACACTTTGAACTCGACAATGTAGTCAAAATTGCGATAGGAGGTTTTTACACTAATAAGGGTCCCATTTTTCAATATCAGAATCTACTGAAGGGAACAAAATACACTTGGAAGCCTTGGGAGCTAAGCAAAAGGTCATCTTAGACCGAACTGCATTTTCTTAATCCAAGGGTGTGATTGTAATTTCCTTTAGAGCACATTTACCAAGGACATTGACTAAAGTTGGCTATTGACCCATTTCGATGCTTAAATTTTCAAGGCTTGGTATAATTACACCATACATGCTCCCAGCCTAATTTGGCTATTCTAGAACTGATGGACCTGTCAGAATTTTTCTTTGAGGCTGTTTACTAAGACTTTTCCTAAAAATTCATCTAACTGTTATAATCTCCCATTTAACTCGAAACACCGCATGAATGTCAAACGATCACCCAATGACTAAACAATTAGTGTCAATAAGTCACAAATAGCCCGTGGTCACTATGCAAATGTGCAAACTGATAAAATATTCGCGGCTCCATTGAAATAAACTAGAAGGTCATTACACTCTAAGCTCATGTGGATTCACATGAAGCGTATGGCTATCCTTGTGACCTCACTTAGGAAAAATATTCACTAGTCAAGTTCAGAGATGGTGATTGCATACTTACGGGCCACCACATGCCCTATGTCATGCTACACGACTTATGTAGGGGTTTCCATGTGAAGTGCCTTAGTAAAAAATATGGTTTTCAAGCCCAAAGCTCTTCTCATGAGACACCACACGTCCAGTGAGGTGTCACATGAGCACTGAAAGGCTTAGTGAGGGATGCCTTTGTCTTGAACTCCAGCTTCAGTGCAAACACTCTAAACACAAGGCCAAGGGCCACCTCAAGACTACTCCACATGGCTCGTTGACTGCTCTACAGTCCATGGAGGTGATCTTGTGGTGTCACCTTGGTCAACAACTTTTCAAAACTAAATTTCCATGCACTATTAAGGCATTAAAAATTCTGGGTCCTTACATATAACCCATTAAAAATAGATATTTTAGCTAAAAAAGTGTGAAAATTACAATTTGACACATCCATGACGTTTCTCAAGAAAATTCATACAAGTTCGTATTTTGAATCGGTCAAATCAGATTAAAAGTGAGTTCAAAATCATGGGGCAAAGTTAATACGTGTACAGATATTTATATATACATATATATATGCTACTGTAAGGACCCGAAATTTTGTACGACCTTAATGAAGCATGAAAATTTGGTTTCGAAAATGTTTTGGAGGCCTGTGTGGAGCCTTCACAGTCCATGTGAGGTCACATGGCCCGTGTGGAGCCTCCACAGTCCATGTGAGGTCACACGACCTGTGTGGAACCTCCATGGAGTGGCCTTTGGCTCATGTAGGATGTTTGGCCTTTAAACATGGTGTTTTAAACTAAGGCACACCACACTTGGACCCCTCATGGTCTATGTGACACGTCACAGACCGTGTGGTGGGCCGTGTGGTGGCCTTGGCTTGAAATCCCACAGTTTTGGGACCAAGTATGGTTACACAGCGAAGTTCATGGCCCATGTGGGGTGTCACGGCCTGTGAGGCCATCCATAAAGCTTCCAGAGTGAAATTTTTCTAAGTATGGTATCACCATCTTGTAACATGATCATAGAACTTTTCTGAGGAGAGGGGTACGAGCAATGTTGCGGCCTGTATGACACAATACAACCCGTGTAACCTCCCGTAAATGTGACGTTGTGAAAAGAATTCTATGTATGGTATCTTTAAGTTCAAGCTAAGTTCACTTTCAAGCCTTTAATTCAAGATTAATTATGTTGTTTAAGGCCATCAGGGTCTCCTACGTCAAGTCAAGTTCAAAGGAATTCCATTGGCTAAGATTTTCACAAGTACCAATTGAAGGGTCAACTTTAAATGATCATAACTCTTAGCACAAAAGGAATGGGGTTACCTAACACCTATCAAATTGAATCTCTTTCAATTATCTTTCTAACGCATCTGGTCTCACCTCATTCCGAGTTTGGGGCAAGAAGTTATGCCCATTTTTGAAGAATCTGTCTGAGCTAGACGGAGGCCTTCACAGATAGTGAAGCCAACCGTGTCAAGTTCATTTAAAAATTTAAAGGGGAGTTTTTTTGAGGTACTTTTGATATTTTTACCAATTTCCAAGGATTTTAAGACCTTTTTAACCCCCCTTTATATTCCTAAACTTCTCCTACAGTAATTCTAAACTCTCATTCAAGACAATCACTTAGTTTCTAGAATTAGACTCTTAAAATTCTCTCTAAGTCTCATCTTCAAGATTCAAGCTAGGATTCAACTGGGATTTCAAATTCAAGCAAAATTCTTCTCAAATTCATCTTCTTAATCATGGTATGAGGGCTTGATTCTTGGTCTATTTCAACCAAGAAGACTCAAAAATCGTTTCAATTGATTTAATGAATTTTAGTTCACTTTAACATGGGTTTTCATTATTTGATTTTATTAAATCCAATTGATATATGGGTTGTACTCTATCTATGATTTTAAATTACTTTGAACACTATTATGATGATTTACATTGAATTATGAAGTTATGAACATGCATGTCCCTTTTAAAGTTGATTTATGTATGGGTGACTTATAATATGATTTAGATATTGATTTAATTATGGATTTATTCAATTTCATATTATGATGTTGATTTTAGCTTGAATCTATTTTTACCCATGCTATCCTCACATCATGCATTGCATTGCATTCATGAGCATTGGTATAAGAAAATTATGGAGTGGGTGAAGCCCAATCATGTTTCATGAAATGATTATGATATGGTTTCAGTAAGGCATTTGTTATGACAAGGATGTGATCACCTACATGTCTTATGATTATGGTTCTTTGGGCATCTCGAGTGCTTGCACCATCTTGTATATGTGCATGAGCTATTCCTTGCGTGAGTGTCATGATTATGACTTGTGATTTGGCATGTGAGCCTAAATGTGCATTGGATAGTTTTGAAAGGAATATTGTATCTTTTGAAAGCACGCATATGTATAAGTATTCATGTGGGTTGTTTTACTTAGCACCGATGGATTTGGGACGTTAGGGCTATCCCCAAGGGCCCTCTCCCTTTCCTTGAACTACATGCTAACATAGGAACATTAGCCATTACCGAAAAGACGGGGTTGTAAGGAATGTTTATTCGTTTATTTTGTTTATGATATGATATGATATGATTATGGAAAATCCTTCTGAAAAGCGTGGTCATAAGGAAGGTGACCATCCACCAAAAAGCGTGGTCATAAGGTGTGATGTCGATTACCTTTGGTAAGTACTCTTCTCCTACCGCTGGGAGGTCTCTATCGGACTAATTCATGTAATAGCTCATATGAGTTTGATTTGTCGGTTATAGTTCATCCCCACTATATATGAGCATTATTGCATTTCATGCATCATGAATTTCATAGCACATTGTATACTACTTTTCCTTTGATATATGATTCTTTCTATATTATGTACCCTTGTCATCTAACATTAAAACGCAGGTTGATAAGTTATATGCACTGCATGCCTGCATACTTAGTACATTCAAACGTACTAATACATACTCTATGCCTACATGATTTTACCATGTAAGGAACACATGTTACGACCATCCATCGCTTTATGGGTAGCTCAAATTCGGAGAGTTGATATTGTGGTGAGTCCTATCTTCCAAAGACAAGCCACCTTCCTTCTACCTATGTTGTCTTCTATTCATCTTCTTAATTGAGGATGAGCCCAGGACATGTCTTGGCTGCCGTACCATCTTATGACTAGAGGCATTGTTAGACATCTTGTAGACTATTGTAGATTCAATATGTTATGTGTTGTATTTGAACATTATGATTTAGTTATCTATTTGATATGGCTATCATTTATTGATTATGGGAATTATGATATATGTTTATTTGATATGGAAATGAGGAAGATCCTAAGCCCCATATTGCCCCCAAAGAGTGAGTCATACTTACCCACCCATTATTCCTTATGTGCTATGTGCTATGTGAATACATGTAAATCTTTTTCCCTTCAATATCCCTATAGCGTGAGTCCTATTTTTCCATCTCTTAGAACTATGTGTTTACTATTTGAATGCGCTCTAAACCGATAATGTGGATTCGGATGCTTTGAGGCTTGTTTGGGGACTCTCAAGTTCCCATTCACCGTGTCACATTTAGTCCCTAGATCTGGGTCATGACAGCTACATGACCTTCCATATGGCATCCCCAAATCATACCACGTGTCAGTGCTAGGGCTTGCCACATGTCCCACTTCTATTCAACTATTATTCAATCCTCTTTTTAATGTTTCAGGCTCGTCCAAACTTTGATTTTCACAAATGAACTATGTAAGCATATGGATTTTGATGTTCAGGATCCAACAGTGTGTTAGAAAATTCCAATAAAGCTTACTATGATATGATATATGTCCCATTTCCTTACATGGAACTTTAACCAAAAACCCTGGAGGGTCAAATCGCATCTGAAAGTCCCCGTATAAAATGAAGGGTCATTCTAGACCAAAATCGATGTCCCGGAGATTATAGCAATATAAAAATTCTCATCTGGAGAACGTTTCCTCATAGAGTTGACTGAGTCAACTATTGATCGATTTTGATGGACAAATTTGCAAGTCGTGATATAATTGCACCAGATATGCTCCTAGCATACTTCGACCGTTCCGGAGCTAATGGAATCTTCTGAATTCCACTTCGAGACCGTTAACTAAGGCTTCACCCGAAAACACATTTTACAAGAATAACAGTTGACTAAAAAATCCACATGTCTCCCTGATAACTTGTCACGACCCAAGATTAGGGCCTAGAAGTGACATGGCGAATGGGAACCTGAGAGTCCCTAAACAAGCCTCTAAGTATCCAAATCCACATCATCGATTCGGAAGTACAATAAATAAATAAATACGCAATATAAAGGGATGAGTAAGTAGGACTCACTTTATGAGGACATTGATGGGAAAAGGATTTACATGGATTCACATAGCACATAGCATATAAGAACTAAGGTCGGGTAAGTAGTACTCACTCTGTAGGCAAATGGGACTTGGGACTTCCACATTTCCACACCAAATATACATACATATCATATCTCTATAATCGATCCATAATGGCCATTTCCAATAGATAACTGAAAACATAAGCTCCAAATACAACATATAGCATATATAACATTGATGATAGTCTACAAGTTGTCCAGCAATGCCTCTAGTCATAAGATTGAATGGGGGCCAAGCCATGTTCCGGGCTCACTCTCAAATAAGCAAGTAAACATAGGTTAACATAGATAGGAGAATGATTGCTTGTCCTTGGAGGATGGGACTCACCACAAGTTCAACTTTCAGAATTAAGCTATTCGTCAAGCGGTGGATAGTCGTAGCGCTTGGCCCCTACATGGTAAAATCATGCAGGCATAGAGTATGCGCTAGTACGTTTAAATGTACTAAGTATGCAAGCATGCAATGCATATGACTTAATCACCTGCACTTCAATATTAGATGACAAGGGCATATAGTATAGAAAGAATCATATATCCAAGGAAGAGTAGTATACAATATTCTATGAAATTCATGATGCAATAAATGCAATGATGTCCATATTTAGCGGGGATGTGACCTCAAACAACAATAGTAAGACCAAGTGAGCTAGTACTTAGGATCCCAATGAAATCCTCTCACTGGTACAGAGGTGGCCTACTTGCCAAAGGTAAACCATACTGTACCTTACGTGAACCACTCCCATTTCGTTTGAAGCAACATTCCTTACAGGATCACCTCCCATTTTGGATAGGATTCTCATAACATATGCTAGGTACATAGTTAGAGGAAAGGGAGATGACCCTTAGGAATTGCGCTGACGTCCCCAATACATCGGTGCTAAGTCAACATCCCACGAGCATACATATAGTATATATATATAAATACTTTCAAAAGGAAATAGTCATTTCAAATCCGATCAATGCATATTTAGGATCAAAGGACAAATTATAGCTTGTCGTTATAATATGCATGCATAGGACTAGCTCAATTACAAATATGGAATTGTGCAAGAACTAAAAATGTTCAAAAGCCATAATCATTGGCATATCTGTGATCACATTCTTGTCATAAACATAACCTTATAAAAATCATTTCATAAAACATAATTAGGCTTAACCCAATTCATAATTTCCATGAAGACCAATGTTCATGAATGCAAATGCAATGCATGGTGTGAGAATAGCATGGGTAATATACATTAAAGGTAAAATAAACATTATAATATGAAATATAAGTAAATCCATAATCAAAACCACATTTAAACCATAATGTAAATTGCCCATGAATAAATCAAGCATTAAAAGGGCACATGTGCATTCATAATTTTATAATCTCATGCAAACTATAATATAAGGTCTTAAATCAACTTAAAATCATCAATAAAGCACAACCTATACTTCAATTGAATTTAATAGAATCAAATAGTGAAAATCCACATTTAAATTAGGCTTAATTTCATGTATATCAGTTGAAAAGAGTTTGGGTCTTCTTGGTTGTAAGGGACCAAGAATCAATCCCACATACCTTGATTAGGAAGATTAATTTGAGAAGAATTTAGCTTGAAGTTGAATCCCCAATTGAATCCCTAGCTTTAGTCTTGACAGAAGAACATAGAGAGGATTTTTAGGAATTATCTTAGGGTAAGAGTGTTTTCAATGAGAATGTATTAGATTGGAAGGGTATCAACTGATTTAGGGGTCTAGGATAGGTAGAAAGTTCATAAATCACAATTAAAACAAGTCGAATTTATGTTAAAGCCACTAATGAAATAAATGGAAAATGGGCCTTCACAGCTTTACTAGCACCTACACAGTTCGTGAGACGATTCACGACCAATGAACTATGCCCGTGAGGTGACACTTCAACAAATTTCTCAATGTTCAACACTTAGAATATTTTCAGAGCGAAGAGGTACTATATGGATAGCTACACGGCCTGTGTGATGCTACACGGGTCTTATCAAAGGCCGTGAGATGACACTTAGAAACATTTTGCGCGAAAAAGTTATGAGATGGTGATTTTGTACTTAGAAAAATTTCACGTCATGAGGTATATGGTGGACCACACGGCCTGTACCACACCACACAGACCGTGTGAGTGGCCGTGTGCCCACACTTAGTCCCAAACACTCTGTTGAAACCCTGCGATCGAAATTATGGCTAAGTACCTCTCCACTGGAGACCACACTGTTTATGTGGCTTTACACTGGCTGTTAGGGCCTCCCATGGAGCGACACTTAGTCAAATTTTCTCTCGGACCAACATTATGAGATTCGATAAGGTCATTAAAAAAAGGGGTCCTTACATCATCTCCCCCTTGGGAATATTCGTCCCTAAATGTGCAACAACAATGCTAGGAATCTTGACTTAAGACATAAAACGTCCGAACACAAGGTATAATGCATGGTTCATCATTTGAAGAACATAAAGTCTTTAAAACACATACCAAAATGTATTCACATCATTCAAAACATCTTAAAAATCATATTCGTGCACATGTGTGCATGTCATGTCAGAAGACTTAAGAGTGAAAGAATTAGGACTATTTAGAAGCGGAACAACCTAGAACCTTTGGCTTTAGTAGATTGGAAAAGATGGGGGTATCACTTCATCATGTCCAACTCCACCTCCCATATAGCACTCTCCACGTGTTGATTTCTCCAAAGTACCTTCACTGAAGCCACATCCTTATTACAAAGCTGCTTCACTTGTCTATCAAAAATTTTTATCGAGACTTCCTTATAAGATAGGTTCTCTTCAACCTCTATTCCCTCCAGAGGCACAATAGTGTTAGGATCACCGACTAACTTCCTCAACACAAACACATTGAAGATAGGGTGAAGGGAACTCAAGTCCAGAGGCCACTCCAACCTATAAGCCATGCTCCCAATTCGCTCAATGATCTCATAAGGGCCAATATACTGTGGGCTTATCTTGCCCTTCTAACAAAAACACATCACACCCTTCATAGGCGAAACCTTCATATACACCCAATCACCAACATGAAATTCAAGATCCCTCCGCCTAACATTCGAATAGGACTTTTGGCGACTTTGTGTCGTCCTTAACCTTTCTCTAATTACCTTTACCTTTTCCATATCTCCAACATTGAATCTTAGCCAATCAATTCCATTTATCCCAATTCAAACCACCCCACAAGTGACCTACACCTTCTCTCAAACAAGGCCTCAAATGGTGCCATACCAATGCTAGCATAGAAGCTATTATTATAGGCAAACTCAATGAGTGGAAAGTTATCATACCAATTACCCTTGAATTCCAATAGACAAGCCCTCAATATATCCTCCAAGGATTGAATAGTCCTCTTAGTTTGCCCATCGATTTGAGGATTAAAAGTGGTGCTCAACTTAATATTAGTTCCAAGCCCCTTCTGAAATGATCTTTAAAAGTGGGAAGTGAATTAGGTGCACGATCCGATATGATGGACCTGGGCAAACCATGAAATCTCACCAATTCTTGGATATACAATCTTGCGTAATCCTCCATACTATAGGTAGTCTTCACCGGTAAGAAATGAGCCGACTTAGTGATTTGATCAACGTGACCCATATGAAGTCAAATTGCCTTCGGGTCCGAGGAAAACCAACCACAAACTCCATGTTCACATCTTCCCACTTCCATGTGGTAATCTCAATATCTTGAGCCAAGCCACCAAGCCTTTGGTCCTTTATCTTCACTTGTTGAAAACATGGACATTCAGATACAAACTTACCTATGTCTTTCTTCATACCATGCCACCCATACACTTCTCTAAAATCCCGACACATCTTGGTAGACCTCGGGTGAATAGAATAATGAGAGTTGTGTGCCTCATCATGATCACCCTTCTAAGATCATCCCCTTCTGTAACACAAAGCCAGTCTTGGTACCGGAGCACACCATCTTCCCATTGGGAGAACACCTTGATCTCCTTTTTGGAAACAACCTTCTTCCATCCAAGCAACGATGAATCTAAATCTTTCTTAGCTTTTACATCGGCCACCACGGAAGATTCTGCCCCATTTTGAACATGGATACCCCTAGAGAGAGGGTAAACCCGTAATGCATCTTCTAATGCTCATATGGCAAATTCGAGGCCAGATTTGTGATTAGCATACAAAATTGAGTGGGAACATGGTCTCGGTCAATTTTTAGAGTGACCCGATCAAAAGATAATTTTTCAATTCGAAACACAAAAAAGTGTTAGTACGCGACAGGAGCGCTACGTGTACCCATCGCGGACCAACACTTATATACTTTGAAAACTTTTGATAGGATTGAGAAAACTTGTTAAAAAACGTTTTTCAAAAAATATATTGCATGCGACCAATCCGTGTCGCGGACTGTGTCTTTTCCAAGTTGAGAATTTCTAAATTATTACGAGGGGCATTCCGGTTAATTGCACATCCCTCCTTAACTCTCTACACGACCTAATAAGGTCGTTTTGGAGTACAAACGGTCTAAAAGCCCCATTCTAAGTCCTATTCCATAATCTAACAAGACTAGGGCTTGATGAGAGAAGAGAAGAACTTGAGTTTGAGAGATTCGAGAAGAAATTCTTGATGTACTTGATTTATAGCTACATCTCAGGTATGTAAGGCTAAACTAAAAACATGGGATTGTCCTCTCATGTGCCCCATAGAGGTCATAGATGTGTTGATTGTTTAAGAGCCTACATGCATGAATACTTGAGGGTTTTATTAAAATTCTATTTGAAATTATATGTTTTCTATCTTGATAATCATCACACTACTCGTTTTCTTGAATAAAACATTTTCATGAAGAATTTCCATAACCCTACATGAGTAATTTTAAAAGCATTCATAATGAACTTGAGAATTGAGTCTAGAGCCTTGAGTTGAGATTGTTAAGCATAACGAGAGAATGGTGATGAGTTGATAGCATTTTATTATCTTATGAGTCTCTATAAACGAACTCTATCGATGTGTCTATTCAATTGTTTCTTAATGATTGTTTTAAATCTTGAGTCATTGATGAGATTAATTGATGAGAGAGTTAAAGCCCCTATGAGATACCATTCATTAACGGGGAGTGAGTCCTTATGAGATTGGTTAAGATGGAGGTGTTATGAGCATTGAGTCATAGGTGAAGTATCAAGCATCGAAAGAGTGAGAGTTAGTCCCACTCGAACTCGTCAAACTATGTCGCCAAATGTAAGAGAGGCATAGAACCATCACATATATTATGTTTCCTTCGATAGTAACAGTCCCTGAAAGTAATAGAGGACCTATTGAGTTGACTCCATATTGGGTGAGCTAATATGGTTTTTGAGCATACCCTACCTTGCATGTTTGGAACCACTGTGGCAACATCAGGGTGATTGTTGTACATTCATTGGCTCATAAGTGAGTGTTGTCAAATAAGAGAAACTCCCATAAATTTCTTACCTTGAGTACTCCGAGTCTTAGATGAGATGAGAGGAGGTGAGCTCCTCTAAGATTAGTTTTGAAATGAGATGAGAGGAAATGAGCTCCTCTGAGATGAGATAAGACGAGATGAGAGGGGAGGTGAGCTCCTTTGAGATGAATTTGAGACTATTGATGAGTTTGAGTTATTGATGTGTAACTTGTCTACTCTTCATTCTTGCATAGATAGACATTCAACGATTAAATATTATTTTGATGATTACTTTGTGTTGATGTTGTTGCCAAACTATTCTACTGATTTCTGTTTCATTTAGCTATTTTATATACCAGTACATTCCAAGTACTGATATCCACTCTGGACTGCATCATTTTATGATTCAGAGGCAGGTACTTGAGATCATCAACAGGCGCTCCATTGAAGATTTGAGGTTTGCAGCTGATTTTGTGAGCCTCCCCTACTTCGGACGATCCACCATGATTATTCATCTTGCTTTAGAGTTAGAGTTTGGACTATTTCTTTATTTTGATTTTGGGTAGCCATGGGTCTATCATTGGCACAACATAAGTAGTAATAGAGGCTTCATAAACGATGGTTGAGCATTGATGTTGAGACTTGTGAGCTAGTTCTTTCTACTAGCCTTTATTTTTATATATTTATTTCTAGACTTTAGATGAGATGTGCCCATTTACTTACTTATGCTTTCCGCTGTTAAGTAGAGTTTACTTATTGAATGATGTGATGAGGCCAAGTGATTCGCTTGGGGACTAGCAATAGTCTCTGAGTGCCAGCCATGTCTTGGGTACCTTCACGGGGTGTTACAAAATTAATATCAGAGCACAAAGTTCAAGTTTGTTAGGGAGTCTATGAGGCCATGTCTAGTAGAGTCTTATTTATGGGTGTGTTGTTGACCACATTTCATAAGCAGGAGGTTGTAGGACGTTAGGAATGGTTACACTTCCTTCTCATTCCAATTCGTGCTATAGAGTTACTCTATGAAAACTCTATTCTAATTCATGCTCTACGCGTGCAGAAGTGATAATATGCCTTCCACAAAAGTTGTCAGAGGAAGGGGATGTTTTGCCAGGAGAGCTGTTAATCAACCTGAGCCTCAAGTACCGGAGGAGCCGGTGGATCAAGTTGTCTATGTTAAATCAACCCCCTCAAGACGAGGTCTCCAATGTTGAACTACGCCGGACTATTCAAGCTCTAGCCCAGGCTGTCATAGCACCTATTTTGAGACAAGGAGTAGGTAGACCAGATTCTCATGACACCTCCCGAGTCCAAGAAATTGTTAGGATGAAGCCGCCTGAGTTCACGGGGTCGGCATTTACTTAAGATCCTTGAGAAGGTGTTCCAAATGATGCATGTGGTTAATGCCAATAGGGTTCAACTGGTTGATTACTAACTCAAGGGTGTGGCCAGACTATGGTTCGACTAGTGGAAGAAAGGTAGAAGGGATGATGCTCCAAGTTTTACTTGGGCAGTTTTTGACGAAACCTTCTTGGGACGTTTCTTCTCAAGAGAGAATGGAGAAGTTAAGGTGAGAGAGTTCCTAAATTTAAAATAGGGCTCTATGATTGTGCAAGAGCATGGTTTGGAGTTTACGCAACTATCTCACTATGCTCCAGACATGGTTGCTGACATGAGGGGAAAGATGGGAATGTATGTTGATGGGTTGAATAGAGGACCCTAGAAAGATGGTAGGGAAGCCATGTTTGTGAGTGATATGGACATCGGGCGACTGATGACATTTATGCAACAAGCTGATGAGGAGAGACAACATGACACGAAAGATTTCAAGCGTAAGAGAGCTACGACATCCATCCATAAGGTTGGAAGGGAAGGCAATGGTAATCGATTTCCAGCACCATCATCTGCTAGTGCACCTGTGCCTAGAGGTAGGTATGATCAAAGGTTTCAGAATGTTGAAATGCATGGATCCCAGTCGCAAGCTAGTTTGCCTCAAGGTTCGCAAGGTAAGCCACCGTGTGATAAGTATGGAAAAATACACTTAGGGAGATGTCGTGAAGGGAATGATCTGTGCTATGGATTTGGCCAATTGGGTCACTACAAGAAGGATTATCCAAAGCAGGATGATCAGGCTCAATCGACTACACCAGCCCCAACGGTCAGAGGAAACTAGAGCGGCGCTAAATCAGGCGCAGGCGGAGCAACAAACCTCTTGTATGCCATGGGTAGTTCCCATGATCAGGAGAACTCCCCAGATGTTGTGACGGGTATGATTCAAGTCTTTACATTTGATTGTTATGTTTTGATAGACCCGGGTGCCACTTTGTCATTTGTATCTCCTTATGTGGCCAGTAAATTTGATAGAACCCCTGAGAGTCTTCTTGAACCCTTTGATGTTTCTACCCCAATGGGTGAGTCAATTCGACCTGAGAGAATCTATAGAACTTGTGTAGTATCCATCCATCATAGGGATACTCTTGTTGATTTGATTGAGTTGGAGATGGTTGATTTGATTTGATCCTTTGCATGGATTGGCTTCACGCCTGTTATGCCTCTGTTGATTGTAAATCCCGAACTGTTAAGTTCAAAGTTTCTAATGAACCAGTTCTAGAGTGGAAGGGTGATTCAGTTGCACCTAGAGGGAAGTTTATCTCATATCCTAGAGCTAGAAATTTGATTTCCAAAGGTTGTATCTATCACCTCGTGCGAGTGAAATCTAATGATGTTTAGTTCCTACCTCTTGAGTCTGTCCCAATTGTTAATGAGTTTCCAAAAATGTTTCTTGATGATCTTCCTAGAGTCCCTCCTAACATTGGAGATCGACTTTGGGATTAATGTCTTTCTCGATATCCAGCCTATTCTAATTGCATCTTATAGGATGGCCCCCCCTGTGTTGAAAGAGTTTAAAGAGCAATTGAAAGATTTGCTAGAGAAGGATTTCATTAAGCCAAGTGTTTAACCTTGGGGCTCTCTTGGCCTATTTGTGCGAATGAAAGATGGGTCCCTTATAATGTGTATTGATTATAGGCAACTGAACAAGGTCACGATAAAGAATAAATATCCTCTCCCAAGGATAGACGATTTGTTTGAGCAACTTCAGGTCGCCTCTTGTTTCTCCAAGATAGACCTTAGATTTGGCTACCACCAGTTGAAGGTGAAGAAATGTGACATTCCAAAGACAGCCTTTAGGACTAGGTATGGCTGTTTTGAGTTCTTGGTCATGTCTTTTGTGTTGATGAACGCATCTGCCGCCTTTATGGACTTGATAAATAGAGTATTCAGACAATATCTCGATATGTTTTTGATTGTTTTCATCGACGACATTTTGGTGTATTCGAGAAGTGAGGAGAAGCATGCTAACCACCTCAGAGTTTTCCTCCAAACACTTAAGGACCATGAGTTTTATGCAAAATTCTCAAAGTGTGGTATCTGGCTTAAGTCAATGGCTTTTATAGGCCATGTTGTTTCCGGTGATGGTATTCGAGTTGATGCCCAAAAGATTGAAGCGGTTAAGAACCGGCCTAGATTGACCACTCTAACTGACATAAGAAGTTTCTTGGGGTTGGCCGTCTACTACCGCAGATTTGTTGAGGGAGTTTCTTCCCTATCTGCACCATTGACTAATTTCACTCTGAAAAAGGTCAAGTTTCAGTGGTGCGATGAATGTGAAATGAATTTCCAAGAATCGAAGACAAGGTTGACTACCACGCCGGTCCTTACCTTGCCCAAGGGGACAGTGGACTTTGTGATTTATTGCAATGCTTTGAGGGTTGGATTAGGGTGTGTGCTGATGCATAGAGGGAAGGTGATAGCCTATGCTTCAAGGTAACTCAAGGTTCATGAATAGAACTATCCAACCCATGATCTCGAGTTGGCAGCAATGGTGTTTGGCTTAAAATCTTGCGCCACTACTTGTATGGAGTGCATGTGAATATGTTCACTGACCACAAGAGCTTGCAGTATGTTTTCAGTCAGAAAGAGCTCAACCTGCAACAGAGGAGATGGTTGGAATTGCTCTAGGATTATGACATGAGCATTCACTACCACCTAGGTAAAGCTAACGTTGTTGCTGATGCTCTTAGCAGGTTGCCAATAGGTAGTACAACCCATGTGGAGGAGGGAATGAAAGAGCTAGCCAAGGAAGTGCATCGTGTGGCTCGGTTGGGAGTTCAACTTGAGGAGAATGATGAAGGAAGAGTTATGGTTCAGGATGGGTCTGCCTCATCCTTAGTTGAAGAGGTGAAAAAAAAGCAAGACCAAGATCCTGTCATACTCCAACTGAAGGAGGTCGTCCTCAAACAAAAAGTGATGGTCTTCTCCAAAGGGGGAGATGGACTGTTGAGGTATCAAAGTAGGTTGTGTGTCCCAGATGTTGATGGCATTCAAGACAGAATAACGGCGGAAGCTCACAACACTAGATATTACATTCATCCATGCTCTACCCAGATGTACCATGACTTGAAAGAAGTCTATTGGTGGAGTGGAATGAAGAGGGATATTACTGAGTTCGTTTCAAAACACCCGAATTGCCAACAGGTGAAGGTTGAGCATCAAAGGCAATGTGGATTGGGTCAGAATTTTGAGATTCCAGAATTGAAATGGAAGATTATTAATATGGACTTTATTATCGATTTACCAAGGTCTCAAAAACAACTCGATTCGATATGGGTGATTGTGGATAAAATGATTAAATCGGCTCACTTCTTGGTAGTTCAGACAACAAACACAATGGAGGAGTATGCCAAGTTGTACATCCAGGAGATTGTGAGGTTGCATGGGGTTTCCTTGTCCACCATCTCAGACAAAGGAGCTCAATTTACCTTCTAGTTTTGGAGATCATTTAAAAAAGGATTGGGTACTAAGGTGAACCTGAGCACAACCTTTCATCCACAAACAGATGGACAAGCAGATTGTACAATTCAAACATTTGAGAACATGTTCAGAGCTTGTGTTCTTAATTTCAAGGGAAATTGGGATGATCAGCTACCATTGATTGAATTTGCATATAACAATAGTTATCATGCAAGCATTCAAATAGCTCTTACGAAGTCTTGTATAGGAGGAGATGTAGATCACTAATTGGGTGGTTTGAGATTGGAGAAGCTGATTTGATTGGGCCTGATCTTCGGTAAAAAAGGTCAAGGTCATTAGAGAGAGACTAAAGACTACCCAAAGTCATAAAAAAATGTTACACCAACATATGGATAAGAGACATAGAGTTCGTGGTAGATGATTGGGTGTATTTGAAATATTCACCTATAAAGGGTGTCTTAAGATTTGAGTCCACACTATGTTGGACCATATCAGATTGTAAAGAGGATTGGGAAGGTTTCTTATGAGTTAGAGTTGCCTTCCGAGTTAAATGGAGTGTATCTGGTATTCCACGTGTCGATGTTGAAGAAATGCTTGGGAGATTCTGCCTTGGTGGTCCCTGTTGATAGCATTGGAGTGAATGGTAGCCTATCTTATGAAGAGGTCTGGTTCAAATCCTTGATTGTCAGATTCATAAATTGAGGAACACGAGATAGCCTCAGTCAAAGTGCTATGGAGAAATCAATTCTTTGAAGAAGCCACATAGGAAGCTGAGGAAGAGATGAAAGCCAAATATCTGCATCTATTCATGTCGAATGATGAGAGTGTTGAAGGTAAATTTCTTACCCTTCACTAAATTGATATATCTATTCTTGATGTGCCTTTCTATTCATAAGTATAAGTTGTATTGATTGAGGTTGAGAAAGAGTTGAGAGTTCGATTAATAGAGTTGAGTGTTGAGATGCGTTTTGAGTCTTTTCGTGCCTTGATATCCACCTTTACTCATCATTCAAGGATGAATGACCCCAAAGGGGAGATGATGTAACACTCGATAAATTACTAAAATATCCCTAGAGAGAAGGTATGTGTCTAATGCATCTTTCGATGCTCGTCTGGCAAATCTGAGGCCGGATTTGTGATCAATATGCAAAATTGAGTGGGAACATGGTCTCAGCCGATTTTCAGAGTGACCCGATTAAAAGATAATTTTTTGATCCAAAATAGAAAACAGTGTTAGTACGCGACAGTAGCGCTTCGCGCACCCATCGCTTGACCAACACTTATATTCTTTTGAAATGTTTAGACGAGATTGAGAAAACTCGTTCAAAAATGTTTTTTTGAAAATACATTGCGCACGACCAGTCCGCATCGCGAACTGTGTCTTCTCTAAGTTGAGAATTTCTAAATTATTACGAGGGGCATTCTGATCCATATCCCTCCTAACCTCTTTACACGATCTATTAAGGCCGTTTTGATGTAAAAACAATCTACAACCCCCCATTCTAAGTCCTATTCCATAATCTAACAATGCAAGGGCTTGAGTGTAGAAGAGAAGAGCTTGAGTTTTAGAGATTCGAGAAGAAATTCTTGAAATGCTTGATTGACAGCTATATCCCAGGTATGTAAGGCGAAACTAAAAACGTGGGATTGTCCTCTCATGTGCCCCATAGAGGTCATAGATGAGTTGATGGTTGAAGAGTCTACAGGCATGAATACTTGGGGGGTTTTCTTAAAATGCTATTTGAAATTATATGTTTTCTATGTTAATGAATATCATACTATTTGTTTTATTAAATTGAACATTTTTATGAAGAATTTGCATAACCCTATATTAGTAATTTGAAAAGCATGCATAATGAACTTGAGAATTGAGTCTAGAGCCTTTAGTTGAGATTGTTGAGCATGACGAGAGAATGTTGATGAGTTGATAGCATTTGATTGTCTTATGAGTCTCTATAAACTAACTCTACTGGTGTGTCTATTCAATTTCTTCTTAATGATTGTTTTAGATATTGAGTCGTTGATGAGATTGATTGATGAGAGAGTTAAAGCCCCTATGAGATACCAGTCATTGACAGCGAGTGAATCCCTATGAGATTGGTGGAGATGGAGGTCTTATGAGCATTGAGTCATGGGAAAAGTATCGAGCACCGAAAGAGTGAGAGTTAGTCCTACACGAACTCGTCAAACTACGTCACCAAACATAGGAGAGGCATAGAACATTCACATATATTATGGTTTCCTCGAGAGTAACGGTCCCTAAAAGCATTAGAGGACTTATTGAGTTGACTCCATATTGGGTGAGCTGATATGGATTTTGAGCGTTCCCTACCTTGCAAGTTTGGAACCACCGTGGAAATATCAGGGTGATTTTTGTACATCCACTAGCTCATAAGTGAGTGTTGTCGGATAAGAGAAACTCCTATAAATTTCCTACCTTGAGTACTCCGAGTCTGAGATGAGTTTTGAGATGAGATGAGAGGAGGTGAGCTCCTCTAAGATGAGATGAGACGAGATGAGATGAGAGGGGGTGAGCTCCTTTGAGATATGTTTGAGACTATTGATGAGTTTGAGTTATTGATATGTCACTTGTCTACACTTTATTCTTGCATATATTGACATTTGACGATTTGATGTTATTTTGATGATTACTTTGAGTTGATGTTGTTTCCAAAATATTCTACCGGTTTATGTTTCCTTCATCTATTTTACATACCAGTAGATTACAAGTACTAATGTACACTCTGGACTGTGTCATTTTATGATGCAGAGGTATGTACTAGAGATTGTCAATAGACGCTCTATTGAAGATCTGAGATTTGCAGCTGATTTGGTGAGCCTCCCCACTTCGGAGGATCCACCATGATTTATTCATCTTGCTTTAGAGTTAGAGTTTGGACTATTTCTTTATTTTGATTTCGGGTAGCCATGGGTCTGTCATTGGCACCACATGAGTTGTAATAGAGGCTTCATAGATGATGGTTGAGCGTAGATGTTAAGACTTGTAAGCTGGTTCATTCTACTAACCTTTATTTTTATATATTTATTTTGACACTTAACATGAGATGTGCCCATTTACTTATACTTTCTGTAGTTCAGTAGAGTTTATTGATTGAATGATGTGATGAGGCCAAATGGTTCACTTGGGGACTAGCAATAGTCTCTAAGTGCCGGCCACGTCTTAGGTACCCTCCTGGGGCCTGACAGAGTCACTACCTTTCTATTTAAGAACGGGCTCACCGGGAGGTTGGAACTTGACATTCCTGGTTCTACAGTCTATAGAGTTGTATGATGCATGCAACCAATCCATCCCAATAATAACATCAAAATATCTCACGTTCCACAATGTCACATGGGAAAACTTTATGCAACACAGAAATCGAACAACCATGATAGACTCTATTTGCAATAACAAATTCACCTATGGGAGTATAAACCGAGAAAGGGTCCTTTAAAATCATGGGACTCAAACCAAACATAACAGCCAATAGAGGAGGCAAAAAAGATAAATTTGCACTGTGGGTCAAGCAAACCATAAGCATCAAAATCAAAGACTTTTAACTTATCAGTCATGACATCCGGAGCTTCCTCAACCTCTTGATGAGCATAAAGGGCATAAAACTTGTTGTTCCTTGGAGCAACACCTTGGGGAGATCTTTGTTTGCCTTGACCGCCTTGAGCCACCTGAACTTGGCCTCTATGAGCATTCTTAGAGAATCAGCAATCTTGTGTTTTTTATCACCACACTTATAACAAACACCCGAATCCCTCCAACAATCACCGGTGTAGGGCTTCCCACACTTGCCACACAGATGATACCCTTCTCCACCATAAGTTGGTGCCCCAGGAGGAGGTACCCGAGCATTAATGACCCTTACAACGACCTTGGCCCTGCTGGAGGTTACCAAAGCCACCACTCTGAGAACCAGAGAATCCACCATTAAAACGGGCCCTCTTATGATCGTATGCCCTCCTCTTCTTGAGTTTCTCCCCTCCGATCTGTTCAGCATATACCATGAGTCTAGAAATATCCATATCCCATATAAGCATGGCAGTATAACATTCCTTTACAAGCAAATCAGGGATACCAGAGATGAACTTGTGCATCCTTGCACGAGGGTCAGCCATAAGTGACAGAGTATACTTGGAGAGTTTTATGGATTTGAGAGCATAGTCCCTCACACTCATACCTCCTTGCTTGAGGTTGATAAATTCAGTCATCATGGCCTCCCTAAGTTCATGAGGAAAGAAGCGATCCAAGAACGCAAGTTTGAACTCTTCCCAATTGACATGACCACTGTAAACCCTCTCTCTAGACCATTGGGTTTACCACACATGAGCCACGTCTTTCAGTTGATAGGTAGAAAATTACGACTTTTCCTTAGAAGTGACACCCATAATGTTCAATATCTTGGGTGAGCTCATCAATGAACTCCCGAGCATCCTCATCAGCTTTCGGCCCATGGAACTCCAGAGGATTCATCTGGGTGAAATCCCTCACCCTAGAAGCTGGTGTAGGATCCCGTAGCAGATTAGCTTGCCTAGTTTGAGATGTCACCACCTAGGCAAGCATGAAAAAGCTTGTGCGAAATTCACTATTTGAGATGGGTTCAGCAATACGCCCTTGAGGTTCCTGATCCTCATCAATCGAAGCTGGCTTTAGTGGGTGGGGTCTTCCTCGAGGCATCTTCTGAAATGGAGCAACGACACCGTCAAGATGAAGAGATTAAATATACTAGCTATAGCACGACGTAAGACATGAAGAAGTGAGATAATTTGTAGAACGCCTTCCTAGCCTCCCACTCAAAGGCAAGGTGCACTTCACACCTACGAATATGACTCTACTTGATGTGGGATATTGGACATCGAGGACTATTTATAAACCTAGGGCTCTATTACCATCTTTTTCCACTAGCGGAGGGTAGGGCCTACAATTAACACGGCGAATAGGAACCCGAGATTCCCAAAATAAGCCTCGAAGTATCCAAATCCATACCATCGTTTAAGAAGTGCAATAAATAAATAAAAACAGAATACTAAGGGCTGGGTAAGTAGGACTCACGCTATGTGGACATCGAGGGGAATGTGATTTACATGGATTCACATAGCACATAGCATATAAGAACTAAGGGGCAGGAAAGTAAGACTCACTCTATGGGGAAAATGGGACTTGGGACTTCAACCTTTCCACACCAAACATGCATACATATCATATCTCCATAACCGATCCATAACGGCCATTTCAAATAAATGACCGAAAACAAAAGCTCCAAATACAACACATAGCATATAAAAGGTCAATGAGAGTCTACAAGATGTCCAACAATAAGATGGAACAACCCTCAAATAAGCAAATAAAAATAGGTAAACATAGATAGGAGAAGGGTAGATTGTGCTTAGAGAATGGGACTCACCACAAGTTCAATTTTCGGAATTAAGATATTCGTTAAGCGGTGGATTGTCGTAGTGCTCGCCCCCTACATGGTAAACTCATGTAGGCATAGAGTATGCATAGATTTAGTGCTTGTTGACTGACTCCTGGGATCTCATACGACTGGCATGTCGCTAAGAAATTCATCTTATGTTGATTTGCGTCCTCAATGACGGCTCCACTGAACAACCCTTTCAACTGCAAAATTTGCAGCATAGTGCTAGTGATAAAAAACTTGACACCAGCAGGAAGAGGTGGCAGCACTATTACCCAAGTGGTCCCAGCACCCTCATCATCATCATTCACTGCTCGGGGATACTGGGGCCTTTGAGGCCACAAAGGGGGTTGGTGTTGCTGTGGTGGCACAAGTGGCACCTGACGAAGTGCTACCGCTGGGGGCACCACATTATCAACGAGGTCATCCTCACCCAACCCATCGTGTCCTCTGTCAGCAGGATTTACTACTAACTCCCTCTGCCTTGCTTCTTCACGGTCCTTGGCGTTCATTCTGTAGATTGACTTAGTGAGTTTGGAGTCATAGGGAATAAGTGCTTCACCCTTACTTCGGGTGTTTGGCATGCAATGTTTGTTCCCTACAATAAGCAAAAACAAGAAATTAATGTAAAAGTAGGGACTAAAATTACAAACGTAAAGTAGCAACTAATAGATTATTCGCCACATTCCCCGGTAACGGCGCAAAATTTTGATACGCCCATATTTACACTCCAAAAAGAAGAGTACAACGGTCGTTGGTCAAATATAGAACTCCACCAGAGTTTAGGTCGACCCCACAGGGAATGCGTGAGAATGATTCTATTAGCACCCTCTTTCAGATGTAAATTCTATTCCCAAAATAAAGTTGCATAAAGTAAATAGGGGGTTACATTATTTCAATTAAATTCCTATTGTGATGTGAGTAATGAGGATGTTGATACTGGATTTCAAACAATTAATGAGAAGCGAGGGTTGTGTTCCCCATGACGTCTAATACAATAACAAAACTTGCACGGTAAACTCATTCGTGATTGTGCATACAAGATCAAACAATGTAGATAATACCTAGTTCACCTTTCGGTCCTTCCTAGCTATATTTCACTCATCTCCTTTCAGTCTCAAAGTGTATGCAATTTCAACCTTTGTTCTTGATCTCAGAATACTCTCACTTTTTGGTGTCAAGAACTTAGACAAGGTTAAAAACCCAGAATTTCTGTTGTAGAATGCTTTTCCTAATTAATACATGCCTCCAGGGCATGTAACAAATACGGGCTTACCCTGACGCGGCGACTCATTAAGGAGAAGTTAAAGTGAAGAATGATACAATGCGTACGACGATCAATACCACGAGTTCACCCCAACTTGTGTTATCTTATTGAATTGTCATGGTTCCCACAACCCTAGTTGTGGGTTTAGCCTAGCATGTTCAATATAACTTGCCCACAACAATGTAAAGAAACCATAATCACTGACTTACTCTTGATATAAAGATGAATCCATGGCTTACAATCTTCAAAGTGATGATCAAAACACGAGAATTCAATCTAAAATAATGGCACAATGTTGTGCTCTACTTGTTTTCTTACTCCAGCGTTCAACAACCTTAAAAATGGAATAAACTAAATATATATATATATATACAAGGAAAAACTAATCCAATTAAAAATAGGAAAATAGACTTCGGCATGGCTACGGGTCTTTACACGGGCCGTGTGGGTCCAAACGGACCATCACACGGTTCGTGAGTCTTCACTTATTCCGTTTCTTATGCCTCGTGGCACGGCCCGTGTGGGGGTTCATGGACCATTAAATGGCCGTGAAACTTTCTTTGAGAAAATTCTGGGCGACGTCTTTATATTCCAATTTCACTGCCATGCCACGGTCCGTGATTGATCACACGGTCCGTGACGGGCCCTTTCTTCCTTCACTTGCTTGATTTCTGTTATTTTCGACAGTGATCCTTCCAATTCACGTCAACCTCACGGCATGTGACACGGCCTGTGAGAGCTTAGACAGTCTGTGTGACTCCCTCGTGAGTTTTGTCTTGGCTTCGTTCCAGCTCCATGTCTCCTCCATGTAAAGTGTAAGGCCAAGGCGGGGTGCATGGCCTGTGTACCATGACACGGTACGTGAAGGCCCTTGTGGTCCTTCCCTTTGATCACTTCACAACTTCTATCTTTGGGAGCCCTTCACGTACCCTTCCACGGTCCTTGTGATGCTACACTGCCCGTGAGGGTCTCTGTATGCCACTTGCTTAGCCATTTTTCACTCTTTTCCTCACAATTCCTCCGTCATTCCATGCCTTCGTCATTTTTCTGAAACATATCAAAACAGATACATCAAACCAACATATTTGCTTGAGAACGTGCAAAAATTCTTCGTTCAAAGCGTAATAAGAGTCGTATTTCTACGAATCATCAACATCCTCAACTTAGATCGTTTTCTTGTCCTCAAGCAATGACGACTCAACTAAACAACTCATAAATACACGTGCCTTATCAAACATATGGCTAACCCTTCAAAATTTTCTATTTATGCTCAAAAACCATACTTTGAATATGCTTACACCCCAAATCAACCAACACAATTTAAGGTAGGCAGCCTGGATGTATAGTCAGCCTTCATATGATCCAGTACAAAGATGAATCAGTTGTGTAAACAGCCAATCCGTACAAAGATAGTGCCCTCACTACAAAGAAGTCTCACACACAATGTATAAATGCAGTACAGAGACTGGAATGTAGACACTCACACTAAAAAAAAGGACTTTCAACCGATACACAAGTATGGACCATATGTCGCCCTTATTTTCACCACTTTGACTCTTGAATGACCTTTTTAGGATAACTTTAGGACTTTTGCGGCTTGTAATGTAGGCTCGGGCAAGGGTGACATAAATTTAGGCTCAAAGTGACTAATTTTCCCTCCCAAGACACTGCTTTGACTTAGACTCTAACTTTCGGCCTCAAAACTTTTATTGCCCCTATCTTTCCAACTTTCTTTGCAGTTGGGAGTGATTTCCGTTTTCATTCATTCTTTTTCTTTCTTCTTTTTTTTTCTTTCCTCTTTTTTTATTCATGGTCACCCCCAAACATTTCCTCTCCACTCGTCACATGGCTCTTTTCCATACTTACTTTTCTGTTTTTCTTACAATAGCCACCCTCAACTTAGGCTTTTGGCCTATGTAGTGTCAAAGAGGGCCTTTAGTCACTCTTTTCCCAAAATATCATTCAAAAGCCCCTGAGCCTATGTTACCAGCCTATAATGTCCTAAAGTCATCCTAGTCCAAGTAGTCAAAGGTCTTAGTTATGAGTATAGGGGCAAGCTGTGGTATTTGGCATGATACATAAATATCTTTTGTGGAGTGAGTGATTTTGCATAATCCCAAGGTTAAACATGAAAACATCATTGTGAGTAAGATATGCGACTTCTTTTTGTGAGTGCATTTGCATTTCGTTATTAATATTAGACTTTTTCAGTAATTATGGCTTGTTAATAGCACCTTAGTTGTCATAGTTGCATTGTCCCATGCATTAGTCTATATTGGTTTGCTGGATATCTATCTTTTTGTGTTTTGAAAATCATATGGTTATCCATGCTTGAGTCTTATAAGATGTATGCTGTTAGATGGAGGTCTATGTTTTATTATGCTACTTATCTAGATTAAGTCTGTCTCTTGAGGACAAGCAATAATTTGAATTTAAGAGTGTTGATGTTCTACCAAAATACAACACTTTTGATTCTTAAAACATGAAATTTTATGTGTTCTCAATGCGATGTTAGTGGGTTTTACGTGTTTTTGTGTTTGTTTTGTAGTATTTTAGGGTTGGTATTTGATTTTTTGCAAAATATGCAGAACTTACTGATTTGGAGGACCCACGAGATGTTTTACAGGCCATAGAGTATTCTACGGGCCATGAAGAAGGTTTCATCTGAAATTCTAGTGAGGGGTGAATTTCTGAAATTTAGTCTATGAATATGCAGAGGAGTCATGGAACACTTTTTGAGTCACAAATCAAGTGTCGTACTTTGAGGAGCAGATAAGGAGGACTTTCTGAAGTTTCATTGGATGAAACCCCCTACGAGCCGTAGAATCTTTTATGAGCTATAGAGGGGTGCTGTAGAGGCCAAGTCCAGATTTGCAACAATGAAGTAAGAAAGCTCGAATACGGGCCGTAAATCACTATACGGTCTGTAGTGTATCTCGTGAAACGTGCCGACCCAGTGATCCTATTTTGTTTTGGATTTGTATTTCAAACATTATAAATAGGTTTTTAGGTTATTTTTCTTAAGGAGTCCATAGAGGAGAGCAGCGATAGTGAGCAGAAAATATTGGAGAGTTTTGAGAAGAACTTGCACACTTTAATTTTATCTTCTGATTACAATATTTTGATTCTCATTGAAGCTTTGGTTTTCTTGTGCTTAATTTACTTGTGTAAGTGCTCTATTATATTATTCAAAGACATAAGTCTTGCATCTATACAAATCATGAGTAGTTAAATCCACAACTAGGGTTGTGGGAACCATGAAGAACTACCAAGGTAAAACCAGATAATTCGTAAATCTTGAAAAATGTGCATGCATGAATTAATTAATGCTCTTCATTTTGCATGTTTTTTAATGGTGGCCAACATTTAGACCCGCCTAGTGTTATTGAGTGGACAAAGGTAGTAATTAATAGGAAAATAGATTATTTAACAATATTCGATCATTTTCTCTCCTCTAATCAACTGAATTAGGCCAAGGGGAGGTTGTACTGGGATAATAGGTAAGGGTTAGTACTGTCACACTGTGGAGATGGACCAAGTCACGGAGTGAAATTTGCCTCTCGCCTTGGCTAAAAGGTTCGATGAACTTAACTTACCGTTCAACATGCTACAGACTAGAAAGGAATTTGGTTATCCAAATTTGGTTATCCGACGATACTAAGTTAGGGAATCATAGGGAACACAATACCCTATTTTCTCTCCATATTGGTTACACACTTGTTTTAGTTTAACATTACTTTCATTAGTTATTATCAAAGCCCCCCCTCATTGGGGAATTGCATCATTAAATTCTTTTAAGTCTACAGTATTCCCTTGGGTTCGACCCTAACCTTGGTTTGGTTGTGTTCTTGACAATGACTGCTTTAGCCTCACAAAGGAGGTATATCTTGGGCGACATCACCTGCTTGAGCTTGCAAGCCTATCATATCTCCTCATCTTGCCTCGACTGCCTCACGACAAGCTCTAGCCGATCTTGCTCCATTAGTCCCGCATGTAATCGAACTGTATCTGGATCATCATTAGTCTGGTACCTCTTCCTATGGAAGGCTGTGTGAGCTCGTCAGGACCAACTAAGTCCACAACCAACACGAAGAGTGTAGTCTTTGGTAATATCACTGTTGCTACAAATGATGCTATCATGTCAGCCTGGAGTTACTTGATCTCTATCGGTAGGGTTGTCTTATCTGCTGACCAAGCTGTGCTCTAACACTGTTGGACCCTTAAATAAAAGGCATCAATACAAGCATCCACGACCAAAAGTTGGTCCTGAATAATAGTGACCATGTATGCTTACATGCATCCCTCGAACACGGTAATAGCCTGGCGGACCCAGGGCCTGATTTGCTAAAAAAAATGATTTAACCAAGATTATGTGTGGGCCAAACTCTGCACCATGGCCTGAATAGTTGCTATGAACATGTAAACTATGCATGCGAGTGTGGTCTGTGATGAAGTGTCCTGTGGTGCAAAAGTCATGGTAGTGGGCCCCTTCTCCACATCTATCTTAGTCTATAGGGGCCTCTCCTCTGTTGTGGCAGCAGTGGTAGTGGTGGGCGAAACCTCGGAGGTGGCTCTAGGTCGAACATCTCTGACTTGGGAGCTAGATTATGCGATGCTCGCAGAATTTCCATCGAGTTCTCCTCAGCCTTAATCAGGATGGCATCCGGAGTACGTTAGGCCTCGATTTGTTAGTCCAGTTAGTGTAGTCTCACCACTACCGACTCTAGATAAAGTCTGTAGATCAAGCATAGAAAGGTGATGGAGGTAAAACTCTTCAAGGACGCCTCGTGGATCTGTTCTCCGATGAGGCTGGCCCAATCTATCTCATAGCTAGCAAAGATATTGGCAACTAGAATTGCATGCTCTGGCATCAAAGTGTTATCTGCAAGCATCGATTGGATCCGTGATTTGACAATCGCCCACCAAATTTTAGCGGGGAAACTGATAGAAGCCTTCATAGTAGGCTCCGTGTGAGTGGCTACCAATGCAGGCTATGGACCTTGAACATCAATCATATCAGCCACCAATTTCATCAAGCCGACTCTGCGGCTTTGGTCTCTCATCACACACAAGTCTCTGGTCTACCCCACTCCGTAATCGAACTCTGCTATGGATCTGGGGGTTGGAAACTCGGGTCTAAAAAACATGTAGTGGATGGTGGTCTCTGAGATGTCCACCTGCCAACCCCTCACTCTAGTCTGCATCAATCTGGGTTGAGCGAGGGGCTTCGTCCCTGGGAAGAATGCTAAGAACTATGGCTGCATATGAAGCGTAGAACTCTAGTACCATGGTTGGGGTGTTCTCCCTAATGGTTTGGTCAGCCACTGGAGCCTGTATCGCCTATGGTGTCCTGGAGACCGGGGACACTGTCTAATTTGGATGAGATAACCCGAGGCTCCTCATAAATAGAGTAGGATGTGTTTTCCCATGCAATAATCTGTATGCCCTCTGTATAAATATCATGCATGCCCACAACATACCACCAACTGGTAAGAGCATGATGAGGTGATGGTGATATCCGCGTTGCGGTAGAGGACTCTATTTCCAACTTGCCACCAGATCCTGACTTTGAATTTGACTCCTCTCTAGACGGAGCCATCAGAATGGAGCTACTCTTGTTGTAGTCTCCCTCGTTAGACTGGGAGTGCGAATGACAGTAGAATGGGTATGTGTCTGGGTCTGCCCAAGTCTGGTGGCAACCCGTGTTTGTGGTTTCTCAGCCTTTGGGTCCCATCAGACGCTGAGCTCCTTAAGTGATTCACTAATCGTGGGGGTCTGCTCCTCCCCCGAGGTCTCATCTCTGAGATTTCTCTACATGGCTTTGTTCTCCTTATGTCTTAGCTTAGGGGCCATAGGGCCTATAACATACACATTTACGTAACATGGTTAGTCCTGCAGATCAAAAAATGAAATGCAAAAACATAGCAGAGTTGATTACAAAGGGGTCTACGAAAGCACCTCTATGGTTTGTATTTAAAACTAAAAGTCATAGAAGGCTCTCGTAGAAACAGTGTCCACAATTTTTGTTTACTAGAATGGCATCTACAAGACCAGATAGGACTTGAAGAAGCTTCTACGAGTCGTAGATAATTCCAGTGTCTGAATCTTTTTCAGGTAGGGATCAACGAGACCTATCTATGAGCAGTAAAATGGTTTACGACTCGTAGAAAGTCCCATCTGATGGGTTCTTAGAAACTCCAATTTTTTGGAATTTCATAGGAGGGGAAATTACAGCTCATGGAAAATTTCACACGCCGTAAAAAACCCTCGTAGACTAGAAAACTCAGTGACCTATGTTTTTGAGTCAATCAATATGGACCCTATACAACTTTTTCAACCTACTCTATCAGCATCAAAGCAATATGCACACACCCCACATGATTCATAACATAACACCCAACATTCTCGCATGCTACTTTGCACATATACCCCATCAAAAATCATTTATCATGCTTACCCCACTCTACCAACCCCGTTTGAATGAATTTACATCAAAATCACAAGCATATGCCACCACTCACTAAATTTCAAACATAGAATCAATTTATTTCAAATGGTGAGTGATCACATAGTTGTCAAACACATCATTCAAAATATCAAACAAGGAAACTACACCCAATTCCTGCCTAAACACATGTTCATACATAAGCAACCACACATTTCAATTTTTAAGTCTATCAATTTGCACACAAGGGTTTATGTCTAAATTAACCATACTCGACAATATAAATTAAACCTAATTGCACAATAATGGATAAATAAAAGGTGTTTTAAAGATTGAAAACTTATCAATTTGAGTGATTAAATTTTAGGGATTGATGAAGGTAATGAGATGACGAAACCCTAGGCTTAATGGAAAAGGTTGCCGGAAAATGGTAGGGGTGTTGTTGTCGATGGTCGAAAAGAAGTGGGGTAGGGGTTGGTTGGGTCTAATTCATAATTTAATGTTCAAATAAGGTCAAAATATTTTGACCCCATTATTTATAGGGTGACCTAGGTCGGTCAAAACTAATGGGCCTAGACTCTATGAAACCCTAATTACAGGCCATGGAGTGTTTTATGACTTGTAAGTCATGGTTTTGTAGAAGGTCCAAACCCTAGTTTTGAGGACTAGGGTTCACAGACCAGTCTATGAGTCGTCAATTAAAATATGACTCACAGAGTTGGTTGTAGAACCCTTAACGCTTAGTCAAAATCTCAAAAAACTTACTGGGAGTCTACGAGCCCCATTCGCAGCCCGTAGTTTTGTCTACAGAGTGTAAAGTTGACTCATGGACTGAATTGCATAACATTTTCCTCAATAAAAGTGTCTATGAGATGGCGAATGGGTCATAGATTAATATATGACCCATAGAACCAGTCTTAGAAGCACTTTTTGATGCCTTTTTAGGGAAGGATGGCTGACTTAGCCATGTACCTACACATTCTTTACATAACACATTGTTACCCTATAAGCAACTAGCCAAATGTCCAACGTTACAATCAAAACGTGAGAAAGTAAACTACCGCCGAGTCAAAATCTAAAAACAAAACTACAACTACAACTATTACATCAAAAACCTTGGGTTGCCTCCCAAGGAGTGACTGATTTACTGTCGCGGCATGACTTGGACAACTTGGTTACTCAGACTTCACAAATAACCCAAACCTCATTCTTCAGATCATCTGGCCTCTTCATTGACTGACAGATATTGAAGAAAACTTCTTCATCATTCAATCTAAACCAGAGTTAGTCAGCTCCCATATCCACTAGTGCTCGACCAGTTGCTAGGAATGGCCTTCCCAAGATGATTGGGACATCAAAGTTGACTTCACAATCTAGGATCACAAAGTTTGTGGGGAATATGAATTTTTAAACTTTGACAAGCACATATCCCCATGGGTCCCCATTCCTTTCATAGTACTCTCCATGATTTTCTCTTAAAGATCCATGTCGATTATAGCTCCGACCTTGGTTTTCTTGACTTTATCGTCAATATTCCTGATAAGACCCTTGGGCGTTGGTTCGACCTTGTCTGATAAGAAATAAAGAAATTTTCCTCCTCATAGTAGGGATAATCGTACATGGGTGCTCATGGAGGCTGATGAACAACAACATTAACTCTTTCCTGATTCTGCTTTATCATCACCTCCATACCTATACAAATTCGGGCAACCTCTTGCATAATCTCTTCATTTATTTTAGTTTGCTCTGAACTAATACTTACAATGTACGTACTTTTGGTAGATGCTCTATCTCTTTCCCCCCTGCACGATAGGTCTTGACCACCCTTTCCATTAACATTCCTTGCAAATGGTTGATCTAAAAACATGCCCCCATAATGGTGTCAACATGTGCTTGTGTATTCTCATCTAGGGTATGGTAGAAGATCTCCACCAAGGCATCATCAACAATTTTGTGATATGAGTCACTCCTCAAGCACTTCATGAATCGCTCCCATGTAGTACTGATTGAATCACCAGGAAATTGCTCAAAGTTTTTGATTTGGTCTTTCAACTTGAGCTTCTTTGATCTTAGGAAATACCTCTCCAAAAAAGGCTTTCTACAACTCAGCCCTGCTACTGATCAAACTCTGGAAAGCTCGAATATCAATAGTGTTGCATTTTCTATCAGAGATAATTAGAAGACATGAAGTCCCACAACATCCATAGACAGATTCTATGTTCCCATCACACACTGGCAGAGAAATGTAACATTGTGTAGATAGCTATGCGGATCCTCTAATGGTAGGCCCGTCAACAACCCATGATTCTGCCATATCTAAAGCAACCTACTCGAAACCATAAATATTGTGTTAGTCGGTAGTGGTGATAACACAATAGCTCCAATCACCTCCAAAGCCATAGGTTTCAGCCAATATTGATTCCACTGATAAGATTCCCTGAGGATATTTCTCCACAGCCGTACAACTTCAATCCCAACACTTGTCAATGGAATCAATACAGGCTAAATCCTATGTCTTTGGAGGTGACTGAAGCTATTGTGTTTCCACCACTATTGGCTGATACAATGTTTGTAGTTTTTACAAGGTTGCTTCAAATACTGCAGAATCGTGGGCTTTTTGCGGGCTTACCATTGGAGGATCCTCATAGCCATCTACAAAACGTTGTATTTGTCTGCAAGAGTGTGATGGGAACAGAAAATTTGTCTATGGATGTTGTGGAACTTTGTGTCTTTCCATTATCTCTTACAAGAAATGCAACACTATGGCTATCTGAGCTCCCGCAGAGTTTGATCACCAGTTGGGCTGAATTGTAGAAGGCCTTTTTGATTGGTACATCTTGAGATCGAAGAAGATCAAGTTGAAAGACCATATCAACAACTGTGAGAAACTTCCTTGTGACTTGATTATTACTATGTGGGAGTGGTTTCCTAAGTGCTTAAGAAATGTCTCGAAGCACAAAATTGTTGATGATGCCTTGGTGGAGATCTTCTACCATGCTATTGATAAAAATACTCTGGCCTGTGCGGATACCACTATGGGAGGCATGTTCTTAGATCAACCATTTGCAAGGATTGTTTAAAGGATAGAGAGAGTGGTCAAGACCAATCATGCATGGGGCAAAGAGATGGAGCATCTACTAAAAGTTC
Source organism: Solanum rostratum (assembly GCA_029948455.1). Classification (NCBI taxonomy): domain Eukaryota; kingdom Viridiplantae; phylum Streptophyta; class Magnoliopsida; order Solanales; family Solanaceae; genus Solanum; species Solanum rostratum. Next base: position 34,721,673 of record CM057049.1, on the reverse strand, counting down.
GTGCGCTATCAGTACAAGCTCAGATCAAACTAAGATAAATAAAGAGATTATGCAAGAGCCTTTCCAAATTTGTACATGCATGTAGGTGATGATGAAGCAGAATCAATAATGAGTCTATGAAGTTGCTCATCATCCTCCGTGTGCACCCATGTATGATGAGCCTTACTATGAGGAGGACACTTATTTGTTGCTGATCAGATGGGGGATTTCTAGACCAATGCCCAACGGTCCAATCAAGACTATTGGCGCCAACGTCAAGGAAACCAAGGTCAAAACTTCCAAGGAGAAGGAGCTTTTAGAGACAACCGCACTATGATAGGAATCAGGGCAAAGACAAGGATGCAAATTGGGGCTGCAGATATGGTTACGAAAATGGCCCTTATGTGCGAACACACAACCATGACACAGGTATGAGTAGCTTAAGAATTGAGGAGCTTTTTTATCATCTTTTGAAGTAAGTTGAGACACAAGATGAGACTCTGAGGCGGATGAAATTTGAGATCTTTAGTATCAATAAAAAAATTGAGTCTCATTTTGTTTCCATTAATTAGCTTGAGCAATAGTTTAGTCAAGTGTCAACTCAACTTAATCAGTGCTAGAGGGGGAAACTGCTGAGAAATACAATTCTTAATCATATGAATAAAGAGCAATACATGGCGATTACTACTCGCAGTGGCAAGAGCATCATTGATCATCCTATGCCAGTTGATGAGGATGATTCAAAAGGAGAAAGTTGTGGTCAAGGATGTGGATACCATAGATGATTGTGGCAAGAATGGCATGAGTGAAGCTGCTGATGCACTACAGAAGTTGAAGCCCATTCCTATGCCTCCTCCTATCTTCCTTCAAAGAATTAAAAAGAAGTAGAAGGAACGCAAGTTCAAGCATTTTCTATCCATACTGAAATAACTCCCCATCGACATCCCTCTCATTGAGGCATTAGAGAAGATGCCAGGGTATGCAAAGTACATGAAGCACCTGGTCACAAAGAATCGCATTGCAAGTCAGGAGCTTTACAAAGATCTTCAACATTGCAGTGCAATTGCTATGAGGTCCTTGTTTCAAAAGTGAGAAGATTCTGACGCTTTTACATACCCTACACCATAGGAGATGTTGAGTTCGCAAAGGAATTAAGTGATCTCGATGCTAATATTAATCTAATGCCCCTTGCGGTCTTCAAGAAACTAATATTGAGAGCCCCTACTACGATGATCATACGTTTGTTAATGGATAACCGCACGGTGAAGAAGCCTGTAGGGATACTTTTATGATGTGCTTGTAAAATTTGAAATTTCATATTACCTATGGAATTTGTGATCCTAGATTCTAGAGTCAACTTTGATGTCCCAATCATCTTGGGGAGGCCATTCCTGGCCACTAGCCGAGCACTGGTAGATATGGAAGCTAGTAAATTCAGGTTTAGATTGAACGATGAAGAAGTTTTCTTCAATATATGTTAGTCTATGATAAGGCAAGACGATTTGAAGAATGAGGTTAGGGCACATAGTGAAGTCTGAGTAACCAAGTACTCCAAGTCGTGCCGCAATAATAAATAAGGCGATGCTTAGGAGGCAACCCATGGTGGAGACGGAGATTAGGCACCTGGGTATGATTTTTTACCTTAGTACTTTATTTTTTTTATTGTGTGCATTGAGGGTAATGCACCACCTTTTCAATGAGGTGTGGGTATTTATGGACCTCAATGTAATCTGAGTAGCCTTGGTCCATAACTACCCCAGTTTTTAATCCTAGGGGTTTTCTTGCCTGTCTTCCTTTTCCCCATGATATTTTCTTTCTGTTGAACCAGCATGTTTAGGATGTTCAGGTAGTATTTGTAGCATGTAGTACTAATATCTGTGGCATATGCATGTTTTTGTGTTTTTTGTGAAAAATGATACCCACCAAATGTTGATTGGTTAGTCTAGATAGCATCCATGCATGCGTAACTGTGTTGATAGTTCTTGTTTTGATAAGTGAGGATAGAATTAATATAAAAAGCATGATCTGAGAGTCATTTTTTGATAATGTTATCAGTGCCATGATAGTGTAAGCTTAAACTGCTAAATTCATGTGTTGTGTTTCAATTAAGAACTTGACCTGTTACTTTAATTTAGATTGTAGGTTAATTGGACTAGGGAAGGATCTTAGGCCATTGTTCTTGAAAGTCCACTTAGCCTAAATAATCAACCAAATTGCAGAATATCCCTTGATCCCAATATTTGAGCATGACATGTACCTAATTTTTGTAGACAACCTATGTGACCTAGCCTTATTAGTTGTAAAATCCTGAAATTGGCCCTGGTCCTTCCATGAACATTGTGCACCTTGACTGAGGCAAAAATCCTAAGTTGAGGGTGGCTACCAAATGTGGCCCTGGTTCTGAGGATGGATAATATGCACCACAACTCAGGCCAAAAGCCTAAATTAAGAATGGCTGGTGTAAAGGTGAAACACAGAATGAAGGGGGAAGTTAGTGATACAGGGAAAAGGAGAGATATCTATATTGGGTGCAAGAAAAATAAATGAAGCCTTAGTTATGAGCTAAAAAGAAAAATATAGTACAAAAGAAAGGCAAAAGGCTGAAAAATGAAAATAAAGCACCCAGAGAAGCCTAAAATAGGAAAAAAAGGGGAGAATGGAATGAAAGCAAAGAGTGTTGGTAGGGAAAATTTTTAAAAAAACGCAGTGTGAAGGAGGGCCTTTAGTCACTATGTTTCTTAAATATCATGCCAAAGCCCCATGACCCTACGTTACAAGCCTGAAAAGTCCTAAAGTTGTCTTAGTCCAAGGAGTCAAAGTTCTTAGTCATGAATATGGGGGCAAGCATATGGTATTGGGCATAAAACATGAATATCATTTATGCGTGTGAGTGATTTTGCATAGTCCCTAGCTTATACATGGAAAATATCATTAAGAGTGAGATATGGGACTTCTTTCTATGAGGGCACTTGCATTGTATTGTTAGTATTAGACTTTTCAGAAATTGTGGCTTTTTGGTAGTACCTCACTTGTCATAGTTGAAGTGTCGCATGCATTAGTCTGTGTTGGTTTGCTGGATAGCCATCTGATTGTGTTTTGAAAAGTTGTTTGGGTATCTATGCTTAAAATTGATAAGATGTATGCTATTATATTGAGGTCTTTGTGTTACTATACTACTTACTTATAGAGTCCATCGCTTAAGGACAAACAACAATTTGAAGTTGAGGGTGTTCATGTGCTGTCAAATTACATCGCTTGTGATGCTTAAAACTTGAGATTTTGTGTGTTCTCAATGCGATGTTTGTTGGTTTTATGTGTTTTTTTGTTTGGTTTGAAGGATTTGAGAGTTGGCATTGATTTTGGGAAGAATATGCAATATTTGCTAGGTTTGAGGAGTTACAAAACCCTTTACAGGCTGTGAAGGAGGTTTCGTGTGTAATTCCAGTGAGGGGCAAATTTTTTGAAGTTTTTTTCTACAAATATGCAGACAGGATGTGAAAGAGTTTACAAGTTGTAGAACAGGTCTCGTTCCCTGAGGATTAGAGAAAATAGACTTTCTAAAGTTTCATTATACAAAATCCCCCATGGGACATAGAACCTTTTACGGGCCGTAGAGGAGTATCGTAGAACAGAAGTCTAGTTTTACAGCAACGATGTACGAAAGCCCGATTACAGGCCATGGAACACAATACTTCCCGTAAAGCAGTTCGTGAGGCATGTCAGCCCATTTATCCTATTTTGTTTGGAACTTGTATTTAAAACATTATATATAGGTTTTTAGGTTATGTTCCTATAAGTGTTCGAACAGTTGGCAGAAAAATAGTGAGATAGAGAAAAACATTGGAGTGTTTTGAGAAACACTTCTACACCTTGATTCCTTCTAAATACAATCTTGTGATTTTTATTGAATCTTGGATTTACTTGTGCTTAATGTAACTGTGTAGGTTCTCTATTATGTTATTCAAATTCATAAGTCTTGTATTTACACAAATCTTGAGTAGCTAAATCCACAACTAGGCTTGTGGGAAGCAGGAAGAACTAATAAGGTGAAATCAAATAATCATAATTCTTGAAAAGTGTGCATGCATGTATTAATTAACTCTCTTCATTTATTATGTTATATAGTGGTGGCCAACATTAGAGCCTGTATAGTGTTACTAACTGGACCAAGGTAGTAATGAATAGGAAAAAAGATTAATTAACGGGATTCGATTGATGTGTTCTCATCTAATCAACCGAATTAAGCGAAGGGCAGGTTATACTGGGATAATAGGTAAGGGTTAATAATACACACTGAGGAGATGGACCAAGTCACGTAGTGAAATTCGCCTCTCACCTGGGCTTAAGGGTTTGATAAACTTAACTTACTGTCCTGTATGCTACACACTAGAAATGAATTAGGCTATCTGATGATGTGATGTGTTGTAAAAATACTTTTGATGGTTAAAACATGAATTTTATGTGTTCTTTATGCGATGTTAGTTGGTGTTATGTGTTTTTGTGTTATATTTGAACGATTCAAGGGTTGGCCTTGATTTTGGGAAGAAAGTTTAGAAGTTGTTGATTTTGATGCAGTACAAGATCTTTTAAGAGCTGTAGGTCACTTTATGGGCCGTGAAGTGGTTTCATGGATGATTCCAATGACGGGATATTTTCTAAAGTTGATTCTATGAACATGCAGATGGGTAATGGATTGATTTATGAGTCGTAGACCATGGTTCGTGCCATGAGGATCAGAGATAAGGAATTTTTTGAAGATTCATAAGATAAAACCCCACTACGGGCGTAAACCATTTTATGGGTCATAGAGGGGTATCGCAAACTTAAAGTTCAGTTTTCCAGTAGCATTGTATGAGACCACGACTACGGGGGCATGGATTTCAATATGGCTCATGAACCTGCTCGTGAGGCATGGCGACCTAGCTCTCTTATTGGGTTTAGGACTTGTATGTTAAACATTATAAATAGGTTTTTAGGTTATTTTCGTAAAGTTGGCGCATAGTACACAAAGAGTTCGAGAGTTAGATAGGAAAAATAGTAAGATTGAGTAGAGGTAACATTGGACAGTTTTGAGAACACTTGTACATTAATTTGTTCTTTAATCTTGTGATTATCTTTGAAGTTTGGATTTGCTTGTTCTTAATTCAATTGTGTAAGTGTTCTATTATATTATTCCAATTCAAAAGTCTTGCATCTACACAAATCATGAGTAGCTAAATCCAGAACTAGGGTTGTGGGAACTATGAAGAACTAACAAGGTAAAATCGGATAATTTGTAATTCTTAAAAATTGTGTAGGCATGTATTAATTAACTCTCTTAGTTTTGCATGTTTTATAGTGGTGGCCAATATTAGAACCCCCTAGTGTTACAGACGTGACCAAGGTAGTAATGAATAGGAAAAAAGATTCATTAATAAGATTCGATTTATGTGTTCTCATCTAATCAACCGAATAAGGCCAAGGGAAGGTTATCCTTTGATAATAGGTAAGGGTTAGTAATGCACGCTATAGAGATGGAACAAGTCATGAAGTGAAATTCGCCTCTCACCTGGGCCAAAGGGTTTGGTGAACTTCACTTACCGTTCTGTATGCTACACACTAGAAAAGAATCAACTTATCAAGTGATGTGATGTGATGTCAGAATACAACACTTTTGATGCTTATTACTTGGAATTTTATGTGTTCTGAATGCGATGTTAGTTGGTGTTATGTGTTTTTGTGTTATATTTGAAGGATTTGAGGGTTGACCTTGATTTTTGGAAGAAAGTACAAAAGTTGCTGATTTTGATGCAACACGAGATCTTTTACGAGCTGTAGGTTACTTTACGGGCCGTGAAGTGGGTATTCTGGATGATTCCAGTGAGGGGCTGTTTTCTAAAGGTTATTCCACGAACAGGCAGACAGGTCGTGGATCAATTTATGAGTCATAAAACATGGTTCGTGCCCTGAGGATCAGAGCCAAGGAACTATCTAAAGATTTCTTAGACGAAACCTCACTACAGGTCGTAAACCATTTTATGAGTCATAAAGGGGTATTGTAGACTTGAAGTCCAGATTTATAATAGCATTGTACGAGACCCCAGCTATGGTCCGTGGAATTAAATAGGCTCGTAAACCTATTCGTGAGGTGTGCCAACTTAGCTATCCTATTGTGTATAGGACTTGTATTTTAAATATTATAAATAGATTTTTAGGTTATTTTTCATAAAGTTGGAACATAGTACAGAGCGAGTTTGAGAGTTAGGGAGGAAAATAGTGAGATTGAGTAGAGGTAACATTGAGGAGTTTTGAGAACACTTGTACTTTTGATTTGATCTTTAATCTTGTCATTCTCTTTTAAGTTTTGATTTGTTTGTTCTTAATTCAATTTTGTAACTGCTCTATTATGTTATTCCCATTGAAAAGTCTTGCATCTACAAAAATCATGAGTAGCTAAATTAACAACTAGGGTTGTGGGAACCATGAAGAACTAACAAGGTAAAATTAGACAACTCGTAGTTCCTTAAAAGTGTGCATGCATGTATTAATTAACTGTCTTTGTTTTGCATGTTTTCTAGCGGTGGCCAACATTAGAACCCGTCTAGTATTACTGCCTGGACCAATGTAGTAATGAATAGGAAAAAAAGATTAATTGACAGTATTCGACTGATGTATTCCCCTCTAATCAATCGGACTGGGCCAAGGGTAGGTTAAACTGGGACAATAGGTAAGGGTTAGTAATGCAGACTACGGAGGTAGACGAAGTCACGTAGTGAAAATTTCTTCTTGTCTGGGCCAAAGGGCTTGGTGAACTTAACTTACCGTCCTTAATGCTACACTCTAGAAAAGAATTAGGTTATCCAGCGATGTGATATGCTGTCAAAATACAACAATGTTGATACTTAAAACTTGGAATTTTATGTCTTCTCAATGTGATTTTAGTTGGTGATATGTGTTTTTGTTTTATATTTGAAGCATTCAAGGGTTGGCCTTGATTTTGGGATGAAAGTATAGAAGTTGCTGATTTTGCTGTAGTATGAGACTTTTTACGAGTCGTGGGTCACTTTACGGACTGTGAAGTGGATTTCATGGATGATTCTAGTGAGGGGATGATTTTCTAAAGTTGATTTTATGAACATGTAGATGAGTTATTGATTTATGAGTCGTAGAACATGTTTTGTGCCCTGAGGATCAGAGATAAGGAACTTTCTGAAGATTCATCCAACAAATCCCTACTACAGGTCGTAAACCATTTTACCGGTTGTAAAGGAATATTGTAGACTTGAAGTCCAGTTTTCCAACAACATTGTATGAGACCCCGACTACGGGCTGTGGAATGTAATATGGCCCGTAAACGTATTCGTGAGGCGTGCCGACTTATCTATCCTATTGTGTTTAGGACTTGTATTTTAGATATTATAAATAGACTTTTAGATTATTTTTCGTTAAGTTGGCACATAGTGCATAGAGAATGCAAGAGTTAGAGAGGAAAAATTGTGAGATTGAGTAGAGATAACATTAGAGAGTTTTGAGAACACTTGTACTTTGATTTGATGTTTAATATTGTCATGCGCTTTGAGGTTTGGATTAGCTTATTCTTAATTCAATCATGTAAGTGCTATATTATATTATTCCAATTCATAAGTCTTTCATCTACACAAATCATAAGTAGCTAAAACCACAACTAGGGTTATGTGAACCATGAAAAACTAATAAGGTAAAACCCCGGATAATTCATAATTCTTGGAATGAGTGTATGGATGTATTAATTAGTTCTCTTCATTTTGCATGTTTTCTGATAGTGGTTAACATTAGTACCCGCCTAGTGTTGCTGATTAGACCAGGGTAGTAATGAATAGGAAAAGAGATTAATTAACAGGATTCGATTGATGTGTTTTCATCTAATCAACTGAACTAGGCCAAGGGGAGGTTATACTGGGAATAATAGGTAAGGGTTAGTAATGCACACTATATAGATAGGCCAAATCTCATAATGAAATTCATCTCTCACTTGGAGAAAGGGTTCGGTGAACTTAACTTACCAGCCGACATGCTACACACTAGGAAAGAATTGGGTTATTCGGTGATACTAAGTTAGGGACTCACGGGGAACACAATATCCTAGTTTCTCTCCATATTGATTTAGCTCCTGTGTTAGTTAGGTTAACTTTTCTACTGATCATTGCGAACCCCCCCTTTGGGGATCTAAGTTGGTTAAATACCAAATTGCATTAATTAAATTCTTTTAAGTCTACGTATTCCCTTGGGTTCGACCCTAACATTGGTTAGGTTCTATTTCTTTACAACGACCACTTTATCCTTAAAAAAGAGGTGTAACTTAGGCGATATCAAGATTTTAGCGGCGTTGCAGGGGAATATGGCTAGACATGGTTAATTCATAGTGATTTGGGTATTAATTCTTACTTCCCGCATTTTACATCTTTTTGTTTTTTTTTTCTTTTCAGGGTGTATGTGGAGTGTATTCCTAATATGTAAAGTTGAGGAGGACACTTGACTGCATTTGACCCAGAGTTCCATAGAACATTAAGGAGAATAGCCCAAGATAACATCAACAACGTGGCTAATGCAGCTCTGAACAATAACGAGAATGAGAATGCTAATCATTAGAGTCCTTCTCCTCTTGAGGATATTGCTCTACAATTACAGGATTTTAATGCCCATGCTTATCAATAGAATTAATACAGGATGAATCCTATGGCTATGGAGGTAACAAGAGCTATTGTGTTGCCACCACTACTGGATGACACAAAGTTCGTGCTTTCGACTGGGTTGCTTCAGATGCTATAGAACCATGGGCTATTTGCGGGCTTACCATCAGAGGATCCTCACAGCCATCTACACAGCATTACGTTTTTCTGCAATAGTGTGATGGGAACACAAAATTTTTTTATGGATGTTGTGGGTCTTCGTGTCTTCCCATTGTCTCTTACAGGCAATGCAACCCTATGGCTGTCTGAGCTTCTGCAGAGTTCAGTCACCAGTTGGGCTGAATTGTAGAAGGCCTTCTTGGAGAGGTACTTCCCGAGGTCTAAGAAGCTCAAGCTGAAAGACTCGATCAATAATTTCGAGCAACTTCCTGGTCATTCGATCAGTACTACATGGAAGCGGTTCACCAAATGCTTGAGGAGTATCCCAGACGAAAACATAGTTGATAATGCATTGGTGGAGATCTTTTACTTTGCCCTTGGTGAAAACAGTCAGGCTTGTGTTGATACTATTATGGGGGGCATGTTCATATATAAGCCTTTTGCAGTGATTGCAGAAAGAATGGAGAGTGGTCAAGACCAATCGTGCATGGGGGCAGAGGGACTGAGCATCTACCAAAAGTTTTTGCACTATATATATTTGTTCGAAGCAAGCTAAGATCAATGAAGAGATTATGGAAGAGCACTCCAGAATTCACACAGGCATGGAGGTGATGAAGAAGCAGAAGCATGAGCGAGTTGAACAGTAGTTTATCAACCTCCACGTGAACCGACGTATGATGATTTTTACTATAAGGAGGACACATGTTTTTTTGCTGATCAGACAGGGGGTTTCAGGACTAATGCCCAAGGGTCCAATCAGGACTATTGGCTCAAAGGTCAAGAAAACCAAGGTGGAATATTAACAGAGATGAAGCTTTCAAGGACAACCGCAGAGGATACTATGACCAGAATAGGGGCCCAAAGAGAGATGCAGATTGGGGTCACAGAGATGGTTACAGAAATGGTTGTATGTCCCACTATATAAATGTTACACAGGTGCAAGTAGTTCAAGAATTGAAGAGATGTTTGATCGCCTATTCAAGCAAGTTGAGGCACAGGATGAGACTCTTAGGGGGATGAAATCTAAAATCTCCAATACTAACTAGGAAATTGAGTCTCATTCTAATGCTATCAAACAACTTGAGCAATAGTCTGATCAAGTGTCAACTCAACTCAATCATCGTTAGAGGGGTACACTGCCTAGCAACATATTTAAGAACCCTAAGAATGAAGGGCAGTGCATGGCGGTTACTACTCGTGGTGGAAAGAGCACTATTGACCCTCTTATGCCTGTTGATGATGATAATGTTTGAGAGAACACAGTTGCGGCGATGGATGTGGACACAAGAGATGATCATGGGAAGGATAGGGTGAGTAAAGCTTCTGATGTACTACAGAAGTTGAAGCCCATTCCTAGGCCTCCTCCTCCCTTCCTTTAAAGAATCGAAAATAGAGAGGAGGAAGGAAAGTTCAAGCACTTTCTCTCCATGTTGAGACAACTCTCTATCAACATCCCTCTCATTAAGGCATTGAAGAAGATGTTAGGGTATACAAAGTACATGAAGGACCTAGTTACGAAGAAGCGCACTGTGAGTCAGGAGCTTTCACAAGAGCTTCAGCATTGTAGAGTGCAACTTCCACAAGGTCCTTGGTCCGAAAGCCAGAAGATTCCGATGATTTTACCACACCCTACACTATTGGAGATATTAAGTTCGCAAGGGCAGTATATGATCTAGGTGCCAGCATTAATCTGATGTCCCTTGCGGTCTTCAAGAAGCTAGGATTGAGAACCCTTACTCCGATGAGCATGTGGTTGTTGATGGTTGATCGCACTGTGAAAAATCTTGTGCGGATATTATATGATGCGCTCGTAAAAGTTAAGGGGTATATTTTAGACGTTACGAAAAATGGTGTTGTTACCCCGCAAACTTTGTGATCCTCTATTGCAAAGTCAACTTTGACGTCCCAAAATCTTTGGTAGAGCATTCCGGGACATTGGGCAAGCACTAGTGGATATGAAAGCCAGTCAACTCAGGTTCAGATTGAATGACGAAGAGGTTGTCTTCAATATTTGTCAGTTTATGAAGAGGCCAGATGATTTGAAGAATGAAGTTTTAGCAATCTATGAAGTTTGAGTAATGAATTTGTCCAAATTATGTGTGACACTAAATCAGGCGCTACTTGGAAGGCAACCAAAGGTTTTTGATGTAATAGTTGTAGTGTAGCTTTACTTTTAGTTTTTGGACTCATATGTAGTTTATTTTCTTGTATTTTGGTTGTGATCTTGGACATTGAGCTGGTTGCATATAGGGTAACAGTGTGTTCTATGAAGAATATGCAAGTACATGGCTAAGTCAGCCATTCTATGCTGAGAAGGGCATAAGAAAGTGCCTCTACGACTTTTTCTATGGGTCGTAAACCCCTTTATGACCTATACACCATCTCTTAGACATTTCCAATAAGCAAAAAGGTGTGCACTCCAGTCCACGAGCAATCTTTACGATCCGTAGATAAACCTACGAGTCGTGACTAGGGCTCATAGATTCTAGGTTAGTTTTCTAAAATTTTTATATAAGTGTTGAGGTCTCTACGACCAACTTTACGAGTTTTACTTCACTTTATGACTCCTAGACTTGTCTATGAAACCCAGTCATGAAAACTAGGGTCTAGATGTTCTACAAAATCAAAGTTCACAAGCCGTAAAATATGTATGACCCAATATAAGGGTTTCGTAGAGTGTAGGCCCATAATCGGGGTATCGTAGAGTATAGGTCCAAATGGTGCCAAGCCATACCCAAATCCAAACTTCCGAACCGACGACAATCATCCTATTATTTTCCACCGAGAATTTCCAGCAACCTAGGGTTTAGTGTCCCAGCTCCTCCCTCATCTTTTACAATCTAATTAGACAAATTGGTAAGTTCTCGAATACCTATGTACCTGTAATTTGCCTATATTTCTGGGGTTCAATTGAAATTTATGTCGAGAATGGTTTGTTGTAGACACAAACCTGTGTGTGAAATAGTAATTGTGAAAATCAAATTATGGCTGCCCATGTTTGACTATGTGTATAGAACTGGAATGTGGTATGGTTTCCTTTGTCCATGTTTGATTGATGTATCTTTGGAACCCATGTAATCACCCACCATGTAATTGAATCGACTATATGTGTTGACTAGCATGTTGCGGTATTAGTTGTGTGAAAATCATGTGGGTGTGTGTGTTTTGCTTCGATGCTATTAGAATAAAATTGAAAAAAGTCATATCGAGGTCCACTGTGATGGGTCTAGAAACTTAGGTGACTGAGCTTTTTGGTCTACGAGTATCTTTTATGACCTGTGAAACATTCCATGAGTCGTAGTTTCCCCTTGTACAAAATTCTAGAAACTTGATATTTCTTAGTACCCATCAGGCGAGACCTTATTCGAGTCGTAGAACACTTTGTGACCCACGGAAAGGTCATATAGATCCCTGCAAGAAATAAATTTAGACATTGGAATCCTCTATGACTTATTCTATGACTCGTTGAACATTCTACGAGTCTTATGTGGTCTCATAGAAATTTCCAATGAATAAAAATTGTAGTGAACACTATTTTATGATAGCATTCTACAGCCCGTAGATGTGCTTTCGTAGACCTTTCTGCAGCTAAGTCCAAGTTATTTTTGTATTTCATCTTTTGATCTGTGAGGCTAACCTAAGTGCTTACTTGTTCATGTTTTAGGTACTATAGCCCTGAAAGCAAAACATGATGAGATCATGGACCTATAGAGGAGGCTCAGAGATGAGCCCTCAGAGGATGACCAGACCCCCGCACTGAGTGGTTAACTAGAGGACCTTGGCGTCCATCAACACCTAGAGGATGCTAGACCACAGACAAGAGCTGCTACAAGAGCTGGGCAGACTCAGGCTCTTGTTCCCAGCTCTTGTTGTTCATACTCCCTAGTCTGATGAGCGAGATGATGGCAAGAGCAATTCTATTCAGATGACTCCTTCTAGAGAGGAGTCCATCTCTGAGTCAGGCTCCAGCGACTTATTAGTGACTGAGTCCTCCGCAGTACCTTGATCATCACCATCTCCACCAGATTCTCTTACTACCTAGTGGTGTGTCGAGGGCATATAGGATATTTATGTAGAGGATGTGTAGAATACAGAGCAGGGAAAGCCAGCCCGCTCCATTTATGTGGAGCCCGGAGTCATCCTAGAATGACTCGATAGTGTCCCCTGGTCTCCAAAAAACGATGATCAGATACGGGCTCTAGTGACTGGCCCAATCATTCGAGCGATACTCTCCAACTATGGTGAGGGTGTTCTATGCATCTTATGTAGCCACTATTCACAGTACTCTTCCCAAGGGGAGGAAGCCCCTCACTCAGCCTAGACTGACCGAGACCAGAGTGAGGGGCCGGTGGGTGGATATCTCAAAGACCACCATCCATCGCATGCTAATTGGACCAGAGTTCATTGCACCTAGATCCACATCTGAGTACGACTACAAAGTGGGGCTGGTGAGGAACATGCTGGTGATAAGAGATCTAGAGCACAAAGCCAGCTTGAATAGATAGGCTGCTGGTTATATTGCTGAGCAGAGTTTGGAACGTTCATGGGTCGCCACTTACTCGGAGGCTATTGTCAAGGCTTTGCTTAGTTCCCTTGCTAAATATTTGTGGCCAATTATCATATCATGCATCCGACCGACACTTGCTGATGATACCTTAATGTCGGAGTGTGCAGTACTAGTTTCCAACATCTTGGCTGGTTATGAGATTGATTGGGCCTACCTCATTGCCGAGTATATTCACGATGCCTCCCTGAAGAGGTCCACCTTCATCACTTTTCCTTACTTGATATACAGGCTCAATGTATAGTCGAGGGTGGAGAGCTTGAACTAGCTAGACTCGTTGATCGAAACCCAGCCTACTTTGGATGAGAACCTGATCGAGGTTGAGGGGAACCCGGTGGCATTCCGAAGAGCAAAACACCAATCTGCTCCAATGTTAGAAATGATTGCCCTAGTGCCACCGCCTGAGGTTCCACACACCACCACTACCACTGCTGCTGCTACTGAGGATAGGCCCCCACAGCTCGAGGAGAGGAGGCCCACTACTTCTGTCCCTGCACCAAAGGCCACATCATCACAAGCTAGACCTGTGGACATGGCTTACGTGTCTACAGTATCTATTCAAGCCATGGCACAGAGGTTATTACATGCTGAGTCTTAGTGAACTTAGCTAGTTCAGCAGATTAGACCATGGATCCGCTAGGTGATTTCAGATTCGTAGGGTTGCATACAGGCATACACAGTCACCACTATTCAGGACCGCCTTTCTGCCATTGATGCCCGCACTGACGCCTTTGAGGCAAGGGTACAACTGAGCCTTAGCACGGCCCAGGCGAAAGATATGACGACCATCCAGATGGAGATCTAGCAGCTTCGAGCCAATTTGATAGCAACACTTGCAGCACCAGTGACGCTACCAAAGACTGCACTCTCGATGCCAGTAGTAGATCCTTTTGGTCCTGACGAGCATGTCAAGCGTTCCCACGGGAAGAGACCCCAAACATATGATGAGGATGTCGTACGCTCACATGCGAGGTTGCCTGAGAGGAGGAGCTCGAGCTTGTCTTGAGTGAGCTAAGATAGGAGGAGGAGAGACGACAGGCTCGAGAGCATTAAAGCTTGTGGGGTGCTAGCCCCTCAAGACAGAGTGTTACTACTGAGGAGACCACTACGCAGGGCGAGGGTGGTCACACTCAGCCGGACATTGGCACTTAGGACCCCAGGTATGATTTTTGACCACATATATTCTAGTTTTTCTTTGATTGTGTGCATTGGGGATAATGCACCTCTTTTTCGATGGAGTGCGGGTAGTTATTGGCCTCAGTGAAGTCTAAGTAGCTTGGGTCCATAACTAACCCAATATTTTATCCTAGGGTTTTCTTTCCTACGTTCTTTTTCCCCATGGATATTTACTTTCTGTTGAACCAGACCATTTAGGATGTTTAGGTAGGTATTTGTAGCATATATTAATAATACTTGTGGCATACAACATGTTCTGTGTTTTGTTTGAAAAATGATACCAACGAAACGTTGTTTTTTAGTTAGTTTACATAGCAACCATGCATGTTTAGGTGTATTAACAATGCTTTTTTTGATAAGTGAGGATAAATTGAGATATAAAGCGTGATCTGAGAGTCTTTTGTTGATGATGTAGTCAGAGAGGGTGAGCTTAAATTGCTAGATTCATGTGTTGTGTGATAATTCAGAACTTGCCCTGTTACTCTAATTTAGACTGTAGAATAATTGGATTAGGAAAGGATCTTGTGCCATAGTTCTTAAAAGTCCACTTAGCTTAAATGACTAACAAAAATTGCAATATATCCCTTGTCCCTAATGTTTGAGCCTAACATGTACCTATTTATTGGAAAACCCCTAATTAACTGAGCCTTGGTAGTTGTAAAGTCCGGAAATTGGCCATGGTCCTTCTTTGAATATTATGCACCTTGACTGAGGCAAAAAGCCTAAGTTGAGGGTGGCTACCAAAAGTGGCCCTAAATTTGACAATGGATATTGTGCACCTTAACTCTGGTCAAAAGCCTAAGTTAAGGGTGGCTGGTGTATGGTTGAAACACAAAAATAAGGAGGGAGTTAGTGATACAGAGAAAAGGGAGAAAAATCATGTACTGGGTGCAAGAAAAATAAGTAATGCCTTAATTGTGAGTTAATAAGAAAAATGAATTGCAAAGACAAGGCAAAAAGCTGAAGAATGAAAAAGAAGCACCTAGAAAAGCATGAAAGAGGAAAAAGGGAAGATGAGACGGAAAATAACAGAGTTGGTAGGGAAAAAGTGTAGGAAAACGCAATGTCAAGGATGACCTTTAGTCACTATGTTCTCGAAATACCATACCAAAGCCCCCTGAGCCTGCGTTACAAGCCTAGAAAGTCCTAAAGTGATTCAAGTCCAAGTAGTTGAAGGTCTTAGTCATGAATATAGGGGCAAGCCTATGGTATTGGACATGATGCATGAATATCTTTTGTAAGAGTAAGTGATTTTACATAGTCACAAGGTTATATGGAAACATCATTGAGAGATAGATATGGGACTTCTTTCTGTGACGGAACTTGCATCGCATTATTAGCATAAGACTTATTCAGTGACTGTGGATTGATGATAGCACCAAACTTGTCATAGTTGTGTTGTGACAAGCACTAGTCTGTATTGGTTTGCTAGATAGCTATGTGATTCTGATTTGAAAAAAAAGTGGTGTGGGTATCTGAGTTTAAGGTTGATGTGATGTATGTCATTGGGTTGAGGTCTGTCTTTACTATATTACTTATATAGATTGAGTTCGTCGCTTGAGGACAAGCAATAATTTTATGTTTAGGGTGTTGATGTGTTGTCAAAGCACATCACTTTTGATGCTTAAAGCTTGGAATTTTTGTGTTCGCAATGTGATGTTAGTTGGTTTTATGTGTTTTTGTGTTATATTTGTAGGATTCCAGGGTTGGGCTTGATTTTTTGAAGAAAGTACAAAAGTTGTTGATTTCTATGAAGTACAAGACCCTTTACGGGCCGTAGGTCACTCAATTGGCTGTGAAGTGGGTTGCATGAACAATTCTTGTGAGTGGTTGATTTTCTAAAGTTGATTCTACAAACATGCAAATGGGTCGTGCATTGATTTACGAGTCGTAAAATATTGTTTGTGCCCTGAGGATTAAAGATAAGCAACTTTGTAAAGATACATCATACGAAACCGCACTACGGGCCCTAAACCATTTTATGGGTCATAGATGGGTATCGTAGACTTGAAGTCTAGTTTTCCAGTAGCACTGTACGAGACCCCGACTACGGGCCATGAATTCAATATGGCCCGTAAACTTGTTCGTGACGCGTGCCGACTAGCTGCACAATTGTTTTTTAAATAAAATAAATAGGTTTTTAGGTTATTTTTCATAAAGTTGACCCATAATACACAGAGAGTTCGAGAGATAGAGAGGAAAATAGTAAAAGATTGAGTAGAGGTAATGTTGGAGAGTTTTGAGAACACTTGTACTTTAATTTGATCTTTAATATTGCGATTTTTTTGTAGTTTGGATTTTCTTGTTCTTAATTCAATTGTGTAAGTTCTCTATTGTGTTATTCCAATTCATAAGTCTTGCATCAAAACAAATCATCAGTAGCTAAATCCTCAACTATGGTTGTGGGAACCATGAAAAACTAACAAGGTCAAACCGGATAATTCATAATTCTTGGAAAGAGTGTATGCATGTATTAATTAATTCTCTTCATTTTGCATGTTTTCTGATGGTGGCCAACATTAGAACTCACCTAGTGTTACTGACTGAATTAAGGTAGTAATGAATAGGAAAAGAGATTAATTAACAGTATTTGATTTATGTGTTCTCGTCTAATCGACTGAACTGGGCCAAGAGGAGGTTGTACTGGGACTAAAAGGTAAGGTTACTAATGCACATTATAGATATGCGCCATGCCACGTAGTGAAATTTGCCTCTTGCTTGGAACAAAGGATTTGGTGAACTTAACTTACCGTCCTGCATTGTACACACTAGAAAACAATTAGGTTATTCGGTGATACTAAGTTAAGGGCTCATGGGGAACACAATACCCTAGTTTCTCTCCATATTGAGTTAAAACTACTATGTTAGCTAGGTGTACTTTTCTACATATTATTGCAACCCCCCACCCTTTCAGGGAAGTAAGTTGGTTAACTACTCA
Source organism: Solanum rostratum (assembly GCA_029948455.1). NCBI lineage: Eukaryota > Viridiplantae > Streptophyta > Magnoliopsida > Solanales > Solanaceae > Solanum > Solanum rostratum. Next base: position 34,704,209 of record CM057049.1, on the reverse strand, counting down.
AATTACGTTAATTGAATTCTCTTAAGTCTACTATTCCCTTAGGATAGACCCTAACCTTTGTTAGGTTTTATTACTTGACCACTATCGCTTTATCCTAAAAAAGAGGTGTAACTTGGGCGACATCATGATGCTTGGTTAGGGAATTACGGGGAACACAATACCCTAGTTTCTCTCTATATTGTTTAAACACATGTGTTAGTTAGGATTACTGTTACTCGTTATTACGAAACCCCCCCCCCCATTCGGGAAATAAGTGGGTTAATAAATCATATTGTATCAATTGAATTATCCTAAGTCTACTGCATTCCCTTGGGTTCGACCCTAACCTTGATAAAGTTCTATTTCTTTACAATAAGAGCTTTATCCTAAAAAAGAAGGTGTAACTTGGGTGACATCAAAACCATAAGAGTCGAGCTCATGACATACATATCCCAATATCCAACAACACCTCTAATACAAATGGAACGAGGGCCAGGGCATTTCCCCGGCTCATCCTCAAAAGATAATATCCATAAATAGACAATTCTAACTAAAGCAAATGGCTATTGTCCCTGAGTGGAGGACTCGCCAAAAGTGATCTTCAACTGAATCGTCTAGCCACGTGGAGGAGGTGGATGAATAGGAGCTCCGATCCTTACATGGTTAGATTATGCAGGCAAAACGTATGTGTTAGTAACTGGAATGTATAATGTATGCGGGGTGCGATGCAACAAAGAAAACATAGTAAATCAATATGCATAGATATAATTAATAGATATAAGCTCAATATGTCATGAATCCTCAATGCCTTAGTGAAAATATGCATGAAAAATCATCAAGTTACATAACATATCATACATAGGTTGGAGGGGACAATAACTAACATGTAAGACCAAATAATCTACTACGTGGAATTCTGATGTTCACTTCACGCTGGACTGAGAGAGGTCTACTTTGCCAAGGTAAACCAAACACTCACCTTACATTAACTTTCCCATTTGGGGAAGTGCTTCATAAAACCTTACATGAATACTACCCTTTTATGTTAACTTATGCCAACAACCTTATGGGAACACCACCCTTTTCGGTATTTAATTAACATGTATCATATGAGAACACCACCCTTTTTGGCCAATCATGCAACTCAAGTTATATGGATCCATTGGTTGATTCATAAACCTATTGCGGTAACATAGTTATGGGACAATAGTTATCTACCAAGGTTGCCTAGGTTCTAGGTCACAACCCCAAGTAATATTCAAATCATACTTATAGCCATAATATGCAAGGCATCATGATATCATAATTTTCATAGGGTAGCTCTTCAAAACCAAAGCTTCATCATATCAAAGATAAGGCTTCATAATTTTCACAACATTCTCATATCTCATAGCATGCATAATCCTTTTCAAAATCATATCATTCGTAGTTTGTATAACTTGTCATAAAAGTTTCATCAACATAAAAACTTGGCATACATATTTGGTCAAATCATGGTGGGTACATGTACATAAATTTAAAAGCATGCAATTCAAAAATAAATGACATAAGAATAGCAAAATGGAATCACTTGAATATTATAAAAAATAACCCACCAAAAGCATAATAAGACTTCGCTAGGGTATCATCAAACACTCATAAAAAGCCATAAATTTCACATAGGTTTTCAATGCATAATCATCTACAAAGGTAAAACATTATAAATCTCACCATAATATTATCATATAAAGGAGTTAATAAAACATCCATAAATATCAATAACTTAAAAATTAGATGAGGGAGAGAAAAGGTCAAACTTGTGGAGGGATTGTTTCCACAATCAAAACCCACATATCGTGTGTTTGATTTTTTTATGGGAGGAAATCTGATTTGGGGATGGAGGAACCAAAACTCTAGCTTGCACCTTACACTTGAATGCCTTGAATGAGCTTGAGAGTGTTTAGAAGAATGCATGACTCAGGATGCTTTTAGAATGGGGTGGAACGGAGTTGTTTTTGGTTGTATAAGGTCGTAAGGGACTCATTTAAGGCTTAAACGACGTGGTATAGGGTTAGAAACTAGGAAATATCAAATTTTCCCTTTTTAAAAGTCTAGCAACAGGACCACAAGACCCCAATTACAGGTCGTGGTCAAGTCTATGAGTTGTAGGTAAGAGAGTTTCATCTGATAACATTTTAGACCCTTAGAAACTTTCTCTAAATCTCATTCCATGGCCAGACTTATGTGTAAGAACCAACTTTTAGGGGTAGAAGTGATGCAAGAAGAAAGCTTGAAAATTTGAAATTGTTGATGTTTACGAAAGGGGCTACGACTCATAAGATGGAGTCCGGCTAGTAAAGTGGTTTCAGACCCAAGCAAATATGATGGAATGTAGGATCTTTCTGAAGTTCAGTTTACAATTCATCTGGTGAGTCATAAATCCTCTTATGAGTCGTAGAGTGTCTCCTAGAATGGGGACCAAAGGAAATAAGTCTCTGAGGTTTGGAATTATGTCATCAAACGAAACCTATCTACGGCCCGTAGAATGCTCTATGGCCCATAGACGGGGTCTTTTAGAACCATCCAGCCAGGATTTTAATAGGGGTAAATTTGACCTCTCCTCTTTCTTTCAAGTCCAAGCTACGATGTTTTGAACCCATTTATGCCCCATATCAGTTTATACAACCCTAATTTACCTCATTCTTCCTCATTCCAAAAATACTCTGAGTCTCAATACTCTCTCAAGCTGTTTAAGACTTTCAAATAAAAGGCGCAAGCTAGTGTTTTGAATCTTCAACCTCTAAATCAGGTTTCCTCTATCATAATCACTAAGGTATGTGGGTTTAATTGTTGGAACCTTCCTTCCCACAAGTCCAATGATTTTTCTCCTCCAACTACACAAAATTTATGGATCTTTATGGATAGTTTATGAACTTTTGCATATGATGTTACTATTATGCATTCTATGATGGTTTATTTTTCCAATTTTCATGAAGTAAATATTATGTGAAATTTTAAGGATTCATATGAGTATTGAGAAAGTCTTAACTAGGTTTTACTTGATGAGGTGAGTTTTATGTTCTCATATTCATGCTTTGGGACGATGATGTACATGATTATGATAGGTTGAAAAAGGATGGTTCACAGTAATTATTTTTCACTATGTGCTTTGAAATATGATTTCTAAATAATGAGGGCTTTGCTACAAGATGGTGGATAGATTAGAATTCCTTTAAGGTGAAACAATTTTGCTCCTCTCATGTTCTATACTCTTGGCTAGCATGATATTCAAGCTTAAGGGTACATTACCCACCATGTGTTGACTAATGCATTCGACTAGATCCTATGTTGATGAGAATATTATTGTAAGATATGTGAATTATGAATATCATAAATATTAAAAAGGGCTATTAGGCATGCTAAAAGCTCATGAGAATGTTACAAGTGTATGACTAGTATGGGGCTCCTTCTTAATATTATGATGTAATGGTTTGATGGGCTACTCTTATAGAACCTACCGAAAAGGTTATACCATAAGGTAGGATAATTCACAATTCCTACCGCAAAGATCGTATCATAAGGTAGGGACATTTTATGACACCTACCAAAGAGGGGGCATGTGTATGATAATTGACAACTCCTACCGAAAAGATTGCATTGTATGGTAAGGAAACCTCATAATACCTACCAAAAATGTTCATGCCATAAGGTAGGATGAATCCCATATCCTACCAAAAACGATTGTATCGTAAGGTAAGGATATCTTATATGATCTATTGAAAAGGCTATTTCATAAGGTAGGGATATTTATAATACACTCCGAAAAGGTTATATCATAAGGAGAGTGGATGGCCTACTTCATGCATGTCGTGACTAATGCATTGTACATCTATTTCATAATTAGTTTATATCCATTGGCTTTGA